>JANAVB010012200.1:5503801-5740854 GCA_029216955.1 Iris pallida
TCCTACATATGCGCGCATGAGCAGCCAGCCTGCAGAACTATAAATAGAGGGAGCATCTCCTTCACACACACACACAGAGACATACGGACAGAGAGCAATCGACTTTGCAAAATAGAGACTTCGTAGAGGCAGATACAGACACTCAACGTCTTCCTCCTCTCGAGTTTCACCACCCAGAACACTCAATCTTCAGAAAACCGACAACCATCATCGGATCGTCAACGGAGTTAACGTATTACCACTCACTCCATCGGCACTAAGGAACCCAGATAAACAAAAGTGTACTCCTAGGACTGCATCTAAGTCCTATTTTGTAACACTGCATTGTTTGTATTGAAATTGCAATAAACAAAGAATTTTAATGGCAAACAAGCTAGCGACTCTGCTGGGGACTTCCTTCTCCTCCAACGAGAAAGTCGTGTCGCAATCCGATGATGTGAAGGTGGGCTCCTCCCACAAGACGCTGGTCGTACGCCTCAATCAACAGGCGTATGAGGAGTTCATTTCTGAAGGCAGCGTGAGTCCTTCGAAGCGGCTATCAAAGTCGAAGAAGACTCGCCGAGTCTGGGTGCGCAAGGTCGACGCCTCTGCCACCACCACCGAAGGGGATGCGCTGATCCAGCCTCCCCTCCCTGCTGACGTTCTCAGCAACCCTAATGCGCCCACCAGTGCAGCGCATCTCTCGGGGAAATATGCGGCTGACCACATTCCCCAGTCATCTCCCTTTCAGACGAGGAAGATGCATCGACGGAGTAGGGGCGCAGCCAATGCCCCGCGCATAACTTCTGATGTGTCGCAAAAGCTCTCTGTCTTTGACAGACTCACTCGCTGTAATGGCGAGGAGAATTTGGATTCTGAGTACTACGCGCCCCAATGGGCTAGTGCGAAGAAATCCAAGACGGCACGGGCCATGCGCCCCAATTGTGCTATGCCAGCAGCGAACCAGAAGCACGCGCTGACCATCATGCGCGCTGCTGATGGCAAGCTGTACAAGGTCGGACCAGGCGCTTCGGCGTCAGAAACGAGCCGATCTTCAAAGTCCTTACCTCACTTAGGCGCATCCCCTGTGGTTGCAGCCAAACTGAGCAAGGCAAAACTTGTGACTTCGAACTCCTGTACCCTCTCTGTTGGTGCATCTGAGGCCTGTTCAAGTCACTGCAAGCACTGTTCCCCCTGCACGGTGTTGGGTCGGGGGGGCGCAGCATTCACTCTACCGCCTCGGCGCCCATCATGCGCCTGAAAGGGGTGCAGAAGCGACACTCGACGCGCCCTCCACAGGGCACACTTGTGCGGTGGTCACCATTAACTACTGTTGCAAGGCGGCAGTCCCACCAAGGCAGTTGGTGTTCCAGCGGCTGCAATCATCAACACCCCTTCGGCATCGTCTCGGGAAGAGGGTGTCAATACAGGAGGAGCCATTAAAGGTTGCTTCGTGCAACGTGATCTCCAACTCTTCAGGCCGTAAGACGCTTGCTAACTCCTCGATTCAACCGAGGAAAGCCAAATCAACGGTCCCATCATCCGGGGTGTTCGAAGGCACCCAAAGAAGGAAGAAGATTTTGGGGGAGGCTGGGGGTAGTCAGATCCGCACTGCGCCTTCTTCCGAAGATGAAGGTACTCCCCAAAATACAGAAGCGGGGGTAGCCAAGTACATGTGGAACCATGCTACGAGCATGAGGAAGCCCTCCAAGGAGCTGGGGGTGATCAAACCTCTACGAATGCTCCTCCTGAGAACCAGGGTGCCTCTCAAAGCATGACTGGGGGTGGTCTATCCCCCTCAGACTCAAACCCAGAGGAAGCGCCTATCAGTGACGGAGACGTTCAGGGCGAAACTCCAGGGGAGGTGACTCCCTTGCATGAAAGCGAAGCTGAGAGTGAAGCTTCCACTAATCCATCCACCTCTAGCCGCGTTATGGCAGTGTGCATAGCTGAGGGTGATCCCGAAACCGATGCACCACCGGCTGATCTCATCCAGCGCATGGACACTCTGGAGGGAGGACTCAAAACCCTCTCTGCTTCCATGCAAACACTGACGCAAGCAGTGTTCGAAATACGATCAGCTCTGGCTAGGGCGCCCACCTCCGGTCCTGATCCTGGAGTCAACGGAGAATCGAACGTGCCCCCTCAACGGGTACCCTCAGACTCAGATCACCATGAAGCGCCTCGGACGTCCGAGCCATCAAACGCTCGACTCCAGGTGGTGCCACCTTCCCCGACTCCCAGCTCCACAGAAGACGTGGTAGAGATGATCAGGGACCTGCGCAAGCGTTTCGAGTCCAAGACGAGGCAAGAAGAGAGCCAGAAGATGGGGATTCCACAACCTTATCCCCTCGAATGGAACAAGGTGGTTTATCCTCCCAAGTATAAACCCTAAACACTCATGCCATACGATGGAAAGGACTCTCCGCGTCGCTACCTGACGTATTTCTAATCCCAGACCGGACATCTCCCGAAGGAGGACGCACTGCTTACTAGCATCTTCGTCGGGGCACTAAAGGGAGTTGCATACGACTGGTATTGCAGCCTCCCCGACAATTCCATATCTTCTTTCGATGATTTGACCCGCCTTTTCCTCGACCGTTTTTACGACGGTGGAAAAGACATGACAATGGCGTCCCTCATTGAGATACGCCAAAAAGAGAAGGAAACGGTTCGGGCATCCATCGAACGCTTCCGACAGGCCTGTTTCAGATTGCCCCCAGGCATGCCGGAACATGCGCTCCTCTCCTCCTGCAGCATGAATATGCTGCCTGCAGTCAAGCTCTGGCTCAACTCAACTCCCCCTCCTAATTGGAGTTCTCTGATCATTGAAGCTGAAGCTGCAGAAAAGAAGGCGGCCAACGCTCGCCTTTTAGGAGTCAACTTCCCTGCGTTCGAGGATAAGGGAAAGCGGACCGCAACCAGCAACCCCGGACGAGAGACAAAGGGGAAACAGGCATTAACTGTTAATGCCTCAAAAAGTACATCCGCACCTGCTCAGAAGCCTCCACTTGCGGCAAGACCAAAGGAGGTTTATTCATTCAACGACGAGGACACTCTGCAGCTCTTCGAAATATTGAAGCAGGGTGACAAGATCAAGATGCCGGAACCAAAGCGTCCCGACGAGGTGGGGAAAGAGGATAACCCGAGGTACTGTCACTACCATCGGTTTATCGGACACCCGACCAAGGACTGCTATGTCCTCAAGAATTACATCCAGCGCATGATCAACGCGGATGTCATCTCCATCGACTACGAAGATAAGACGGTGTCTGCCAACTTGGTGTCACTCCAGTTTGGCACCCTACCACCAACTACAACGCAGGATGGCGTCATCCCCATCCCTAAGGCGACAATGGAGGTGGTTAACTTGCCACCTACCCGTGACAACGTGAGCGGACTCATCCCACTCACCACATCTCGGGGAGAGATCCTATGGGTCCATCCCGACCTCGTCTCCGAGATGACTCAACCGGAGGTACGCCCTACCTCCGAATCCAAAGGCAGGAAGATCAAGTCTTGCGGCATGGTCTCTTCCTCTCCGGAAGAGGCACTCCCTGTACAAACGCGTTCACGCCAGAACGCGCAATCCGACGAAGCTGCCGTCGAAGTGGTGCATCCCAGCACCACCCTGTTGTCCAAGAAGAGGGCCCCTCTAAGCCCTCAACAGCCAATAAACAGAAGACCGTGGAGGCTCTTTTTGACCGGCCTCTACGCAAGGAGAATGCTTCGGGGCTGGCCAAGCCCCACAACTTCGACATACTGGCACAACTGGCCAGTACTCCTGCCCGCCTCTCTTTATTCGAGCTCCTCCGCCTTTCTAAAGATACTCGAGAGGCTCTCTGCGAAGCTCTGAAGGATGCAGAATCCTTCATCAGCCATATCAAACAGCCTGAAGATCTTTCGACTACGTGTGTGCACTGTCACTGCTCGAAGGAGGTTATCCCCAATATAACCTTCACCCAACAGGATATGCTGCTCAAGCACAACCGGCACAACAGGCCGCTATACTATACAGGATACATCGGCTCAGTCAAAGTGAAGCGAATTCAGATTGACCCTGGGTCCTCCCTCAGCGTCATCCCGAGGACGCTCCTCTCAATACTGGGGATCCCCATGTACCGACTGGCACCCTCCAACACGACAATCAGTGGTTTCAACGCCAGCAAAAGCGAACCACTGGGCAAAATACGACTGAAGTGCCACATCGGTAGCCTTAGAACCGAGGTCACTTGCTTTGTCGTGGATGCTGAAGTCAATTACAACATCCTGTTGGGTCGCCTATGGCTGCACGAATACATGGTAGTGCCATCCACACTTCACCAATGCATGAAGTACGTGTCCGCCAACAACATCATCCGTACGAAGTTTGCGGACATCGATCCTTTCAAAGGCATCGAAACCTACTTCACTGATTCCGACTTGTACAAGTCACCTGATGAAGAGGAGGCCAATGATGCTGACGACGAAGCAGAGACAGCAACAGGGACGGATATGGAGCCAGAGGTCACTCCTGATGCTCCTTTGAAAATCCGACTCAAAGGCAAACCGCCTCAGAAGCTGCTTCCTATGAGCATCAAATTACCCGGGAAAGCACCAGCTGCACCTGAGCCTCCCTTGAAGATACGACTCAAGGGAAAGCCGCCCCAAAAATCGGCTCCCCTTGTGGTGAAGTTACAGGGGAAAGCACCACCCACCGGAGGATCAAAAGAGGCACCCCTGAAGGTGCGTCTTAAAGGCAAGCCACCGCCATCCTTGCCACCAGTACTTTCAGACTCCCAGACTCATACTGTGGTAGACTCCCCCGATCCTACTCCAGTGCTGACAGATGAAGAGTTAGGGGACTACATCTCGGCTAACATAGATGCCCCATCTCTGGATAATGTAATCCCGCGGGACAAAATCTCGCATTTCATCAACAATAGAGTGTCCTTTAATTATTCTCGTCTTTCGCATTGGAACGCCAATTATACATTAGATAACGCTCTACGGTCGTTACAAACACAAATAACGACCAACCGTCATGTAAATCGAGTAGTCCCGTCCTAAGGAGTCTGTTACATAGTCCCACCTCGGAGTCGCGACGAAGAATCTATCATTTTTGGCAAGGTTGAACGCCATCAAGACCTGCCGCCACTCGAGCCAAAACCTGAAACCGGCAGAATACAAATCTACCGGTATACAGACAAGGCAAGGTACCTCATCCAGAAGATGGGTTACGATCTAAAAAGCGATAAAGGCCTGAACTACGGGAAAGGCCGACGTCTGCCTCTTCAGATTCCAAGACCTGAGGGAAAACCGCAGGACTACTACCACAGAACTCGACGGGGGGTAGGCTACGTCACGCCACCGTCAACTCCAGAGAGTTCAGACGAAGAAGAAGTAGAACATTCTCACTCGTCTGAAGCATCAACGTGGGATTCCGACACCAGTATCGGAGCAGTCTTCAAGAGAGTGCTGTCAGCAAACATGACATCGGCACAATCACGAGGAGAAGAAAGCGAAGACCAGACGCCAGAATTCTCCGAGGAAGAATCTTGAGCTCAATGCCTGGAACAACAATGGGAGTCACGCTTCGAGCTACGTGAACCCCCTACTGAATACGAGGTCGAGCAGATTGACCTTGGGGACGGATCTTCTTCCAAACCCATCTTCATCAGTAAAAGCCTGAGAAGAGAAGACCGAGAATCTTTGGTCCAGCTGGCTAAAGAGTATATCGACGTATTCGCATGGAGTTACGAAGATATGCCGGGACTTGATCCTCAGATCGCGATGCACAGGCTGAACATCTTACCTGATGCCAAGCCAATCAAGCAACAACAGCGACGCTTCCGCCCTGACATCATGAACGCCATCGATCAGGAGGTAGACAAGCTCTTGGCCAGCGGCTTCAGCCGTGAAGAACAGCATCCAGACTGGGTGGCCAATGTCGTCCCCGTAACCAAGAAGAATAGGAAGATACGAGTCTGTATCGACTTCAGGGATCTCAATGCTGCATGCCCGAAGGATGAATTCCTACTCCCGATCACCGACGTGATGATTGACAATACGTGCGGTTTTGAATGCATGTCTTTCATGGACGGGTACTCGGGTTACAATCAGATCAAGATGTTCCCCGACGACGCCAAGCATACGTCGTTCAGAACTCCGAAGGGAGTCTTCTGCTACACAGTAATGCCCTTCGGCTTGAAGAACGCTGGTGCAACCTACCAACGAGCTATGAGAACCATCTTTCGTCAACATTTTTGCAAGACAGTCGAATGTTACGTCGATGACATTGCGGTCAAGAGCCGCCTCAAAGAGGATCACCTACAAGACTTAAAGACAGTCTTCGATCTCATGAGGGCACACCAACTCAAGATGAACCCCGCTAAATCCTTCCTGGGGGTTTCCAGCGGCAAGTTCTTAGGCTTCATCATCACGGCGAAAGGCATTCATGTCGATCCCGAGAAGACCAAAGCCATCCTTGACATGAACCCTCCGAGGAACCTTCGAGAACTTCGAGGCCTTCAAGGGCGGTTGGCGTACATCCGAAGGTTTATAGCTAACCTCTCCGGAAAATGTCAACCCTTCACCCAGCTCATGAAGAAGGGAGTCTCCTACGCTTGGATAGAAGAATGCCAGAAAGCTTTTGACGACATCAAGGCTTACCTGACAAGTCCGCCTGTCTTGGTGGCCCCTGTCTCAGGAAAGCCATTCCTCCTTTACGTCCGTGCCATGGATCATTCCCTCGGCGCTTTACTCGCTCAGAACAGTAATACTGGCTATGAGCAAGCAATCTACTACCTTAGTCGAACACTCATCGGGGCCGAACACCGGTACAACCCCGTTGAGAAGGAGTGTTTGGCTTTGGTATTCGCCATACAGAAAACCCGCCATTATGTCTCGGGGCAGACAATTTACGTCATCTCTCGAGTTAATACACTCAGGGTTCTCATGACGAAACCGGGATCATTAAACTCTCGGCTAGCTACATGGGCGATCTTGCTGACACCATACAACATGGTATTTGTTCCACAGAAAGCGGTTAAAGGTCAGGCCCTCGCCGACTTCTTAGCGGCACACCCCATCCCGGAGTCCTCGAAACTCTATGAAGACATCCCGGATGAGGTCCAAGAATCCAATGTCACCGAAGAAAGCCCTGTTTGGCGGATGTTTTTCGATGGCGCCTCAAGAACAGGCCCCAAAGGCCAAATCATCGCAGGAGTGGGGGTAGTCTTGGTCTCCTCCGAGCAGCTAGTGATCCAGCGTGCTTACTCCCTGTCAAAGCCATGCTCCAACAACGTCGCAGAGTACAACGCACTCATCATGGGACTCCAGTTGGCATAACACCTGGGGGTAGATCACTTGGAAGCCTACGGCGACTCAAAACTCGTCGTTTACCAGGTCAGAGGGCAGTACGAGGTTCGCCACGAAGATCTAATCCCCTATCACGAAGTTGCACTGAACATCATTTCAACGTTCACTGGGTTCTTTATCGAGCACGTACCCCGCTTACAAAATCTGGAGGCGGACGCTCTGGCCGGCCTCGCGGCTTCATTGGCAGCACCTCTCGGGACCCAACACTACGTCACAGTGGTTGGTCGGGACTTGGTTTGCCCTAAAAACAATTTGCGTTCACACATGGCCCACGCCATGCCGGCAAATGCTAGCATTAATGTCCGAGATTGGAGGTTCCGTTCATTGACTTTGCTGTCCACGGAATTCTCCCAGAAGACCCGAAGGAAGCTGTCTCAGTCAGGATGCGTTCCCTTCGATTCTACTACGATACAGCCACTAAAACGCTGTATCGACGCTCCTACGATGGACTTCTCCTTCGGTGCCTGTCTAATGAAGAAGCAGCCGAAGCTCTTCGAGAAGCTCATGACGGAACATGCGGCGCTCATCAACCTGGGCCTAAGTTGCAGGATCGACTGTGACGCATGGGCTACTACTGGCCCACCATGGCAGCTGACGCCGTCGACTATGCAAAGAAGTGCCACGCGTGTCAATTACACGCGGACTTTATCCATACACCATCAGAACCCCTACATCCTACAGTTGCCTTCTGGCCCATCAAGGCTTGGGGCATGGACATTGTAGGGCCGATCACTCCTCCTTCCTCAAGAGGACATCGCTTCATTCTAGCCATTACCGACTACTTCTCCAAATGGGCCGAGGCAGTTCCACTGGCAGAAGTGAAGAGCTCCAGGGTGATCAGCTTCATTAAGCATCACGTCATTTACCGTTTTGGGGTGCCTCGAAGGATTATCCACGACAACGGACCCCAGTTTATCAGTCACATTTTCAGTCGATTCTGTGACAAGAATCATATCCAGAATGTGGCATCAACCGCCTATAATCCAGCAGCAAATGGATTGGCTGAGGCGTTCAACAAAACCATCGTCAAGCTACTCAAAAAAGTCATGTCATCTAACAAACGCGACTGGGACGATAAGCTCGGCGAATGCCTTTGGGCCTATCGCACGACGGTACGGACCCCTACAGGCAACACACCATTCTCCTTGGTCTACGGGAGCGAAGCAGTATTGCCTCTTGAGATTCAGATACCTTCACTCCGTGTGGCCATCACCAATCAACTCACAGAAGAAGACAATCAACGTCGTCGTCTGCAAGAATTGGAGGCACTCGATGAGAAGCGTCTCCTCGCTCAGCAACGTATTGAACTCTACCAAGCCCGTATATCACAGGCTTTTAACAAAAAGGTCAAGCAGAGAACCTTCCAAGTCGACAACCTGGTACTAGCAGTCAGAAGGCCGATGGTGTTGACTCACAAGACGCCAGGGAAGTTCGAACCCAAATGGGAAGGACCATTCATCATAGAGACGGTATACTCCAATGGCGCGTACCGCCTCGCCAAACCCAACGGAGACTTGTTCATGATGCCCATCAATGGCAAGTTTTTAAAGAAGTACTACTCCTGATACTTTTCAGACAAAGTACTCTCACCCGGGCCCAATCATCAGGGCTCGCCTCCACAAGAATCATACGCCTCAGGAACCCAGCTGTTCCATGGCATCATTTCAGTAGAAGGACAACCACGTCCACATTACCTCTGAGTTGTTCCTATACACCCTACCAAAGCAGAATCTTATACTTCATAAGATGACGCTACCTCCATGTTTACCACGTCCACATTACCTCTGAGTAAACATCCAGTACAAATAACCCCAGGGTTGTTGTACACTTGTCGCAGAACTTCTACGTCCACATTACCTCTGAGGAGTTCCGCGCTTCCCTAGAATCAATCCCTACCACGTCCACATTACCTCTGAGTAGGGATATTCTACCCTTTGAATCTCATATTTGCCACGTCCACGTCACCTCTGAGCAAACATGTTGGTTCCCCCAAATCTATTATCTGTACCTAAGAACCAAGGTACGCAAAAGATAGTAGGTCCACCACAAATTATTCAGTTCATGACAAATCAAAGATAAACAAAAATATTATATTCTTTATTTTTCAAAGATAAAGGATTACATCCCTAAGCCAAAGTCACAAAAAAAGAAGAAAGAAAAGGAGAGATTACAATCCCTAATTGCCGGGATCAGTTAACTCTCTGATTCGACGCTTCAAGGCCTCCGCCCAAGGCCCCACTGTTGCCAGGACCCGGCGCTCAGCCTCCTGGCGTATCGTCTCCACAGCCGCTGGAGAAGTATCGCCTTCGTACTTGGCATCCAACTCTTCCTGCTGCTTAGCCAGAACAAGGACGTGACGAGTGTATGATGCCTCTTTATCCCGGAGTCGCTTATGTTCAGCCTCAGCTCGCTCTAACTCTAACAGGAGCCGAGCCCGTTGGTCCTCGAGCAGGCGAATCTGGGCATCAACCACCGCCATACGGGATTCCACTGAGGATCGCACATTTGCCCTTTCCTCAGTCGATTGAGACAGCTTCTCCGCCGCCGTCTCTGCATCAGCCATTTCACGGACCCAGGTGGCTACTGTGGCTTGGTAGGACGACTCGACGTCGGCTAGCAGCTTCTCCTTCTCCGAATCAATCAAAGCGGAAAAGTTATTCCGTTGGATGCTCTGGAGCTCAGAAAGGTGTTGCTCGAGTTCAGTGACAGACGACTCCAGAATCTCAGCCATATGATCATGGCGCTTGTGAGAGCGTATCAGGCCAATATGGGGAAGCACCATGGTCTTCGCTGTCGCAAAACTCCCGTTCCCATCCATCATCGTGGAGACACCTATCTGCAGCATCTTGTACACTGCATCGACGATGACCTTCACATACGCATCCGCGTCGGCCAAGAGCTGAGGCGTCATAGCAGGAGTTGAAGGAACTGTTACAATGGGCAGTGGCCTCGAAGAGGAAGAACCAACTGCCACCTGGGAGGCCGACACCTCGGGCTGTGGGACCGGGACCTCAATGTTACCAGCCCCGGTCTGCGAAGCCGGCACCTCAGTAGCCACCGAGGCAGAACGCAAAGAACGAGGGAATGGTATCGTCCCCCAGGTCGAAGAACCAACAGAGGGCTTCTGCAATTGCGAACCCTCGCCCTTATCTGTCCCTACCGGACCACTAACGTCCGGAGCTGTCTTTTCGACGGCCGGGGCATGGCCTGCAACCAACGCAGGACCTTCCTCCGGCAAACCAACCGGGTCATCTCCTGTTCCTCGGTCGGACACATCAGGAAGTGGACTCGGCACACGAGTCTCCGCTTCTTCAGCTGCACCCTCTCCAAGGGTAGCACCAGTCACCACCCCACGGTCGGTGACCACCTCAGTCTCAATCATTGGGTCTGGGGCAAAACTCAGCAATGCTTCAGCCGACCCCCCTTCATCAGGATGAGAAAAAGAATCAACCCCCTCCTCAGCTTCAACTTCATCTACCGCCACTTGTTTTCCATAAATAAATTCTTTTTTATTTATTGTGTATCTGGGAAAATTATAACTTTAGGAATCTAATCTAGAAGACGATTACTCTATCCCTTGGACGATGCGATGAAGAAGACTCGAACTTTGAAGAAGAACTTGGACAGCAACTGGGCAATCTCTCTTGTTCTCTCTGACTGTAGTTGTAGTGTCTGATGAAGATGAAGAAACTCCTTTTTATAGAGTTCAGGATAACTACTCTTGAGTACACGCTCAGGCAGTTACTTGACGTGTGCAGTTTGCAGGGACGCGTGGCGAATTCTGATGAAGACACATTAGCATGCAGTTGAAAGTAGTGGAGCATGTTCAGGAGAGGTTGATGGCATGGATGCCACGTTGCATAACTTCTAAAGAAGTGGATAACTGGGTACAGGACACGTGAGGATGTATGTTGACTGTAATCTTGAATGTAGTTGCTGTAATACGCTGCCTCGTTGAAGGAGAGCTTATACGCTGACTTGGATGATGTAGAACCAAATAAAGCTGATACGCTTACTTGGTCATCAAGGAGTCGTATGGAATTCACACGCTCACTTGACTGAGCAAAAAGTCGTACGCTCACTTGATGAGAAAGGAGTCGTATAGACTTTATACGTTCACTGGAGAAGGAAGGAGTCGTATAGACTTTATACGCTCCACTAGAGAAGTGAGGAGTCGTATAGACTTCATACGCTTGCTGGAGAAGGAAGGAGTCGTATAGACTTCATACGCTCCACTAGAGAAGTGAGGAGTCGTATAGACTTCATACGCTTGCTGGAGAAGGAAGGACTTCGTACGCTCACTGGAGAAGTGGCCACGTGGCCATCATCAATCTTCTCTGATACGCCATATCTTCAAATAACTGTCAAAAGATTTTCTCAAGCGTCGTGACTGCAGATTTGACGGCTGACAGACTGTCAGAACTGACAGTAATAATAGCTTTTCATTAATGATCGGCTGAGCTGTCCTCGTAAAAGACAAACCAACTCTTTGAAATCCTAAACGACGGTTGCTCTCTTTATGACAACTGTCTTTGCACGAAAGACGAGACGTCAGATTCATTCTTCACTTAGTGTATGTTGTGCTGTCAAAAAAGAAATAATAAAATATCCACTGAGCGTATGGCTTTTAATAAGCGTATGGCCTTGAGAGTGTGACTTCCGATTGAGCGTATGGCTTCAACTGATATCTATTCTTGAGCGTATGGATTAAAATGACAGCGTGTCATAATTTTCCACATCCTACAAGACCCCCTTCAAAGTTTTCGAACTTTATGAGTTTCAAAAGTTCGAAATTACTTTGAATTAAAGTGGAAATGAGTCTAGACACGCTGGCATTAAGTCTGTTCAAAAAAAATGAATTTATTAAATGCCATGATGACTCTTCATTTTTCGAGACTGATTGAATCTGATTAATGGAGGGAATATGAACCGCCAGCAAGCTTTGTTATATAAACTGAGAGAATTCAGTTTAACATTCATTTCTTATAAACATGACTCTAAAGGAAGCGGCTGAAGAAGAAGCACAAAAACTGGGTTTCTGTGCCCATGGTGACCCCACCTTTGGGGGTAAGGAACCGGAGCCCTTCGTCATCAAGCTCAAGGATGACCCCACACAGTTAGACAAAAATTTCTTAGGCTACTTCGGTCTGGACGGCTCCTCTTCTTCTGATGGGCGGAACCTTACAGAGAAGCGCGAAATGCTCGCCGTTCTGCTGCACCGCATGGGGGTCAAGCGTGGAAGAACTGGGCGCCAAGCTCAGTCGCTCTGGAAAATAGAGCGTGACTTTGTTGCACTCTTTTCTTTCCCTCTCTTTTTTTTCTTCTTTCTTTTTTTTGTAAGGCCATCAGTGCCTTAATGAAAATGAATATTCAAGAATTCTCTGTTTAGTACAAGTCTGTGTTGAAAACTGATGTGCACCAATGAACAGCTGTAGATTACGCTGTCTTCCAACATTTGTGAGTTACGCTAAAATAGCGTGCATATAGGTTACGCTATCTTCCAACACTGTGAGTTACGCTGGATAGCATACATGTAGGTTACGCTGTCTTCCAACATTATGAGTTACGCTGGATAGCGTACGCCAATAAATAGCGTGCATCAATAAATAGCTCTCTTTGAATATTTCCAAGGCTGTGCTGGTTTCCAAAGTACACGTGACACTCATTGCATATTTTATGAGCGTTACTTGTGGATCTTTCCAAGAATAGACTTGTGCTCCATTCTTTAAATAGACAGAAGAATTTCTCAGAACTCATTTCCATTCTTCCTCTTCTTCTCCAGAGATTTTATTCTCAAATAGGAAAGCAAAATGCTTCTGAACGTTCGAATTCTGAGCAGTATGTCAGACATCAGTTTGCCAATTCTTAGCACCAAGCCCAAAGGTAAGTCCAGCGTAATACATGTACTGTTTTTGCTGTTGAAAAATAAGTTTTCTGTCTTTGAGCGTGCTCGATCAACCAGTATGTTTCATAGTTGATTTTCATTCTTTTCCTCTTGCTATTTTCCGCAGAAACTTGGCTAAGGATTTTCTTCAGAACTGGCATTGGTGATGTAGGTGCTGTGGAGAATATCCTTCTGACATCAACATCAGGGAGCTCATACACCTTTGACGCGTAAATCAGACAACTCAGAACTCTCCATGAGATATAAGGGTCTTCCTCTATTAGTAGGAAGAGCCTTTATACATGGAGAGTTGGACGGTGGAGTCAACTCCTACCCGAGAGATTGGGTAGTAGAGTTCCTTTGACGGCAGAACTAGGAATCGTATCCCAATGCTGGATACGTTCTTATCTTCTTGAGGTGTCGCCGTTCCTCCACACGCTGTACTGGCAGCAACACGCCGTCGTGCTGCCATACTCTGTGGTTCTCCTCTTGTCTGAGAGAGAAGACTAGAGTTTGATTCCTGCTGATCTGGTCGTGACTGAGGCCCAGACAATCAAGAATTGCTACCAACAATGAAGGAAGAAGATCCAAAGAAGAAAGAAATAGATCTCCATGAGGTCGTTGTTTGTATGTGGAATGAAAAATCCGAAATAGATTTTCATTGTAATTTTTTTTAAGTCTAAGAAATGTAATAGACTTTTTATAATAATATGTGAATGGAAAGGATAAATCTTCTTTAGTCGAAATGATTTTGTATCTATTTGGATGTAAATTTTGATGGATGTGATTTATTAAATCCACTGGGAATCTAATAAAACAAGATATCAGATTTTCGGGTAAGATACAGTAGAATATCATTTTCCACTGGGGATAATAATATCAGAAGAAAGAAAATTTTGTAGGAACAGAAATAATTCTGTCTTTACATTTGCCGGGGAATAATCATGATAGAGAGGAATCTCATACATAATATTTCTTTAGAAACTTGCCATTAATAGGCATCATTGTGATTTTACCATCCATGGATGCAAGCTGATATGCTCCGTTAGAGAAAACTTTGTTTACTACGAATGGACCTTCCCATTTTTGCGTCAAACTTGCCTTTGCTCAAATGCGTCATAGTCATCAGACGTCTGACGGTAAGGACAAGTTCACCTTCTCGATATGCTCTGATTTTCACCTTCCGGTTAAAAGCTCTTGAAATTTTGGCCTGGTATAACTCGATGTTTTGTTGAGCATATAATCGCTTTTCATCTAGAGCTTCCAACTCTTGAAGCCGAAGACGGTCATTATTTTCTGTTGTAAGCTCATTGGAGATTGCAATTCTTAAAGAAGGGATCTGAATCTCAAGAGGAAGGACTGCTTCATACCCATATACCAAAGAGAAAGGCGTACACCCAGTCGCATTGCGAACTGTAGTACGGTAGGCCCATAAACATTCACCAAGCTTCTCACTCCAGTTACGTTTATTAGAAGAAACGAACTTCTTTAAAAGTTTGATAATGGTTTTATTAAAAGCTTCTGCTAATCCATTAGCTGCTGGGTTGTATGCTGTAGAAGCTAGATTATCAATTCGGTGGTCGTTGCAGAATCGAGTAAATTTCTGACTGACAAATTGTGGTCCATTATCATGAATAATCCGTCGAGGGATACCGAATCGATAAATGACATGATGCTTGATGAAATTGATGATACTGGAAGTTTTGACCTCAGATAATGGAATTGCTTCAGCCTATTTAGAAAAGTAATCGGTTATTGCTAGAATAAATCGATGTCCTTTTGATGATGGAGGGTTGATGGGACCAATGATGTCCATACCCCAAGCTTCAAAGGGCCATGATGCCACAGTTGGATGTAAGAATTTTGATGGTTGATGAATAAAATCTGCATGAATCTGACAGGCTTTACATCTTCGAGCATATTGAATAGCATCAGCTACCATCGTGGGCCAATAATAACCCATACGTCGGATGCGATCTTGAAGTTTAGGACCTGGTTGGTGAGCTCCGCAAACACCATCATGTGCTTCACGAATAATCTGTTGCGCTTCTTCACCAGCGATGCATCGAAGAAGAAGACCATCATATGTCCGACGATATAATGTTTTTGTTGTATGATTATAATAGAATCTGAGAGATCGACGTCGGATAGATGCTGCTTCACTCGGATCGTTAGGAAGTATGTCATATAACACAAAATCCAAAAATGGTCGCCTCCAGTCTTCGGTTATGGCTTCTGTTTTGTTGGAGAAAATATATTCCATAGTAGAATCAGAAGAAAATGAGGACACTCTGTCAATCTTTGATTCAGCATTAAGATCATCAAGATAGATATAATCTTTATCTGAATTATGGGGAAAACCCAAGGCCAAATTATTCTCAACGTTGAATAGCTCTCGGTTATAAACCACTATCAATTGTTGACGTCTGACGGGTATGGCCAGTACAGCAGCAAGATTAGCCAGCGCATCAGCTTCTGTATTACAAGCTCGCCGAACATGTTCAATAAAGAAACCTTCAAAGGAAGAAGCCATAGAAAGTGCTGCTCGATGATAAGGTATTAAATCCTGATGGCGGACTTCATAAGTACCTCTAATTTGATTGACAATGAGTTTAGAGTCTCCATACACTTCTAGATATTGAATATCCAGATGTTTAGCAAGTTGAAGACCGATGAGCAATGCGTTATATTCAGCTACATTGTTTGAACACGGTTGATCCAAAGAATATGCCCTTTGAATGGTTAATCCTTCCGGGGATACGAGAACAATCCCCACTCCAGAAACTATATCACCATTAGGACCAATTCTAGATGCTCCATCAAAGAACAAACGCCAGGTAGGGGTTTCTTCAGAAACCATATTTGAATCCAAGACTTCATCTGGAATTTCATCATATAGTTTAGAATCCTCCGGAATCGCATGAGCTGCTAGAAAATCAGCAAGAGCCTGTCCTTTAACTGACTTTTGGGAAATATAATGCATATCATATTGAGCTAATAGGATTCCCCAATTAGCCAACTTGGAGTTGAGAATACCAGGTTTCTTCATCATGATCCTGATAGGATTTACTCGAGAAATGACATGGATGGTTTGACCGATGATATAATGTCGCGTCTTCTGAACAGCGAACATTAATGCTAGGCATTCTTTTTCGATTGGAGAATAACGTGGTTCAGCACCTGTCATTGTGCGACTGAGGTAATAAATAGCTTGTTCATGGCCATCTTTATTTTTCTGAGCAAGTAACGCACCGAGAGAATGATCCATAGCTCGAACATATAAAAGGAATGGTATTCCTGAGACGGGAGGTACTAAAACCGGGGGGTTCATAAGATACTGTTTAATATCATCAAATACTTTTTGACATTCTTCATTCCAGACGAAGGATACACCTTTCTTCATAAGTTTATTGAATGGTCTGCAGCGTCCTGATAAATTAGAGATGAATCTCCTGATATAAGCGATTCTTCCTTGAAATCCTCGTAGCTCTTTTAAGGAGCGTGGAGGACGCATCTCTTGGATAGCTTTGATCTTCTCGGGATCCACGTGTATACCTTTAGCGGTAATGACGAAGCCGAGAAATTTACCACTAGAGACTCCTAAGAAGGACTTAGTAGGGTTCATCTTTAGTTGATGCTGACGCATTAGATCAAAGATAGTCTTCAAATCTTGGATATGATCCTCTTTTCGTCGACTTTTGACTGCGATATCATCAACATAGCATTCGACTATCTTCCGAAGATGTTCACGGAATATAGTGCTCATATTTATCTTCAGATCGAGGTGTAGTTTTAACCTCTGTAGGAGATGAATATCCTGCTGAAATGAAAGTAGAAGTTAGAGAAAGATTGGGAGTGATACCAGAAATCACATTACATGATTTGGTCTTTCCAAGCCTCTTTTTGGATGAAGGAATCTTTTGAAGAGAAGAAGAAGATGTCTCGAATTCTGTTACTAGATCCGGGTGGATCCACATAATCTCTCCTTTCTTAGTTGTGATGGGAACAAGTCCTTCATTCTGAGCTGGTGGAATGTTCACCACTTCGAGTGTTGCTTTGGGAATAGGAACAATCCCATTTCCAACCATTAGTGGAGGAAAATCACCAAATTGCATTAAAATCATATTTGCTGTAACTGTCTTGTCTTTAGGAGTTAATGTCACAGCTCCTGATTTAATCATCTCCTGGATCTTCCCTTTCAACACATAGCAAGACCGGATTGTATGACCCAATAATCTGTGATACGGACAATATTTCGGATGATCCGTCTTATTGGCTTCATCGGGCTTTTTGATCTCTGGCAATTGTATCTTATTACTTTTGAGCAAGCATTCAAAGATACCCTAGACATCATCGTCATCAAAAGAATATTCTTCTTTCGGTCGAGAAGGTCTTTGTTGTTGATTTGTTGAAGCTGGGGCAGCTTGTGTAGTCAATATCTCTTGACTATTACTCTGAAAATTGACCTCGAGAGCATCCTTTCCTTTACGATTGTTAACTCGAACATTATTGCCAGTGTTCTGATTTGAATCTTTGGGAGCCATTTGTACCCCCAGGCCTTTGAAAGTCTCAGCACTAACTTTGGCAGCTTTAGCACTAACAATGAAAGAGGGCCAGTCTTGGAATTGAGTGGATCATGTCCACATGCTAATAATTGGCAGGAGATTCGACTTACAAGTGTCGATAGTAACAGCATCAGGAGTTCCGAGAGGCATTTTGAGGGCTTCCTGTCTAAATCTTTCGATGAAGCTTTCTGTGCTCTCATTATTTTTCTGCTTGATTCGTATAAGGGTTGACATGGTCATGTCATTGATGCCTTCATAGAATCGTTCCAGAAACATTTGTTTGAAACCAGCAAATGAAGTAATGCACCCATCAGGGAGACTTCGATACCATTCATAAGCGATTCCTTTGAGACAACCAACGAATACCCGAGTGAGAAGGGCATCACTTGGTTGCAACTGATCAGTCATTACTTTAAAATGATTAATGAACTGACTTGGGGAAGTGGTCCCATCAAAGAAAGAGATGGTTGGAGGTTTGTATTTTGGAGGATATGATACCTCTTTCCATTGGATGGGGTAAGGCTGCTTAATACCCAATCTTTGCAAGCCATCTTTTTGTTTGAATGCTTCAAACTGAGATCGAAGCATTTTCAATTCTTCAGTGACAACTCCAGAAGATTGCGGTGTTGCTACCTGTTGAGTATAGTTGGGAGGAGGGACTGCAGCATATGTACCACCCCCAGCTCCGGACTGACTCGGAGTGGGTTGTATATGAACATTGGACTGTACCCCCAGAATAATAGAAGGTTCCGAGTTTGGAGTAACAGGAGCATTTAATACCACAGGTGGTACTGTTGGTTGAACCTGTTGGTTTTGAGTTTGTATAAGAGTATGCATAGCAGATAATGTATCTGCCATGGCTCGTAATTGTTGCTCCAGAGAAGAGATTCTTTGTTCATGAGCCTCGGTGCTAGTTGAAGGTTCTTGGCTAGCATCTACCATATAAGTGGTAATAGTTCGAGGCATTGATGATGAAATAGTTTGTTCTGAATCATCACTATGGGAATCAGCATTTTTCTTAGAATTACTCACAGGAGTTAATGCTGGAAAATTAGATTCTCCAAGGAAATCTTCCATGATTTCAGGGTTATCATTTGGATGGGAAGAAGAAGAAACCCTGGTTAAAGCTCCAGTTCTGGACCTGGTACCGAGATAAACACCATCTTCAGAATCTGACATAGCATCAGATAGCATTCTACCCCCAATGTTTCTAGAAGTCATATTAACAGAAGCATAGAGAGGTTCATCTTCATCTGATATTGGTTTATATTGAATCCGTTCGAAAACAGATCATCTTTTTGGTGAACAACAACATTGAATTACGACTCGGGGTCGAAAGCTGCAGCCATGCTTCTCATAACGAATGTGAGGAATGTCACAACCAGATGGAGTGTCAATTCTCCGTTTGCTTTGTAGATGTTCCCGGAGATCTGTAGGAACAGCTTGAGAAGTATTTGAAGATAGTTTCTGTGTAGAAACTGATCTTTTATTCCTCTGTCTTCTTGGTTCTTGAGTGTACAAAGACTGATTAATCTGAGCAATAAAATTCCTAGCATATTCTGCATCAGAGTCTAATATTTTTGTCTCAGTCTGATAAGATTTCTTTATATCAGAAGTGGAACCAAGATGATTCCGATTGAGCTTGTTACGAAGATCCATAGAAGATGTAGTTTTGATGTCAGTCTTGGATACTTGTAACTTGCCTTTCTCAGATCGAGAAATTGAGAAAGAAGGAAGATGAAAATTATTACGACTAGGAGTCGGTAATAATCCATCTTTGGAGGAAGTAGCCAAAAGGCATTTTCCTTTCTTTGATCTAATAGGAGTACTAGATAATTTAACTCTAGAGGTAAAGACCTCAGAAGTTGAGGAGTCGACTAAAGAGTCTTTCTCCCTGGGCGGCACCAGATGTGCAATTTGTGGAGGGATCATTTGTATGTTCTATGGAAGAGAACCCCCAGCCTGACTTTGAGGACTGGCCAAAGGACCATATTTATTAGCATACGCTGACTTTAGATTAGTTTTCTGGTCATACGCTGCCTTTTTGTCAACATACACTAGTTTTGGTTTAGCGTACGCTACTTGCTGTTGTATCTTGTCATACGCTGGCTTTGCCATACGCTGTCCTTTGATACGCACAGAGTCATTGATGGCTAAAGAGCCGACTGCTGTCGTAAGATTAGAAGGAAAAGAAGGGACTTTACCATGTTCAGAGATGGTTTTCTTGGAGTACGCTGACTTGGTTAAAGAACCAATTTTGTCAGCGTGGCCAGAAAGAGCCACTGTTGCTTTATTCAAAGGAGCCGAGACAGGCTTCATTGAAGTCGAAGACGTGTTTCTGCCAGCGTAAGGAATGACAGGAACGTCTCGAACCGTCGAAGAAGACTTAGGGACATAGACAGAGTGTCCTCTCTTCTTGGCAGCAACAGGAGTAGAGGAAGTAGTTCGGCCTTCCTTCACTTTGAGCATTTCTTCATAAGCGGATTGATCGAATTGTACGACCAACACTTTCTTTGTCGAGCCAATTGACGAAGTATCGCATTGAGTTGTTGCTATCTCATTGGAGGAGACAGCTTTCCCCAGCAGAGTCGCCAATTTGTTTTCCATAAATAAATTCTTTTTTATTTATTATGTATCTGGAAAAATTACAACTTTAGGAATCTAATCTAGAAGACGATTACTCTATCCCTTGGACGATGCGATGAAGAAGACTCGAACTTTGAAGAAGAACTTGGACAGCAACTGGGCAATCTCTCTTGTTCTCTCTGACTGTAGTTGTAGTGTCTGATGAAGATGAAGAAACTCCTTTTTATAGAGTTCAGGATAACTACTCTTGAGTACACGCTCAGGCAGTTACTTGACGTGTGCAGTTTGCAGGGACGCGTGGCGAATTCTGATGAAGACACATTAACATGCAGTTGAAAGTAGTGGAGCATGTTCAGGAGAGGTTGATGGCATGGATGCCACGTTGCATAACTTCTAAAGAAGTGGATAACTGGGTACAGGACACGTGAGGACGTGTGTTGACTGTAATCTTGAATGTAGTTGCTGTAATACGCTGCCTCGTTGAAGGAGAGCTTATACGCTGACTTGGATGATATAGAACCAAATAAAGCTGATACGCTTACTTGGTCATCAAGGAGTCGTATGGAATTCACACGCTCACTTGACTGAGCAAAAAGTCGTACGCTCACTTGATGAGAAAGGAGTCGTATAGACTTTATACGTTCACTGGATAAGGAAGGAGTCGTATAGACTTTATACGCTCCACTAGAGAAGTGAGGAGTCGTATAGACTTCATACGCTTGCTGGAGAAGGAAGGAGTCGTATAGACTTCATACGCTCCACTAGAGAAGTGAGGAGTCGTATAGACTTTATACGCTTGCTGGAGAAGGAAGGACTTCGTACGCTCACTGGAGAAGTGGCCACGTGGCCATCATCAATCTTCTCTGATACGCCATATCTTCAAATAACTGTCAAAAGATTTTCTCAAGCGTCGTGACTGCAGATTTGACGGCTGACAGACTGTCAGAACTGACAGTAATAATAGCTTTTCATTAATGATCGGCTGAGCTGTCCTCGTAAAAGACAAACCAACTCTTTGAAATCCTAAACGACGGTTGCTCTCTTTATGACAACTGTCTTTGCACGAAAGACGAGACGTCAGATTCATTCTTCACTTAGTGTATGTTGTGCTGTCAAAGAAGAAATAATAAAATATCCACTGAGCGTATGGCTTTCAATAAGCGTATGGCCTTGAGAGTGTGACTTCCGATTGAGCGTATGGCTTCAACTGATATCTGTTCTTGAGCGTATGGATTAAAATGACAGCGTGTCATAATTTTCCACATCCTACACCACTGCGACAGGTTTGCGCAACTCTGGAGGAATGCCATGTGAAGAGGACGAACTCCATTCCTCTCCTTCATCCAGGAGCGCCGTGTCCACTCGACCTTCCGCCTCCGGATTTCCTTCCACCGGGGACATCATCATCGGAGGAATACGCTCATCAAAAGAGCCTGCTACCTCCCTTGGTCTGCTGACGCTCGGTTGCGGAACACGGGCTTTCTTCTTCAAACCCTGCGAGGAAGACAAACATGAATTCGCCAACGTAATCAAAATGGAAAAAACACGAAGGACTCCCTACCTCAACAGGGACTGGTTCCGGTGAAGCGACCCTTGGGAGCGCCGCTCTCCTCGGCTGTTTTGGCACAGACGAACCAACTTCAGGGGTGGCTCGTCTTTTTCCAGCAGATGGATCTCTTGTTGATGCTGCTCGATATCCCGCCAGTTCAGGCGGCCGATAAGACCGAGCTGCTATCAGCATGCTCGACGTACCTTCTAGTTGGGTCCCGAGGATGAGACTAGTCTCCCTGTCATATCCAGGAGACATAGTATTCATCGTGCAATATAGCTTGGCGGCTGAATACAGGATCTGTGGTCGAGGATTTAGAACCGGCGCAGTAAACTGGACACCAGTACACCCAGCGTTGTAGTACTGCCAGCCCCGGGCTCCGTCCAATAGACTTCCGGCAAAACCCAAGCTACTACTGGAATTACGTAACATCAGCTGAGTATAGCCGAACTGGCGAGCAAATCGACTTGGCAGATAAGACTCCAAGTAGCACCTGTAACTCCATTTTTCAATAAATAAATTTTTCCTATATTCTTCTAATCCCTAGTTAATATTTAATATATTAATCCTATTAAATATTCTGAGTATTAATACTAGTTCCTAAATCATTAAATAATTATTCAAAATTCCTTTCCTTAGGTCCATTGGGCCCAGACCTTAAGATCATTTTAGTATTATTTTCTTCTATTAACTAGCCCAAAAAAATATTAGAATGGTTAAACCATTTTCCTGACATTTTCTTCTAGCCAACAGGCCGGCCCACCAAAACCCAGTAACTACTTTCCCTCACAAACAATTCAAATTCCATTTTTCCCTGGCCTATTAGCTCGGCCCACCAACTCAATCACTTAAAACCAATTAGTTATTTTCTTCACTGCATTCTTATAAAATTCTCCGGCCTGTGTAAGCCCGGCCTGTTTACTAAGTTATATACTCAGCCAACCGTTGGCTACTCAGTTCTTCTCACCATTTCAAACGTCTCTTCCCTCCGCAGGATCGACGACGACGACGACACCAGGTCGACAACGTCGACGACTCCAAGAATTCTCGAAAACTCTAGAAGCTTCCTCCACCCGTCTAACCACCCAGTCCATCATCACCGTCGAACCTTAACCGTCTCTCCGCCCTCCACCGTCCGATCGTAACCACCCTCTGCCCGCCCAACGGCCGGTCAGGTGCCCGACCAACTGTCTGACCGTAGACGACCCTATAAATAGGACTCCAACCCTCTTTCTTCTTCACCAAATCAATATGGTGAAGCCCTGTCCAATTTTCCTTTCCGTCGTCGGTGACGAGCTCGCAGCCATAGCGCTGCAGCACTGAGGACGTGCAGTAGCGAGCGTCGACGAGTACGCGTCGTGCCGATCAACGACGTCTTCCCGTCGAGTCCACGACGTCTTCCCGTCGAGTTCACGGCGTCTCTCCGTCGAGTTCACGACGACTTCCCGTCGAGTTCACCGACGACTTCTCGTGCGAACACTGGTAAGTACTCTCCTCTTCGTTCTCCTTGTGATTTCTGATCGGTTTTGGAAAGTAATTCGAATCTGAGATTCTTGATTCCTGGGTTTAGAATTGGAGTTGTCGTGTTCGATTCTTGATCGATTTTGTTTGGAGATTGATCGAACTCGTTTGGGGTGAGTTCTGTGATTGATTCATGCTTATTTCTCCAAATTTGGAGTCGAAACAATTCGAATCAAATTAACAATTGGTTCCTCTGTTCTTGCACGCCTTCTGTTCGACGAAATGCCAGAGAGGCAAGAACTCGTGAACTGAGAGCTCAAGGACGCTAGGATTCGACGCTAGTATACCATTGCAGGCTCAGGTACGTTCCTAACCACTTCTTGATCACTTCTTGATCACTTCTTGCCGTTCGTCGTCGATGTCCAGTTGTGTTCGAATAAATTACATTCAGTGTTCCAGGAACTAGCCGTTAGGCTCATTCTATTCGAACATGTGTTTGGTTCAGTTATAAGCCATTCGAATTACGTTCAGGTTCTGGGTGAGTTCAGTTATGCTCAAGTTGTGTTCTGTTTGAGTGTTCAAATGTGTTCAGATGAGAGCTTGTGTTAGCTCTGTTCCTCCAGGAACTAAGCTGTCGGTCAGATTTTGAATAACTAGCCGTTAGGCTCAGTTATGAGTTCTGTTCATTTGTGTTGAATGATAGCTTAGTTATGGGTTCATTTGAGTTTTCCAGTTATGAGTTTTCCAGTTATGAGTTCAATTGAATAAGTTCTGTAATGAGCTCAGTTGATGTATTGAAAGGGTATTTTAGTCCATTCAAGAAACTTGGGAGTCTATAATACTAACTAGATTTCTGTACTTGAACTTATTAAATTATAAGTTATATAGATAGGCTCAATTGAATATGCTAGCCAATATATTCATATTATGGGCCATAATATGGGCTCAAGCCTATGGGTCAATATAAGTCAGGCTAGTGTTAATTACTAGTCTTGGCTATGTGGTTTAAGTAACTAAAACAAAATAGGAATTAAGGAAATTAGAAGTTGTCTCTAAATATATATTATTTTCTTTATTCTAGGTGATCAAGAAGACTTGGACAAAACCCCGGAAAGAGGCAAGTACATATACTCAATATTCATCATTGCATGCATTACACACACATTGCCTTGTTACATTATTGTACTTGTTCTCGATTGCTTGCTTGCATTGTTCTCGTGTCGGGTGGGGGACATTAGATACATGTGTTGACTGATATTGGACAATTATTGCCTGATAGCATACTTTGTATGCCTGAGTCCATTCTCATGCGTGACTGATAGCATTGTCATCAGACATGCCTGATTACTGCGTGACTGATAGCATTGTCATCAGACATGCCTGATTACTGATTGACTGATAGCATATTTATATGCCTGATTACATATTAGTCCCCACATGTTGATAACGTCCAAATTGTACATGTACACATAGCTAGTGCATATTTACATTACATTCCATTGTTTCTCTATTTCAGTTCTATTGCTACATTGTATTGTTCCATTGATCTTCCATGGTGAGTTATATTGGGTATATTGTGCTTTGCTCCATCCTGACTGGATTGTTGATTTCAGGTGATCCTCTAGTTGATTATGCTTTACAGATGGATGGCCCAGCAGTGGAGCACACTCCTGATGCTATGGAGGGACATGGCTATATTCCCGAGCTGTAGTTAGATTGATGTATAGGATGTTTTACTTTGAGTATAGCAGGCCTAGTGTTAGCCTTACTTTTCATTACCGGCTTTGTACCCGGTCATTCATGTAAAGGCTGTAATAACTGCTTGATAGTGGATTGGTGTGATGTTAGTATAGATCATGATTAGATGCTGTGATGAGTTAGACTTCATTATTATTTATTAGACGGCTCACTACCGCTGTCAACGACAGTGTAGGCCGGGCATGTATCGACCCGTACCCGATTATTTGGGAGCGGGGCGTGACATGTTTTTGTGGTGGCCCATGCAGGTCTTAGGAACTCATCACAGCATAGGGCCGTTATGATAATTGCATTTTATTTCTGTCTTATATTTCTGAACACTATACACCTACAAGTCACTGATGTTTCTTCTCCTTCCATTTCAGAAAATGGCCAAAGGGAGAAAGGAGCATTAACTGAGGGCCCGCACTCCGAGTGTAGCCCCTTCCGCGAGAGGATCGTCTACCCCACCTATGATAGACCCCGAGCACTCTGATACCCACGTGCCACCTGTCACGAGGGCTTTTTCACGACACTCTATCAGTTCTATGAGGGGCACCCAGATGCATGAGTTAGTCCATGGACTGATGGAGGCCCAGAGGGCCCAAACTCAGAGTCTATTGGACGCTCAGAGAGAGCAGACTGCTATTTTGTGGGAGGGTATTGAGAGATTAGTCAGCCCACTACTACCACCTCCACCCCCACTTCCCCAGACTACTGCCGCTCCACCTACATCTCACATTCCACCTCCACCGACTACTATACCGACTCCATCATACGTTCCACCTCCCTCATACACTCCACATCCATTACATATTCCACCACCCACCCAGGTTCTCGTACAGCCTACTACCGCTACTTTCACCCAACCCGATCCTATCTCTTTCATTCCGTCCCTCCACACTCATGCCTCTCCCACTTATACTCATTCTACCTACACACCCCACAAGAGAGAAGGTTCTATCCTAGACTTTAAGAGGATGGCACCTAGAGAGTTTCTTGGGACCGAGGGTATACTCTATGCCGATGAGTGGCTAGAGGATATGGAGAGAGTGATGAGGTTATCTAGGCTTCCGGAGGACCTCAAGGTAGAGGCAATCGGCGTGCAGATGCATGATCTGGCACGTACCTGGTTTAGGAGTGAGCCTCAGCTCGCAGTACCTGGATTGACTTGGGAGCAGTTTATGGAAATCTTCAGGAGAAGTTTTTCCCGGCTGTATCGAGAGAGGCTTTGGAGCGCCAGTTTCAGACCCTTGAGCAGGGGACTCGCTCCGTCGATGAGTACGCAGCGGAGTTTGGACGACTTAGTCGGTTTGCAGAGGGTAGAGCCCGAGATCCAGTTGTGAGAGCCACGAGATTTAGGCAGGGTTTGAGTCATGAGCTTCGCTACCTAGTCACGGCCAATGGAGCGACTACTTATGCTGGGATGGTCGCCGTTGCCCAGAGGTTGGAGATTGATCTGAGTCTCCGACCCGAGAGAGATCGTGACATCAGTGGAGGGAGTAGCCATTCGGGACCACCCAAGCGTCCCAATACCCAGCAGACGAAGACCTTCACATCCCAGCCTCCTCAGAGGGCCCCGCAGCAGCAGCAGCGACCCGTTCAGCAGCCTTGTGGATATTGTCAGAAGGTGGGCCATACTTGGACGATGTGCAGGAAGAGGCTCGGGCAGTGCCTTATATGTGGAGCATCTGATCATCAGGCTAGAGAGTGCACCCTCGCCCGTGCAGCAGCAGGACCACTCCAGAAGGGTACTACAGCTGGATCTTCTGGATTTCCACCTAGAGGACCACCTTTACCTACTCAGCAGCAGAGGTTTGCCCAACATCAGCATAGAGGAGGACAGCAGGCTCAGGGGAGAGTTTTTGCTATGGCCACGGAGGAGGCAGAGCCAGCAGCAGATGTCATCACAGGTAGTATATCCTTGTACTCTTTCCCCGCAACTGCATTATTTGATTCAGGAGCATCCCACAGTTTTATTTCCTTAGAGTTCATGCATCGACACCATATCATATCCACATACTCTAGGAGGAATTGTAGAATACTCACCGGTGGGGGTATAGTACCAGTTCGGGATGCTTGTGATTGCCCCATTAGTATAGCAGGGAGAGAATTCAAGACCCAGCTCCTCGTAATGCCACTTCCAGGATTTGATGTGATCCTTGGGATGGATTGGTTGAGTGAGCACTATGCAGTTATAGATTGCCATCAAGGGAAGGTTATATTCAGACCACCAGGAGAGACACCGTTTGAGGTAGTCAGGAGCATTGCAGATAGGCCAGTGGGAGTCAGCTTTGGAGCAATTATGGAAGAGAAGCCACCCCCACATCCACTCATAGCAGAGTTCCTTGACGTATTTCCCGAGGATCTACCGGGACTACCGCCAGACAGAGACATGGAGTTTGGGATTGATTTGATTCCAGGATCAGAGCCATGCTCTCAGCACTGTTACAAGGTCAATCCAAAGGAAGCAAAGGAAATGAAGGCGCAGATTGATGAGTTGGAAGGAAAGGGTTTCATTCGATCGAGTGCTTCACCCTGGGGAGCACCAGTCCTGTTTGTACCCAAGAAGGATGGGACAGTCAGGATGTGTATCGATTATAGAGCCCTTAACAACATTACTATTAAGAATAGATATCCTTTACCCCGGATCGACGAATTATTTGATCAACTGAGTGGAGCTAAGGTCTTCTCTAAGATAGACCTCCGGTCCGGGTACCATCAGGTGAAGGTTCGTGAGCAGAATATTCCAAGTCAGCATTCAACACTCGGTACGGGCAGTACGAGTTTCTAGTCATGCCATTTGGTCTCACAAATGCCCCGGCAGTGTTTATGAATCTAATGAATAAAGTCTTCCACCAATATTTGGACAAATTCGTAGTAGTTTTCATTGATGATATATTGATCTATTCGAAGACTCCGGAAGAGCACGAGGAACATTTGAGGATAGTGCTGGAGACTTTGAGGAAGGAGAAATTGTATGGAAAGCTTTCCAAATGTGAATTCTTCCTGGACAAGGTTGAGTTCCTGGGGCATGTAGTGACAGGAAAGGGCATCGCAGTGGACCCCAAGAAGATAGAAGCAGTGAAGGCATGGACTACACCCAGCACAGTTACAGAGATCAGGAGTTTTCTAGGCCTGGCAGGGTACTATAGGAAGTTCGTACAGGACTTTGCCAAGATAGCAGAACCCATGACCAGGCTTACTAGGAAGGATGAGGAGTTTGTCTGGACAGATGCATGTCAGGCAGCATTTGAGGAACTAAAGAACAGATTGACTTCAGCTCCGATTTTAGCACTACCATCAGGGTCAGGAGGATTCACCATATACAGTGATGCTTCAGGGAAAGGCTTGGGCTGTGTCTTAGAACAGAACAAGCGGGTGATAGCTTATGCATCAAGACAGCTGAGACCTCATGAGAAGAATTATCCCACCCATGACCTGGAACTTGCAGCGGTCATCTTTGCCCTGAAATTGTGGAAGCATTATCTCTATGGAGAGAGAGTGGAGATATTCACAGATCACAAAAGTCTGAAATATGTCTTCACTCAGAAAGAGTTGAATATGAGACAGAGGAGGTGGCTTGAACTAATGAAAGATTTCGACATAGACCTTCAGTATCACCCAGGAAAGGCCAATGTCGTAGCAGATGCACTCAGTAGATATCCAGTGGCTATGATGCTGACTATGGACAGACATCTCCTTGAGGACTTGGAGAACTTGGGAATAGAGATTATCATACCAGGGGTAGAAGGACAACTCATGAGCATGCAGATACAGTCCAGATTGATAGAAAAGATTAAGGAGACCCAGTTTCAGGATGAGGGACTTCAAAGCATCCGAGAGCAAGTCCAAATAGGACTACTAGATGATTTTACCATAGCAGAAGATGGTACCTTGAGGCACGGTACTCAGTTGTGTGTGCCCAAAGGAAGCTTGAGAGAAGAGATTATGCAGGAGGCTCATCAATCACAGTACTCTATGCATCCAGGATCCACTAAGATGTACAAAGACCTCCGAGAGATCGTCTGGTGGTATGGAATGAAACGAGAAGTAGCCAGATTCATTTCCAGATGCCTTGTCTGTCAGCAGGTAAAGGCAGAACGTCAGAGACCGGGAGGACTGTTGCAGCCTTTGCCCATTCCTGAGTGGAAATGGGAACATATTACCATGGACTTTGTCTCAGGATTACCCCGCTCTCCAAGTGGGAAGGATGCCGTCTGGGTCATAGTGGACAGATTGACCAAGTCAGCCCACTTTATTCCCTTCAGAGTAGGATTGACTACAGAGAAGCTGGCTGATTTATACATGCGACAGATAGTGAGGATCCATGGAGTTCCAGTCAGTATTGTCTCAGACAGAGATAGTCGGTTCACTTCTTACTTCTGGAAGAGCCTACAGAGGAGTCTTGGTACACACCTCAAGTTCAGCACAGCATACCATCCTCAGACAGATGGACAGTCAGAGAGGACCATACAGACACTGGAGGATATGTTGAGGACTTGTGCGCTGGACTTTGGAGGATCATGGGAGGACCACCTACATCTAGTAGAGTTTGCTTACAATAATAGTCATCATGCCAGTATTAGGATGACCCCCTTCGAGGCATTGTATGGTCGTAGATGTCGTACGCCATTATCATAGGAGGATGTTGGAGAGAGGCCATTGTTGGGACCAAAGATGGTTATGGAGGCTGCAGATAAAGTCAGGCAAATTCGGGATCATCTGAGGATTGCACAGGATAGACAGAACCACTGGGCAGACAGCAGTCGGAGTCCCCTAGAGTTTGCAGTAGGAGATCTCGTGTTCCTACGAATCTCACCAACTCGGGGAGTCATCAGGTTTGGTAGAGACGGGAAGCTGAGTCCCAGATTCATTGGACCATTTGAAATTCTGAGCAGAGTAGGAGCAGTTGCTTACAGGCTGGCCTTACCACCCAACCTGGAGGGAGTACACAATGTATTCCATGTTTTACAGCTTCGGAGGTACATAGCTGATCCCAGTCATATGGTCGATCATTCAGAGCTAGAGGTTGGGCCTACTCTCACTTATTCAGAGCAGCCGGTCGAGATACTGGACCGCAGAGAGAAGAGGCTACGACACCAGACTATTCAGCTAGTCAGAGTTGCTTGGAGGCACCACTCTCCTGGGGAGTCCACCTGGGAGAGAGAGGATGAGATGAGGGAGAAATACCCCTATCTCTTTGAGGTTTGATGAGTTGCTCTACCTTGGAATTTCGAGGACGAAATTTTTCAAGGGGGAGAGATTTGTAACTCCACTTTTCAATAAATAAATTTTTCCTATATTCTTCTAATCCCTAGTTAATATTTAATATATTAATCCTATTAAATATTCTGAGTATTAATACTAGTTCCTAAATCATTAAATCATTATTCAAAATTCCTTTCCTTAGGTCCATTGGGCCCAGACCTTAAAATCATTTTAGTATTATTTTCTTCTATCAACTAGCCCACAAAAATATTAGAATGGTTAAACCATTTTCCTGACATTTTCTTCTGGCCAACAGGCCGGCCCACCAAAACCCAGTAACTACTTTCCCTCACAAACAATTCAAATTCCATTTTTTCCTGGCCTATTAGCTCGGCCCACCAACTCAATCACTTAAAACCAATTAGTTATTTTCTTCACTGCATTCTTATAAAATTCTCCAGCCTGTGTAAGCCCGGCCCGTTTACTAAGTTATATACTCAGCCAACCGTTGGCTACTCAGTTCTTCTTACCATTTCAAACGTCTCTTCCCTCCGCAGGATCGACGACGACGACGACACCAGGTCGACAACGTCGACGACTCCAAGACTTCTCGAAAACTCTAGAAGCTTCCTCCAACCGTCTAACCACCCAGTCCATCATCACCGTCGAACCTTAACCGTCTCTCCGCCCTCCACCGTCCGATCGTAACCACCCTCTGCCCGCCCAACGGCCGATCAGGTGCCCGACCAACTGCCTGACCATAGACGACCCTATAAATAGGACCCCAACCCTCTTTCTTCTTCACCAAATCAATATGGCGAAGCCCTGTCCAATTTCCCTCTCAGTCGTCGGCGACGAGCTCGCAGCCATGGCGCTGCAGCACTGAGGACGTGCAGTAGCGAGCGTCGACGAGTACGCGTCGTGCCGATCAACGACGTCTTCCCGTCGAGTCCACGACGTCTTCCCGTCAAGTTCACGGCGTCTTTCCGTCGAGTTCACGACGACTTCCCGTCGAGTTCACCGACGACTTCTCGTGCGAACACTGGTAAGTACTCTCCTCTTCGTTCTCCTTGTGATTTCTGATCGGTTTTGGAAAGTAATTCGAATCTGAGATTCTTGATTCCTGGGTTTAGAATTGGAGTTGTCGTGTTCGATTCTTGATCGATTTTGTTTGGAGATTGATCGAACTCGTTTGGGGTGAGTTCTGTGATTGATTCAAGCTTATTTCTCCAAATTTGGAGTCGGAACAATTCGAATCAAACTAACAATTGGTTTCTCTGTTCTTGCACGCCTTCTGTTCGACGAAATGCCAGAGAGGCAAGAACTCGTGAACTGAGAGCTCAAGGACGCTGGGATTCGACGCTAGTGTACCATTGCAGGCTCAGGTACGTTCCTAACCACTTCTTGATCACTTCTTGATCACTTCTTGCCGTTCGTCGTCGATGTCCAGTTGTGTTCAAATAAATTACATTCAGTGTTCCAGGAACTAGCCGTTAGGCTCATTCATATTCGAACATGTGTTTGGTTCAGTTATAAGCCATTCGAATTACGTTCAGGTTCTGGGTGAGTTCAGTTATGCTCAAGTCGTGTTCTGTTTGAGTGTTCAAATGTGTTCAGATGAGAGCTTGTGTTAGCTCTGTTCCTCCAGGAACTAAGCTGTCGGCCAGATTTTGAATAACTAGCCGTTAGGCTCAGTTATGAGTTCTGTTCATTTGTGTTGACTGATAGCTTAGTTATGGGTTCATTTGAGTTTTCCAATTATGAGTTTTCCAGTTATGAGTTCAATTGAATAAGTTCTGTAATGAGCTCAGTTGATGTATTGAAAGGGTATTTTAGTCCATTCAAGAAACTTGGGAGTCTATAATACTAACTAGATTTCTGTAGTTGAACTTATTAAATTATAAGTTAAATAGATAGGCTCAATTGAATATGCTAGCCAATATATTCATATTATGGGCCATAATTTGGGCTCAAGCCTATGGGTCAATATAAGTCAGGCTAGTGTTAATTACTAGTCTTGGCTATGTGGTTTAAGTAACTAAAACAAAATAGGAATTAAGGAAATTAGAAGTTGTCTCTAAATATATATTATTTTCTTTATTCTAGGTGATCTAGAAGACTTGGACAAAACCCCGGAAAGAGGCAAGTACATATACTCAATGATCATCATTGCATGAATTACACACACATTGCCTTGTTACATTATTGTACTTGTTCTCGATTGCTTGCTTTCATTGTTCTCGTGTCGGGTGGGGGACATTAGATACATGTGTTGACTGATATTGGACAATTATTGCCTGATAGCATACTTTGTATGCCTGAGTCCATTCTCATGCGTGACTGATAGCATTGTCATCAGACATGCCTGATTACTGCATGACTGATAGCATTGTCATCAGACATGCCTGATTACTGATTGACTGATAGCATATTTATATGCCTGATTACATATTAGTCCCCACATGTTGATAACGTCCAAATTGCACATGTACACATAGCTAGTGCATATTTACATTACATTCCATTGTTTCTCTGTTTTAGTTCTAATGCTATATTGTATCGTTCCATTGATCTTCCATGGTGAGTTATATTGGGTATATTGTGCTTTGCTCCATCCTGACTGGATTGTTGATTTCAGGTGATCCTCTAGTTGATTATGCTTTACAGATGGATGGCCCAGTAGTGGAGCACACTCCTGATGCTATGGAGGGACATGGCTATATTCTCGAGCTGTAGTTAGATTGATGTATAGGATGTTTTACTTTGAGTATAGCAGGCCTAGTGTTAGCCTTACTTTTCATTACCGGCTTTGTACCCGGTCATTCATGTAAAGGCTGTAATAACTGCTTGATAGTGGATTGATGTGATGTTAGTATAGATCGTGATTAGATGCTGTGATGAGTTAGACTTCATTATTATTTATTAGACGGCTCACTACCGCTGTCAACGACAGTGTAGGCCGGGCATATATCGACCTGTACCCGATTATTTGGGAGCGGGGCATGACAGCACCTATTATGGTTGCGATAGACCAAATGAGAAGGTCGAATGCCTTGCAGCCAACGGAAACCCCACCTCGGCAATGAAGTTGCATCTTCACCGGAGTCTTCCAAATCTTGATCGGCCTCGAACCCCTTAAAATGGGACCGACCTTAACGATCTCCCATCCCTGAAGATAGGACAATACTCTCCTACAAACAAGAACGCCGGTGTGCAACCACTTCCTGTTGTAGAAGCGGCGGACGAAGGCGTCACCTTCAACATAATCTTCCTCAGAGCCTGGGCTCATCACATGCGGATGATGTAGAATCAACCATCCCATGAGATAATGGAAGGGCAGTTCGGCCCGAGGGAAATTTCCATTCTTACCTCTTTCATGGACGACCTCTTCGGCAAAGGTCCTCAAACCCCGCAAAAGGTTGCACACCATGGCAGGGAGGAGAGCTAAAGGACGGCCAAAGACCAATTTCACAGCAGGCAAGATGAGGTCCCGATGGATCCTTTCTACGGAACCAGACCCGCCTGCAAAGACGCAATCTCGAAGCCATATCATCAAAAATACGGACAATACAGCCCTGGATGACATGGGGTGTGTACAGTGCCAGAAGCAGCTATAGGCATCTTTACCGTTCTCGTCAGAACGAGGAGCCTTCTCGTCCAACCGACTCATTTCGGAAGTCATCTCTGCAGGCTTCATCCCTCGCGGAGTTGTAAATCGGGCTTTTGAAGGATCCGCCAAATCCTGCGTAAGTAGTCTCTCCAAGCAGTCGCGTGAGGTTGAGACTTGCCTCTGTCTCTCCGTTGCATCAGGTAATGATGGCTCGCTATCTCATTGAAGACAGCCATCATCTCTGGGTCCTTCTCTTCCATGACAAGGATTTCCTCATTAGAGGGAAAATATTCCTCGTACGGCTCCGAGCCCCAAGGAAGCTTGGATACCTCGTACATTTCATGAAGGGCCAAACCCAACTCCCCCACAGGGGTAAAGAAGGTGTTGGTATGGACGTTGAACATCTCCAACAAAGCAAGGAACATCGGCCTGTTGAGATCTACACCAGCTTGTGTAGCACGAATGGCAGCCGTTAGCCCAATTGCTTTAAGTTCGGTCTTGAAGGAAGACAATATCCAAGTGGTCAGATCATCCCACTTTGGCACATAGTGGCACCAACCTTCCGTCCGAAAGCTGCCTTTCGGGTACGCGACCTTGGACGTCAACATCCGATCTACGAAAGTCGGAGCACTGAAGACGAAGGTATTACTGGGAACCTCACTATAAAGGCTTCCAGGACGCAAAGCTCGACAGGTAAACGAAGAGCCAGTTCGAGAAGCAGTTAGAGTATCCCTCTGATTTGAGGTGGCATCAATCGAAAGAGTGCCCCCTAATGCCCCGCCTTGAGAAGGAGTAAGCTCCCAGGGCATCCTCCTCTTAGAGGCCAGGCGGTAGAAAGTCGTCAGCGGCAACTGGCGGTCACACTGGCGCATGTACAAAACCACGCCTTTCGCAGAGAAGAACCAATCTTCCTTGATCCTTAAAATCTTTGCCTCGGTAGAGATTAATCGGTCGCCAAACAGAAACATGGGTCTCAGAAAGGTCACGCCTTCAGACCCCGCAGATTTTAGTTTGCCACTCTCCATCATGCACTGAAGGAAAATGGGCAGCTGATTCTGAATCTGCATTATCCTCTCGGGAGGTTGACCATGCAGGATGGCATCCTTCGCAGGATTGACAACTGCCTCGTCAAAGTTAACTCCCATCTGGCAGAGAGAGGCATCCAACAGAACTTTATTCAGCAAGGGGATCGTCATCGACACTGACAAACAAAAAGACAAAAGAATTAGATCATCAGAAGTACGCACCCAAGCAGTAAGGCTTTGGCGCATCAACAGGGCCTAGACCCATGCGCGCCAGCTAAGCTTTGGCGCATCAACAGGGCTTGAACCCATGCGTGCCAACAGTAAGGCTTTGGCGCATAAACAGGGCCCAAACCCATGCGCGTCAGCCGTAAGGCTTTGACGCATCAACATGGCCTAAACCTAGGCGCATTGGCAGTTAGGCTTCGGCGCATCAACAGGGCATAAACCCATGCGCGTCAGCAAAATCCTCGGTGCATCATCCATATACAGCAGCAGCTAAACCTCGGTGCATAATGAGGGCTTAAACCCATGCATGTCGGCGGGGTAAAAAGGAGTTAGATCCCCCAACGCAGCCAAAACAAAAACCCACCTGTCACCGCAGGCCGAACATCAGTCGGAGTCACAACGACGGCGGTGGCATCCTCTTCGAAAAACTCCGCCGGCCCCTTTCCCTTGCCAGCGCTACTGCGAGGAGTCTTGGGAGCCATTGATAGAAAGAAAGAAGTTAGGGTTTTTTTTGAGAAAGAACTCTAAAAGCAAAAGGAGAAGAAGAACTCTCTCTCTCTCTCCTCCTTCACGCCTATTTATAGGTACGGTCGCACGCGTGAACCGATGAAGGATGACCTCAGCAAACGCCTCGGGTTCCGCAGAAGATAAACGCAAATAAAACCGAAAAGACCATCATTAATCTCTTCGGTTATCGAGGCGTTATCATTTGCATTTAACTGAGCGGAGCAGCCATGCGCCCAAATGGTCATGCGTCCGAACAGTCATGCGCCCAACAGTCATGCGCTCCAGCTGCCATGCTTCTTATTCAAAGTATTCCAAAACTTATCCAGAAAGTTTTGAAAACTTTAAAGGGGGTCTTGTAGAAGCATGGAATTTCAACAACCTAAATTCTATGCGCCGAACTACATGCGCCAGGAGATAGACAGAAGGCTCTACACAGCAAAGACAACAGAAATATAGACATGAAAACAATGACTTTTATTTCTTATAAAAGTCTATTACATGTCTAAAAAGATTGTACAAAGGAGAAATTCTACAAAGAAAAGATCCTAAGTCTACAATCAGACGTCGCCATGCGCCCTCAAACAGGCGCAGCAACTCGTCATGCGCCCTCAGCGAAGCACCTTCAAATAGATCCAGCAACTCCATGCGCCCTCAGCAAAGTGCATCATGCTATGCGCCCTCAGCAGGGCGCATCCTGTCAGCAGCCTACTCATGTGCCGTCTCAGTTATGTGCATCCCTTCGGCCATGCGCTGTTCTTCCAACCAGGATCCCCTGGCCGAGCAGGGTGGGGATCGACCCACCATCCAGAGAGAGAGCCCTATGGAAGACCGCAATCTAAATTGTGGCCAAAGGAGCAGCTTCCAACCAGAATGGCAACACCCCCACGCAGAGAAGGAGCTTGCCAAAACTAGAAGAAGACGGTCGGGGCACCACAATTCCAACCTGTGGCTCTTCCAGCATTACAGAGGAAGGGCCCGAGCATCCCCATATTTGGATGCAACAGGCACCTTCCGCCTGCCTCAGAAGCCTCTGGCTCCGACTTTTGGATGTAACAGTCACCTTCAAAGAAGTAAAGTCGAAGACTGTCTGCCGCATCTTCACCCTCGGACGCATCTCTTCAACAAAGGAAGTCCGAACAGAGGAATGCATGACAGAAGAACGTGAGGGAATAAGAAGCAAACTCTCCCATAACCACTATTTATAGGCCGGGCAAATCACACCCATGCGCCAAGTGGATGGCCCTCCGAATTCTGTGCAACGAATGTGCCTTAAATGAATGAATCAGACGCTTCGAATTCTGATAAATCATAATAGCCATTGAAAGCAGCGTAACAGTCGCACTAATTAAAGTGTGCCATAAATACGCTCGTTGAAGCCACGCTCCATAGAGCTGCGCCCTCTCTCGACATCAAAGGCACATCCCACTCATGCGCCCAAAGACCACAAGCATCACGCAGATGCGCCCCCGCTGCAGCATCAAGGCACATCACAGATGCGCCCTCAAAGCATCCCCCGTACACTCAGTGGAACACCAATCGACTGTGCCCACTCCGCTGTCCATCGAATGTCACCAAATATTAAATGCTGGACTGACAAAGTTGGCAGCACGTTTCCCAAAGGCTGAACAGGTTGACAGCTTTTTCAGATAATGAAGCGTCGGCAACGTCAGCACCATCATTACTTTCCTTTGACGGCTACTGCCACGTGGCCATCCAACCACCCGCATGCGCCTCCACAGCCATGCGCCCAAAGCATCGCATGCGCCTCAAAAGCCATGCGCTTCAGACTCTTTTCTGATCCCTAAAGACAGAAGTAGAGTCATCACCAAAACTTGCATGCGCCTCAAAAGCCATGCGCATCAGACTTTCCACTGATCCCTGAATACAGAGGTAAAGTCAGTCACTTGCAACCTTGCATGCGCCTCAAAAGCCATGCGCCCCAGATGACTCAGGACTCCTAAAGGTTATGAGTCAAAACTTCGCATGCGCTTCAGGAGCCATGCGCCTCAGATGAATCAGAGTCTTCTCATGCGCCCAATTCTAAGCGCATCATACCAGATCCTTCTCCATCAAATCCGAGATCCCCGAGCCATGGGTCGACGATACGTACTCTTTGACTCAACTCACCCGAGATCTCAGCAACAGAAAGATCTTCTCCTCTGCTAACGTGCCGGCTCACAACAGCAGTATGAAGATTTCAACCCCCTGATCAGGGCGCGTCATCCATGCGCCTCCATCAGCAATCAATACGTGGCATCCCCACGCCAAGGCGCATCCTACATATGCGCGCATGAGCAGCCAGCCTGCAGAACTATAAATAGAGGGAGCATCTCCTTCACACACACACAGAGACATACGGACAGAGAGCAATCGACTTTGCAAAATAGAGACTTCGTAGAGGCAGATACAGATACTCAACGTCTTTCTCCTCTCGAGTTTCACCACCCAGAACACTCAATCTTCAGAAAACCGACAACCATCATCGGATCGTCAACGGAGTCAACGCATTACCACTCACTCCATCGGCACTAAGGAACCCAGATAAACAAAAGTGTACTCCTAGGACTGCATCTAAGTCCTATTTTGTAACACTGCATTGTTTGTATTGAAATTGCAATAAACAAAGAATTTTAATGGCAAACAGAGAGGAGCGTGTGTTCTGGCATGCCTGGGGGCAGTCTGAAACAGGCCTGCCGGAAGCGTTCGATAAATGCCCGAACCGTTTCCTTCTCTTTTTGGCGTATCTCTACGAGGGATGCCATTGTCATGTCTTTTACTCCATCATAGAAACGATCGAGAAAAAGGCACGTCAAGTCGTCGAAGGAAGATATGGAATAATCAGGGAGGCTGCAGTACCAGTCGTACGCCACTCCTTTCAGTGCCCCGACAAAGATGCTAGTGAGTAGTGCGTCCTCCTTCGGGAGATGTCCCTCCGAGACTGGAAATATGTCAGGTAGCAACACGGAGAGTCCTTCCCGTCGTATGGCGTCAGTGTTTGTGGTTTATACTTAGGAGGATAAACCACTTTGTTCCACTCGAGGGGATAAGGTTGAGGAATCCCCATTTTCTGGCGCTCCTCTTGTCTTGTCTTGGACTCAAAGCGTTCGAGCAAGTCCCTGATCATCTCGACCACGTCTTCCTTGGAGCTGGGAGTCGAGGAAGGTGGTACCACCTGGAGTTGAGCGTTTTATGGCTCCGACGTCCGAGGTGCTTCGCAGCGATCTGTGTCCGAGGATACCCGTTGAAGGGGCACACTCGACTCTCCGTTGGCCCCGGGATCAGGACCAGAAGAGGGCGCCCTAGCCAAAGCCGACCGTATCTCAAACACTACTTGAGTCAGTGTTTGTATGGAGGCGAAGAGGGTTTTGAGTCCTCCCTCCAGAGTGTCCATGCGCTGGACGAGGTCTGCTGGTGGCGCATCAGACTCGGTGTCACCATCAGCCATGCATACTATCATGACGCGGCCGGAAGTGGATGGATTAGTTGAGGCTTCACTCTCAGCTTCACTCTCATGTAGGTGAGTCACCTCTCCTGGAGCTTCGCCTTGGACGTCCCCAGCTATGTTCTGGACATCGGTAGGAGCTTCTCCGAGGCTACAATCTACGGGGGCTAGGCTACCCCCAGCTATGCTTTGGAGGACACCCTCATTTTCAGGAGAAGCATCCGTAAGGGTTTGATCACCCCCAGTTCTGTCTTGGAGGACTTCTTCATCTTTGGGACGCGGCTCCACATGGGGTGGACTACCCCCAGCTTCCATCCCAGCTGCGCTTTAGAGGGTGCCTTCGTCTTCGGAAGAAGGTGCAGCACGGGTTTGACTACCCCCAGCGTCCTCCAATATGTTCTTCCTTCCTCGAGTGCCTTCGGACACCCCGGAGGACGGGACAGCTGACTTAGTTTTCCTCGGCTGACTCTTGATCGAGGAATTGCCAGGCGTCTTTCGGACTGGCGAGGAGTTGGAGATTATGTTGCATGAAGCAACCTTTAGTTCTGACTCCTCTTTTATTGACACCTTCTTCCCGAGACGACGCTGGAGGGGTGTCGATGATTGCAGCCGCTGGAACACCGACTGCCTTGGTGGGACTGCTGCCTTGCAACAGCAGTTGATGGTGACTACAGCACAAGTGTGTCCCGTGAGAGGCGCATCATGCTTGTCAGTCAACTCTTCTGATCGACGTTTGTGAGTGATCACGTTACGCAGATCGTTGGAGGAGAGTGCCACCTTCACACCCCCTTCAGGTGCATGGCGAGGCCAAGCGTCGGGGTGGTCAAGTGAATGCTGTGCCCCCTGATCCAACACCATACAGGTGCTCAGATCAGTAGTGGGGGAACGACATTTGCAGTGACTTGAAAGGACCTCAGATGCACAACCAGATGAGGCACGGGAGTTCAAGACCACAGGGTTTGCCTTACTCGACTTGGTTGCAAACATAGTAGATGCGCCCAAGTGAGACAAGGACTTTGAAGATCGGCTCGTTTCTGACGCAGATGTGCCTGGGCCGACCTTGTACAGCTTACCATCAGCAGCGCGCATGATTGTGAGCGCATGCTTCTGGCTTGCTGCTGGCATAGCACATTTAGGGCGCATGGCCCGTGCTGCCTTGGACTTCTTCGTACTAGCCCGCTGGGGCGCGTAGTACTCAGAATCTAAATTCTCTTCGCCACTACAGCGAGTGAGTCTGTCGAAGACAAAGAGCTTCTGTGGCGCATCGGAGGTGATGCGCGGGACATTAGCTGCGCTCCTGCTCCATCAACGCATTTTCCTTGCCTGAGAGGGAGATGGCTGGGGAATGTGGTCAGCCGCACGCTTCCCCGAGAGATGCGCTGCTCTGGTGGGCGCATCTTGGCTGCTGAGAACGTCAGCAGGAAGGAAAGGCTGGATCGGCGCATCCCCTTCATTGGTGGTGCCATAGGCGTCGACCTTGCGTACCCAGACTCGACGAGTCTTCTTCGGCTTTGGCAGCCGCTTCGAAGGACTCGCACTGCCTTCAGAGATGAACTCCTCATACGCCTGTTGATTGAGGCGTACGACCAGCGTCTTGTGGGAGGAGCCCACCTTCACATCATCGGATTGTGACATAACTTTCTCGTTGGAGGAGAAAGAGGTCCCCAGCAGAGTCGCCAGCTTGTTTGCCATCAAAATATTATTTATTACAAATTTCAATTGCAAACAAAACAGTGTTACAATATAGGACTTAGACGTAGTCCTAGGAGCACACTTTTGTTTATCTGGGTCCCTTGTGCCGATGGAGCGAGTGGTAATACGTTGACTCCGTTGACGATCCGACGACGGTTATCGGTTCTCTAAAGGTTTGGATTGCTCTGGGTGCTGGAGATCGTTGAGAGGAGGAAGACGTTGAGTGTCTGTATCTGCCTCTGCGAAGTCTCTGACTGTATAGGTCTGTTGCTTTGTGTGTGTGTGTAAGAAGAAGATGATCCCTCTATTTATAGCTTTACATGCTGGCTGCTCATGTACGCATATGTAGAATGCACCTGGACGTGGGGACGCCACGTAGTGATTGTTGATGGAGGCGCATGGATGATGCGCCCTGATTGGAGGTTGAATTCTTCATGCTGCTGTTGTGAGCCGGCACATAGCAGAGGAGAAGATCTTTCTTTTGCTGAGATCTTTGGGTGAGTTGAATCAAAGGACATGTGTCGTCGACCCATGGCTCGGAGATCTCGGATTTGGTAGAAAATGATCTGGTAGGATGCGCCTGGGTTGGGCGCATGAGGAGGCTTTGACTCATAACTTTTAGGAGTTACGAACCATCCGGGGCGCATGGCTTTTGATGCGCATGCGAGGCTTCAGTGATGACTTTACTTTTGTCTTTAGGGATCAAAAAAGAGTCTGAGGCACATGGCTTTTGAGGCACATGTGAAGCTTCAATGATGACTTTACTTCTGTCTTTAGGGATCAGAAAAGAAAGTCTGATGCGCATGGCTTTTGAGGCACATGCAGAGCTTTGGGCGCATGGCTGCGGAGGCGCATGCGATATGGTTGGGCGGCCACGTGGTTCGTAGCCTTCAAAAGGAGGTAATGATGAAACTGCTGTCAGAGACACTTCGTATTCTGAAAAAGCTGTTTACTGCTCAGGGATGGCAGCTGTCACGTCAGACCTCCGCATTTAATGTTTGTTGACGGTTGATTGACCTTCGAATGGGCATATTGGTTGGCGTTCCCTTAGGTGTATGGAGATGCGTAGGGGCGCATCCCTGCGAGGCGCTTTGCAGAGGGCGTGTCTGTGTGATGCGCTTGGTGTTGAGAGAGGGCGCGTCTGTGTGATGCGCGGCCTGGCCAGCATATTTATGACACGCTTTAAATGGTGCAGCTGTTATGCTCTTCGAGTGCTTTAAATAGTCATTCATGACTTAGCTGAATTCGAAGCGTCTGATTCATCCATTTAATATAAATTCATTGCACGGGATTCGGAGGGCCACCCACTTGGCGCATGGGTATGATTTGCCCGGCCTATAAATAGTGGCATGGAGAGGGTTTGCTTCTCGTTCCCCCACGTCTTCCCGACATGACTTTGTCTGCTCGAGCTCATTCTATTGGTGAGATGCTCCCGAGGGTGAAGATGCGACGAACTGTTTTCGACCTTGCACTTGAAGGTGACTGTTACATCCAAAAGTCGGAGTCGAAGGCTTCCGAGGCAGGCAGAAGGTGCCTGTTGCATCCAAAGATGAGGATGCGCAAGCCCTATCCCCGTTATGCTGGAAGAGCCATAGATCGGAATTGTGGTGCCCTGACCGTCTTTCTCGAGCTTTGGCGAGCTCCTTCTCTGCGTGGGTGTTGCCCATTCTGGTTGGAAGCTGCTCCTTTAGCCGCGGGTTGATTGCGGTGCTCTTCTCTTCCTTTGGCTTTTGAGGCTCTTTCTCTTGATGGGGGGTTAATTGCCACCCTCATCCTGCTCGGCCAGGTGAGCCTGGCTGGAAGGATGGCACATAACTAGGCTGCTGAAGGGATGCACATAACTGAGAAAGCACATAACTGAGCTGCTGACAGGATGCGCCCTACTGAGTGTGCATGGGAGATGCGCCTAGCTGAGAGCGCATAGGAGTTGCTGTGCCTATTTGAGGGCGCATGGTGTCTGGTTGTAGGCTTAGGATCTTTTCTTTTGTAGAATTTCTCCTTTGTACAACCTTTCTTAGACATGTAATAGACTTTTATATGAAATAAAATCCTCTTTCAGTGTCTCTCTCTGTTGTCTTGCTGTGTGGAGTATTTTGGCTGAGCCTCCTGGCGCATGTAGTGTTTAGGCGCATAGGATTTCGGATCCTGAAATTCCATGCTTCTACAATGCCAACAGTTTTTTGTTGTTATCCACACATCATTAGAGCTGTATGAATTTGTCCATACATCGTTTTTTGTATAATTAGGCCAATATATGTAGGTTGTCAATTCATTATTATTTTGTATTGGGAAGACAAAAGTAATCTTTTCCCAACAGATTGTTGCTAAGCATTTTCTTTAAAAGGATCTAATGATGTATGGACAACTTAATTTTAGATTTTCAAAAAACAGCTTTAATGGCATTATATTTCATTTAAATATTATGCAAAACTGATTTCCAATGTATACATGTGTTTAAATTAAGCACTTTTTTTTGAATGTTCTAATGATGTATGGACGACTCTTATTTTAGATTTCCAAAAACAGTTGTAATGACATAATATTTATTATAAACTGTCTACAATTCCGAGTTTCGATCTATAATATTTTAAAATTAAGGATTTTTTTATGGAAACACTAAAGTTAGAAGTGGAATTCCAGTATTTTGTATGATATTTGTTTCTTAATTTTTTATCGAATAAAAACATTTAGTTTCGAAATGTACTTTTTTAATTTGATTAAGGATATTTACTTTTATAAGACATTTTAAATTATATGCCATATTATTTTAAATTGAATTCTTTAGTTGTGTGGCATCATATGTAAATATGGCTGTCTTACTTCTATATATTTTTCGGGCTTACATAAAGAAAATTTCGGCTATAATTATTTTTATGGTTCTACATTTAAGAATAATGTTGTACATTGGCACATTATCTGCGGACACAAACTTTGTGATATTATTATTAATATTTGTACACTTTAAGTAAGTTTAATGTCAATATTTGTTTTAAAAGTAATATTCTGATCTGCTAGTCTGTGAGAAATAAATTATATTAGTTTGTATTTTAATGATAATAACATAAGTTCAATTAACATTAATGTACGGCAGCGGCTGAATTTAAAAGCACTAAGGATCAAACTAAGCTAATATTATGAACTTGAAAGGGTTTGATCAATATATTTAATTTGATTAAGGATATTTACTTTTATAAGACATTTTAAATTATATGCCATATTATTTTAACTTGTATTCTTTAGTTGTGTGACATCATATGTGAATATGGCTGTCTTTATTTTAACTTGTATTCTTTAGTTGTGTGACATCATATGTGAATATGGTTGTCTTACTTTTATATATTTTTCGGGCTTACATAAAGAAAATTTCGGCTATAATTATTTTTATCGTTCTAAATTTAAGAATAATGTTGTACATTGGCACATCAACTGCGGACACAAACTTTGTTATATTTTTATTAATATTTGTACACTTTAAGTAAGTTTAATATCAATATTTGTTTTAAATGTAATATTATGATATGCTAGTTTGTGATAAATAAATTATCTTAGTTTGTATTTTAATGATAATAACATAAGTTCAATTAACATTAATGTACGGCAGCGGCTGAATTTAGAAGCACTAAGGATCAAACTAAGATAATTAAATTTATTGTATATAATTAAATTTATTGTATATAATTACTATGAATATCACATTTATTGTATATAATTAAATTTGTAGAGAATTAATCTACATGTTCGCATGTAGTTTGTTCAACATTTTTTGATAAGAAACGACATTTAATCTAACAAAGATGTTAATATCATCTTATTTGCATAAGTAATCAACTTTTAATGAGTGTAAAATGTCATTCCTTAAATTTTTATATATACTTTTAAATTAGATTATCTAATAGCACCAAAAAAAGGTTTATATATACTCTCTTCAACTACATATTTAACACAAATGAAAGTTCCATTGAGAATAACATAAGTTCAATTAACTAAGCAAGCTCACACAAAATGTTCTTTTAAGAGCTGGCTGAACTTGAAAGCATTCAAATACAAACTAAGATAATATTCAAGTACGTCAATACATTGAACAAAGAGTTCTTTTAAGCTGAATGACATTAAAAGCACTAAGGATCAAACTAAGGTAATCTTCATTCCTTCTCTTTCTTTATATCAATCTTCATCTTCTTTGATCCTGCTGTTGTTGAGTATGCATCAACGAATGACCTCTTCAATCCGGAATCTTCAGGAGTTTCCACAGACTCAATCTCTTGTGAATATTTAACATTTGGTGTTGAAATCATCTCTCCACACGATCCAATCTATTCATTTATATCAAAATTTGCAATTAAAATGTGTTGTAAATGAAAAAGAAAATGACTAATTAAAAGAAAAATTGTTTACCATTTCGACATCATTATCCCCCTTCAACAAATTTGAAAAAATATCAGATTCCTGTAAAAAAAAATTCAATAAAATATTTAAAAAATAATTAAAGTAATTTCAAATGTACCAAAGATTAACACATACCTGATTATCTTTAAAATTTTCAGAATGTAGTGAAATAAGTCCTTCATCGGTAGTCAGCTTTAATACCGTAAATGATCCAGTATAATTACGTACTTGTTCAGATCTTACTTGAATTTTGAAGAAAATTTTTAAGCCAACTAAATTTTGTATTTCCTCAGGAATTTTCTTATCATTTTCTGATTCCTACAATTTTAAAAAAGAGAATCAAATTATACTTAAATATAACAAATTTAAGTATAGTGCAAGAATTATGATATATGCTTAGAGCTTATTTGCAAAAGTACCTCTGACGTCTTCTTATTTAAATCCAAAGCCTTTTTTCCAATAAGCCGAACGCATTCTTTGTCCCATAATAGTAAATCTATTTCTCCGGTTGTGTCAATGACACGAACATTAATTTTGTACCTGTCATATAAAATTGTATTTAAATATTCAAGAAGAATAGTACTTAGGTTTAAAATGATCGTAGGTTAATACCTGATGTTAACATCTTTTTCAAATTTGTCACATCTGTCACAGTAAAATAAATCGTCACATTTATCTAGTTTTTTTGGACATTTGTTACACGAAAAATACCACCAAGTATTCTTTAATACAACTTCAACAATTTCAGCATAAACCCAAAAGCTTCCAATCTGATAATCAATAATAAAAAATTTATATTAATATTCTGATGAAGGTAAATTATGTAATATAATATAATTATAAATTGTAACTAAAAGAAATATATACCTCATGGTTATCTCTCAATTTCTCAATGGTCCTAACTATAGCTTGGCCACTTGATAATTCATTTTCAACCAAATTTGTAAAAGTTAGTGAAACTGTACTTATAGTGATTGATTCACTACTTTCTTCAACAATCCTTCATAAAGTAGATAAATATTCATTAATTTAATTATGCATACTCATAAAATTATCATAAAGTAAACATTTAATTATAGTATCGATATGTTTTAGTTACCTTGATTTAAAATTTTCAATCTCAGGAATGTCAACACCAAATATCAACCTTAACACATAGAACGTGTTGGATGCTGTAACTTGTCCTAATCGGAAAATAATACAATTTAACTTGTATTAAATTATTTTATAAATGAAGAATGAAAATAAAATTCAATATATAAGAAATAATTATCACCTCTATATAATTTGGTACGAAACATTTGTAGTATTACTACAATAGGTTCATTTCTACCATTATTAACGTACGAAACCATATCATCAACCAATTTACCCCACAAAGTACATGGCCGACGATGTCTCCTAATAATACAAAGGAAATCAATTTATTTTTAAATTATATTGATAATATTAAAAATAGAATAATCAAAAAACAAAATTATTACTCATTGTCCTCGAGAGTAATATCCATAAGTCGTGTTGGTCCATCTTTCAAATCCCTTTGTTGGGGAGGATCTAATGTAACAACTCGTCCAATAATATCTGAAGTTGATGGTATTTACAAATAACAATAAATTTAATGAAATAAAATAATTTCATATTTGTAAACACAAAAATAATTTAACCATGTATTTACCAATAAGTTTGTTATCATCTAAAGATTCCTCACTTGTAAGATCAGAAAACGTTTGAAAACTAAGACAAAGGAAGGAAATTTCTCATCAAATATTTCAACAACTTTCGTTTTTGCCAAGAATAATATCTTGTATTTATTTGCGGTTGTTTTGTATTTCATGTTGTTATTTGTAACAACAAAACAACGAACAACATAGAGTCTTCTCTCATTCAGCAAAGGTTGAAAGTTGGAGATTAAATCTTTCTTAATACTTGCATGAATTCGATCGCCCTGCAAAAGAAAAAATAAATTCAGTACACAAATATTTATGCATGTAATTTAATCAGGTATTCAGCTTATTTTATTATTATTGAAATACTGCCACTATCTATAATTATGAAATCATTGGTATTATTTTTTATTATCCATGATATACTGGGATTAAATTTGTTTGTGGAATCTGTTAATTTTTATTACATGTTGGTAAATCAACATCCTCCTATTCTCTCAATTCTTTCCTAGGTTGTAAGTACATTTATGGATATTTTGTTATACTATATACAATTTTAATTATATAACTGAATGTTGTTTTTATATTTAACAGTTGATAGTAGCAACTAAGGATATATTTATATATGAATGTTGTTTTGATATTTAACTTTAATTTCACCCACTTTTTCAGTTGGTACAAATGACGGTAAGGAGGTAACTGTCAGTTACCAACATCATACTATTATCTTCATTCGGCTATCGTTAAAACCATTGACGGAACATTAATTGCAGCCATTGGCCCATTGGCAATGTGACCGTGTGAACTGGTGTAATTATCATTTAACACATATGTGTTTTATCATTTAACACATTTTGTTCGAATATCGCTAAAACTATTGGCGGGGCATTCGTTGCAACCATTGGTTCATCGGCAATGATGATTTGACAGCCAATGGCGGGGTATTCGTTGCAGCCATTGGTTGGTTAATCTAAATCTGAGTCTATCAAGTCTTTATCATGAGTAATAGAAGTTTATTCTATTATTGTACATCACCAGAATCAGGTTAAAAAACAATACTGTGGGCTACTAAAACCGGATTTTTTGTGCCCTCCCCAAAACCGTGGGTTCCTAAAACCGTGGGATGCTAAAACTTGATTCTAAACTAAGGTTTATATATATATATATATTTACTTTATTACAAAAACTAAAGAATTTTTCTTTTGTTTTAATTATTCAAACAGTTTTCATCCAAATTTTCTTATCATTTTCTGACATTTGTGTCTTATTGTGGCTGAGTTTTATGTTACTGTCATTTGTGCTTTATTATGGCTTTGTTTTATGTTACTGTCATTTGTTTTTTAATTTTTTTGAATATTTGTGTACATGGATGAAGGTTATTTAGTGACAATTGTATATTAATTTAATGTTGCTGGAAGCTGTTAATTGAATGGTTTAATTGATTTCTCAAGATGGTGTTACGATTCCTTTTTAATTTTTTTGAATATTTTTGTACATGGCTGAAGGTTAATTAGTGACAATTGTATATTAATTTAATGTTGCTGGAAGTTTTTTTTCTTTTTCTGAAAATTGAAGAGTGGGGATGGAATCCATTTTTTCACTGTATTTATAGACAGTATGAACAAAACATTGTTAATGTAAAATATGTTGGCAAGCCAACAGTTTTCTTGTTTTGAGGGAGAAAAGTGGATTGGTTGATGGAGAAAAGTGGCTGACAGTTGTTTAATTGATTTCCCAAGAATGGTCTTGGGAATAGTTTTTTAATTTTTTTTAATATTTGTTTTATGTTACTGTCATTTGTGTTTTATTGTGGCTGAGTTTTATGTTACTGTCATTTGTTTTTGTTTTTTGTGCCCTCCCCAAAACAGTGGGTCCAACTCTCGTTAAAAACGTGAGTTTTATGTTACTGTCATTCCATTTGTTTTTGTGTTTTATCATTTAAAGCATTTCGTTAAAACCATTGGCGGGGCATTCGTTGCAGCCATTGGTCCATCGGACATGATGATTTGGCAGCTATTGGCGGGGTACTTGTTGCAACCATTGGTTTTAGTAGGCAACGGTTTTTGGAGCCTATGGTTTTGGCTCAGAGGACCAATGGTATTACACTCACTTCATTTCTTGCTTTCTTTTTCTCTTTCCATTCGTACGTTTAATCTTCACTAATATTGTGTTGTATTTGGTTTTTCTTTGATTGTATAATCTCTCAATTCATTTATTGCTTTCTTTTTCTCTTTTTTATTCGTTTTCTACATCTCCATCAAAAGTTCTATTTGGTTCTCTTTGATTGTACGCATGGGAAATGCAATCAAAATGTTTTTTTTTTGGGTTCAACTCTCGTTAAAAACGTGTGTTTTATGTTACTGTCATTCCGTTTGTATTTGTGTTTTATCATTTAAAATATTTCGTTAAAACCATTGGCGGGGCATTCGTTGCAGCCATTGGTCCATCGGACATGATGATTTGGCAGCTATTGGCGGGGTACTCGTTGCAGCCATTGGTTGGTTAATCTAAATTTGAGTTTATTAAAAAAATTCCTCAACCAAACATTTTAATGTTGCTGGCACCTGTTTAATCTAAAATAAAATGTGTCAATTTTCTGAATAATTTTGTTTTTGACTGATGGTTAATTAATGACAATTGTATCACATTTTAATGTTGCTGGCAGCTGTTTAATCATTGTACAATTTCGTTTTGTAACCATATGATTTTTTAATTACCCCAGTAATTTGTACATTAATTCCCAATTGTACAAATTACTGTTGTACATACAATATTGATTCCAAATTTAATGTTTGCTGGCTGTTTAATCATTGTACAAATTCGTGTGCAGTGCTGTTGTAAAAGATGCACTTTTGAATCTGGCATTTGTGTATTTTTTTCATCGAATTCCGATTGTATTTGTGTTTTATCATTTAATACATTTCATTCGACTATCGTTAAAACCATTGGCGGGGCATTCGTTGCAGCCATTGGTCCATCTACATTGATGATTTGCAAGCCATTGGCTGGGTATTCGTTGCAGCCATAAGTCTGAGTCTATCAAGTCTTTGTACTTTGATTCGAATGTTACAAAAAACGTTTTATGTTTTTTTTTTTGGTGCTATTGTTTTTTTATAATGTTAATTAGGTTGCAGAATGTAATAAACTGTGAGTTTTATATCTAACATAAACCGTGTCTTCTCTTCTCTCGTTAAAACCGTGAGTTTTATATCTAACATAAACATAATTGCAGAATGTATTAAACTGTGGATAAATAAAATTACCTCAGAATCGTGGAATGCACACTCGATACTGAATGGTTGCCCTTTCCCTCCGTATCCGGGTACATCATACATACGAATGAGTCGAACTTTCAAATTCCAAAATGTTTTGGATGGACTAACCTCACGAATTAGTGAGAAGAAAGGAGCCATTGATGAAGAAGTTTTTTTTATTTTTCTGAAAGTTGAAGAGTGGGGATGGAATCCATTTTTTCACTGTATTTATAGACAGTTTGAAGAAAACATTATTAATGTAAAATATGTTGGGAAAAACCAACAGTTTTCTTGGTTGATGGAGAAAAGTGTCTTTGTTGATGGAGAAAAGTGGCAGGCAGTTGTTTAATTGATTTCCCAAGAATGGTTTTGGGAATAGTTTTTTTTTTTAAATATTTTTGAACATGGCTGAAGGTTAATTAGTGACATTTGTATATTAATTTAATGTTGCTGGAAGCTGTTAATTGAATTGTTTAGGTGATGAGAAGGAATGGTCTTGGGAAAACGTCACTAATTTTTTTGAATAATTTGGTTTTTGACTGAAAGTGAATTAATGACAATTGTATCTCAATTTAATGTTGCTGGAAGCTGTAAAATCATTGTACAATTTCGTTTTTGTAAATGTAATATTCTGTTTACTTTTTAAGAGCTGAGTTTAGGCAGGAAAATGGCATTTATGTTTAAATTATTTGAATAATTTTGTTGGTCACTGAAGGTTAATTAATGACAATTATATCACATTTAATGTTGCTGGAATCAGTTTAAAAATTGTACAATCTCGTTTTTGTAACCATATATTTTTTAATTATTTTTTTATTGTGAATAAATTTAGGCAGGAAAATGGCATTTTTGCAACTGGAAATTGCTGAGAAACCCAATTTCGGGATGGGCTTTTATGAAATGCCCACCCGCTGGATAAGTTTTATGAAATACCCAGAATTAAGTATTTTCACGTTAAATATTCCAAGATTCCCTTTTAGATGCCACCCGCTAGAAACTGCTATTTTTATAATACCGAAACTACCCCTCCGCGCGAATTGGTCATCTATATGTATTTGAATTCAAAAAACTCAGATCTGGATTGCGATTTTCGTCTTCTTCTTCTTCACGGGAAATCTGAATTCCATTGCTCTCATATTCAGCAGAGATCGCAAAGATCGTTCGTAATTCGGTGTGTTTTTCTTCAGTCGAACTCAGATCATCGCTCGTCATCATCATCACCATCATCATCATCTTCATCGTGGAGACATTTGAAGTTTTTTGATGATTAGGTCAATTGTGGAGAGAAGATCTTTCTTCTTCTTTTCCATAAGAATTATCATCGCTTTGAAAGAAGAACGAAACTATTTATTCCTGAAAAAACTAAATTACACGTTTTAACACTGGAAATAACCATTCTCCGTCTTAATTAGGACGGAGAATGCCATTCTCCGTCTTAATTAGGACGAAGAATGTCATCCTCCGTCTTATTTAACATGGAGAATGGCATTCTCCGTGTTTCTAACACGGAGAATGGCATTCTCCGTGTTTCTAACACGGAGAATGGTCATTCTCCTGCGTTTTAACACTGGAATGACCATTCTCCGTGATAAATTACACGGAGAATGGCATTCTCCGTCCTAATTAAGACGGAGAATGGTCATTCTCCGTTTAATTTAGCACGGAGAATGGCCATTCTCCGTCCTAATTGTCATTCTCCGTTTTATTTAACACGGAGAATGACATTCTCCGTTTCATTTAACACGGAGAATGGCATTCTCCGTGTTTCTAACACGGAGAATGGTCATTCTCCTGCGTTTTAACACTGTAATGACCATTCTCCGTGTAAATTAAGACGGAGAATGTCATTCTCCGTCCTAATTAAGACGGAGAATGGTCATTCTCCGTGTAAATTAAGACGGAGAATGTCATTCTCCTGCATTTTATGGTTAGCTTAAACTTTGGAGGGCCATAACTTTTGACTGGGAGGTCGAAACGAGGTCCCGTTTGTCGTAAAATGAGCGTATCGTCGAGGAGACTGAAAGTAACAGTTTTATTGTTAGACGGCCTTCCGAAATTTTAGAATCGCAAAAAAATGATGTTTGGACCTCCGTTTTAGCACTTTTGCCGTTCGTCCCGGTCTTTCCGAAATTTTCCGACGAGAATTTGAAGATTTTTGAGGAGAAAACCTAGATTCGAAAGTGAGCAGCGTATGGAAGAAGATGGAGTATTGAAACATTTTTTTTAAGAACAGTTTTGTGGGTGTTTCCAATAAATTAAAAGGAAGGGCAAAAGGGTCATTTGGAACCCGCTTTGGATAAGTTTCTCTAATTCTGGACACGCGATGAAAGTTTTTTTAGCGGTGGATTTTACATAAACCTTTTTTAGTTTTTGGGCATTTCATAAATCTTCCCTTTTTGCAATTTGTTGTAACTATTTTGCTATTATATAGATATAGATGTGCGTTCTTTGTTCATGCATGAGACTTCAGGATGGGTAAAAATAGTATTGAACTGACAGCAGCGAGAATTTTGAATGACGATCCTCCATTCATATCAATGTGATTGCTCGTTAATGGGGTTGGAAGAAGAAAAAAAAAACTTTAGTTTGTTTCTTGTAATTTGTTGTACTATATTTATATTTGTTATGTTCATATCATACGTGTGTACACATTAATGACATAAACTCAATTTTTTTTTTAAGTGTCCTTTCTCCAAGCCCAAAGCCATCCAGCCGTTCGGGTGAAGGATTCGAACTCTAGATCTGTGCTCGGACGACCTCCCGCACTACCATTAGACTAGTGTCTTAGGGACTAAACTCAATCTTTTTTTTTTGATGTGTCATTTCTCCAAATTAGGTCGTAGCTCAAAGCCACCCAGCTGTCCAAGGAAAAGTTCGAACCCGGAACATATGCTCGGACGGCCCCCGTACTACCACTAGACTAGTGCCTTAGGGACGAGACTAAACTCAATCTTGATTGCACTAAACAGCATGTCAAAATATTTAATATCATAAAATAAATGTAACATAAAACTTCCAAATACATGAAACATAATTATAGACCACATAATTAAATGCAACAGGAAAGGAAATGATTTTTGCGTGATCTGCCAACCCTCGTTAACGAATATAGAGATTACAAGAAGCCTTAGTTGGTTCTCTCACTACTCCTCGATACACTTACCCAAATTCGACAGACGAATCATACAAATACAGGATTTGAGAAGAACAAAAACATACGAATGAGAAAATAACAACAACAACGATGGAGTACTAAATCATGACCCATTCATTTCGTCAAAGTCGACTACACGAATCGCCGTGGACAACAAATAATTTTCAATAAATTCCCCTTCGATCTCTTCCACATATTTCCTTCTAGTAAAAACTTGCTAATTATGTTAATTAGGTTACAATGGTTGTTATTCCCATGGCCGGCTCCAGAGGGAGGCGGGCTAGGCAGCTGTTTAGGACCTCCTCATCCGAAAGAGCCTCTATTTTTTCGAATTTTTAATTATTTTGTACTGGGCTAAAAAAGAAACTATAGATTTGGAACAATTTGTTTAAAGAAGAATTAAATAACATTAAAAGAGAGAAAAAAAAATATTGCGCTCTTCTCTCTCACACTTTCCCACTAAAAATCTCTCTCCTAAGGAAAAAAAAAAACGGTCTCTTCCTCCCTCAACAAACATGTCCATGCAATTTTTTATCCTTTTTAGTTTCAAATGTATTTTATTTTGTCTTGTGAAGTTTTTAATATTAATTTTAAAAATATCGGAAAGAAGCGCATAAGTGAAGGAGATCACAAAGTAAATATATTTTATTACTTGTAAATAAAAATTATATAGAAGGATAAGGGTCTCATTTTTGGGACATATTTAGGACCTCCAAATTGCTAGCCGCTCCTGAACTTAACCCTAGATAAACAAAAAAAAATATAATTCAAAATTGTATTAGCTCTAAGGTTGGGTATTTATATACCACAGTCAGTGACCACGTGGAACTATCTACAATAGTATAATCTAATACCCAATTATTGGACGTTTATATTACGGAAAATGTTAAATCTACAACCAAATGTTAAATCTACAACCAAATGTTTATAACATTCTTACAACCTCTCTCTCCCACCCTTTACACATGGGTCCCACCTCCTCTCTCACCTCCTGCTACGTGGGCTCCACCCGACCCCACCACTTCCCCTCTTCCTTCAATCGAAGTCCAAAACGTGATGGTTGTAAGTGAATTGTATGTATTTGGTTGCAGGCATAACAAAACTCTTATATTACATACTAGTCACATTGCACGTGCAAAAAAAAAAAAACTCTATAATATTATTAAAAAATTAGGTACGAATATTTTAATTGTATTAAAAAAAATTAAATTAGATTTGACATATTTTTATTAGAATTTGTTGTAGTCATGTTTTTATAAATTTGAATATGTGTTTAGTTAGATATTTCATGTACCTATTTTAAATATAATTTGAATATTAAATATATTTTAGGATTTATTATATGTCCAGAAAGTGAGAAGGGTTTTAGATTTTAGTTTTTTCCCCTTAAAAAACGTGAGAAATACATACACAATATTAAAAAAATTTGTCCAGATTATTACTATTAGTTAATGGAGAATATACATACAATTCAGATTGTTCATTCTTTAGCCGTTTTCAATCCGCATTATAATAGTAGAGATGTGTAAACAACAAAATTTATTATATACACTATATAAACATATCTTTATTACTACTAGTAAGTTCACGTGCATTGCACGTAAAATATTTTTTTATGACATAGTTGAAAATAGTTCAAGTATCTAAATATATTTGAATTTAGATTTGTTAAACAATTTTTAAAAATTAATATTTTTTCACTATAAAAATTTAAAATTTACTTTTTAAACACTTTAGAATATATATATATATATATATATATATATATATATATATATATATATATATATATATATATATATATTATGAGAGAAAGATAGTATTTTTATCCGTAATTTAATAAAATAAATGGTTGATGATACACATACGGCTCCTTTCTGAGCCGTTTTTCAAGCATAATTGTAAAGAGTAGAGATAAATCAGCTTTAAAATGGCTCCAAATGAATGTCTAAGCCGTATATGTATATCCTCACATAATTAATATTTTTTCAAATCCTTCAAACTACCCCATATATAAAATTTAAACTATTTTAATATATTTGAACTAACTACTAGTTATTCTCTAAATGTATATGTATATATTCAAATTCTAAAAACATATCTATAACATTTTAAATAAAATGTATCAAACTTATGTATAAACTATTTTACTCTTATTTAAAATTTTATCTAATTATTCATAATATCAGAAAAAAAATACTTATGGATAAACGTGAACGTGACTTATAACATTAGTATATTTGGAACTTGTATTCAGTGTTGAACTAATAAAGAAAAATGCTAACAACCGCATTCGTGTGGGACCCCACCGCCAGTGTTATACCAATTAAAAGCCGACACGTGGACCGTGGACCAAAACTGTAGGCCAAAATGTGGTCCACGCAGCACTGTCGCTAATACAATTTCTAATAAAAGAGATTGTGTTGGGATGAGGGTTTAATTTTTTTACTTTTATATTCATTATTTTTTTGAATTATTATGTCTGCACCAACAAATCGCCATCTGGTAAAAAAAAAAAAAAAAACACTTAAACTCTCTTTTTTTCCCACTAAACCTTGCCCACTTCAAAACAAAAACCATCGTACTAACCACTTGACATAATAAATCCCATGTGTAAAGTGAATAAATTATAGCTAAAATATTGAAATACATATCCTTGGGCTTTGCAACCGGTTACTAATTACCAAATTCAATAAACCCCAAGCACATGAAACCCTAGTCGCAGCTGCGCTCCACATCAAGGGAAAAACATTACAAGCTCTGTGTCAAAAAAGCACCAGACGACCCACAAAAACGTAGGGATCACCCTTTCCTCCCCACATCAAAAGCCACTTCTCCTATATACAACCGATTTCCTACAAATTCCCCCCCTCCCTCAGCGCCGCCACTTCAGAAACCCCCGAAAAATTTCCTCTTCTTCTTGATCTCCACTTCCGCCACTTCCATCACTTCCACCGATGGCTCAGTTACAAGCCATTCAGTCCTCTCCCATCATCCCTCCCCATGGCTGCACCAACAAATTGCCATCTGGTAAAAAAAAAAAAAAAAAAACTCTCTCTCTCTCGCGTATTTGCAAAATCTGATGTCGCGAAAAGTTTCTTATTTAGGAAATTTGATTGCAGGAACGCCACAATTTCGTGACAGCATTTGCATTGGGAAGAAATGGTCATACCCAAAGGTGAGAAATGTTGATTTATTAAATTTTTTTAATGCAGTATACATATTATTTGTTTAGTATAGGTTTATTTGTTTAGTATAGGTTGATATCTTCCGATTTTGGTCGTGTTGTCGCGCAGGTAGGAACGGGTTCGAGCATCCGCGTTGGAAGACATATTGTTCGGAGGACAGGTAGCAGCCACTGCTGTCGAAAAATCTGTTATTTGCTGTCGAAAAATATTTTATTTGTTAGTTTGATTCCAGGAGTAGTAGAGATTGAGATTCCATGGATTATGATTTTCCAATTTCGGCAATTTAGGAGCTCTACCTGTTATAGTTAGTGAATCCATAAGCCGACCTTCCCAAAAGTTGGTGGCATTTAACTAAATCGGGATATAGGCTGATATTGCAGCCCAAGTTAGATATGTCTACCGATATATTCCAAAAGGATAAAAGATGCATTTTGGTGTCGTATCCCTCCCAAAATCGATGTCGGTCGGTCAACCATGTGGTCCACTTCATCAAGCACCACGCAATTGACCTCTTTGGAGCATATTTCTTGTTGCATATTGGAGTAACTGAACACTACTCGCAAGCCATAATCCAATTAGGAGGGATTCAATAATATTTGTTTTGCTGAATTAGGCTCTGGAAATGATGATGCACATGTTGCCGTCGAACATTTTAACTGGGGAGATGTTGTTTCTCAGATCATCTACGTCGCCAACAACAAAGCCTATGTCCCAAAATGTTGTGGTCTATTACATTGAATCATTTTCTCTATTCAGCACTCTTAATAGTCATGTCCTTTATAACATTAGCACATACAATATCCTTTTTGCTTGGCCCCGATCCAAACTTATTTAGGACGAGCTTGGTTCCAGCATGTCTTTCAATACGATTATACTATTTATACAAATACACTCAGTTATTCTTATTGTTAACGTATTGCCAGTCACCCATCTCATTTCAGTATTTTCATTTCAACCATGTTTATCATATTATATATGTTGGTTTTGATATTTCCTTTTGATATGCAGCTATTAAAAGTGTACTCTCGAGCGGAGAAGATGATTCTCATAGTAGTCATAATGGAAGTGGACTTCGGGAGAAACTGAATAAAGTTGTTTTAGCGTATAGTGGTGGTTTAGACACATCTGTGATTGTCCCATGGCTCAGGTATATTTCTTGTATCTGAATAACTTGCTGAGATCTGAATATTGAGCTGAACTGATGTTATGAGAACACACAGATTTTATACTAAATAATTGTAGGTTATGTAACTATTTTTCAATTGCCTAATAAAAGTAAGTTACAAATTATAATCATCGGATCATCATCTGCTTTGTGGAAACCAATTAATGAAGGCCAATGTATTAGTTATTATTACTTGGATTTACTTCTTTACACATAATTTAGCTTTGTTTTTGCACATAGTTTAGCTTAGTTTTTGACTTCTTGTTTACTCTTCACTAGGACTTTGCTAAACCATAGGCCAATTTGTTTTTATTTTTTGAATTTGCTATGTACTAAAATAGTGAAAACATGTTGATGGTATATTAAGGGTTATGACTGTATCAATAGATCCATTGCACGGTTCAACTCATTCAGTCATATGTTTGCTTATAAAATCCGATTGTGTGTGGTATTAGTACCTTACTTCTGTTATCTTTCTCCTAATCTGCTGTTATTTGCTTGTCACAGGGAGAACTATGGCTGTGATGTTGTCTGCTTCACCGCAGACGTTGGCCAAGTATGTCACTGGTTACTAGAGTAACGTCATCTCAGTATAAATTAGCTATGCTATGCAGTCCACATTTATTTTGGTTTCTTTATATATCCAACAGTTTGGTGTTCTGTTCTGCTTGGACCAATGACCAAATTATGATTTGTTTAGTAAATTTCAAACTATTTTTACATTGTATTTAGTCCATAATCCACTGCATTTGAAAATGAAAAGGAATTTTACATACACAGGGGAGTAGGTGTTAGGCGACATGCTTAATGGTCTTTAACATGGTATCAAGGATCACAATATCCGGTATCGGAATCGGTATCGGACCTGTCCTATGAGTATCGGTATCAGCAGTATCGGCGGTTTCGGATCGGAGTATCGGATTTTTGGTATCGAAAAACAAATTATTCTGAATACATTATTAAAATTCTATAATTTTTTTAATTATATATTTAGGCATATTTTTAAGTATTTCATGTGTTATTTCTTAGTAATTTTGGAATTAAATGAAATAGTAATCACCTTTGCCGATTGGTTTACCTGCGATAGATAATTTTTCTTCTTCTACATTCTTTTACAACCTTATTATGCTTTTACACTCTTGTTGATTGGTCTTTCTCGTTCAATTTTCTTTGCTGAATTTACTGAAAAAGAGACCCCGATGTTGGTATCGGTTAGTATCGATATCGGTCGGTATCGGATCGGGACATGTCAAACCGTATTGGTATTGATTGTATTGGATCGGCATCGGTCAATACTGCAAACTATTCATGGTATTGGAGCTGTCCATGTTCATATCCCGTCTGAGGCGCATTTTAAGCATATTTGACAAAATTAAACTGTTGCATGGATCCAGCTATCAACCCATAAAATGGGCATTCGACCTGCGACGGCGCATTATAGCCTTCTGGGGTATTAGAATAATATGAATATATTAACATCAACCCTCACCAGAACTCTCGAGCTTTTGGTGCAGTGACATTGTCTTTAACCCTATGGAACTGCTATTCTGTATCTTAATATGCTTCATGTTTTTCTAACTTGGTTGCTTCATCAGGCATACTTAAATTTGTTTCATTTCTCCCACTTTATAATATATGATTTGATTTTCATTTACTTCACTTGCACGCCTCATCATTGATGCCCTTCGTTGCCCTTATTATGTCTCAAACTTGAGTAAAATTCCTTTGCTTGAATGTTTATTTTTTTGAAGGGTGTCACGGAGATGGATGGCCTTGAAAAGAAAGCCAAAGCCAGTGGCGCAAGCCAACTAATTGTGAAGGATTTGAAGGAAGAATTTGTGAAAGATTACATATTCCCTTGTTTACGTGCTGGCGGGGTATATGAAAGGAAATACTTGCTGGGAACTTCAATGGCTCGTCCAGTTATTGCTAAGGTGATCTCCTTGTACTTCTCCTGTGTCTTTTCCTCACGTGCTCCTGTAAAAGTATCCATGCATCATGGGTGACAAGACTTCGATGCAGATGATGATTTAAATGGATAAGATATTGTTCCTTATCTTTGTAATGTATTTTCCATAACATAAGACTTACATTCTTTATAAGAGTAAATAAATATTCTTTATAAGAATAAGGAATCTCTTGCAAGTATTAATAGATTCAGTACTTGAATTCGAAAGATACTCTAACAAAGCAGAAGAATAGACCAAAGCTTTATTATTTTGTGGGCAATGAATTGGTGGTGTTTTTTTCTGTGTCTTTAGTATGCTGTCACTATTAGTTTAGATGGTGACATTTTATAAGAATGTTTCCTATGCTTTGGTGCTAATTAAAATAGGAACATATGTGAAAACTACAGAAAGTTTGTAAATATACATTAGCATATGCATATGTTAGGAAAATAATATAGGCAATTTTTTCTTCTTCTGATTATTTGGACTATTCAAGATTACTGGATGAGAGAACTAACATATGTAGGTGATTAACTATCTCGAATTGTCTTGCATATACTTCCATTTACAAACTAGTAATGTGTTGAGTGAATGACCTGCACTTCTGTCAAGTCAGAAGTTTTTAACTAAGATATCTGATGTGTAATTAAAGGCAATGGTCGATGCTGCTAAAGAAGTAGGTGCTGATGCAGTTTCACATGGATGCACAGGAAAAGGCAATGATCAGGTTACATATCTACTTCGAAGATTTATTTTTGAGTTTCTATCTAAATTTGTCTGAAATATCTATTTTGCTGCCACTCTTCTTCCCAGGTCCGATTTGAACTGACATTTTTTGCTTTAAACCCCGAACTCCAAGTTGTGGCCCCGTGGAGGGAATGGGAGATTACAGGGCGAGAAGATGCTATAGAGTATGCAAAAAAGCATGGTGTTCCTGTTCCTGTTTCAAAGAAATCTATTTATAGCAGGGACAGAAATCTATGGCACCTTAGCCATGAGGTAAATCTGTCATTTAAAATTGACATCACTGGACAAGCATTGTACTGATGGCTTCTTAATGTTTTAATATATTATGGTTACTGATCGTCCATTGCTTTTAGTAGTTGGCAACTCACACCTCTTTCTTTGGTTCTGAGAACTAAACCTTGAATTTATTGGAAAATTGAAAAATACTTCCTGATATATCAGGAAATGCTATATCCTGCAACAATACGTATCAGGCAAAAGTTAATCGAAAAAAAATCTAGAATAGACCTTGAAGTTTGTCTTAGTTAAAGTTGTGTACCAAAGGTTGGGCGGCCCAATCCTTGAGAGCTTTGATATGGGAAGGTGAAGTCCTAGGTTCAAGGCCTTGGGGCTACAAGTGACTGGCCCTTAATCTAAAAAAGAATTATGTTAGGCTCCTCGTAACCACTTAAGAAAATTGTTCATATTGACCACAAATTTGGTTAGTGTGTGCTCTTCCAGCTTGAGAGATTTGATATAGGAAGGTCAATTCTGAGGTTCGAGGCCTAGGGGTGATAGTAAATGACTGGCCCTTCATCCTAGGTTGCGCAGCCTGATCGTTGACAGCTTTGATATAGGAAGGTGAAGTCCTAGGTTCGAGGCCTAGGGGCAACAGTCAATGACTGGGTCACTGGGCCTTAATCCTATGTTGGGCAGCCCGATCGTAGAGAGCTTTGATATAGGAAGGTCAAGTCCTATGTTCAAGGCCTAGGGACGACAGTGACTGGCCCTTCTCCATAAAAATTATGTTAGGCTCCTCATAATCATTTAAGAAAATTGTTCATATTGACCATGCAATTTGGAATGTGCTCGTGCAGCTTGAGAGCTTTGATATTGGAAGTTGAAGTCCTAGGTTTGAGGCCTGGGGGCGTCACTAAGTGACTGGCCCTTCATCTAAAAAATTATGTCATGCTCCTAGTAATCACTTAAGAAATATTTTCATATTGACCATGCAATTTGGTTAGTGCACTCGTATAGTTTGGGATACTTCTGCGTAACATTTTCCAGTTTATAACTAAGGCTGTGTTTGATTGAGCTTTTTTTTTTATGGAAAATATTTCCATCGCAAATTTTCCACCAATTGTAGTGTTTGATAGCTTATATTTTTCATGGAATTATTTTCCAAAAAACTATCATTTTCCATATTTTTTTCTAAAATGGTGGAAAATGAAACTTGACCAACCCATAAGAAAATCTAATTTTCCATGTAAAATAACTATTTTCCGTGGAAAATAATGACAATCAAACATCCAAATTAAGTTTTCCATGGAATTTTTTTAAAATTCCATGGAATTTTTTTCCTAGGAAAATAATTCCATGGAATTAATTTCATTTCCACATATTTTCCACCTTGCAATCAAACACACCCTAACTGGTGATTTGACTTCAATCATGGAAATTTCTAGAATTGAACAGTTGTATTTGTATCATATTGTACCTTATCTTCCTTGCCATACATTAAACTAAGACTTATTCCATTCAAATGGGGCAGCTTGGGGCATGATGCAATGGCAAGAAAGCTATGGGGAAATATAGTTCTCCGAATCTTTGTTGACCTGGCTGACATCAAACTTTTACAAACTGTTGTGGAATCCTTAGTAGGTAGCTAAGTAAGGAGGCCTTTTGTTATAGGAAGTTGTAAGGTCGGTTGACGGGAGGGTTGCCATCTATTTTGGTTATGCAATTAAGCACATGTAACCAACCGTAAGGTGGAACCTTCAAGTTTAGGAGTCGATTGGAAGAAGTTGGAGAACAAGGTACAAGAATAACATTTGCTATAAGAAAGCATATCTCAGTAGGACTATAGTCTGTAGAGCCAAATGGAATGACATTACCATTTTGATACGTAAAGTTATCTGAAGTCCAAAAGTCAGCCTGAAGAATGGAAATTTCTCTCCAGATAAAACTGCTCCAGATTTTTTCCTCTGTACATGAAAAATCCATGCCTATAGACTTAGACAGTCGATACCTGTTCTCTCTTGAATGTCAATGAAATTCCTTTTTATAGCACAGTAGGCTGGTAGTGTAGAATCTGGGATGTTGGCCAACAACCTGAGGGACTTTTTCATTAGAATGGTGGCATTTAGAAGGCAGCACATACTTTTATAGCACTATTGGCTGGTAGTTCAAGCTGAATGTTGATGGATATTAAACAGAAGGCTTACAAGTTTGTCATCTCTATTTTGAAATAGTCTTTATTTATGGTTTTTCATGTATGCTGCTGATTAGCTAACCGTGTGCAATCTTATGTGGAATGGATCTTCTGATCGTGAGAATAAAACTCTTGCCAAACTTACCGCAATAAATGATAAAGCTAATCTCATCTTATAGGGAGACATTCTGGAGGACCCAGCAAATGAACCAAGGAAGGAAATGTACATGATGTCTGTTGACCCAGAAGATGCACCCAACCAACCCGAGTAAGCAAATTCTTTTCTTCATCCATCCAATGATACTACTGGCCTTTAGATCTTTGGATAATACATGAACATTTTGTTGATCCACACGGGTTTCAGTTGATTTTAGTATACTCTGATTACTTGCAGATATTTAGAGATTGGGATAGTGTCAGGCGTGCCTATTTCCGTCAATGGGAGGGAGCTATCCCCAGCAGCTCTCCTTACGGAGCTTAACGAGATTGGTGGGCGGCACGGGATCGGGAGAGTGGACATGGTCGAAAATCGACTTGTTGGAATGAAGAGCCGCGGAGTGTACGAGACTCCTGGTGGAACCATCCTGTGGGCTGCTGCTCGTGAGCTTGAATCCCTGACGCTCGACCGCGAGGCCATGCAGACGAAAGACATGTTTGCTCTCAAGTATGCCGAACTGGTGTACAATGGCCGTTGGTTCGACCCCCTCCGCCAGTCGATTGACAAGTTCATGGAGGAGATCACGAAGACGACTACGGGCTCCGTCACCCTTAAGCTCTACAAAGGATCGGTCACTGTTGCTTCGCGGAAGAGCCCCAATAGTTTGTACAGGGAAGACATATCTTCGTTTGAGAACGGAGCAATCTACAACCAAGCTGATGCCGCTGGGTTTATTAGGCTCTATGGGCTTCCTACCAGAGTCCGTGCAATGCTTGAGAAGGGCATCTGAGGGGTTATTTTGTTTTTTTTGCTCTTTCAGGAAATTTTATGGTAATTTTTAAGTTGGTAGAAGTAGTGTGGATGCTTTCTTTCTTGAACTTTCTCGTGCAATTATCTGGAATATGTAACTGGAGCAGCTTATCAGTTTATTGCCTCTGTTTCGTTCTTGTGCTCGTTAGAGTTTAGTTCAAGGTTTGCCGAACAGTAACAGTCGGAATTAGAATCAATAAATTGCAGATTTTCTCGAGTATTTGTTTGTTATTAGCTGAGGGCTGATTTAACTGCCTTTGCATTCTGCAATTGCTGCTGGTAAATGTTTCTCTCAATTTGTATGATTTTGGAGCCGTGTCGTGTCGGTGCCTGTAGTTTGGTGCAGTTGATGGCGTATCCACTGGGTTTTTGTTTGGGAGAATGTGGTAGCTTACGAGCATTTTGTTCGATCGTGACTGCAGCATTCCTCAGTGTTCCCATGATATTACTTGTTTTGCTATGGAACAATGCAATTGCTCACTAATCTTTGGACGAGATGGTAAATACTTCCATCAGCATAGTGACTCCAAGAGGGGTTGTTACTGTTGTCCATTTTTTTTTACCGAGGAGAGATGATTTATTATAGATTTATCTAATATTCTAACCTTTTTTTAGTTTAACTACTTGATACATATCTATAACAAATTCTTATTTAAACTATTTTTCAACAATATATATATATATATATATATATATATATATATATATATATATATATATATATATATATATATTAGAAACTTGTCATGGGATTACAAGAAACTATATACCAAAAGCCATAACGAAATATTATAAAATAAAATAAAAAATATTAGAAACTTGTCACGGAAATTTTTTTTTAATAAAAATTTATAATAGTTTATAATACCAAAAGCTCCCTTAAATTTATAAAAAACGATTATAAATTTTTACAAGAAATTATTAGAAACTATATACCAAAAGTCATAACGAAATACACCACACATCGTTGCGCATGTTATAGATACGTTTGAATGTCTTTTCATTCTTTTCATTAAATCCTCTCTCCTCGGTAAAAATAAAGCATAAAGTCTGGCGACATTAGTGATGGCGCAAAAGGGGGGGAGGGGGGGGGGGGGGGGGGGGGGGGGTGGCGCTTTGCGCCATATCTAATGTCGCCAAGAGGGGGGCCTTTGGGTGGCGCCATCTTTAGGGCTCGTTTGGATCAAGTTTTTGGATTCCTAGGAATAGATGTTCAATTCCTTTCCCATGGGAAAAGAATTCAACATTCCCATACCCATGTTTGGTTAGGTTGGGAATAGGTAATTCAAAAATTTTAAAAAAATTATTTTCATGTTTGGTTCATACATGGATAAGAATCTTAATTTATTTAGTTTTACTTTAATACCCTTTCACTAATTTCATGATGATTCATATGTTTGGGGTGAGAGTTGAAAATTTGAAAATAAATCGAGGGTATAACCGTCCAAACAAAATAGTCAAACATCATTCCTAGGAAAGTAAATCTATTCCCAAGGGGGACTTGGGAATAGCTTTCCCACATCCATGGGAATAGCTTTCCCACCTAACCCCCTCCTCATTCCCAATCCTAAACTTACCAAACATTGGTAAGAAATTCAAATCTCATTCCCAAGCCTCAAAAACTTGAACCAAACGCCCCCTTAATGTCGTCTTGTCCTCCTTTTGATAATTCTTCCAAAGTTATCTTCTTTTTCATAAATATACTAAAGTTCCTCCTCCTATGTAAAAATTTTCGTTGTTTTAATGGGCTCTTTTTCGTGCTCTTCCACTCAAAACCATAGGAAATATCATTATGTTTAGGATTGTTATATTCCTAGTTGTAACCCTTCATCCTTCTTTCTTATTTCCATCCATTTGCTTCTCTCAATTGGCTCTTGTGGTTAGCGAAGAGTGGTATAAGACCCCGGCTAAGTGGCGGAAGATCAGTGGATCGAGTCACGAAGGCGTACACTAAGTCCTGTGCGTATCGTCGGACATCTAAAAATAAATAAATAAATAAATAAATAAATCCAAAAAAAAAAGATGTTTGTTTTATGCACTATGGTGCATGACATTTTAAATTACTTAAACAAGTACAAATTCTACCAACTTAAAATGTTTATTTTTGTTTTTAAAATTCTTCATCGCTATATAATATTACTATATAGTGATGTGCTTTATAAATGATAAATTTAAACTCAAATCTTTAGTTTATAATTTACTACTTAGCTTATAAGTGCAAAAAAAAAATTGTAATATTTAACAAATTCAATTATTACGAAACGTGTCCAAATGATCCTAATCGGTTCTTTTTCCGGTTTAGAAACACACACAAAATAGATAAAAAGGACTAGTTTCAAACTTCATTAATTATCAATTAATTTTCAGTATCTTAAATGGACATTTGACTTAAATATTAATAGTTAAATAATTTTTGATACCAAAAATAAAGAAAATTTTAAATTATTAAATATTTTTATTTTATTGCTATTTGAAAGTGAACCAAAAAACCCTCTTGTTATACTCTTCTTCCTTCTTTTTCTCCCACTCCCTATTCTGAATCAATGATGATCAACTCCTTTCATCTCGTATGTCGATACTTCTTCCCTTTGTTTTTTTTTTCCTCTTCTTCCTGTTCTAAATCCATGATGATCAACTCCTTCATCCTTACTAACACCTACTACAACAATTTCTTTTCCATCCTCCATTCCAAACCCACTCCTCCAATTAAAACCATGACTCTCGTAGAGGGATCTATAACTTAATTGTTAAAAATTAGAGACTCGACCAATTAGCAAAATCCAAGAGAGAGGCTTATTTTAAATATGATATATTTGAAGGAGACGAAAAAAAAAACCTCAAAAAAAATGCACCAGCCGGGAATCAAACCCGGGTCTGTACCGTGGCAGGGTATTATTCTACCACTAGACCACTGGTGCCATTGTTGACACATTTGTGCAACTTTTAAATTCTTTCTAACTCAAAATTAATCTTATTATTTGTTTACCACGCTAAAATTAGTGTCCAGTCTAGTTAATTACTTTACTCTGAGAGTTATATTTATTTTATGGTCTCGTATAATATTAGAACTTTTATATTTAGGTCTTCATATTGTACATAAGAGAATTTAGGTTTCGTTTTGACGGTAGACTTTGGATGACCGTGCAAAATGAAAGTCTAAACGCACTAATATTATACGCTACCCTAAAACTAAACACAGACCTAAACAAAATATATATAATCTCAAGTCAACCGTCAGCATACCTAAATATATATTTTGAATATTACAAGATAGCATAAACTAAATAACCCCATGCAAAAAAACAAAAGGGGTCCCCTAATACTTGCTTGCTTGGAGAGATGCACGCTTTTTGCAACAGAAATGTAGGCTAGTCTAATCCTTCTTGCTTAGAACGCTTCTTTTGTCCGGTTTATTTGACTATTACACACACTGCATTCTTCACGTATGTGGTTAGTCAACGGCGTTATTTTTCCGAAAATGATAAATGGTCTATGGTTTCTGTCCGCAAACATGACCGCGGACCTACATAACCGAATCCCATTCATTTCTTCATATTCGCGTGGAAACCACTAGCGGTAGACATGTCAATAGGAGGCTGCCACGTGGACTGCAGAATAAAATTGTAGACCAAAATCGTAATCCATGTAGCAGCGTACTTATTTTTCATGTGTGTGGTTAGTCAATGGTGTTTATATTCAGAGCCGTACGTAGCGGAAATAGGAGTGCCCACCATAGGAACTTAATTTTAAGAAACTTTGATGCTCTGCATACAATTTAACTTCATACAAAAAATTAAATTAAATACGCAGTGGCTATCATCACTCAATAAATCACGTCTTCTATTTGACAAAAACACCCCCGGCTTATTTGTTCCAATAGTCGACCCCATATTATCTCCAAAGAAGAAAAAAATACATTAAGATTATTCAAATAATCCAATTCCTACAAAGTGCTTTCATCCAGGAGGTGACAATTATATTGACGGAATAAACGATTCTCTACCAGAAATTCTTACCATAGCTTGAAGCACAAGAATTTACGAGCACGGACCTTATAGAAATTGGATGGAGTTTACTTGAATCTTAACATAGCATCTTTATAATTATACTCTTGAGTCTTGCCCTCATATATATATATATATATATATATATATATATATATATATATATATATATATATATATATATATATATATATATATATATATATATATATATATATACAGTAAAGGCTAAGAAAATTTGTAACTTAATCCCTAGGCCAAGCCAACAATATCTAAATCACTGAAAATTAAATCAAAATAATTGTCCCAAACGGTTGAATCAGTATACTGGTCTAAAATGTTGGAAAATGCAATAACCGAAAAAAATCGTACCAAGCAAAAAATATTGCAGGTTGGATCGAGTCGACTGATTTTTTATGTTAAAGTTCATTCTTGTTTGGTTCTTTCTTAGTTTTTAAATTTATGTTTTGGTATTATTCGGAATTACAAACTAAAAGATTTGTTTGCTAAATAAAATAACTTACGATTAATCATGAATTTTATATTGAATTGACATTGTATTATGTTAATCTTTTTGTTATTGAAGAAGTCTTAACAAGTTTGGGACATTGTATTTTAGTATGAAGTGTTTTCAGAAAGATTTTGATAGGTTTTATGATGATTTATTTTATGTGTATAAGTGGATAAAAGAATTGAATCGGATCGAGGTTAACAGACTGGGTTGGTCTGATTTTGTAGATTTAGCAGACACTACAACAATATGATTCTTACTTTTGGAGAAACGAAAAATGACCATTTAGTTATAAATTAACCAAAGAATCGAATTAAACCGGACGTGGTCATCCCTAATTTAATATAATGTTACAATCACAAATACACAAAATACCATTCCTCTTGTTATAAACTAGAGATAGCAACAAGAGAAAATGGAGAAGAAAGTTGTATTATTTCATTCATCCAATATGGCCTTTATATAGGTTTACAATGGATTGCCAAAGGTCATGAGTTATGAAATCAAAGGGCATGAGTTACATAAGTTATGAAACCAAAGGGCATGAGTTACATAAGTTATGGATGACTAAGAGTCATGGGACATCCATATTTACAACACTTCCCCTTGGATGTCCGATGTAATATGGGATATGTCTCGTTAAAACCTTGCCAAGAAAAATCCAATAGGATAAAAACTTGGACGAAGGAAAAAGAGTACATATTACACAAAATGTATAAGCATGATAAACTGCCTCGTTAAAACGTTGCGAAGAAAAATCCAATGGGATAAAAACTTGATCGAAGAAAAAAGAGTACAGTTTGAGAATTAGTGATCACGCTCCCCCTGATGCTGGCAAGAGATCCTTTAGCTGACGTATCCCAATATTCTGAATCATCTTTCTGAATGTTGTGGTTGGTAATGCTTTAGTAAATAAATCTGCAAAATTCTTGCTTGATTGTATCTGCCGAACGTCAATGTCACCAATCTTCTGTAGCTCGTGAGTGTAGAAAAATTTAGGTGATATATGCTTCGTTTTGTCGCCTATGATGTAGCCATTCCTGATTTGTGCAATACAAGCAACATTGTCTTTATATAATATTGTCCTAGTATTCTTTGTTGAAGATAACCCACATGATTCTCGGATATGCTGAATCATCGTTCTTAACCATATGCACTCTCGACTTACTTCATGCAAGGCCAGAATTTCTGAGTGATTAGAAGAAGTTGCTGCTAATGTTTGTTTTACTGAGCGCCATGATATTGCAGCACCACCACAAGTAAACATATATCCACTCTGAGATCTTCCTTTATGTGGGTCAGATAGATAACCAGTATCAGCATAACCCACAACTTGTGATTCTAAATTTTTTTTAGTAAAATAAGCCCATATCGGTTGTTCCACGAAGATAACGTAATATATGTTTAACACTATTCCAATGTCGTTTTGTTGGTGCTGAGCTATATCTTGCCAGTAAGTTTACTGAGAACGCTATATCAGGTCTTGTACAATTTGTAAGATACATCAAAGCTCCAATAGCACTAAGATATGGTACTTCTGGACCTAATAATTCTTCATTATCCTCTCGAGGACGGAATGGATCTTTCTTTACATCTAAAGATCGAACAATCATGGGGCTACTCAGTGGATGAGATTTGTCCATATAAAATCTTTTCAAGATTTTTTCTATATAAGTAGATTGATGGATAAAAATTCCATTTGATAAATGCTCGATCTGCAGGCCGAGACAAAATTTTGTCTTTCCAAGATTTTTTATCTCAAATTCTTTCATTAGATAGTTAGCAGTTTCTGTGAGCTCTTCGGAAGTTCCGACAAGATTTAAGTCATCAACATAAACTGCAATAATTGAGAATCCATTTTTAGATCTCTTGATGAAGACACATGGGCAAATTGGATTGTTTATATATCATTCTCTAACAAGGTACTCGCTAAGGCGATTATACCACATTCTTCCAGATTGTTTTAATCCGTATAAGGATCGTTGTAATTTGATTGAGTATAACCCATGAGATCTTTGGTTATTTGCTTCAGGCAATTTGAATCCTTCTGGGATCTTCATATAAATGTCATTATCCAATGACCCATACAAATATGCGGTAACAACATCCATAAGCCGCATATCAAGTTTTTCTGTGACGGTTAAGCTGATCAAATATCGTAATGTGATTGCATCGATCACAGGGGAATATGTTTCATCATAAACGACTGCAGGTCTCTGTGAAAAACCTTGTGCAACAAGTCGTGCCTTGTATCTAACAATTTCATTTTTCTCGTTTCGTTTTCTTACAAATACCCATTTGTATCCAATAGATTTTATACCTTCAGGGGTTTGGACTACTGGTCCAAATACTTTGCGATTTTTTAAGGATTTTAATTCAGCTTATATCGCATCTTTCCATTTTGGCCAATCATTTCTATATCGACATTGTTCAATATATTTTGGTTCAGGATCCTCATTTACAATATCAAGTGCAACATTATAAGCAAAGATATTGTCTATAGTAATTTTCTTTCTATCCCAGCTTTCCCTTGTACTCATATAATTCAAAGAGATCTCTTCTGAAATATGTTCATTATCATGTTCCTCTTCAGGAGTTACTTTAGATTGATCAGTCAAATTTTCTATAGCGCTTTCACGTTTCGAAACTATTTTTTTTTCGGGAGTAATAACTCGTACCTTTTTCTTTCGAGGGTTCTTATCTTTAGCGCCAACAGGGCGTCCACGTTTCATGTACGGTTTTAATGTGCCATCATGTTGTCCTTCAGGGATATCAATCCGTACGGGTACGTTTATAGCGGGTACATGAGATTTTGTCACTTTTTTAATATCAGTGAATGCATCTGGCAATTGATTTGCAATGTTTTGCAAATGGATAATCCTTTTTCACTTCTTGCTCACATCTACTTGTGCGTGGATCAATAAAAGATGATACATTCCATGTAATTTCACGCCGTTCTACAGGAAGTGACGTTTTATCTCCCCCTAACGGCGGGAAAACTAACTCATCAAAATGGCAATCAGCAAACCTTGCCTTAAATAAATCGCCCGTCAGGGCCCATTGACCAATACGGTCGTCGCCCAAAATCCAAAATAATATTCTTTTCTGAAAAACTATTTTAAAATTATAATTAAATTTTATAGAAAATCCGGCAGCACTTCTTCTATTTTCGGTCAAACCAAAAACTGGGAAATGTGCCATAAACACCATTTATAGAAAAGTCCCAAACCAGGAAACACCCAGAATTCAATTCCAAACCATTTTACACCACAATTAAATTCACAAAGTAATTCCCGAATCTCAATCGGAAAACTGCAATATAGTTTCGAGAATTCCCGAAATGAATTCAGAAATCACAACGCCAACAATCCAGAAAATATATTTCGGAAAAGTCCGAAATAAACACCGAATATCACAGAACATTTTCGAAAAAATCCGAAGTTACGACGTCGCTAAAAACCGAATTCCCGAGAGGGAATCGGGGACCAATCTCATCATAGACAAACGAAATGGGACGGGACAGAGGAGTTATACCTTGGGTTGCTCGGCTAGAGCTCTCAGATGAAATTTATAGAATGATAATCGCGGACAGCGAGTCGAAAAAGCTCGGAACAGCGCTGGACAGTGCTGTCCAGATCAGCAGGCACTCGGGGAAACCCGGACAGCGGAGAGAATGGGCAAAAAACAGCAATACAGAACTGCGGGGTCGCCGGAAGACCTAGGTGTCACGCCCCGATCCCGCAGAGTACTTTTCTTTCTCGTTTCGGGCTCTTTGGGATCGTTCGTCCTCGCTAAGGCGTGATGCCGTGCAAGCCTAAGTTGCGCTTGCACAAGGCCAAGACCTGGAACAAGACAAGATAGACAAGGTTGACAATACGCAGCAGAACGTATCGTAGATAATTGAAGCAGCAGCGGACATATTTCAGAATATAAGCTTTGAACACAATGGTAACAAGAAACAATTCTCTTTATTGATTTCATTTGAACAGATTACAAGCTCTCATTCTCTCTGATACAATAATTACATTCTCTCAGAACATTACAGATTACAATAATCCCGTTCACATACATTACATCCCTTTATAGTAAAACCAACTCTTGCACATCTCTTGGCATCTCTTCTGATTTCTGGCTCCTGAGGATGAGGCTCGGGCTATCGCTTCGGACTATCCTTTTCGATGCGTTGTGCACCTGCATGCAGACTGATAGTGGGTCAGTATATCAGTATACTGGTGATTGTGAACAAAGAGCTACATTTGTCTGAAACGATCACTGTTCATTTAGTGGGAAAACATTTCTTGTGATGTGATCTTGCTACTCTTTTATCTATGTTCATTTCATGCATACAGAGTCAGTTTACATTCTTTTGAAAACATCTTTGGAAAGCTAACATTTGATTCATTTCGGTTCAAGCATACAAAGGACTATTCAATTCTAGCACGATGACTATTCATTTGTACAATGCGCAGCGTGTTTCATGAGCATATCATTTCTTTTGTTCGGACAATTCTTAGGGACAATTACAGACACGATAGCATATCTTTTACTTAGTGGGACATAGCATTTCTTTAGCACGAATTAATCCTTTCAAGCAATAGCAAACTCAAGCAAAACATGTACATCACTTTACAGTGATTCTTACCATAGCTGACAGTTATCCCTGCACAAGACAAGGATTAGCATAAACATTATAAAACCAACATTGTAACTCCCTGTTCATTTCTGTATTGATAGCTCTCAGCAGAACATTCCTGACACAGACAAACTGAATTGGCAGCTGTAACTCTTGGACTCAGCACGTCGCTAGCAGGCAAAACATTCTCGAGGTGTAGCATTTACCTCTTTCCACATTTCCTGAGGTCTAGCATTTACCTCAGGCTTCCTGAGGTCTAGCATTTACCTCAGGACACCGTTTCCATTCCGAGGTCTAGCATTTACCTCTTTCAACAATCCTGAGGTCTAGCATTTACCTCAGGCTTCCCGAGGTCTAGCATTTACCTCAGGGCACCGTTTCCATTTCTTCATAACTTGTTCAAGTCTGACTATACATGGTTGGCATTCACAACATCTCAGAGGGGCAAGCAATCATTCATTTCCTTGGAACGTAACAACAGCTCTATACAGATATAGCATATCATTGAAAGCATACAAGTTCGAGGCAATAAGTAGTCTCTTTTCTTTTCTTGTTAGCATGGCAATAGTTCATTGATTAAAGGCGACATCTCTACTTAGCATACAGGCATCAGTTCGTTTCTTATTAACAGGCACCAATTCTTATTAGCATACCGATTACTCTTTTCTTGTTCTTAGCATGGCAAGGTTCTCTTTATCAAGGCAACATGTGATTTCTCTTAAAGCATACTCAATGATTAACATCTTGTTATTAACAGAAGCATTCAATCAAAAACTCAGATTCTTAAGGCGTAAGCGAATCAGCAAATGAGACTTCGTCCACTCACCCAGATTAATCGTCTTCTGTTGCAGAGCCAGCAATCCGATCTTTCTGTCTATCTAGTGCCTTCGCGGAGCGGGACACTACATAATTACCCACCGAAAAGAAGTTTCGTCCTCGAAACTTAAGGAGAAACTCCCGATATCCTTAGCAGCGATAGTCCTCATCCTTCGCCATCATCAATCCATGAAATCACAATTCAGGTCATGTCAAAACTCTTATTCAATCAGATCATGTCAAAACTCTTGTTCATTCAAGCATTTCAATCTCAAGAAATCAAATCGATAAAACAAATGCCGGCATCATCAAAATATTTACGGACTTATTGTATGGAACGTTCATCTCATTATTGATATTGAGTAGGCAACGGAACTTTCGATCGGGAGAACATGTACAAATTCAATTGAATCAAAATTGGCCAAAGGATCGTGTTGCTCTGATACCATTCTGTCACGCCCCGATCCCGCAGAGTACTTTTCTTTCTCGTTTCGGGCTCTTTGGGATCGTTCGTCCTCACTAAGGCATGATGCCGTGCAAGCCTAAGTTGCACTTGCACAAGGCCAAGACCTAGAACAAGACAAGATAGACAAGGTTGACAATACGCAGCGGAACGTATCGCAGATAATTGAAGCAGCAGCGGACATATTTCAGAATATAAGCTTTGAACACAATGGTAACAAGAAATAATTCTCTTTATTGATTTCATTTGAACAGATTACAAGCTCTCATTCTCTCTGATACAATAATTACATTCTCTCAGAACATTACAGATTACAATGATCCCGTTCACATACATTACATCCCTTTATAGCAAAACCAACTCTTGTATATCTCTTGGCATCTCTTCTGATTTCTGGCTCCGGAGGATGAGGCTCGGGCTATCGCTTCGGACTATCCTTTTCGATGCGTTGTGCACCTGCATGCAGACTGATAGTGGGCCAGTATATCAGCATACTGGTGATTGTGAACAAAGAGCTACATTTGTCTGAAACGATCACTGTTCATTTAGTGGGAAAACATTTCTTGTGATGTGATCTTGCTACTCTTTTACCTATGTTCATTTCATGCATACAGAGTCAGTTTACATTCTTTTGAAAACATCTTTAGAAAGCCAACATTTGATTCATTTCGGTTCAAGCATACAAGGGACTATTCAATTCTAGCACGATGACTATTTATTTGTGCAGTGCGCAGCGTGTTTCATGAGCATATCATTTCTTTTGTTCGGACAATTCTTAGGGACAATTACAGGCACGATAGCATATCTTTTACTTAGTGGGACATAGCATTTCTTTAGCACGAATTAATCCTTTCAAGCAATAGCAAACTCAAGCAAAACATGTACATCACTTTACAGTGATTCTTACCATAGCCGACAGTTATCCCTGTACAAGACAAGGATTAGCATAAACATTATAAAACCAACATTGTAACTCCCTGTTCATTTCTGTATTGATAGCTCTCAGCAGAACATTCCTGACACAGACAAACTGAATTGGCAGCTGTAACTCTTAGACTCAGCACGTCGCTAACAGGCAAAACATTCTCGAGGTGTAGCATTTACCTCTTTCCACATTTCCTGAGGTCTAGCATTTACCTCAGGCTTCCTGAGGTCTAGCATTTACCTCAGGGCACCGTTTCCATTCCGAGGTCTAGCATTTACCTCTTTCAACAATCCTGAGGTCTAGCATTTACCTCAGGCTTCCCGAGGTCTAGCATTTACCTCAGGGCACCGTTTCCATTTCTTCGTAACTTGTTCAAGTCTGACTGTACATGGCTGGCATTCACAACATCTCAGAGGGGCAAGCAATCATTCATTTCCTTGGAACGTAACAACAGCTCTATACAGATATAGCATATCATTGAAAGCATACAAGTTCGAGGCAATAAGTAGTCTCTTTTCTTTTCTTGTTAGCATGGCAATATTTCATTGATTAAAGGCGACATCTCTACTTAGCATACAGGCATCAGTTCATTTCTTATTAACAGGCACCAATTCTTATTAGCATACCGATTACTCTTTTCTTGTTCTTAGCATGGTAAGGTTCTCTTTATCAAGGCAACATGTGATTTCTCTTAAAGCATACTCAATGATTAACATCTTGTTATTAACAGAAGCATTCAATCAAAAACTCAGATTCTTAAGGCGTAAGCGAATCAGCAAATGAGACTTCGTCCACTCACCCAGATTAATCGTCTTCTGTTGCAGAGCCAGCAATCCGATCTTTCTGTCTATCTAGTGCCTTCGCGGAGCGGGGCACTACATAATTACCCACCGAAAAGAAGTTTCGTCCTCGAAACTTAAGGAGAAACTCCCGATATCCTTAGCAGCGATAGTCCTCATCCTTCGCCATCATCAATCCATGAAATCATAATTCAGGTCATGTCAAAACTCTTATTCAATCAGATCATGTCAAAACTCTTGTTCATTCAAGCATTTCAATCTCAAGAAATCAAATCGATAAAACAAATGCCGGCATCATCAAAATATTTACGGACTTATTGTATGGAACGTTTATCTCATTATTGATATTGAGTAGGCAACGGAACTTTCGATCGGGAGAACATGTACAAATTCAATTGAATCAAAATTGGCCAAAGGATTGTGTTACTCTGATACCATTCTGTCACGCCCCGATCCCGCAGAGTACTTTTCTTTCTCGTTTCGGGCTCTTTGGGATCGTTCGTCCTCGCTAAGGCATGATGCCGTGCAAGCCTAAGTTGCGCTTGCACAAGGCCAAGACCTGGAACAAGACAAGATAGACAAGGTTGACAATACGCAGCGGAACGTATCGCAGATAATTGAAGCAGCAGCGGACATATTTCAGAATATAAGCTTTGAACACAATGGTAACAAGAAACAATTCTCTTTATTGATTTCATTTGAACAGATTACAAGCTCTCATTCTCTCTGATACAATAATTATATTCTCTCAGAACATTACAGATTACAATGATCCCGTTCACATACATTACATCCCTTTATAGCAAAACCAACTCTTGCACATCTCTTGGCATCTCTTCTGATTTCTGGCTCCTGAGGATGAGGCTCGGGCTATCGCTTCGGACTATCCTTTTCGATGCGTTGTGCACCTGCATGCAGACTGATAGTGGGTCAGTATATCAGCATACTGGTGATTATGAACAAAGAGCTACATTTGTCTGAAACGATCACTGTTCATTTAGTGAGAAAACATTTCTTGTGATGTGATCTTGCTACTCTTTTACCTATGTTCATTTCATGCATACAGAGTCAGTTTACATTCTTTTGAAAACATATTTGGAAAGCCAACATTTGATTCATTTCGGTTCAAGCATACAAGGGACTATTCAATTCTAGCACGATGACTATTCATTTGTGCAGTGCGCAGCGTGTTTCATGAGCATATCATTTCTTTTGTTCGGACAATTCTTAGGGACAATTACAGGCACGATAGCATATCTTTTACTTAGTGGGACATAGCATTTCTTTAGTACGAATTAATCCTTTCAAGCAATAGCAAACTCAAGCAAAACATGTACATCACTTTACAGTGATTTTTACCATAGCCGACAGTTATCCCTGCACAAGACAAGGATTAGCATAAACATTATAAAACCAACATTGTAACTCCCTGTTCATTTTTGTATTGATAGCTCTCAGCAGAACATTCCTGACACAGACAAACTGAATTGGCAGCTGTAACTCTTGGACTCAGCACGTCGCTAACAGGCAAAACATTCTCGAGATGTAGCATTTACCTCTTTCCACATTTCCTGAGGTCTAGCATTTACCTCAGGCTTCCTGGGGTCTAGCATTTACCTCAGGGCACCGTTTCCATTCCGAGGTCTAGCATTTACCTCTTTCAACAATCCTGAGGTCTAGTATTTACCTCAGGCTTCCCGAGGTCTAGCATTTACCTCAGGGCACCGTTTCCATTTCTTCGTAACTTGTTCAAGTCTGACTGTACATGGCTGGCATTCACAACATCTCAGAGGGGCAAGCAATCATTCATTTCCTTGGAACGTAACAACAGCTCTATACAGATATAGCATATCATTGAAAGCATACAAGTTCAAGGCAATAAGTAGTCTCTTTTCTTTTCTTGTTAGCATGGCAATAGTTCATTGATTAAAGGCGACATCTCTACTTAGCATACAGGCATCAGTTCGTTTCTTATTAACATGCACCAATTCTTATTAGCATACCGATTACTCTTTTCTTATTCTTAGCATGGCAAGGTTCTCTTTATCAAGGCAACATGTGATTTCTCTTAAAGCATACTCAATGATTAACATCTTGTTATTAACAGAAGCATTCAATCAAAAACTCAGATTCTTAAGGCGTAAGCGAATCAGCAAATGAGACTTCGTCCACTCATCCAGATTAATCGTCTTCTGTTGCAGAGCCAGCAATCCGATCTTTCTGTCTATCTAGTGCCTTCGCAGAGCGGGACACTACACTAGGGCATGGGCGCGGGGCCAGTGGCGTGCGCTGGTGGCTGCCGAGAGGGGCGTCGGAGAGAGCTGGCCGCGAGGGACGCCACGGAAAGGCGGCCGAAGATGGGCGAAACCGCGGGGACGTACGGCAGGGGGTCTGGCAAGGGAGGCCGGCGGGTTTCAGCGCCGGTGGAAGGGCGTGGGGCCGATCGGGGTCCGTTGGACGGGCGGAGTTGGCCGCGGGGCGGCCGGGAGGTCGTTGGGGTGGGCGCCTCGGAGGTGGCCGGCCGCACGGAGGGGCGCGATGGCCGGGAACGGCGGCGGCGGGCGGATCCGGGTCCGCGGGACGGCACGGCTCGGTCGCTCGGGGAAGGCGAGGGTCGCCGGAGCCTAGGGCACGAGTTGGGAGAGACTCGATCAGGGCTCGGATAGCTCCAGAGAAGTGAGGAATGAGAATGAGTGAGGGAGAGGAGAATGAGAGGTGAGGGTTTTTGAAAGGGAAGTGGTGGGTTTCCTTTTGTGGTGGAGAGGGAATTGTGGAGAAAGAAGTGAGGAGAGTGGGGAAGTGGTTGAGAAGAAAATGAGGAGGAGAGACCCATTCGTGGGGTTTGTCTCCTGGAGGGAGGAAACCGGGTCGGGTGCGGGTTTGGGTAGTTTAAGTTTTAGCCCAAAAAAATGCTATTGTGTATATAAAAAAATATTAATTTTAAGATTCCAGTTGGGTTCGGGCTCGGGTCAGGTCAGCAACCAAAAATCCAAATTTATTATTTTAAAATTAATTTTAAACCCAGAATATAATAATAATATTATCAATAATATTATAATAATAATAAACTTACGAAATAAAAACTGAGTTTCACAATCTTCCCTCCTTAGAGAATTTTGTCCTCGAAATTAAAGGCAGGGTTAGGGAGTACCTCAAGTCCCAAACAGATACGGATACTGCTCCCGCATCTGGTCTTCTCGCTCACAGGTAGACTCGCCTGGTGAGTTGTGCCGCCACATGACTCTGACTATCGGCGTCACAGAGTTCCTGGTTCTCTTCTCGCCTCTGTCCAAAATTGCCACTGGCTTCTCTGGCACTGTGAGGCTGGATCCAATCTCCAGCTCCGAATGGTCCAAGATGTGGCTCAGGTCCGGGATGTAGCGTCTCAGCTACGAAACGCGAAAGACATTATGGACGCCTTCGAGACTTGGGGATAGAGCCACCCGATAAGCCACTTCTCCAATCCTGTTGAGTACTTTGAAAGGACCAATATACCTGGGGCTTAGCTTTCCTGCTCTGCCGAAATGGATGGTTCCTCTGGTAGGAGAGATCTTCACAAACACACTGTCGTCTTCTTCAAACTCCAAAGGCCGTCGGCTGCTATCGGCCCAATGCTTCTATCTGTCCTGGGCAATCCTGAGCTTATCTCTGATCATTCTTACCTTCTCTGCTGTATCGGTCACCATCCCAGGTCCAAGCAATACTCGTTCTCCGATGTCGTCCCAAGCAAGTGGAGTGCGGCAACGACGTCCATAGAGTGCCTCGAACGGTTTCATACCGATGCTAGCTTGGTAGCTGTTGTTGTAAGAGAACTCTACCAAGTGCAAATGGTCTTCCCAAGACCCTCCAAATTCCAAGACGCAGGATCTCAGCATGTCTTCTAGCGTCTGGATTGTTCTCTCTGATTGCCCGTCAGTCTGGGGATGGTAGGCGGTGCTGAACTTCAGTTGTGTTCCCAAACTGTCATACAAACTCTTCCAAAAGTGAAAGATAAATCTAGTATCTCTGTCAAACACAATACTTACCGGAACTCCATGAATCCGGTAGATGTGTCGCATGTACAATGCTGCCAACTTCTCGGTGGATAGACCAACCTTGAAGGGGATAAAGTGAGCTGACTTCGTCAGTCTGTCCATGATAACCCAAATGGCATCCTTCCCTCCTTGGGATCAAGGCAGTCCCGATACAAAATCCATCGTTATGTGCTCCCATTTCCACTCTGGAATGTCAAGCGGCTGCAATAGTCCTGCTGGTCTCTGTCTACTAGCTTTTACTTTTTGACAAATTAAACATCTAGCCACATACCTGGATACGTCCTTCTTCATTCCGTACCACCACACTATAGTACGCATATCCCGATACATTTTGTTGGCTCCAGGATGTATATAATACTGCGACTGGTGCGCTTCTTGCATCAGCTCGTTCCTCAGTTCGCCAGTTGGTACCACAGCCTCGTACCATTCTTTAGTGCTCCGTCGCTGGCGATTGAGAATCCTTCAAGTGTTTCCGCCAGCACTTGATCTCTGAGTTTGTAAAGCGTCTCGTTTTAGAATTGTGCCTCCTTGACTCTGTCCATTAGACTTGAACGCACTTGTAACTGCATCATTGATGATTCAGCTCCTGGTACAATGGCTTCTTTTTCCAGTTTCTTCATTTCTTCTTCAGGTAGTACAATCTCTAGTCCAAGCTTTTCCATGTCCTCCAGCAAATGACGCTCCTTAGTCAAGAACATTGCCATCGGGTAAAAACTAAGTGCATCTACAACAACATTAGCCTTACCCGGATGATATTGCAGGTTGATGTCGAAATCCTTCATCAGCTCCAGCCATCGTCTCTGTCGCATGTTTAGCTCTTTCTGAGTGAAAATATATTTCAGACTTTTGTGGTCTGTAAATATTTTCACTCTCTCTCCATAAAGGTAGTGCTTCCATAGCTTCAATACAAATATCATAGCTGTAAGCTCCAAATCATGTGTAGGATAGTTCTTCTCATGAGTCCGTAATTGCCTAGATGCGTAAGCAATTACTTTCCCGTGTTGTTGAAGAACGCAGCCCAATCCCTTAACGGAAGCATCACTATAAATTGAGAAATCGCCGGTACCTGCGGGTAGCGCAAGTATCGACGTTGTTGTAAGCCTTTTCTTCAGTTCCTCAAAAGCTAACTGGCAAGCTTCAGACCAAATGAATTCTTCGTTCTTCCTAGTGAGCTTCGTCATTGGTTCATCAATCTTGGAAAAATCCTTCACAAACTTCCGGTAGTAGCCAGCCAAACCCAAAAAGCTTCTGATTTCTGCAACCGAGCTTGGTACAGTCCACTTCTCAATAGCAGCTATCTTCTTTGGATCCACCGAAATTCCTTTTCCTGTGACAATATAGCCCAGAAATTCTACTTTGTCTAAAAAGAATTCGTATTTGGATAGCTTACCATAGAGCTTCTCCTTCCTCAAGGTGCTCATAACCTTTCTCAGGTGCTCTTCATGCTCTTCCTCAGTCTTCGAGTAGATCAGTATGTCATCGATGAAGACAACAACAAACTGATCCAGGTATTCATGGAAAACCTTGTTCATGAGGTTCATGAATACCCCGGGAGCATTTGTCAGTCCAAACGGCATGACCAAGAATTCAAATTACCCATTGTCACCCTCACTTTTCCCAGTTAGGGGTAAAATGGTAATTTTTCATTTTATAATATTTTTGGGAATTTTATTTCATGAATATTATTATTTAATTATTATAGGAGTCGGGTTCGAATTTTATCGCATTCCGAGTTAATTCGGGACCCCGGTGAATTTCGACTTGGGCTGTAATTAGCCTGTTAGCTAACCATGGCCCACCACACTAAAAATTAGGGTTTAGGAGTTTGGACTAGTTTCCCCATGAGTAATTTAGTTTAATTATGATTTTTATTTATTTTTAGCAACTTCCTAAACCTAATTTGGAAATTGTTTAATACTAGGCTTAGGGAGGGGCAAACTTGTAATTTACAAGTGCCCCTCACCCAACCTTGTTGGCCGGCCACCTATAGGCAGCCCCCCCCCCATCTTTCTTCTCCACTAAGTTACACTCACTCTCTCTCTCTTCCAATTTCATTTTCTTCTCAAGCTTCTTCTTCTTCCTCCAACCTCCACTTAGGTATGGTTTTATTTTCTCCATTAATTCTCTTTTGCATATAGTTCTTCCACATTAAATGGAGAGGGGAAGATCCTCTTCCATTTGCCCACAAATTTGTAGGTTTTCCATAGAAAAATAGGTTAAGGATTTATTAGGATTAATCATTTTGTGAATATATATATATATATATATATATATATATATATATATATATATATATATATATATATATATATATATATATATATATATATATATATATATATATATATATATATATATGAGTGTATTTATATATATACAAGGATGTGTGTATATGGTTGTGTGTTTATGGATGTGTGTGTGTGTTATATATATAATTAGAGGGAGGGATAGATATCTAAATAGATTATAGATAGATATCTAGTTATATATATATATATATAGATAGATATATATATATATATATATATAGAGATATATATATATAGGTATATATATATATGAAGTGTTTTATATAGGGAGATAGAAGGGAAGAAGATGGAGAAGTATTAGGGACAGCCACGCAGCAGCTGGACTGCCACAGTGGCGGCAGTCCAAGTTCCTGGCTGCTGCCAGGAACACAGCCCCCCCTCTATGGTTTTTAGCCTATAAAACACCCCCCTTTTTACCTAGTATATATATATATATATAGATATATATATATATAAGTATTATATATGGTTGGAATCGTAGAGAAGAGTAGAAAACGATGATGGAATGAGAAGTTAGAAAAGAATTAGAGGTTAGAAGGAAAGATTGAAAGAAGTTAGAAGAAAAGGAAAAAAGGGCTAGAATAGAAAAGGGGAAAAACCGAGTTAGAGGGCGAATCGGAGTTCGGAGTATCCGATTGAGTTGAAACTTGGCGTAGAGTATGAATACGTGATTTAGATTTTGCGGGTGGGCTTCCGGGTGGAGTTCGGGGTCGTAGGGCGCCCGTGTCGCGCCGTATCGGTCCGTATCTTGAAATATTCAAGATTTTGACAACGGACCGTAACATGGACTGGATGTCCACGTTACCTAGGTATTTTGGTAGGTAATATATGTATAGGCTAGTATCATACTACCCTAGGGAGATCGGGTCAAAATACCAAGCGTAGGTGGGCTAACCGGATAGTTGCCGAAGCTAGAATTTTACCCTTTTTAAGGACAAAATAGGATATTGGCCTACGGCCAAGATATGAGTTTCGAAGTCCAAGATAGACTTGGATATGGGTTGTAGAGGTTGGTAATAATTAGAAATAGTCGCCTAGACCTAGCCTTGGCCCCGGTTGACCACGGTTGACTTTTTGGACCAAAAGTCAACTTTGGGTCAACGCTTTACCCAAATTAGTCCCGATTCCCATTAGACTTTTGTAGTTGACCAAAAGTCAACTATTAGTCACCATTGACCTAGGGTTGACCATGGTTGACCAGAGTTGACCAGAGTTGACCAGTTGACCAAAAGTCAACTGTAGGCCAACTCTTGATCCCGTTTGACTTTCTTCGACTTATTTTGACCCGTGATGCCTGGTATGACCTAGGATTGACTTGGTTAGGCTTAGATTGACTTGATATAACTTGATTTGACCTAGATTGACTTGACAGGACTTAGTGTGACTCAGTGAGACCTAGTTCGACCTAGATTGCATATCATTCATTGTAAATCATTCCTAAACTTGTTTAAACCTAAATTAACTTACAGTATCTCATATTTAGGTCTTCTGATACCGCTCTGAGCATTGATATACCATACAGCTCAGGACAACAGGCGAGTACATTCAATGATAGTTTTCATTGTCTTGATATCTGCTATATCCGATTCAGTCGTAGTGTCTTACTTGATTCTCAGTCACGACAGTTCACGGACTAGTACATATTGGATCACGGCATGAGATGTTGTTCCTAGATTTTGGGTATATTAGTACACTTCCTGTTTTGTTCCCTGTACTTGTATAGACACCGATTTCTAAGAGGATTTGCTACCCTCTTACGAAATCACGTGCCATGACGTGTCATGTCCAGATCCATTGTACTATTCGGGGATGGGGAATTATTAGGGGCTATGTGATCCAAGCCACCCTGTCACTATTCATGTGCTCGCGCCACTCTTCCCTCACGAAGGGTGTAGCGAGATCCTTTGCCTTGTGCTCGTTATCCAGGTTGGCCGGCATGTCTCTCCGTTGAGGTCACTGCGGATTGCCGGGCCAAATGGATAGCCTGTCCTGTCACTTATCCCAAGCCGATCACATATCGCTCTAATAATTCAAATCACATTTTATGTTTACTTTATCTTATCGTATATCCTGTTCTGTTCTACATTCAGTATTTTCTCACCATGCCATGATATACAGTTACTCACATGCTCTACTTGCCTTTATATTGTACCTTGATTTGAGACTAAGTTCTGCTCGGGAGAAGAGTTACAACCCCGGTCCTTGTTTGGTTTAAGGGTTGTAACTTGACTTCCGAATGGTTCCCAAGTCGCCTATATTCTTTGTCTTGTAGTTCATTATACTGTCTCTTATAGAATTTGTCAATTCACATGGAACTGCTGTTATCGTTTGTACTTGCTCATTTTTCTGACATGATACCGTTATGATATATTACAGATGATTCTGATGCGGACTGCTCGACCTATTATGGGCTCGAGTCAGATGGAGTAGCCTTAGATCGTGGCCTTATAGTAGAGCCACTAGATTTTGTACTTCCAGAGTAGTATAGGTTAGCTAGGTTTGACTGGACTGCGATCCAGCTAGCTTATCAGACTGTAGTTTCTATATTCTATTTTGATACTCTGGGATGTTGTGTATATCTGGACTTGTATTGGACTCTGCACTTATTTACTCTTCATCTATCATATGTCTTTCCTTCTGAGCTATCTACCTTAGTTTTATTTTGTGATTGAGACTGTATTGCTATGTCACCTCCATTCGGAGTGTATATACTGTACAAGTACCTTTATACTGTTTAGTGTAGTTTTGTAGACAACCTATACAGCGTTCTACCGCCGATTCTGCGGCGTAGGCTGGACGTACCCACGTGCTCGTGCCCCTCATAAGGGTGCGGGTCGTGACACATTTTTGTGGTGGCCCATGCAGGTCTGTGTCGCAATTAGTGCGATCTCGTAATGGTGCTCGACTTAGAGTACTAATTACGAGCCTACGATTAGGACGTAGGACCTAGGACATGATAGGAGTTTCTCAATCACACCTAGGAAAATTTCTGATCTTTTGATTATCATGATTACTTCCCATGTATTAAATTAGCTGTCCTTCTTTGATAATACAATATCATGTGCCATATTGATCTCCTTGCTTCAATTCGTCTCCAGGATGACGAAGACGCACCCACAGGCGACTGGATCTAGTAGTTTGCCTGAGAGATCTGATCAGGCCGAGGAGGAGGTTCATGAGACTGCCCCCAGTGATTCTACTATTCCAGAGATCCAGGCAGTTGCACAGGGAGGTCTACCACCTCCACCCCAGAGGGTTACGGCAGTTCTTCCAGAGATACTGCCGCCAGCACCACCGGTACCGACGGATACGCATCATATGTTCCTTCTCCTTCAGCAGATGATGGAGACACAGCGGGCCCAGGCAAAGGCATCGTAGCGCCAGTCGGAGGCGTCACACCGTCAGATCGAGATGCTGAGGCAGAGTATGGAGAACTCGCATCAGCTTGCACTAGCAGCAGTGGAGAGAGTGGCACCGGGTACGGTACAGGGCCCTACAGGCCAGCAGCCGTTCCAGCAGCAGTCCAGGCCGGGGACAGTGTTAGACTTCAGAAAGATGAGCTCCAGGGACTTCACAGGCACAGAGGGCATCCTTTATGTAGACGACTGGCTAGAGGATGTAGAGCGGAGCATGGAGCTGGCAGAGCTTCCTAGAGCACTATGGGTTTCGGCCGCAGCCAGCCGATTCTTCGATATTGCATTGACATGGTACCGCACGGATCCTCGTGCGTCGGTGAGAGGGCTGGCTTGGGAGGACTTCCGGAGGCTCTTCAAGGAGAAGTTCTTCCCGGACGTAGCACTTACAGCATTGGAGGGCCAGTTCGTGGGTTTAGTGCAGGGGAACTCGTCGGTGGACGAGTATGCAGCTGAGTTCTTCCGCCTTAGCAGGTTTGCTCCCGATATGATCCAGGATGAGAGACCGAAGAGGAGCGGAGATACTATAGGGGCGAGTTCCAGTGCAGGCTCGGCCAAGCGGCCCCATATTCAGCATCAGCAGAGGCCGTTTCAGCAGCAGCCTCTATTACAGATTCAGCAGGCACCGGCGCGTGCCCAGCAGCACCAGGGACAGGGACAGGGCCAGAGACCGGCTACTCCATGCGGCTTCTACGGGAAGCCGGGGCACACCAGGGAGGCTTGCAGGAAGAGGTTGGGCGTCTGTCTTTACTGTGGGGCGCCCGATCACCAGCTGAAGGATTGCCGCCTTCGCGGAGTCAGAGGAGGCCAGGACAGAGTACAGCCGGCTAGAGGACCAGTGGTGCAGCAGAGGGGTCCTCCACTTCAGACCCAGCAGCAACATTTTGTGCAGCATCAGAGGGGAGCACCCGCGGGCAGGGTGTTCGCTTTGGCAGCAGAGGAGGAGACAGAGCCCGTGGGAGATGTTGTTGCAGGTCATGTTCTCCTGGATTCTTTTCCCGCTTTTGCTTTGTTTGATTCTGGGGCGACCCATAGTTTTGTGTCTGTTTCTTTTGCTCTGAGACACAATATTATTGCTAAATATATGGGTAGGACTTGCAAGATTATGACCGGGGGAGGTATTATCCTGGTTAATAATATTTGCAAGGGGCGGAGAGTCACCCTGAGAGGCTGGGACTTGAGTGCGTGTCTGCTCGTAATGCCCCTGCCGAGGTACGATATGGTACTCGGTATGGATTGGTTGAGCATGCACCATGCTAGCATTGATTGTAGAGGAGGCAGAGTTCTTTTTAGGACGCCGGGTGAGCCAGAGATCGAGTTTGCTCGAGGAGCGGCGGAGCCGGAGGCTGGATTCTGTGGAGCTTTGTTGGCGGGACAGGATTTGCCACATTCGTTGATTGCTGAGTTCTCGGATGTCTTTCCCGAGGAGTTGCCAGGGATGCCGCCATACAGGGACATTGAGTTCACTATAGACTTGGTGCCGGGCGCCGAGCCCATCTCGCAGCATGTCTATAGGGTGAACAACAGCGAGTTGATAGAGCTGAAGAAGCAAGTCGACGAGCTGCAGGACAAGGGGTTTATCAGATCCAGTTCTTCGTCTTGGGGAGCGCCGGTTCTGTTCGTGCCGAAGAAGGACGGTACGTCCCGCATGTGCATTGATTATCGGGCGCTCAACAACCTCACTATCAAGAATAGGTACCCTTTGCCGAGGATCGACGACTTGTTCGATCAGCTGAGTGGGGCAAGGGTCTTTTCGAAGATAGACTTGAGGTCCGGATATCACCAGCTGAAGGTGAGGCGGGATGACATTCCCAAGACGGCATTTAGGACTCGGTACGGCCAGTACGAGTTTACAGTGATGCCATTTGGGTTGACCAATGCTCCCGCGGTGTTCATGAACTTGATGAACAAGGTATTCCATCAGTACCTTGACAAGTTCGTGGTGGTCTTCATAGACGATATCTTGATCTATTCGAAGACGCAGGAGGAGCATGAGGAGCACTTGAGAGTTGTGTTAGAGACTCTGAGGAGGGAGCAACTCTACGGGAAGCTTTCAAAGTGTGAGTTCTTCTTAGACCAGGTGGAGTTCCTAGGTCATGTTGTGACCGAGCACGGGATTTCAGTAGACCAGAGGAAGATTTCGGCAGTGGAGTCTTGGTCTACGCCCAGTTCAGTTGCCGAGGTTCGGGGCTTTCTGGGTTTGGCTGGCTATTACCGGAAGTTCGTCCAGGACTTCTCGAGGATTGCAGACCCGATGACTAGACTCACCAGGAAGGACGTGGAGTTCGTCTGGACTGATGAGTGTCAGGCTGCATTCGATGAGCTGAAGAGGAGGTTGACTTCAGCTCCGATCCTGACTTTGCCATCTGGGTCAGGAGGGTTCTCGATCTTCAGCGATGCTTCCGGGAAGGGTTTAGGGTGTGTTCTTCAGCAGCACGGGAAGGTGATTGCCTATGCATCCAGGCAGTTGCGTCCTTATGAGAAGAACTATCCTACTCATGATCTGGAGTTGGCCGCGGTGATATTTGCTTTGAAGTTATGGAAGCATTACCTGTACGGAGAGCGAGTTGAGATCTTTACAGATCACAAGAGCTTGAAGTACGTGTTCACTCAGAAGGAGTTGAACATGCGGCAGAGGCGGTGGTTAGAGCTGATGAAGGACTTCGATATATCCTTGCAGTACCATCCGGGGAAGGCCAACGTAGTTGCAGATGCCTTGAGCAGGTATCCAGCCGCTATGTTCTTGACGAAAGATCGTTATTTGTTGGCCGACCTGGATAGTTTGGGTATCGAGGTCATCATTTCGGGCATGGAGATCCAGATGTGGGGTTTGCAGATTCAGTCTGAGCTGATGGATAGAGTCAGATCAGCGCAGTATGATGATGTTGCCCTGAGGAGCATCAGGGAGCAGGTGAGGATGGACTTGCTTGATGATTTCTCTGTAGCCGAAGACGGGTCGTTGCGACACGGTACTAGGCTGTACGTTCCGCGTGGAGAGCTTCGGGAGGAGGTTCTTCAGGAGGCGCATCGCTCTCAGTATTCTATGCATCCTGGGGCCAACAAGATGTATAGGGACCTGAGAGAGCACGTATGGTGGTATGGCATGAAGCGCGAGGTAGCTCAGTTTGTATCTCGTTGCCTTGTGTGCCAGCAGGTGAAGGCCGAGAGATAGAGACCAGGTGGATTGCTACAACCGCTACCCATTCCCGAGTGGAAGTGGGAGCACATCACCATGGACTTTGTATCTGGACTTCCACGGTCGCCAGGAGGGAAGGACGCGGTTTGGGTCATTATTGATAGATTGACCAAATCGGCCCACTTTTTGCCTTTCAAAGTGGGTTTGTCTACGGAGAGGCTGGCTGAGCTGTATGTTCGTCAGATCGTGAGATTGCACGGAGTTTCGGTGAGCATAGTTTCAGATCGGGATAGCCGATTCACTTCCCACTTCTGGAGGAGTTTGCAGGCTAGCTTGGGCACCTCGCTCAAGTTTAGTACTGCTTATCATCCTCAGACAGACGGGCAGTCGGAGAGGACCATCCAGACCTTGGAGGATATGCTTCGCACATGTGTGCTAGATCTCGGGGGTTCTTGGGAGGACCATCTTCACCTGGTAGAGTTTGCTTACGACAACAGCTACCAGGCCAGTATAGAGATGTCACCATTTGAGGCTCTATATGGACGGAGATGCCGTACTCCTTTGTCTTGGGACGATGTTGGCGAGCGGGCGCTTCTTGGGCCGGAGATGGTTGTGGATGCGGCCGAGAAGGTCAGGATGATTAGAGGCAGACTTCGGGTGGCTCAGGATAGGCAGCGGCATTGGGCCGATAGTCACCGGAGACCGTTAGAGTTCGAGATTAGTTTCAGTTCTTGTCGTGTTTGTTGTGATTCTTTGTTAGTTGTGTGTTGAGTTTTTGTCTTGTGTCTAGGTTGGTGACATGGTATTTCTGAGGATATCCCCGACACGTGGCACTATTCGCTTTGGCGGCGGTGGGAAGCTCAGTCCGCGCTACATCGGACCTTTCACCATCTTAGAGAGGATCGGTACAGTAGCCTACCGACTGGACTTGCCTGCTAGGCTCGAGGGAGTGCACAACGTGTTTCATGTATCGCAGCTGAGGCGATACGTGGCAGATCCTAGCCATGTATTGGACCATTCAGCGATACAGGTGGGACCTACTCTCAGCTATCCAGAACAGCCGGTGGAGATTCTGGATCGCAGGGAGAAGGTGCTCCGGAACCAGGTCATACCCTTGGTTCGGGTTGCGTGGAGGCATCACTCTCCAGGTGAGTCTACCTGGGAGAGGGAGGACGACATGCGGGAGCGTTTCCCTTATCTTTTTGCGCCCTGAGGTATAAATTTATTTTCTTTAATTCTGTTTGTGATTTCCTGTGCTTGTTGTCTTCAATTTCGAGGACGAAATTTTTTTTAAGGTGGATAGACTTGTTACCCTCACTTTTCCCAGTTAGGGGTAAAATGGTAATTTTCCATTTTATAATATTTTTGGGAATTTTATTTCATGAATATTATTATTTAATTATTATAGGAGTCGGGTTCGAATTTCATCGCATTCCGAGTTAATTCGGGACCCCGGTGAATTTCGACTTGGGCTGTAATTAGCCTGTTAGCTAACCATGGTCCACCACACTAAAAATTAGGGTTTAAGAGTTTGGACTAGTTTCCCCATGAGTAATTTAGTTTAATTATGATTTTTATTTATTTTTAGCAACTTCCTAAACCTAATTTGGAAATTGTTTAATACTAGGCTTAGGGAGGGGCAAACTTGTAATTTACAAGTGCCCCTCACCCACCTTGTTGGTCGGCCACCTATAGGCAGCCCCCCCCCCCATCTTTCTTCTCCACTAAGTTACACTCACTCTCTCTCTCTTCCAATTTCATTTTCTTCTCAAGCTTCTTCTTCTTCCTCCAACCTCCACTTAGGTATGGTTTTATTTTCTCCATTAATTCTCTTTTGCATATAGTTCTTCCACATTAAATGGAGAGGGGAAGATCCTCTTCCATTTGCCCACAAATTTGTAGGTTTTCCATAGAAAAATAGGTTAAGGATTTATTAGGATTAATCATTTTGTGAATATATATATATATATATATATATATATATATATATATATATATATATATATATATATATATATATATATATATATATATATATATATATATATATATGAGTGTATTTATATAGATATGAGTGTATTTATATATATATATATATAGATATGAGTGTATTTATATATATACATGGATGTGTGTATATGGTTGTGTGTTTATGGATGTGTGTGTGTGTTATATATATAATTAGAGGGAGGGATAGATATCTAAATAGATTATAGATAGATATCTAGTTATATATATATATAGATAGATATATATATATATAGAGATATATATATATAGGTATATATATATATATATATGAAGTGTTTTATATAGGGAGACAGAAGGGAAGAAGATGGAGAAGTATTAGGGACAGCCACGCAACAGCTGGACTGCCACAGTGGCGGCAGTCCAAGTTTCTGGCTGCTGCCAGGAACACAGCCCCCCCTCTATGGTTTTTAGCCTATAAAACACCCCCCTTTTTACCTAGTATATGTATATATATATAGATATATATATAAGTATTATATATGGTTGGAATCGTAGAGAAGAGTAGAAAACGATGATGGAATGAGAAGTTAGAAAAGAATTAGAGGTTAGAAGGAAAGATTGAAAGAAGTTAGAAGAAAAGGGAAAAAGGGCTAGAATAGAAAAGGGGAAAAACCGAGTTAGAGGGCGAATCGGAGTTCGGAGTATCTGATTGAGTTGAAACTTGGCGTGGAGCATGAATACGTGATTTAGATTTTGCGGGTAGGCTTCCGGGTGGAGTTCGGGGTCGTAGGGCGCCCGTGTCGCGCCGTATCGGTCCGTATCTTGAAATATTCAAAATTTTGACAACGGGCCGTAACATGGACTGGATGTCCACGTTACCTAGGTATTTTGGTAGGTAATATATGTATAGGCTAGTATCATACTACCCTAGGGAGATCGGGTCAAAATACCAAGCGTAGGTGGGCTAACCGGATAGTTGCCGAAGCTAGAATTTTACCATTTTTAAGGGCAAAATAGGATATTGGCCTACGGCCAAGATATGAGTTTCGAAGTCCAAGATGAACTTGGATATGGGTTGTAGAGGTTGGTAATAGTTAGAAATAGTCGCCTAGACCTAGTCTTGGCCCCGGTTGACTACGGTTGACTTTTTGGACCAAAAGTCAACTTTGGGTCAACGCTTTACCCAAATTAGTCCCGATTCCCATTAGACTTTTGTAGTTGACCAAAAGTCAACTATTAGTCACCATTGACCTAGGGTTGACCATGGTTGACCAGAGTTGACCAGTTGACCAAAAGTCAACTGTAGGCCAACTCTTGATCCCGTTTGACTTTCTTCGACTTATTTTGACCCGTGATGCCTGGTATGACCTAGGATTGACTTGGTTAGGCTTAGATTGACTTGATATAACTTGATTTGACCTAGATTGACTTGACAGGACTTAGTGTGACTCAGTGAGACCTAGTTCGACCTAGATTGCATATCATTCATTGTAAATCATTCCTAAACTTGTTTAAACCTAAATTAACTTACAGTATCTCATATTTAGGTCTTCTGATACCGCTCTGAGCATTGATATACCATACAGCTCAGGACAGCAGGCGAGTACATTCACTGATAGTTTTTATTGTCTTGATATCTGCTATATCCGATTCAGTCGTAGTGTCTTACTTGATTCTCAGTCACGACAGTTCACGGACTAGTACATATTGGATCACGGCATGAGATATTGTTCCTGGATTCTGGGTATATTAGTACACTTCCTGTCTTGTTCCCTGTACTTGTACAGACACCGATTTCTAAGAGGATTTGCTACCCTCTTACGAAATCACGTGCCATGACGTGTCATGTCCAGATCCATTGTACTATTCGGAGATGGGAAATTATTAGGGTCTATGTGATCCAAGCCACCCTGTCACTATTCATGTGCTCGCGCCACTCTTCCCTCACGAAGGGTGTAGCGAGATCCTTTGCCTTGTGCTCGTTATCCAGGTTGGCCGACATGTCTCTCCGTTGAGGTCACCGCGGATTGCCGGGCCAAATGGATAGCCTGTCCTGTCACTTATCCCAAGCCGATCACATATCGCTCTAATAATTCAAATCACATTTTATGTTTACTTTATCTTATCGTATATCCTGTTCTGTTCTACATTCAGTATTTTCTCACCATGCCATGATATACAGTTACTCACATGCTCTACTTGCCTTTACATTGTACCTTGATTTGAGACTAAGTTCTGCTCGGGAGAAGAGTTACAACCCCGGTCCTTGTTTGGTTTAAGGGTTGTAACTTGACTTCCGAATGGTTCCCAAGTCGCCTATATTCTTTGTCTTGTAGTTCATTATACTGTCTCTTATAGAATTTGTCAATTCATATGGAACTGCTGTTAGCGTTTGTACTTGCTCATTTTCCTGACAGGATATCGTTATGATATATTACAGATGATTCTGATGCGGACTGCTCGAGTCAGATGGAGTAGCCTTAGATCGTGGCCTTATAGTAGAGCCACTAGATTTGGTACTTCCAGAGTAGTATAGGTTAGTGTAGTTTTATTTTGTGATTGAGACTGTATTGCTATGTCACCTCCATTCGGAGTGTATATACTGTACATGTACCTTTATACTGTTTAGTGTAGTTTTGTAGACAACCTATACAGCGTTCTACCGCCGATTCTGTGGCGTAGGCTGGACGTACCCACGTGCTCGTGCCCCTCATAAGGGTGCGGGTCGTGACACCCATACTTGGTGTTGAATGCCGTTTTCGGGATATCCTCCTTCATGACCTTGATTTGATGGTAGCCTGATCTGAGATCTATCTTCGAAAATACCTTGGCTCCACTCAGTTGATCAAACAGGTCGTCGATCCGGGGCAGAGGGTACTTGTTCTTGATGGTGATATTATTCAGCGCCCGGTAATCGATGCACATCTGCACGGTTCCATCCTTCTTGGGCACGAACAAAACTGGTGCTCCCCAGGGTAAAGCCCCGTCTCTGATAAATTCTTGTGCCTTTAGTTCGTCAATCTGATCCTTCATCTCCTTTGCCTCCTTGGGGTTGACTCTGTAGCATCCCCGAGAAATAGGGGAAGAGCCGGGTACTAGATCGATGGTGAATTTCATACCTCGATCCGGCGACAATCCTGGAAGACTATCTGGAAAGACGTCCATGAATTCCGCTATGATAGGGTGAGGAGGCCCGGGTTCTTCAGTGATTGAGGAGTAAGTAACACTCTTCATATCCTCCGCAGCCCGAGAGATTTTAAACTCCGGTTCTCCTGGTGGACTGAAGATTACACACCCTCTATGACAATCTATCAGTGCATGCTGCTCACTTAACCAGATCATCCCTTGGACTACATCATAGTTGGGCAAGGGCATCACAAGTAAGGGTGTTAAGAATTGGTGGCCTGAGATAGTTATTGGACAGTTACAAGCCTCGGTGATGGGTATGGGTCCACCACCGGTCATAACCCTACTAATCATCTTGCTAAGTCATGTATCTAAGTGGTGTGCAGAAATAAACTTTGATGATATAAAACTATGTGATGCACCCGAATCAAATAATGCTAGAGCAGGATGTGAAAACACATAAATGGAACCTGTGATGACATCAGCGGTGGGTTCCTGTTCTGGTTCCTGCTTATCAGCTGCTAGGGCAAAAGCTCGCCCGGTCTTCTGCTGGTGTTGTCCGAACCGTTGTTGCTGAGTGGGTAGGGGAGCTCTTTGCTGAGTTGCTCCGGTCCGGTGGACTGACGAGGGGCAGTCCTTCACTTGGTGGGTGGCAGATGTCACGCCCCGAGTCGGCAAACCGTTCATCCCCGGTATTACTTTGCCGATTCGATCGTCCTCGTTAAGGCGTGATGCCGCACGAGCCTGAAGTTGCGCTCGTGCAAGGCAAGATGACAAGTTCTCAAATGGTTATCGTTAAATTTTGATATTAATATGCCAAGTTGAAACTTCACAAATCACATCAGAATATAAGACGCAGTATAGGAAGATAGAAATGCTTTTCATTCATAGCTTGCAACGAAGTGCAAGTCGTAATTTACATTGGATGCCGTTGCGGCTACATTGATTGAAGACAGAAAGAAAATACATTCGACAAGTTGCCTGAACTAACGCTTGCCGTTCCATACATTCGCCCCTTTATACAAAGCCGTCGATTTGAATTGGCTTTAAAATACTTCAGCATAGGAAGAGCTTCAAAACGCCTCTCCTCACTTCAGCTCCTGTTTAGATGGGAGCGCCCGTCGCACCTGGGGAAAATTGGGGGAATGGGATTAGCACACTTGCTAAGTGGACGAGACGAACCCACTCGTCTAAACCGACTCTGATTGATAGGATAGGCATGCTTTAGAGTTGTCTTTCTATTAGAACTAAATGAATTCAGTTCATGTTCGATAGCAGTCTTTGAATAATAACGTACACAGTGAAACATAGCAATTTAACACATTTCTTACCACGGCCGTGCTCGCCCCTGCATAAAAATACAGTTCTAATATTTACCCTGCAGAAGACAATAGGTGAGCATGCTACTATCTTATATGCGGTCATTGATGTTACACATCACGTGGGACTATCTCAATGGCATTTCGGCCCGCGCAGTCTAGGTTGCAAGCCTGACTGACGGTCCCGACATGCATCAGTGCCGAAGCACGATTAATCATTCTCCCGCGGTCGAGTCGATTTTGACGCCTCGGAAATCGATTCGAGGAAAATATCAACTTGTGCACAAGCTGTCCATGACCATGCCAATGCGTGAACAGTTTATATATGCAAAACAGTTTTGTATAGCGCGGACAGTATCTAGCGACATTATCATTTTTTCCCCCAACTCATGCACGTCTCATTTTCTCCAAGTCGCATACCCGATTTAGCGGTCCCGTAGGCGCCAAATTGTCCGAGGCATCTTAAACCAAACCGACGTTTCGTATTATTTTGCAGCACATGAAATAGTCTATCTCTTTTTGTAAACCTTAAACTTTTCGAGCTATGTGATAAGACTTGTATTTTTCCAGAGTAGAACACTCTAAATCGATACGTTTTCCCGAGTTCTTGACTTAGTGGATTGGCATGCTATTAACTTGGCATCGATCGATTTGAATGAATTCGAGACAAGGAATTAGTTTGCGGGACGGAGTAGAAAAGAAGGGGCCGAATCACCCACCGATTACATCCGCTTCGTGCCGATCGTCCAAGCGCTTCGCAACGTCAAACTTCAGTTATGCGAGCTCCTGCAATGGCACAACGCTTCGTTAGATTTCCTTCTTTTCTCCTTGCATCGAAATTGTAATTGCATCCATGAAAACGACGCGAAAGCACTTCAAGCAAACCCAGCGACAAAGCTCCAAGAAAACCATACAGCGGTCCGGTCCCGTCGAAGGGACTCTTATAGAGAGCTCACTCGTCGAGACGCAGCCCGCTGCATCTAGGACTTGTTCCAACAGAAGTCGTTCCATGAGTTGGATCGATTCTCGTATCTTCCCTCCAAATTGATTTGAATCGATGCCGCAAGGCGTTAACGTTTACCAAGCTTAGCGATCGAGTCCGATGGTCATCTAAGTTCCCGGCCGATCTTACTCGGCGCTAGCATATTATGAAGTTCCGTCGCCTATCGAAAGCGGGGCGCTACATAATATACCACTAAGAAAAAGTTTCATCCCGAAACTTAAGAACAAGGGCCTGACCTTAGTTTAGACAAACAACGCGGGGTACTTCTCTTTCATCTCCGCCTCCATCTCCCACGTCGACTCCTCGACTGAGTGGTTCCGCCAAAGCACGCGGACCAAGGACATCGATCGATTGCGTAGCACTTTCTCCTTGCGGTCCAAAATTTGTATAGGCTCCTCCGAGTAAGACAAATCACTACGCAGCTCCAACTGATCGAAGCTGACCACATGGCTTGGATCGTGCACGTATTTCCGAAGTTATGAAATGTGGAAGACATCGTGCACATCGGCCAAGGCAGGAGGTAGTGCGATCCGATAAGCAACCGTCGCAACTCGCTCGATGATCTCGAAGGGGCCTACAAATCTCGGACTCAACTTGCCCTTTACGCCGAACCGCATCACCCCGCGCATAGGCGTTACTTTCAGAAACACGTGGTCCCCGACCAAGAACTCTAGCGGTCGTCGACGAAGATCTGCGTAGCTCTTTTGTCGACTTTGCACGATACGGAGTCTATCTCGAATCAAGCGAACTTTCTCGACGGCCTGCTCCACCAGTTCTGGCCCAAGCACTTGTCGCTCTCCGACTTCGTCCCAGCATAACGGCGAACGGCACTTCCGCCCGTAGAGCGCTTTGTATGGAGCCATCTGAATGCTCGACTGATAACTGTTGTTATACGCAAACTCCGCAAGCGGCAAATGCGTATCCCAACTAGTCTTTAGGTCGATCGCGCACAGGCGCAGCATATCTTCTAGAATTTGATTCACCCTCTCCGTCTGGCCGTCTGTTTGGGGATGGTACACAGAGCTAAAATTTAGTTTGGTCCCCATCGCCGCTTGTAGGCTCGTCCAGAAACGCGATAGGAATCGCCCGTCTCTGTCCGAAATTATTGAGGCCGGCACCCTATGCAGTCGAACAATCTCGTCGACGTAGATTTGGGCTAACCGATCGATGCTCCATCCTACTTTGATCGCGATGAAGTGAGCCGACTTGGTCAATCTATCAACAATGACCCAAATCGCATCATTCCCCCGCGGCGTCTTCGGAAATCCCACAATAAAATCCATAGCGATGTTGTCCCACTTCCACTCGGGAATGGAAATGTTTTGTAGCTCTCCGCCTGGCCTTTGGTGTTCCGCCTTCACTTGCTGACACGCCATGCACTGCGATACGAAAGTAGCTACGTCTTTCTTCATGCCGTGCCACCAGAAGTTTGTGCGCAAGTCCTTGTACATCTTGGTGCCCCCAGGATGTAACGAGTACTTCGCATAGTGCGCCTCCGTCAGAATTTCTTTTCTGAGTTCGGCAGTTTCGGGAATGCAGAGCCTTCCCTTCAGTCGCATCGTCCCGTCTCCGTCTTCCGCAAAGTCAGTCGCCCTTCCCGTTGAAATCAGCTCGCGCATCTTCTTCAGGAATGAGTCGTCCTTCTGCGCGGTCTTTATCTTGCTAAGTAGGCTCGATCCTAACTTCAGCTGAGCTAGGTGCAGGTGTCGATACTCAATGCCGAGTTCGATACCCATCGCTTCAAGGTCCCGCCGTATATCCTTGTTTATGGCTAGTGTCCCCATAAACATTCTGCTAAGTGCGTCGGCTACCACGTTTCCCTTGCCCGGCGTATACTCGATCGTTAGCTCGTAATCTTTTATGAGTTCGAGCCAACGTCGCTGTCGTAGGTTGAGCTCTCGCTGTGTAAACAAGTACTTCAGACTTTTATGGTCTGTATAGATTCGGCAAGCCACACCGTAGAGATAGTGCCGCCAGAGTTTCAACGCAAACACGATCGCCGCCAATTCTAAGTCGTGCGTCGGGTAGTTTTTCTCGTGCTTCTTTAACTGCCGTGAAGCATAGGAGATAACTTTATCTTTCTGCATGAGCACGCACCCGAGGCCAGTTCTCGATGCGTCGCTGAATATCTGAAAGCCTTCTGGACCGTCTGGAAGTGCAAGGATTGGAGCTGAGACAAGCCGTTGCTTCAACTCTTGAAAGCTGGATTCACAGTCGTCACTCCATTCAAATACTACTCCCTTCTGGGTGAGGCGAGTCAGGGGCGACGCTAGTTTTGAAAAGCTTCGCGCAAATCTTCGATAGTAGCCCGCTAGGCCCAAGAAACTTCGAATGTCGCTAGCCGAGGCAGGTCGTTTCCACTCTACCACCGCTTCAATCTTCTTTGGGTCCACCGCGACACCTTCGGCAGAGATTACATGTCCGAGGAATGTCACGCTACTCATCCAGAACTCGCATTTACTCTGCTTGGCATATAACTTATTTTCACGCAGCGTCTGCAACACCGTCTTTAAGTGCTCTGCGTGCTCTTTTCGACTCTTGGAGTAGACCAGGATATCGTCGATGAATACGACTACAAATTTGTCGATTTGCGGTCGGAAGACACGGTTCATCAGATCCATGAACGCGGCTGGGGCGTTCGTCAAACCGAACGGCATGACGAGGAATTCGTAATGACCATATCGAGTGTGGAAGGCGGACTTCGATACGTCGTCGGACTTGATCTTCAGTTGGTGGTAGCCGGAGCGAAGATCGATTTTTGAAAACACGGACGCGCCTTGTAGTTGGTCAAACAAGTCATCGATTCGGGGCAAAGGATACTTGTTCCGCACGGTCGCCTTGTTGAGTTCCCGATAGTCGATGCATAGCCGCAACGACCCATCTTTATTCTTTACGAACAGTACGGGAGCTCCCCACAGAGAGACGCTAGGGCGAATAAATCTGCGGTCTAGCAACTCTTGCAATTGCACTTTCAGTTCCTTCAGTTCTGCTGGAGCCATTCGGTACGGTGCCTTCGATATCGGCCGTGTATCCAGAAAGGTGTCGATGCTGAATTCAATTTCTCGATCCGGCGGCATCCCAGGCATCTCTTCAGGAAAAACGTCGGGAAAATCTGCCACGACATCAATCTGCGATGCGTGTGTCTTATCCTTCCGCGTGTCTCGAACTGATGCCAAGTATCCCGCGCAGCCGGAACGCAGCATACGCCTCGCCGAGATTGCCGATACCACCATTGCCGTCTTCGAGACCGTACCACACGAATATGAGAACTCTGCTTCGCCAGGAAGACGAAACACCACTCTCTTCTCTGCGCACTCGATCGTTGCACGACAAGCGCCCAACCAATCCATGCCCAGGATTATGTCGTACTCTTTGATGTCGAGTACGACGGCGTCCAAGGATAGATATCTTCCCCCGATGCAAATGTGGCCGTCCCTACAAATAAAGTTCACAGGCATATCGACTCCCGACGGAATGCTAACGCTAATATTTATATCTAGCGATTTCATATCTATTTTGTTTTCTTTCACAAAATCAGTAGATATAAAGCTATGCGTCGCACCCGAATCGAATAATACTCGAGCAGGTATATTTTTGTAGAGTAATATACCTGTTACAACGGTATCAGATGCGAACGCCTCGTCCCGAGTCAATGCATACACTCGGCCTTGAGCCCCGTGGCGTTGGTTCTGCTGGTTTACGGGCACCGCATTCGCGCCTTGCAGCATCAGCGTTTTATGCGGATTCGGAACATTCCTTGGTGGGTGGGTTTGATTTGAAGCTTTCAGCGGGCAATACGTTGCTATGTGGCCTACCTCGCCACACTTGAAGCCGGATCTCGTCACGCAATCGATGGTTCGGTGCCCACGCCTACCGTATCTAGTGCAATGTGGTCCGCTATTGCCCCGGTTATCAAATGTGTTCGGGCGCTTCGATACTCCAGATCCCCCGGCGTCGTTAGGACGCTTGTTGAAGTGGTTACGGACAACAGGTGCGGCTCTGTTCGACATACGGCCAAAGACACGCTCACTATCTAGAGCGGCATTATAGGATTCACGGTATGTACGGCACTTCTGGTTCATGACGTCCCTTCGCAGTTCGTCGTTTAGGCCTTGCTGGAAACGTTCACACCACGCTTCCTTGTTGGGCAGAAAGGCGCCGGCAAACTTCGCCAGCTTTGAGAAGCTTGAGTCATAATCGTCGACAGTCATATTTCCCTGTCGCAGCATCATGAACTCGTCTTCTTTCTGGCGACGGACGGCGCGAGGTATATATTGTTCAAGAAAAGCTTCCTTAAATATCTTTCAGGAAATCGTCGCGTCTGTGTCGTCTTCGTAGATCTCCTGCTTTTTAGCCGCCCACCAGTCGTACGCCCTCAGTTGTAGTTGTAACGTCGCACAAGCCACTCTCTGGGACCCTTCAATGCTAAGCAGATTAAACAGGTCCTCAATCTCCGCGAGCCACCCGACTATCACATCGGGCTCCGCTCGGCCGTTGAACTTCGGCGGGTTCATTTTGCGGAACTCCTTCACTTTGAACATGGAAGACGAGTCTATCATTTGCGGTTGGACTTCTTCCTCGACTTCATTTTGGTCGCCGTCATTGTCCTCGGGTACCTCGTCCGTTGCCTTTGTATTGCTCGCCATCCGGCTCACTATCTGGGTCAGGGCGTTCATCTGCTTCTGCTGCGCATCAAATTGGACTTTGAATTGCATCTGAAGCTGTTGCTGCTGCAGTTCCATCAACTGTAGCATCCTCTCCATAGTTGACTCGCTGGGGCCAGCGCTTTTCGTGCTCGACGTACTATCCACGGTTTGGTTTGTCGGACCGTTATTGTTCTTTTTCTTAGTCATTTTTCTACAAAACAGAGTAAACCCGTTAGTATTTTTCAAAATATCTACGGGCTTACCTGTATGGAACTTTTATTTCACGCAGCCTGCCGACGAGCATTCAATCGAGCCATCGCAACGGACATTCCAACAATGAAACATCTTTCGAAAATCCGAGGAAACATAACTGTGCTCTGATACCAATTTGTCACGCCCCGAGTCGGCAAACCGTTCATCCCCGGTATTACTTTGCCGATTCGATCGTCCTCGCTAAGGCGTGATGTCGCACGAGCCTGAAGTTGCGCTCGTGCAAGGCAAGATGACAAGTTCTCAAATGGTTATCGTTAAATTTTGATATTAATGCGCCAAGTTGAAACTTCACAAATCACATCAGAATATAAGACGCAGTATAGGAAGATAGAAATGCTTTTCATTCATAGCTTGCAACGAAGTGCAAGTCATAATTTACATTGGATGCCGTTGCGGCTACATTGATTGAAGACAGAAAGAAAATACATTCGACAAGTTGCCTGAACTAACGCTTGCCGTTCCATACATTCGCCCCTTTATACAAAGCCGTCGATTTGAATTGGCTTCAAAATACTTCAGCATAGGAAGAGCTTCAAAACGCCTCTCCGCACTTCAGCTCCTGTTTAGATGGGAGCGCCCGTTGCACCTGGGGGAAATTGGGGGAATGGGATTAGCACACTTGCTAAGTGGACGAGACGAACCCACTCGTCTAAATCGACTCTGATTGATAGGGTAGGCATGCTTTAGAGTTGTCTTTCTATTAGAACTAAATGAATTCAGTTCATGTTCGATAGCAGTCTTTGAATAATAACGCACACAGTGAAACATAGCAATTTAACACATTTCTTACCACGGCCGTGCTCGCCCCTGCATAAAAATACAGTTCTAATATTTACCCTGCAGAAGACAATAGGTGAGCATGCTACTATCTTATATGCGGTCATTGATGTTACACATCACGTGGGACTATCTCAATGGCATTTCGGCCCGCGCAGTCTAGGTTGCAAGCCTGACTGACGGTCCCGACATGCATCAGTGCCGAAGCACGATTAATCATTCCCCCGCGGTCGAGTCGATTCCGACGCCTCGGAAATCGATTCGAGGAAAATATCAACTTGTGCATAAGCTGTCCATGACCATGCCAATGCGTGAACAGTTTATATATGCAAAACAGTTTTGTATAGCGCGGACAGTATCTAGCGACATTATCATTTTTCCCCCAACTCATGCACGTCTCATTTTCCCCAAGTCGCATACCCGATTTAGCGGTCCCGTAGGCGCCAAATTGTCCGAGGCATCTTAAACCAAACCGACGTTTCGTATTATTTTGCAGCACATGAAATAGTCTATCTCTTTTTGTAAACCTTAAACTTTTCGAGCTATGTGATAAGACTTGTATTTTTCCAGAGTAGAACACTCTAAATCGATACGTTTTCCCGAGTTCTTGACTTAGTGGATTGGCATGCAATTAACTTGGCATCGATCGATTTGAATGAATTCGAGACAAGAAATTAGTTTGCGAGACGGAGTAGAAAAGAAGGGGCCGAATCACCCACCGATTACTTCCGCTTCGTGCCGATCGTCCAAGCGCTTCGCAACGTCAAAATTCAGTTATGCGAGCTCCTGCAATGGCACAACGCTTCGTTAGATTTCCTTCTTTTCTCCTTGCATCAAAATTGTAATTGCATCCATGAAAACGACGCGAAAGCACTTCAAGCAAACCCAGCGGCAAAGCTCCAAGAAAACCATACAGCGGTTCGGTCCCGTCGAAGGGACTCTTATAGAGAGCTCACTCGCCGAGACGCAGCCCGCTGCATCTAGGACTTGTTCCAACAGAAGTCGTTCCATGAGTTGGATCGATTCTCGTATCTTCCGTCCAAATCGATTTGAATCGATGCCGCAAGGCGTTAACGTTTACCAAGCTTAGCGATCGAGTCCTATGGCCATCTAAGTTCCCGACCGATCTGACTCGGCGCTAGCATATTATGAAGTTCTGTCGCCTATCGAAAGCGGGGCGCTACAGCAGACCCACAGACTAGGCAGTGTCCTAGCCTCTTTCTGCATATGTTCGACTGATGTCCTGGCCTCTTGCAAAAAATAGACAGGAATCTGCCTCTGAGGCACTCTGTCATTGGTCTTTGCCTTATGGTGTTGCTGCTGATGGTGCGAAGGCCTGTTATTGTTGTTGTTGTTGGGCCTCTTCTGGTTACCCTGGAAGTTGCTAGTTCCAGGATACTCCCTCTTTGAACGAGAAGGTTGGCTCTTCTCCACATCCTGGGCTCGTATCAGGATCCTCTCATAAGTCTTAGCGCCACCTGCGATCACAGGGGAGCGAATCTCTTCCCTTAATCCATACCTGAATCTCTCAGCACGATCCTTGGGGTCAGCAACCAAGTTCTGGGCAAAACGGCTAAGTCGGCCGAACTCTATCGCATACTCTCCGACCGTCATGTTCCCTTGCTTCAGGTCCTGGAACTGTCTTTCCATCTCCCGTATCTCTGATGTCGGGAAGAACTTCCTGCGGAACATCCTCTTGAAGGTGTCCCAGTCGAGCTGCTTGTCCTGGAGTCGAGGTTCATTCTGATACCAGGTGCTTGCCACATCTTGCAGCTGGAGTCCTACAGCTTCGGTCTTGAGGTCCTCTGGGAGTCGAGCAACGCTCGAGAGACGCTTCATACTGTCTAGCCATTCATCGGCGTAGATGATATCCTCGGTTCCTTTGAAAGGTCGAGGGCCTTGCTTCTTGAAACTTTCTATATCTCCGACCTTCATGTAATAATATGCCTCTTATCAAAAGAATGACCTTAATGATATAAAACTTAACTCCTGAATTTATGTTTACCTTGGCAGGTCGTGGCTCCAATGAAGTTGTTGCTCCTCTCTCAAGGGCAGCCATAGCCACATTGTGGGCATTCTCCATGCCTTCTCTCATAATCGCGGTCTGCTCGCGATGGGCTTCAGCTTGGGATGCAGTCTATTCTCGATGAGGTTTTGCTTGGGCTCTCTAGGCTTCAAGCACTCCTCGTAGCATGCATGCCCACTAGATCGGTGGGATCCACGGGCACTGGTGGGGCAGCTGGTGTGTGCACTACCGCAGGGGTCTGCGGCTCAGCCCGGGGAAGTGCAGGTTCTGTCGTTTATGCTGTAGTAGCGTAAACGGGACGGGGTGCTGGTGCAGCATGGGGACGGTCAGTTAGCTGTAAAGGAGGTAGGTCCCGGCGTGCTTGAGGAGGTGGGGTATGATCGGTAGATGATACCTCATCATCAGCAGGGCCGAAATGGGTAGTCTTCCATTTGGCCATAATCTGGAAGGTTTAGGGTACAAACATAAGCAAGGTTGTAGGTCCTAAAAAATCAAGTTGCATCAATCAACAATTTCAAAAATTCAAGATATTCATCATTTTGATGAGTTGCGCAGAAGACAGATTACGCAGACATCACATTGCGCGGGCTGGATTGCGCATGTCCCCAACTGCGCAGGCTGACTGGCAAAAGTAATCATTGACTGAATCAAATCAGATCTTCCTGACAGCTGACAACACGAATAACGAGGAGACTGTTCGTTTTTGGCGCCGCACAGTGCTCGAGGGCAGCTGACAGGTGGCAGCGCAATCCAACATTGCGCAAACGAATCCTGCGCAGTCTGAGTCTGTGCAAACCAATGTCTGCGCATTTCACTTTGCACATTTTACCAATATAACTGACAAATTACATGTGGCATTCGTACCATCAATTGCTCATTACGTGGCAACTATCTATGCACGATCATGCGCATTTCAATCAAATAATGCCATGTGTCCTAGATAGTTGGCCATGATCTGATAACTGTCTGCGCAGTCTATGTCTGCTCAAACCAATTGCTGCGCAAATCATCCTGCGCAGTCCAAAATAACTGAAAGTTAGTTATTTTCAGAACTCTATAAATAGAGTTTCAAGTCTTCATTTAAGGGGATCAAGATCAGAGATCAGAAATCAGAGAGTTCAGGAGTTCTTGCCAAAGTGCTGCTGCATTCTTCCGAGACTTTTGTCTTCAAATTCAGAGGCTTTTGCCTTCAGTTTCCAAAGTTGTTTTCTACTTCAAAGGCTTCGTCTTCAAAGTTCACATCGTCAAAGGGATAAAGCAATCGTCTTCAAGATTGGATTCCTATAGTTGTAATTTTCCCAGAATTCTTGTAATCTTTATTACGAAGTTTGTATCAATAAAGTTTTATACTTTTGTTTTTGCAAACAAAATGGCGACTCTGCTGGGGACAACTTTCTCCTCCGACGAGGAAGTAGCAACTCAATGTGACGTAGCGTCTATCGGAAAGACGCAGAAGACGCTGGTTGTTAAGGTCAACCAGACAGCCTACGAGGCGATGCTCAACTCCAAGACCACTCCCCGTACTGCAGTCACTTCTGCCAAAAGCAAAGTGCGCTCAGTTTGGGTCTCCAAGTCTGCTGCACAATCTGGCAGTTTTGCCACTAAGGAGCTTGTACCAAATGCTGTACAATCTGCTAATCAGACTGTTTCACAAACTGTGGTGCCAACTGCTGCACAATCTGCTAGACAGACTGTTGCACAAACTGTTGTGCCAACTGCTGCACAATCTGTCTCAGCAACTGCTGCGCAATCTATTGCAACTGTTGCACAGGCTACGTCATATGCTGTCTTGTCAAAACAGAAGACTCCTATGACTCTGGCGCAATTGGCAGTGGCTTTTCCTGCGCAAAATAATACTCCAGTAACCAAAGTACATCCCAAGTACTCTAAGACAAGAACTCCTGATGCACTTCCTACCAAAACTTCTACTGCACAAATAACTAGTGCACCTCCCACTCATGCGCAAACTATGCCTGCGCAATCCAAGAAAAACAGCCTTTTGGCTAAACTCCCTTCTTCTCACAACAAAAGAAGAGATTCTACTCCTCCTCCCACTCATGTGCAAACTATGCCTGCGCAATCCACTGGGGGTAGTCCTTTGGCTATTCTGCCTTCTCTTCAAAGCAAAAGAAAAGGCCCATTGGTCTTTTCTCAAACTTCCTTGTCTCATGACTTGAAAGTTAACAGAGGGAAATGCTCTTTAGCTAACCCTTCACCTCAAAACAAAGGAAAAGGCCCGTTGGTCTTCTTGTAAAACCCCTAAATTTTCTACAAATTTTTTTTTCTTTAATTTGGTACTAATTTGAATTTTTTTTTATTGTACGTCGCGTAGTCGTAGTGTACGGAAGTTCGTTTTTCGAAATTGCTCGACGAGTGCGAATATGTGCGAGCGTACATATTTTTAGAAAAACATTTTTATGGTTTCAAAATAATATATGTAATATTTAATTTAGCTACCAAAAATTTTCTAAATTTATGATTTTATTTATGAAAAGCTTTTTGTTTAGAATAAATAATATTTTTAGTACATGCACATAACTCATAAAATTTTTGCTAGTTTATTTTAAATAAACATATAATTTTTGAAATTTATTTATAATAATAATTTATTCAAAAAGGATATTTATAAATATTTATTATTTTTGAAATTATTATTATTGGTATTTTGAAAAACGTATTTTGAAAATATTTTGGCAATTTAAACCTTGATTCAACTTTTGGAATTATTTAAATAGATTAGATATTTGAACTTTGAATTTTCTCAATTGATTTTTAAGCCAAAGGAATTTAAACTAGATTTAAATTTGGATTTGAATTATATTTGGAATTGGATTTATATTTATATTTGGATTTAAATAATTTTAAATTAAATGGTAAATTATCTAAATTGGGTTTTAATTAAATCCTAATCCTATCTAAGTGGGAATTCCCACATCCTATAAATATAGGCAGGTACTCATCCACAAATTCATTTTTCCACAAATTCCACAAATCAATAGTGCAGTGCCTCGTGTCCGTGTTCCACGTCCCAAATTCTTATTCCATCCATTACATTTACATTATCTTCTTTTTCGTGTCGGACACCCCCGACATCAATGAATTCCTACCTAACCCAAACCCTAAACCTAAGCCTAAACCCGACACCAGCCACCATCATCTCCCTCATCTCCCTGCCATCCCCACCAATTCCCGATCCACAACCCGACCAAGTCCGACCGAACCTACGACCAATCCTGCGACCTCGCCACCATCGCCAGTCCCTGGGACTCACCACCGTCGCCAAAACCACTGTCCACCGCCATCACCACTCCTAACCAGCACCCCGACAAACCCCCCTCGACCATATACCCGACTCCCCGACCGTCAACACCACCATACCCGTCCACTGCCACCCCATCAACCCCTTCAGAACTCACCACCCCGACGCCCCCGTCGACCCCAAGCACAGCCCAGCCATCATCACCCTTACCCTCGACTGACACAGCCACCGCGGCCACTGCCGCGGCAGCCCCGCTGCCACCATCATCGCCAACACCACCTACGCCTCCCACCACAGAACCACCCGCCACCACGGCGTAACCACCACCACCATCAAAATAAAGCACCAAAATACTGGAGGACAGACCCTCACCTTCGCCGCGACGGAGCCGACCGTCCTCCGTTGCCCGTCGACGACTCCAGCGTCGCGGCCGCCTTAGCCAGCGATCTCCCCCGTGCCGAAAACCGACGCTGGCGCCGCAGATCCTGACCGCCGACCGGGTCCTCCCTCCGCGCCCATCGAAACCCCCAACATCGCCGGCCGTGAACCCCTTTCTCCGCCCCGACCTTCGCTTCTCTCGCCGACTTCCACCGAGGGATCCCGCTCCTCCGGCGACGCCCTCCCGCTCCTCCGCGCGCCGGCGGCTCCATCCCCTAGCTCCACCGAAGGCCGCCGCCCCGCGTCCTCACGACCGTCGGCGCAGCCCGACCACCCGACTGAAACCCCTCTCGCCACCCTCTCTAACCTCTCTCCTCCGCCGAGCCAAAGATCCATCCCCCCTCGACCAGCTCCCGTGCGCCGCACCCAACCGCCGCCGCGAACGCCGCCTTCGTCGCCGCCCGAACCCCCGCTCCTCGTCTCCCGCTCCTTCTTTCCTTTCCCCATCCTCCTTTCTCTTTCCTTTTCTTATTTCTGGAGGATAGCAGAACCAGTTTTTGTTTTTGTTTTTGTTTTTGTTTTTTTTGTTTTTTTGTTTTTTTGTTTTTTTTTTTCGTTTTGTATTATTGGTGTTGTTTTAATTATTTGTTTTGTTTTTGTTTTTTTGATTTATTTATTTATAACTGTTATTACTATTATTATTATTATTATTATTAAAATTATTATTATGAATGTATAAATATTATTAGTATTAATGCATATATTATTATTATTATTATTATTAATATTATTATTATTATTAGTATTATTGTTAGTATATGTATGTAGTGTATTTTCGTTATTATTATTACCAATATTATTATTAGTACAACAAATCCTTTTATTATTATACTTATTATTATTGTTGTAATTATTATCATTATTATTTCACTGTATCTACCAAAACCTATATTGTTATTTTTATTCTCGTGATATAGAGATAATTCTAAATATTTTTTATATTTTATAGTACCTATTTACATATTTTAGTCTAAATCGAATTTTTCTTTTCTTTCATAATTTTATGAAGTTATCAAATATTAGTTTTACCAATAAAAAATATAGCTTCCATCTAAGGAGTATATCTCACAAATCTAGGGTTTTACCTAAAAGCAATCTTTATATTTTTTATATTTTTATATTTAATTCCAAGATAGTTTCTCCATAAAATATTTTATCGGGTAGTATAAATAGTTTATCTAAATGTCATCTGACTATCCTTCTGTCCATGACTCATCCCATTTTTTTTCTAATCTCCCGTCAATTCTAGACAACCTTATATCCACCCTAACCAAGTTGACCGTCCCGAACCTAATGGAACCGTCCGTACCACCAACAGAGGTTCCCTTGTGAAGTTGTTACACCAAAGTCGCAGCCGTGCCATCTTGATCATCGCAGCACACCAGACATCTCACCAGGCGTCCTACCAGGCAAGATACCTTGCCATCTTGTACTTACATTTGATTCATGATATTGTATATGTTGCTAGTGTTTTTACATTAGTAAGAGTATGTCCAAGTATGACTTGGGTGCCATCGGTATGTATATCGATGTTTGTGTGTGTGCGTGTGTGTGTGGACCATATGTGGTAGCGGACTTTCCGGTGTGTTGAAGTTATGCTTCATAACTTCCTTGACTTGTTGACACGTCACATACACGACACATGAGTGAGGATCATAGAGTCGGCACGAACCTACGTATTCGACTTGCTACCGATACGGGCGGTTCGTGTGTCGGTTCATTTATGGATTAGTGGAGTCTAGATAGCGACTTGCATAGAGATATGGATCGCCAAGACATGGATATGACTTGTGTGATACATGGGCGGGGAAAACTACTGAGACGTATGAGCTATCCCACAGCCTTCTAGATTGCCCGGTTATGGGTTATGGTTTCCCTGTTATGGGTGTGTCGCTAGAGGATATATCCATTGCACGGCCCTGACCTCGTCGTCAGATAAGTCAGGAGGTATGCTAGCGATGCAAAGTATGAACTAGGGGATATATCCATTGCACGGCCCTGACCTCGTCGTCAGATCGGTCAGAGACGTATACTAGTTCATACGAAAGCCTCTAGTGGATGCTATGCTTTATTCCTACCCACTTATACGTTCCAGTATAGTTTTCGACTTGCATTACACCTAGATGGTTAGATTCCATTGTGTTAGAGCAGGTGGTCTTTTCTTTATCATGTATCATTTACAGTTCATCATGGTATTGTTTTTATGTATCTTGTTACGTCCCTCTGAGGACCTGGTTTTTCCCCAGGTGTGTGTTCATGTTTTCCGCAGGTATTCTAGCCAAGGCCGTGGTCTTCTCCATTCCTTCGAAGACAATTGCGCTTGGTTCGTCTTGCTATTTTTATCGCTCAATTTATTGTACATTTCTTTCATTGAGATAGTTGGTAGTGGACTTTGTCTCCGCCCAACAATTGTATCATAAATATTCGAGTTGATATTCATATTATTATCCTTTTCATTGTGGATGAGATTAGTTTGTCTTGGATTACTGCATTTTACAGCTTATGTATTCATACGAGACCTACGTATTTCGTATGAATACAGCTGGCATGTCTATGTTCCTAGTCCTACGTATTTTGGGACTGGGGCGTTACATGTTTTTGTGGTGGCCCATGCAGGTCGTAATAAATTGTTTGGTTACTTTACCGTACCAAGCAAGCCTGCGTATAGGATTAGAAGTCTAGGATCTCATCCACATACTTGACCTCTTTCCTTGATTTTATCTACCGTTTGACTCATCAATTGCATCTTGCTTGCTTCCTTCCATCCCTATTCTTATCTTCCCTTCGTGCTTGCTAAAAATTGACCCTACTAGTTAGATGTCCCAAACACCATTAGTTTAATTTTTTAAGTTGGGTAGAATGTCTTATGACCTAGCAAACCCTTATAACCTATATTAGTAAGCTTATTTAGATCCTAGAATCTAGAGGACCTAACCCGCCCAGCCAACCAAGGACTTGGACAAGAAGACTATAGGATGACTCTATGACTTAGAATTAGTCTACCTTCTTTAAATCTTAATCTCTCGTGCCTATGTATTTACCATTTTTGACAAATGATGCTAATGTAGCCTAATTTTTGCAAGCTTATTCTTTATCGAGTTTGTTCATGACATATGCTATTGAGCGCTCACTAGCTTATTGTCTAATCAGAACCGGTGCATAATGGTCTGATCAACCAAGTGCACTTTGGTTTGCTTTTGTCTATCGTTCTACGTGGATGGGGACATAGCTAAACTTGCCCTCTAGAATCTCATCCACGACTGTCTTGACAATTCCTTTGAAATTCTTTTCGGTCGCCTTTGAATCACATATTCGTATTCGATAACGCCTCCTTCGAACTCTATATTGCTTTCGCCTTCACCTATGTAGAAGAACGAAAGCGTTGTACTAAAACTTCCTCTAAGCCTTTATATCGATTATGACCATACCGTATTATTTTTCTATGATTTAGATCGCGATTTCTTACAGCATAATTTTGTTATCGATTGTTCCTCATCGATACCCCTTGTGTCTTCTCAAACCCTCCTCCTAATTCTTAATTTCGAGGACGAAATTCTTTTAAGTTGGGTAGGATGTAAAACCCCTAAATTTTCTACAATTTTTTTTTTCTTTAATTTGGTACTAATTTGAATTTTTTTTATTGTACGTCGCGTAGTCGTAGTGTACGGAAGTTCGTTTTTCGAAATTGCTCGACGAGTGCGAATATGTGCGAGCGTACATATTTTTAGAAAAATATTTTTATGGTTTCAAAATAATATATGTAATATTTAATTTAGCTACCAAAAATTTTCTAAATTTATGATTTTATTTATGAAAAGCTTTTTGTTTAGAATAAATAATATTTTTAGTACATGCACATAACTCATAAAATTTTTGCTAGTTTATTTTAAATAAACATATAATTTTTGAAATTTATTTATAATAATAATTTATTCAAAAAGGATATTTATAAATATTTATTATTTTCAAAATTATTATTATTGGTATTTTGAAAAACGTATTTTGAAAATATTTTGGCAATTTAAACCTTGATTCAACTTTTGGAATTATTTAAATAGATTAGATATTTGAACTTTGAATTTTCTCAATTGATTTTTAAGCCAAAGGAAATTAAACTAGATTTAAATTTGGATTTGAATTATATTTGGAATTGGATTTATATTTATATTTGGATTTAAATAATTTTAAATTAAATGGTAAATTATCTAAATTGGGTTTTAATTAAATCCTAATCCTATCTAAGTGGGAATTCCCACATCCTATAAATATAGGCAGGTACTCATCCACAAATTCATTTTTCCACAAATTCCACAAATCAATAGTGCAGTGCCTCGTGTCCGTGTTCTACGTCCCAAATTCTTATTCCATCCATTACATTTACATTATCTTCTTTTTCGTGTCGGACACCCCCGACATCAATGAATTCCTACCTAACCCAAACCCTAAACCTAAGCCTAAACCCGACACCAGCCACCATCATCTCCCTCATCTCCCTGCCATCCCCACCAATTCCCGATCCATAACCCGACCAAGTCCGACCGAACCTACGACCAATCCTGCGACCTCGCCACCATCGCCAGTCCCTGGGACTCACCACCGTCGCCAAAACCACTGTCCACCGCCATCACCACTCCTAACCAGCACCCCGGCAAACCCCCCTCGACCATATACCCGACTCCCCGACCGTCAACACCACCATACCCGTCCACTGCCACCCCATCAACCCCTTCAGAACTCACCACCCCGACGCCCCCGTCGACCCCAAGCACAGCCCAGCCATCATCACCCTTACCCTCGACTGACACAGCCACCGCGGCCACTGCCGCGGCAGCCCCGCTGCCACCATCATCGCCAACACCACCTACGCCTCCCACCACAGAACCACCCGCCACCACGGCGTAACCACCACCACCATCAAAATAAAGCACCAAAATACTGGAGGACAGACCCTCACCTTCGCCGCGACGGAGCCGACCGTCCTCCGTTGCCCGCCGACGACTCCAGCGTCGCGGCCGCCTTAGCCAGCGATCTCCCCCGTGCCGAAAACCGACGCTGGCGCCGCAGATCCTGACCGCCGACCGGGTCCTCCCTCCGCGCCCATCGAAACCCCCAACATCGCCGGCCGTGAACCCCTTTCTCCGCCCCGACCTTCGCTTCTCTCGCCGACTTCCACCGAGGGATCCCGCTCCTCCGGCGACGCCCTCCCGCTCCTCCGCGCGCCGGCGGCTCCATCCCCTAGCTCCACCGAAGGCCGCCGCCCCGCGTCCTCACGACCGTCGGCGCAGCCCGACCACCCGACTGAAACCCCTCTCGCCACCCTCTCTAACCTCTCTCCTCCGCCGAGCCAAAGATCCATCCCCCCTCGACCAGCTCCCGTACGCCGCACCCAACCGCCGCCGCGAACGCCGCCTTCGTCGTCGCCCGAACCCCCGCTCCTCGTCTCCCGCTCCTTCTTTCCTTTCCCCATCCTCCTTTCTCTTTCCTTTTCTTATTTCTGGAGGATAGCAGAACCAGTTTTTGTTTTGTTTTTTTTTTTGTTTTTTTTGTTTTTTTGTTTTTTTGTTTTTTTTTTCGTTTTGTATTATTGGTGTTGTTTTAATTATTTGTTTTGTTTTTGTTTTTTTGATTTATTTATTTATAACTGTTATTACTATTATTATTATTATTATTATTAAAATTATTATTATGAATGTATAAATATTATTAGTATTAATGCATATATTATTATTATTATTATTATTATTAATATTATTATTATTAGTATTATTGTTAGTATATGTATGTAGTGTATTTTCGTTATTATTATTACCAATATTATTATTAGTACAACAAATCCTTTTATTATTATACTTATTATTATTGTTGTTATTATTATCATTATTATTTCACTGTATCTACCAAAACCTATATTGTTATTTTTATTCTCGTGATATAGAGATAATTCTAAATATTTTTTTATATTTTATAGTACCTATTTACATATTTTAGTCTAAATCGAATTTTTCTTTTCTTTCATAATTTTATGAAGTTATCAAATATTAGTTTTACCAATAAAAAATATAGCTTCCATCTAAGGAGTATATCTCACAAATCTAGGGTTTTACCTAAAAGCAATCTTTATATTTTTTATATTTTTATATTTAATTCCAAGATAGTTTCTCCATAAAATATTTTATCGGGTAGTATAAATAGTTTATCTAAATGTCATCTGACTATCCTTCTGTCCATGACTCATCCCATTTTTTTTCTAATCTCCCGTCAATTCTAGACAACCTTATATCCACCCTAACCAAGTTGACCGTCCCGAACCTAATGGAACCGTCCGTACCACCAACAGAGGTTCCCTTGTGAAGTTGTTACACCAAAGTCGCAGCCGTGCCATCTTGATCATCGCAGCACACCAGACATCTCACCAGGCGTCCTACCAGGCAAGATACCTTGCCATCTTGTACTTACATTTGATTCATGATATTGTATATGTTGCTAGTGTTTTTACATTAGTAAGAGTATGTCCAAGTATGACTTGGGTGCCATCGGTATATATATCGATGTTTGTGTGTGTGCGTGTGTGTGTGGACCATATGTGGTAGCGGACTTTCCGGTGTGTTGAAGTTATGCTTCATAACTTCCTTGACTTGTTGACACGTCACATACACGACACATGAGTGAGGATCATAGAGTCGGCACGAACCTACGTATTCGACTTGCTACCGATACGGGCGGTTCGTGTGTCGGTTCATTTATGGATTAGTGGAGTCTAGATAGCGACTTGCATAGAGATATGGATCGCCAAGACATGGATATGACTTGTGTGATACATGGGCGGGGAAAACTACTGAGACGTATGAGCTATCCCACAGCCTTCTAGATTGCCCGGTTATGGGTTATGGTTTCCCTGTTATGGGTGTGTCGCTAGAGGATATATCCATTGCACGGCCCTGACCTCGTCGTCAGATAAGTCAGGAGGTATGCTAGCGATGCAAAGTATGAACTAGGGGATATATCCATTGCACGGCCCTGACCTCGTCGTCAGATCGGTCAGAGACGTATACTAGTTCATACGAAAGCCTCTAGTGGATGCTATGCTTTATTCCTACCCACTTATACGTTCCAGTATAGTTTTCGACTTGCATTACACCTAGATGGTTAGATTCCATTGTGTTAGAGCAAGTGGTCTTTTCTTTATCATGTATCATTTACAGTTCATCATGGTATTGTTTTTATGTATCTTGTTACGTCCCTCTGAGGACCTGGTTTTTTCCCAGGTGTGTGTTCATGTTTTCCGCAGGTATTCTAGCCAAGGCCGTGGTCTTCTCCATTCCTTCGAAGACAATTGCGCTTGGTTCGTCTTGCTATTTTTATCGCTCGATTTATTGTACATTTCTTTCATTGAGATAGTTGGTAGTGGACTTTGTCTCTGCCCAACAATTGTATCATAAATATTCGAGTTGATATTCATATTATTATCCTTTTCATTGTGGATGAGATTAGTTTGTCTTGGATTACTGCATTTTACAGCTTATGTATTCATACGAGACCTACGTATTTCGTATGAATACAGCTGGCATGTCTATGTTCCTAGTCCTACGTATTTTGGGACTGGGGCGTTACACTTCTCTCAGTCTTCTTCGGTCTTTACTGAAGAAGATCCATCTGAATGTGCCTCGGTACCAATCAGTGCGAGAACACTTGCAAATAAGGATTCTCCTTTCCTTTATAATAAGAGTACTTATACTAATCAAAGAGGTATCCTGCCTACTCCAATAGCAGAATTTCAAGACCTTCCGACTCTTCAAATTTCTCGCTCCAGACAGGGAAAACTGTTAGTATCTCAAACAGAAATTCCTGGAGGCGAATTTGCTGATCTCAGAACTTATCTTAACCGACCCACTTCGGTAAAACGCAAACAGCCAATGCCGAAGGTCAAACATCATCAGAAGCAAATCTCTAGGGTTAAAAATCCTGATACTTATGCTAATGAAGTGAGCACTTCCTTGTATACTCAAGGGACTAAACATTTGAAGAATCGGAATCATGTCCCGAATGTTATCAAAGAACAGATTCCTCAGAACTTTCCTCGTCCCATTGCTGATCTACGAGAACATTTAAGACAAAAACGGGATAATGTCTCAATATCTCCTTCTCAACCATCTGATCATCACTGTAATCATAAAGTCATAATCCAGTGTTGCTGTCAAACAACAAAACAGTCTGTTTTTAATCGGCTCACTTTTGCTAAATCTGAACCAACATCAGAAGAAGATGAAGTTCTATATGCTTCTGTTAACATGACATCCCGAGATACTGGGGGTAAAAGATGCTCTAAGCATGGTAGACTCCGCAAGCCGAGTCAACAGTATTTAGAATTACTCCAAGAGGAATCGTCCGAAGGAGTATTTCAACATACTCGTTCTCGAAGCCGAAATACAATCGGTCAAAGGAATCTTCCTCAAAATCTTGCGAGTCATCTTTCTGTCTCTCAGTCGGGAGATGATGAATACTCTGATTATGATGCACACAGTGAAAGCTCTGAACAGACAGTATCTTCCACTGTACCAAGAGAAGTTACAGCTTATGTTGTCACCGATGATCTAGATGCTTCAACTTCCGCAAATCAAGAGCAGCGAATTGCTGCACTCGAAGACAAATTAAAAACCATGGCTGAGATGGTTGCTAGTATGCATTCCATCATTGTATCACAGCATATTACACCACCAACTGCACCTACTACTAATCCAGAAATCATAGCATCTTCGATACCTGTTAACACTGGATTGGGGGTAGTACCTCCCCAAATGCCTCCTGTACAAGTATAAGTACAAACAACACCTAGTCATTCAGGAGCTGGGGGTAGTGCTTACAACGCTGTTCCTCCTCCTACCACTATTACAACTCAGCCTGCTCCTTCGTCTTCATCCGAAGATGCCAATGAAGCTGTTAAACTCCTACGATCCCAATTTGAAGCATTTAAAGAGAAAGACAACTTGCAAAAGGTTGGGGATTAAACAACCCTATCCAGTTGAATGGAAGGATGTCCCGTTTCCCCCAAAATATAAAATCCCTATGATTTCTCTGTTTGATGGTGGTACTTCTCCAAGCCAATTCATCAACCATTTTGAGGTAATGACGGTTCAACTTCAGCCAAATGACGCTCTTCTTACCAGAGTGTTCGTCGGTTGTTTAGCTGGCGTAGCATACGACTGGTATAGAAGTCTGCCCGATGGTTGCATCACTTCTTTTACAGGTCTCAAACAAATCTTTCTGGAACGGTTCTATGAAGGATTTAATGATATGACGATGTCAGCTCTCAACAAAATTAAACAGAAACATAATGAAACTGCCGAAAGTTTTATTGAACGGTTCCGTCGAGAAGCATTGAAGATGCCTCCAGGAACTCCAGCTGCTGTCACCATTGATACTTGTAAAGCAAATCTTTTGCCTATTATCAGTATGTGGACGGGATCCACCCAATTCCAAGATTGGCCTACATTCATCGTCAATGCTAAAGCTGCTGAAGTGAGTGCTGACAAATTCAAACAATTGGGAGTACATATGTCTAACCCCGATCGAGATGAGCATCAGAATTCAGGTGGTGGTAATCGCCAGAACAATCGTAAAGCGAAAGAGACTTTGAACATTAACTTGAACAAAAATAAAGAATCTTTGGCTGTCAATGTGGCTCCGCCTGCATCTACTCCTACTCCTTCTGCACCCCCACCGAGGGAACCCCGTCCAAAGGTAGAGTATTCTTTTGATGAAAATGACACTGCAAGCATCTTTGAGTGTTTACTCAAAAGTAACAAAATTCAACTCCCTGATCCAAAGAAACCTGATAAAGTTGGTAAGACTGATCATCCCAAGTATTGTGTCTATCATCGATTCATTGGACATCCTACTCGAGCATGCTATGTGCTCAAAGGTAAGATCCAAGAGCTTGTCAATGCCGGTGTAGTCACTCTACAACAAGATGAGAAGACTGTTACTGCAAATATGGTTTCAGTCCAATTCGGGGATTTCCCTCCGCAGATGATACAACACGGTGTCATTCCAATTCCTAAAGCAACCCTTGAGATTGAGAATCTCCCGCTTCCATCCAATGAAGGTCTTGTTCCCTTGTCTCTTGATAACGGTGAAATCATGTGGATCCATCCTGATCTTGCTCCAGAATTCGAGATATCTTCTTCCAGAAAGAAAACTCGTTCTAAAGATAAAATCAAGATTTGCAACATGGTATCTTTTGATCCCATTGTTGACGAAGAAATTTTATTAGGCACCAGATCAGGAAAAGCCTACCTGAAAGACCATTCTGAAAGTCAAAAAGATCCCGCTTCTTCTTCCGAATCTACCCCAGTACAGCCTGTTTCTACTGAAGAGGTCCCTTCTACATCCTCACCAATTGTAGTACCAATTCCTCCCAAGCCAACAACGGCTGACAAAGGCAAGCAACAAGTTCGATTTGACAAACCCCTAAAGAAGTCATCTCCTACTGGGCTTGAGAAGCCTTACAACTTCGATATATTAGCTCAATTGGCCAATACACCGGCTAGGCTGTCAATCTTTGAACTCTTGCGTCTTTCCAAAGAAACGCGAGAAACTCTAAGTGAAGCTCTGATGCAGGCTGAAACTTGCTTAACTCTTCTTAAGAAGCTAGAATCAGAACCAGTCTCTTGTCATCATTGTCATAGTGTCTTGGAATTGATCCCAAACATTACTTTCACTCAGGATGATATGCTATTGGAGGATAATAGACATGATCGTCCTCTTTACTATACAGGATATGTAGATTCGATGAAGGTTGATCGTATCCTTATAGATCCAGGATCTGCACTTAGTATCATGCCAAAGACTCTATTAGATGCTTTGAAGATACCGGTGCATAGTCTTTCCACTACAATCACTACTATCTTGGGATTTAACCAAGGGAAGAGTGAACCTTTGGGCAAGATCCGCCTGAAACTTCAAATAGGCAATCTTCGCACAAAGGTGACCTTTTATATCATCGACAATCATGGTTGTTCTTACAATGCTCTTCTGGGAAGGCCATTCTTGCATGAACACAATGTTGTTCCATCAACTCTTCATCAATGTTTCAAATATGTTGATGACAAAGGGCTAGTTCATAAAGAAGTTGCAGATCTTTATCCTTTCAAGGGTGTTGAAGCTTATTGCAATGATGCTCGTATGTATAAAGACGAGTTTATGAAAGTGGTATTGGCTATGGATATTGAAGAAGATCAAAAAGCAATGCCTCAAGACACTCTTATCATACCTGTGAAGGGGCGAGTTTCTCATCCTCAATCTTCTAAGCCACTGGTTATTCACTTGCCAGTTCAAAAGAAATCAGTTGATACTGGTGAAAATCAAAGGGAGCTCACCTCTTCTGAGCCACTTGTTATCGACTTACGTCGTAACAAAGACAAAAAGCAGCTCATTCCTTCAGAGCCACTTGTTGTTGACTTAACTCACAACAAGGAAAAAAAGGAGCTCACTTCTTCTGAGCCACTTGTTATCGATCTCCGTCGTAACAAACCCCCTCCACGTTCTTCTTCTCCTCCTCTTGTAATCAATTTGACTAAGCCTGTTAAGGTTAAAGGTCCTGTTGTAAATACTGATGTACAAATCAATGAAAAAGCACCTACTTTCCAGTATACTGATGTTATTTATTATACTAAATATTATTTGGATATGTTAGATAGCTTTCAATCAATTACAATGGGAGTCGTACAATCTCTTCAGACAGAAGTTTCACTTGAAGATCCAGATGATTCTTACCGTATTCATCCTTCTTTAAAGAAAGGTGAAAGCCCAGCATTTTTCTATAAAAGACCAGAAACAAAGATTAACTATATGGACGATAGCAAAGTTAACGATACGGGACGTCTCCAGTTCCATCGTTATAGTCAACAATCAAAAGACATTATCCGAAAGATGGGTTACGACTTCAAGAGCGGCCTTAATTATGGTAAAGGTAGACGGACTCCCATTCATGCAACAGTTCCAAAAGGAAAATCACAAATGTATTATGGCAAGACCAAGAAAGGTCTTGGATATACTTCTCCTCTACTGTTATCCCCAGCAGTTTCTGAATCAGATAGTGAAGAACGTTCTAATTCTTCTGATTCCAGATCATGGGATTCCGATACCAGCATCGGTGAAGTACATCGTATAATTGTATCTTCTAATATGGTCTCCGCTGAATTACCAGAAGGCTGTGATGAAGACGTTGAAGAAAGCCCTGAAACAGATCCTTGGGCTCAACAAATGGATAATCAATGGGTACTTCGATTTGAACAACGTGAACCACCTACTGAAGATCAATTAGTTCAAATTGATGTAGGAGAAAACGAATCTCCTCGTCCAATCTTCATTAGCAAGAATCTTCCAGAAACAGATAAACAAGAGCTGATTCTTCTCATTAAAGAATACATTGACGTCTTTGCCTGGAGTTATGAAGATATGCCGGGTTTAGATCCTAAAACTGCTACTCACAAACTGAACATTCTTCCTAATGCTAAACCTGTCAAACAGCAACAAAGGCGATTCAAGCCCGAAATGATGGACGCAATAGATGATGAAGTCAAGAAGCTCATCGCTTGTGGTTTTATTCGGGAAGAGCAACATCCTGATTGGGTAGCCAATGTCGTCCCAGTTTTGAAGAAAACTGGTAAAGTTCGAGTATGCATTGACTTCCGAGATCTTAATGAAGCATGTCCAAAAGATGAATTTCCTCTTCCGATTACAGACGTCATGATTGACAATACTTGTGGGTTCGAGCGAATATCTTTTATGGATGGATTCTCTGGATATAATCAGATCAAAATGCATCCTGAAGATGAAAAGCACACATCTTTTCGTACTCCCCGAGGAGTCTATTGTTATACAGTAATGCCATTTGGTCTCAAAAATGCTGGTGCAACTTATCAACGAGCCATGAGTACCATTTTCAGAGAACATTTGCGTAAAACAGTTGAATGCTATGTCGATGACATTGCTGTCAAAAGTCGACTAAAAGAAGATCATATTCAAGACCTGAGAACAATATTTAATCTCATGCGCCAACATCAGCTCAAAATGAATCCTACCAAGTCATTCTTAGGTGTCTCTAGTGGCAAATTTCTCGGCTTCGTCATTACCTCTAAGGGTATTGTCACGACCCGCTCCCGAATAATCGGACACGAGTCGGACACGCCCAGCCTTCGTCGTTAGACACGACGAAGTAAGCTGTACCAAGCTAGGGAAAACTAACCAGATAATCATGAAAATATAGAATCACAGCATCTAAAAACGTATCCCAGAATGATCACCATAATCCACAAATCTAGATATCATAATGTACGAGTCAACAGGAATGAAAAGTGCTATGAACTCTAAAGTCAATACCTCAAGTAAAGCTAAGTAATCTAAACCTGAAGCCTCAAGCTAAGCCTCATCATGCTCAACTAAATCCTGGGCTCTGGCCCATAGAGTAGAACAATGTCCTGCAAGCATACCTGCAACTTATCCAGTCAGGAGCGGAGCAAAGCACAGTTCTAGGTAATGAACAATAACATCATGATATGGAAAGTAAATGCTGAGAGAACAAGAAGAACAAGATATGTAAGAAAAGGAAGAACATGAACTACTGCTATAAAGATACATGGAAGATCATGACTATGTAAAGATGCAGGAAAGATCACGACTATAGCTAAAATCAAGATACAAGTAAGATCATGAAAGAACAAGTAAGATCCTGAACATGTGTGTTATAAATTTGAAATACTTCTATGATATGTGACCGGCTTAGGTAAGACCATGAAAGAACATGAAAAGATCCTGAAAGATCATGTAGGTACGGCTTAGGACCCGCGTGCACTGTGCGAGGCCTAAGCTAAAGATCATGAATAAGTATCCGAGTTTGGTCACATATCTAGAGTATTTCCCCACCCCAAGATTCAAGTAAGAACATGAAAGAACAAGCCAGAAAAGATCATGAACGTGTCGCAGTGTGTCAGCAATAAAGAACAAGAAAATGCACTGATCAAAACCATAGAATGTACTTGCCTTTGCTCCGGGAAGATCGGGAATAGGGAGATAGTAGTCTCTATGTTCACCTGAATTTAGTACAAGTTGGTTAAGTTAATCATTATCCATCTAAATACTTCTATCTCTATCTATATTTAACTATTTATGGATTAGCACTAATAATTATATAAAATAGGTAATTAGCAGGAATTGATGCTTAGTACTTCATACATCTATCTAACTAAACATTCTCACAACTATCTTCATAGGTTAGCTAAAAGAGTTAAACATTTATAGTGAAAAATTATATAGATTTCCATAGCAACATAACTATGAGTAAAAGGATCAATTGTTAAACTTTACTCAAGATTAATGTTAATCCATAATTAGACTTTTCCTAGTTCAGCACAAGGCTCAGCCTAGACTGTCATGGCCTCAAATGCTACAAAACATTATGGAAACTAAGGCTCCATAATCTATACAGAAGTAGTAGCTAACTGATAGAACACAGGCTAAACAATGTGAGCTGCCTGCACCAACCAGTCAAGAAGAACATAACATATTGTACTCCCAATTTGAGTCCAACCCCACACAAGCAACCTATGTGTCCACCAGTTCACCATCTCACACACATTATTTAGAGACCCAGCCCAAACACATTCAAAATATACCAATTGTTTTTACTAGTGCAGCAAGGCATCATTTGATCTACTGAAATTAGCAATTTCCGAAATGCACAACCAGCCACAAGCTAACGCCCATTTGAAATCACAAGTACCAAAGGCTCACCCACACAAGCAAGGGTGTAAAATATTCAAATGAAAATTTTCTAACACAACCAAGCCTTCCTAGAATATTTATACCATTCAGACCTATAATCGTGGACACAGCCTTTATTTACTACCAATCCCCTGTACAAATTGAAGAAAATCCACCAACCACTCAACTGGCAGAACACAACATATGTTGATATAACTTAATGAAAGCCTAAGCTATCATTGATAACAGTAACATTTTTCCTGAAATGAATTCCAGCACAAAGAGAAAATTATAGAACTTATGTGGAAATATATACACAACCAAATCGAATTTAAATTATGAAACCATACAACAAATAGACTAAAAAGGAAATTATCTAAGCTAATAATTTAAACAAGCAACTTCAATGTTAACTCTCGTCCCTGGAAACGCACATGCTTCCCGAACACGATCCGTACTGGACACGGCTACACGAACACAAATAACTGGCAGTCACAGACACGACTGTACTGGACACGCACACACTTTCCTGACTCAGTTCTGCCCTGCCCGACGTCTCTATCCATTTAGATTTCAAATAATAAATCACTCAATAGAAGAGATGTTCAGAACATTACCTGCGATGGTAATCGGATCCCCAAGATAAGGTGTCGAGTACAACTCCTCGCGTCCAAGGAAGGCTTGAACACCTGATCGGACACGATCCATAAACCCCACTGCGCTCAAGAACTCCACTGCGGCATAACATCAAACACAACCCGGACAGAAAATCGGGAAAGAAAATTTAGAACACAGAATCAAATTCCGACATTGCAAGAATTTGTCAAATTCAAGAATCGAAAAGGAGTTCAAATCCAAGCTTACCAAAAGTTAAATCCCCAACTGTTCTTTGTTGTTCGACCCGATCGCTCGATGGATCCCGATCAGATCTGTTGTCCGATCGTCATAACAAAACTCGTGATGCCGAGAACGTTCTGTTGTCGTCGTCGCAGAGCAACTCGCCGAAGAGAACCCCGGTCAGATCTCATCGCCGGAGAAGAGGATCGAAGTCATCATATCGCTGCTGCGGAGACGATCACTGCAGTATGGGAGTCCCGCGGTGTGGGGACGGAGCTTGTCGCCGCCCGCTCTCGATAGCCTCGCCGTCGTCGCCGGAGAGATGTCACCATCGCGGCCGCCTCCTTCTCGAACGCCGGCGGGAGAAGGTGTCTCGCTGTCGCCGTCGAGTCGGAGGAACCACCGCTGAGATCGTGAAGTGGTGGCCGCCGTCGTCGGTGAACAGAATCGGCCTCAGTCGCCGCTGAAGGATGACAAGCCGAAAATAGCCGCCTCGTGGTGGTGGCGCCCCGGGCCGGAGAAGATCCTCGTCGTCGTCGTCGATCCACACAAAATTAGGGTTAGGGTTAGGCTCGGTGTAGATTTGGGGAAGAAAGGTTTGGGAGGCTCGAAAGTTTCAGAGAAAAAAAATAACTCTCTGTCCTCAACTCTGCATAAAAAGAGGAAAAGAGAGGATTTGCAAATAAATCCCTCCACAATGACAAATTAACAAATAAGCCCTTGCCCTTACATATATTGCATAAAATTCCCAAAATCAGTTAGAAAAATGGGGACCACTGTTTATAACTTTTCAAATTGAAAAAATTGCTCCAAATTATTTCCTTCTAAAATATCAACCATCATATTTATTAATTAAAATAATTAAAAATTAACCTTCAATTTGAAATCCAAAATCAATAATTGCTATTTTTATTTTTTTATTTTTATTTTTTTAGAAATCAAATTATTATTATTATTATTATTATTATTATTATTATCAAAACCGGAAAGTGGAGTTACAAATCTCTCCCCCTTAAATAATTTCGTTCTCGAAATTCGGAAGACAATCAAAACAAATTTCAAAGCAATATCTCAAAGAAGGCTCAAACACAAATCATTTATTGCATTTAAAAAAAATCTCAATATCAAGGTACACTCAAACAAACAAACTGGTATAGCGCTCCTGCATCTCGTCCTCGTGCTCCCATGTGAACTCTTCCGGAGAGTGGTGTCTCCACATGACGCGGACAAATGGAATAGTCTGGTTCCGCAACTGCTTCTCCCTCCGGTTAAGGATCTCTACTGGCTGCTCCTCGTAAGTTAATCTCGAGCCCACCTCCAACTCTGAATAGTCCACCACATGGCTCGGATCTGGAATGTAGTGTCGAAGCTGGAACACATGGAAAACGTCGTGTACTCCCTCTAAGCTAGCTGGAAGTGCTAGTCGATATGCCATCTCGCCAATCCGTGCCGTCACGTCGAAAGGTCCGATGAATCTCGAACTGAGTTTCCCGCCTCTGCTAAAACGAATGGTGCCTCTGGTCGACGAGATTCTTCAGGAACACTCTGCTTCTAGCTGCGAACTCCGGTGACCATCTGTTGTTGTCCGCCTAGTGCTTCTGTCGATCCATGATGCTCTGAGCCTTGAGTCCAAGTACACATAAGAAGTTTGGGATATCATGCTTTGACAAGGATCGAGGATCAAATAGTCACAAAGTGGAAGAAATTTCAATTACAACTTAGAGGAGCAAAATCATGAAGACACAATTTTTAAGTACGATCAAAATCGATAGTTTACACAGGTGGCTAGCACAAGATAGGAAAATCATGGTCAGACAGACATGATTTAAGATCAAAATTTAGACAAGACACGAACGAAGTATGGAATCAAAATCTGGCAATGTATAATTTGAGGAAATCAATGATCTAACGATACAATACTAGAAGGTAATTAGCAAGGGTTGATTTGAGGAACGTACGAAATACTCAGGAGATACAGTATCAAATCAGGGTGAACATGCAAGGATTTGTGATTCTCAAAAACCAATAATCATATGAAAAGAAATTATAGTCTCCAGAATATCCAAGAACATGTTGGTATCTGAAATCACTTTGCTTAGAATCCCTACCCCGCCAGTACGTATCTGACTGTAGTGGATTTTCGGCTCCGTGACTCAAATAACAATATATCTCCAAATACTCTATCAAACTTATCCATTTTCTAACAATCATTGACGAAGCAACCCAAGAGATCAAGATATGAAGTATATGACAAGGTCTCGACAATACTCGAAAACCTATGGGTGTCTGAAATCACTTCAACTTAGAGTTCCTGCCTCGCCAGTGCGCTACTGGCTGCAGTGAACCCTCAGTCTCCATAATCCAGCTAATGGCTGCAGCGCGCAACTGCCATGCCATAGTAGGTCATCGAATAGCCTCTCGACTTTATCCCTAGAAATTTCAAAAGAGTTCCAAGGAATTCAAAATGAGTTTCAATAGTCCAAGTCACGAAAATGGTGAAGTTACCTGACTGTTAGAATACAAGGGTTTATTAGGTACTATGAAGTAACACGGAATCCAATCGAAGAGTAGTGAGTACAAAAGGGCAACAAGGAAGATTTAAAATTTCAGACAGGGAGCGGAGTTTTAAATTATAACGAAATTTCAACTGATATTTGGAATGGTAACAAGATTTCGTATATAGAATGTTATCCCGAAGGAATAACAGAGTCTCGAAGGATGAACTGAGGCAAGGTATTAGATAGGAGACAAATTCCAAGATGAATAAAATTCCGTACTAGAAACAAGTTTTAATAAAATCTCGAATAATAATGAAATCTCGAGCAAAACTTGAATAGAAAATGAAATCTCCAATAAGGTACATAGTAGAAAATAGAAAATCAAGTATCAACAAAGTCGTGAATAAGGAACAAATTCTCGAATAGAAAATCTCAACGAGGAGACAAGATTTGGAATAGGGAACACGGTCTCAACGAGTCGCGAGTAGGAACTGAAATTCAAAGTCCGATAAATCTTGGATGGGAGACAAAATCACGAACAAAAACAAAGTCTCAAAATAGGAAACAGGATCTTAAAACATCGAATGGAATCAAGTTACGAATGGAAAAAGAGAATCAACGGTGAATATAAAACAATTATCCATGAAACAAGCGATACCTCAAATAGGGAACAAGATCGAAACAAAGTTGGGAACAAGTGAAATCTCGAAATAAGAGACAAGATCAAACAAGATCTTGAATAGAACAAAAAAAACAATTCACGAATAAGAAATAAAATATTGTAGGGAACGAGTCAAAATTTTAAAGATAGAAAACGAAATCTGCAAATAAAATCTCGAATAGAAGCAAGATTCAAACAAGGTTTTGAATGGCATAAGTTTGAATAGGAAGGTAATCCCGAAGTAAAGTCTTAAATATCAACAGAGTCTGAATAGGGAACCAAATCTTGAATTAGGAAACGACGCCATAGGAAACAAGTTATCGAGCATGAAGAAAATCTCAAATAAGAGCAGAGTTACGAACAAGAATGGAAACAAACTTTCAAAATACATCTCAAATAGCGACCAAGTTTCAGAAAAGAAATAAAATCTAATAATCCTTAAATAGGAACAAGGAGGTTTTTAAGAAACAAACTAGGTGCAAGAGGAACCTAAGGAAAAACTGGATTATGAATCCTGATCCATGGTTTTCTCCAACCATGCAAAAGAGTCTTCTGTCTTCAGTCTATCTTTAGTATTCTTCCGGGACTAGAATCTCTTCAACCTTCAACTGTTCTGTCGTAAACTGGTCCCTGTGGTAGTTCTCCATGCTGTTGTTGAATCTGGAGAGACGGGTCCTTCTGTGATACTGGTGTTTCTCGTGCTTGTCCTTGGGCAGTGTGATCAGCGGTCTCCAGCAGTCCTTGACTTGGTGGGCAGGCGATTAGCAGTACAAGCATAGCCTTCGTCTCTTGTGGCACTCTTTGTGGTGATGTCCTGGGCGACGGTAGAAATTGCAAGTGGTCGTCATCTGGATCTCCCGCTGGGCTGAAGCACACAGCCTCTGATAGGAATATACGGCTGCTGGTGTGCTGGATACTGAGATCTTGCTTTCTTCGGCATAAGTCTTCATGTCTCTCCTGGGCTTCAGCTTCCCATCTTGTTGTTTGTGTTACGAGCTGGGTCTTCCGGTTGGTGACTTCAATCTTCAGAGGAGTCAGATCCTCAAAAACTTGGATATTGATCTTTAGTGGTGGCTCCACGTTCTCGATCTGCTCTTTGGTGCAGGATATGCGCTCGGTGTCGGAAAAATCCAAGTGCCTGAGAGTCTGGAAATCAGAAGTCCTTCCTGGCTCGGAGAGTGTATCCACAAGTCTGACTTGGAAAGGGTGGCATGCTTCCTCTGGTTGTCAAGGGACTCTTCAGACGTCTCCGTCAACTACGTACTACCAATGGGGATAGTAGAGTGATAGAAGGTAGTGGAAGCTCGGAAACGTCAAGTGCAGGTGAATTGACAGTTCTGGTATCGCATGCTTTTGAACTATCTGCAAAACAGAAAACTGTTAAAATAACCTAGACCTACATACAACAAATGTTTATAGAATATTAAAATACCCGATACACCTGATATACCTGATATACCCTTATTTTCCGATTTTTCCTATGCTGTGATCAAGTTTTCCCTAATTATTCAAGTCCCCCAATAGTACGCTAAGTCCTAGGTACCATTAGGATGGACCTGCATGGGCCACCACTAAAAACATATCACGACCCGCTCCCGAATAATCGGACACGAGTCGGACACGCCCAGCCTTCGTCGTTAGACACGACGAAGTAAGCTGTACCAAGCTAGGGAAAACTAACCAGATAATCATGAAAATATAGAATCACAGCATCTAAAAACGTATCCCAGAATGATCACCATAATCCACAAATCTAGATATCATAATGTACGAGTCAACAGGAATGAAAAGTGCTATGAACTCTAAAGTCAATACCTCAAGTAAAGCTAAGTAATCTAAACCTGAAGCCTCAAGCTAAGCCTCATCATGCTCAACTAAATCCTGGGCTCTGGCCCATAGAGTAGAACAATGTCCTGCAAGCATACCTGCAACTTATCCAGTCAGGAGCAGAGCAAAGCACAGTTCTAGGTAATGAACAATAACATCATGATATGGAAAGTAAATGCTGAAAGAACAAGAAGAACAAGATATGTAAGAAAAGGAAGAACATGAACTACTGCTATAAAGATACATGGAAGATCATGACTATGTAAAGATGCAGGAAAGATCACGACTATAGCTAAAATCAAGATACAAGTAAGATCATGAAAGAACAAGTAAGATCCTGAACATGTGTGTTATAAATTTGAAATACTTCTATGATATGTGACCGGCTTAGGTAAGACCATGAAAGAACATGAAAAGATCCTGAAAGATCATGTAGGTACGGCTTAGGACCCGCGTGCACTGTGCGAGGCCTAAGCTAAAGATCATGAATAAGTATCCGGGTTTGGTCACATATCTAGAGTATTTCCCCACCCCAAGATTCAAGTAAGAACATGAAAGAACAAGCCAGAAAAGATCATGAACGTGTCGCAGTGTGTCAGCAATAAAGAACAAGAAAATGCACTGATCAAAACCATAGAATGTACTTGCCTTTGCTCCGGGAAGATCGGGAATAGGGAGATAGTAGTCTCTATGTTCACCTGAATTTAGTACAAGTTGGTTAAGTTAATCATTATCCATCTAAATACTTCTATCTCTATCTATATTTAACTATTTATGGATTAGCACTAATAATTATATAAAATAGGTAATTAGCAGGAATTGATGCTTAGTACTTCATACATCTATCTAACTAAACATTCTCACAACTATCTTCATAGGTTAGCTAAAAGAGTTAAACATTTATAGTGAAAAATTATATAGATTTCCATAGCAACATAACTATGAGTAAAAGGATCAATTGTTAAACTTTACTCAAGATTAATGTTAATCCATAATTAGACTTTTCCTAGTTCAGCACAAGGCTCAGCCTAGACTGTCATGGCCTCAAATGCTACAAAACATTATGGAAACTAAGGCTCCATAATCTATACAGAAGTAGTAGCTAACTGATAGAACACAAGCTAAACAATGTGAGCTGCCTGCACCAACCAGTCAAGAAGAACATAACATATTGTACTCCCAATTTGAGTCCAACCCCACACAAGCAACCTATGTGTCCACCAGTTCACCATCTCACACACATTATTTAGAGACCCAGCCCAAACACATTCAAAATATACCAATTGTTTTTACTAGTGCAGCAAGGCATCATTTGATCTACTGAAATTAGCAATTTCCGAAATGCACAACCAGCCACAAGCTAACGCCCATTTGAAATCACAAGTACCAAAGGCTCACCCACACAAGCAAGGGTGTAAAATATTCAAATGAAAATTTTCTAACACAACCAAGCCTCCCTAGAATATTTATACCATTCAGACCTATAATCGTGGACACAGCCTTTATTTACTACCAATCCCCTGTACAAATTGAAGAAAATCCACCAACCACTCAACTGGCAGAACACAACATATGTTGATATAACTTAATGAAAGCCTAAGCTATCATTGATAACAGTAACATTTTTCCTGAAATGAATTCCAGCACAAAGAGAAAATTATAGAACTTATGTGGAAATATATACACAACCAAATCGAATTTAAATTATGAAACCATACAACAAATAGACTAAAAAGGAAATTATCTAAGCTAATAATTTAAACAAGCAACTTCAATGTTAACTCTCGTCCCTGGAAACGCACATGCTTCCCGAACACGATCCGTACTGGACACGGCTACACGAACACAAATAACTGGCAGTCACAGACACGACTGTACTGGACACGCACACACTTTCCCGACTCAGTTCTGCCCTGCCCGACGTCTCTATCCATTTAGATTTCAAATAATAAATCACTCAATAGAAGAGATGTTCAGAACATTACCTGCGATGGTAATCGGATCCCCAAGATAAGGTGTCGAGTACAACTCCTCGCGTCCAAGGAAGGCTTGAACACCTGATCGGACACGATCCATAAACCCCACTGCGCTCAAGAACTCCACTGCGGCATAACATCAAACACAACCCGGACAGAAAATCGGGAAAGAAAATTTAGAACACAGAATCAAATTCCGACATTGCAAGAATTTGTCAAACTCAAGAATCGAAAAGGAGTTCAAATCCAAGCTTACCAAAAGTTAAATCCCCAACTGTTCTTTGTTGTTCGACCCGATCGCTCGATGGATCCCGATCAGATCTGTTGTCCGATCGTCATAACAAAACTCGTGATGCCGAGAACGTTCTGTTGTCGTCGTCGCAGAGCAACTTGCCGAAGAGAACCCCGGTCAGATCTCATCGCCGGAGAAGAGGATCGAAGTCATCATATCGCTGCTGCGGAGACGATCACTGCAGTATGGGAGTCCCGCGGTATGGGGACGGAGCTTGTCGCCGCCCGCTCTCGATAGCCTCGCCGTCGTCGCCGGAGAGATGTCACCATCGCGGCCGCCTCCTTCTCGAACGCCGGCGGGAGGAGGTGTCTCGCTGTCGCCGTCGAGTCGGAGGAACCACCGCTGAGATCGTGAAGTGGTGGCCGCCGTCGTCGGTGAACAGAATCGGCCTCAGTCGCCGCTGAAGGATGACAAGCCGAAAATAGCCGCCTCGTGGTGGTGGCGCCCCGGGCCGGAGAAGATCCTCGTCGTCGTCGTCGATCCACACAAAATTAGGGTTAGGGTTAGGCTCGGTGTAGATTTGGGGAAGAAAGGTTTGGGAGGCTCGAAAGTTTCAGAGAAAAAAAATAACTCTCTGTCCTCAACTCTGCATAAAAAGAGGAAAAGAGAGGATTTGCAAATAAATCCCTCCACAATGACAAATTAACAAATAAGCCCTTGCCCTTACATATATTGCATAAAATTCCCAAAATCAGTTAGAAAAATGGGGACCACTGTTTATAACTTTTCAAATTGAAAAAAATTGCTCCAAATTATTTCCTTCTAAAATATCAACCATCATATTTATTAATTAAAATAATTAAAAATTAACCTTCAATTTGAAATCCAAAATCAATAATTGCTATTTTTATTTTTTTATTTTTATTTTTTTAGAAATCAAAGTATTATTATTATTATTATTATTATTATCAAAACCGGGAAGTGGAGTTACAGGTATACACGTAGATCCCGAGAAGATCAAAGCCATCCAAGAGATGCGTCCTCCACGCAACCTAAAAGAGCTACGAGGATTTCAAGGACGACTTGCGTACATCAGGAGATTCATTTCGAACTTGTCTGGACGCTGCAGACCATTCACTCAATTAATGAAAAAGGGTGTATCCTTTATTTGGACTGAAGAGTGTCAACGAGCATTCGACGATATCAAACAATATCTTATGAACCCACCAGTTTTGGTGCCACCTATCTCTGGCATTCCATTTTTGATGTATGTCCGTGCTATGGACCATTCATTGGGTGCTTTACTTGCTCAAAAGAACAAAGAAGGCCATGAACAAGCTATCTATTATCTTAGCCGAACTATGATTGGTGCTGAACACCGTTATAGTCCGGTCGAGAAAGAATGTCTAGCTCTCATGTTTGCTGTGCAAAAGACGAGGCATTATATTATTGGTCAAACTATTCATGTTATATCTCGAGTAAATCCTCTGCGAGTACTCATGAAGAAGCCTAGTACACTTAATTCTCGGCTGGCTACATGGGCAATCCTGCTAGCTCAATATGACATGGTATATGTTCCACAAAAATCTGTCAAAGGTCAAGCGCTGGCAGACTTCTTAGCGGCTCATCCTGTGCCCGAAACATCTAAGCTCTATGACGAAATTCCTGACGAGACGTTAGAAGTCAATACGATCTCCGAAGAATTTCCAACCTGGCGTCTATTCTTTGATGGTTCATCAAGAATTGGATCAAATGGTGCTATCGTGGCGGGAGTTGGAGTTGTTCTCGTTTCTCCAGATGGATTAACTATCCAAAGAGCCTACTCTTTAGATGAACCTTGCTCCAACAATGTGGCAGAATACAATGCTTTACTCGTCGGCCTTCAATTAGCTAAACAACTGAATGTTGAATATCTGGAAGTTTATGGCGATTCTAAATTGGTTGTGAACCAGGTTAGAGGAACCTATGAAGTCCGTCATCAGGATTTAGTGCCTTATCATGAAGCAGCAATTAATATAGCTATATCATTCAAAGCTTTCTTCATTGATTATGTTCGACGAGCTTGCAATACTGAAGCAGACGCTTTGGCCAATCTTGCAGCTGTTTTAGCTATCCCTATTAAAAGACAGTAGGTGGTGGTTATCTCCAACCGAGAACTGTTCTGTATTGAAAACAATCGTAATATTGAATTCAGCAATTTTGCTGAAGTCAATGTTATCGATGACGATTGGAGAACTCCTTTTATTGACTTTGTGGTATATGACATACTCCCCGAAGATCCTAAGGAGGCTACAAGCGTTCGTCGACGATCTCTCCGATTCTACTACAATCAAACTACTAAAACACTCTATCGACGAACTTATGATGGTCTTCTTCTACGCTGTTTAGCGGGTGATGAAGCCAAACAAGTATTGCGTGAAGCTCACGATGGTGTCTGTGGAGCACACCAACCTGGTCCTAAACTTTAGGATCGCATTAGACGTATGGGCTATTACTGGCCCTCTATGGTATCAGATGCTATTGAGTATGCAAGGAAATGTCGTGCTTGTCAAATCCATGCAGACTTTATTCATCAACCATCAGAATTCCTACATCCAACTGCTGCTTCTTGGCCTTTTGAAGCCTGGGGTATGGACATTATAGGGCCCATTAATCCTCCTTCGTCTAGAGGACATCGGTTTATATTGGCGATAACTGACTACTTCTCCAAGTGGGCAGAAGCTATACCTCTAGCTGAAGTTAAGACTAACAGTGTCATCAACTTCGTTAAACACCATGTTATTTATAGATTTGGTGTACCTCGAAGAATCATTCATGATAATGGACCTCAATTCATCAGCCAGAAGTTCACTCGATTTTGTGATGATCATCGGATTGATAATGTTGCTTCAACAGCATACAATCCTGCCGCTAATGGTTTAGCCGAAGCCTTCAACAAAACCATCATTAAACTCCTCAAGAAGTTTGTATCCACTAACAAACGGAATTGGAGCAAAAAACTTGGCGAATGTCTTTGGGCCTATCGAACTACAGTCCGTAATCCCACAGGCTTTACACCTTTCTCTTTGGTATATGGCTGTGAAGCTGTTCTTCCTTTGGAGATGCAAATTCCTTCTTTAAGGATTGCTATTGCTAATGAGCTTACTATAGAAAATAACGATCTTCTCCGACATCAAGAGCTAGAAGCACTTGATGAGAAGCGACTAATGGCTCAACAGCATATTGAGCTATATCAAGCCCGTATCTCGAAGACTTTCAACCGCAAAGTTAAAGTCAGAATATTTCAGCAAGGAGAACTTGTTCTAGCAGTCAGACGCCCTATGACTATGACTCATATGAGCAAAGGGAAATTCGATGCTAAATAGGAAGGTCCCTATGTTGTAAGCAAGGTATTTTCAAATGGCGCTTATCAGCTTTCAGAACTTGATGGACGAGCTGCTATGATGCCTATCAATGGCAAATTTCTTAAGAAATATTATGTATGAATATAAATGTTTGTAAATCATCAAACAAAATCAAGTTCATAAATAAAATTTTATTTCATTTCATTAGATGATAGTACATGATATATTAAAGATCACTATCATCTTTCTCTACATTGGGACGCGGATCACTGCCGTCCTTCATAAAGACATGAGCAGCAAAAGAGTCGAGAACCTCGTTGCTGGATCCCACAAGAAACTTGCAGGCGGCTATCCTCATATCTTCTTCTTCTTTAGTCCTTCCTGGTTCAAGCAGGAAGTCCAGAATGTCACGTGATGGTTGAGGTGCAGACGGACCTTCGCCCATTTTTACCTCCTTAGGCTGGATTGGATCAGCAAGGCGTTCTTCAGTGCCCTTTTCAACCTTCGGGACGATCTCGGCTTTCTTAGATGCTTCTCCAGACGACATTTTTATGTTGAAGAGCGAAAGTGTTCATTCCTATCAGATTTCTGCTATATTTATAGACAGAAGTTCCTCAAATAACGAAGCGACGGTTCATCCGTTCATTAATGCCTGACGGTTCATCCGTTCATTTATCACATTCATCCAACGATTCATTCGTTCATTAAAACCTGACGGTTCATCCGTTCATTTATTATCACTATCTGACGGTTCATCCGTTCATTTCATCATTTGACAGTTTACATGTTCATTCATTTCACATCCATTGACGAGTAATCATCGTTCATTATTCACACCAGCAACTTGTTGTTTTCAACAAGTTGTCAAATCAAAATAATAATATTTAATATATTTTGCTACGTCCATATTACCTCTGAGCAGATATTATGAATATAATTATTTTCTACAAATCATCAAGAAATATATCATGTCTTGCACCTCTGGATATATTTTCTATATCTAATTAAATATACAATAAATAATGGAGTCACAACAAAAATGTCTTTTATTTATTGGAATATGAGATATCATAAAAGTGCTTCCATAACAACAAAAGCAAAGATACAAAAAAGTTTTAATCAAGAAGGAGGGATAATTAAATTATCGATTTGCTGCTTCAATATCTACAGCTCTTCTTCATGAGTAGACTTCACCTTCATTCTTACTTCTTCCATCCCATTTTCTTCATCAAAAATGGGCATGTCTATTGTCAGGCGAGTAATCTCAGCACTATGAGTTTCTTCGTATTCACTCTTCTTCTGAATCAGAGCGTTGAGTTGTTCAATCATAAGTTGCTGACTGGCAGTTTCTTCTTCAAATTCTTGCTGAAGGCGAATAATTTCCGCTTTCAGTGCAGTGAGTTTTTGTCCTTTACTCTCAGCCGCTAAAGTAACTGATTCTATTTTAGAATTATATTCAGCTGACTTTGCGGAATGAGCTTCCAAAAGGTTAAGAAGGTTGACCCTTTTCATATCAGCTTCATGAGCCATTCTCTCATATTCAATCTGCACCAGAGAGTCTATGTTCTTCATCTTAAGCTCCTTATATGTCTTTATGGAGACTTCCAATTCATTCATTATGTGTTCAAGAAGAGTAGCCTGAGCCTCATCTCCTTGATCTCTTATGGCCCTTATCAGGAAAGAAGTGGGTTTCCTAACCATGATAAAATCGGCTCCTTCTTTTTCTATCATCTTGCGAGCAAGAGATCCCAGTGATTCAAAGAAACATTTGGTGAATGATTGGACCACTTGCTGATTGATAGCCATAGTCCCCGGAGTCGCTGCTATTCCTGATGAAGATGGGGTTACAGGCTGTTCGATTCTTGGAAGTTGAACAACAGGCTCTTTAAATAGGGGAGCCAAAGTAGAGCTGGTTGCTCCTCCTGCTTGATCTTCTGCAAAAGTAAAATTGTTATTTTTTGATTTTTGATGGACAAAGAAGATTAAAATTAAGAACAATTTTACCTTGATTTGGTCTAACAATAAGCTCCTTTCCTATTGGAATGGACTCCTGTGGAACAGAAGTAGCTTCAGCTGCAATAGCTTGGCTGCTGCCCGCCTCAGAACCACAAGATAAATGATGACTACTGCTTACAACCACCGTTGGAATAGGAACCATAGTCAAGTCCGTCGGAGGTGTCGGCAAAGTCTCAAAATCTGCAAGAAAGCACAAATGAGAATATTAGTTATCGGTTTATTTAAAAGAAAAGAGCATTAAATCTCGTTTTATACCTTGAGGATCAGTGACAGGATTTTCTTGCAGCAGACCTTCATCAGCTATTTCTTCAGGAGATATTCCTATCTCAACATCAATAGCTTTTTCTGTGGATGCCTCTACTCTAATATCCTTTTTAGGATTTGAAGTATCATCGGCAGTATCAAGAGATTTATGCTCTTCAATTTCTTTATCAGGATCTTGTAAATATTCATCTACATCGTCAGATGAAGAATCTTCTTCATTTTCTTCTTCTTTTTCTTCTGCTTCTATGGCTACATTACCACTGCTAGTAGTAGCCTGATCTTCTTGTAAACTAAAACTGCAACCTTCCAGAGCTGCAATCATTTCTCGGTCTTCTTCTGCACGAAGAGTTCTAGGAGTGGGAGGAGGTTGAGTAGTTTCTGCAACAGGAGAGTGAAGTTGTGCAATAATCTCAGTATTTGGGGCAAAATCTCCCCTCTATTCATTTTCCTCGAGAGTTTTACTCCCTGATTCGGAAGCAGGTGTGGGAGATGCCATTAGAAGACCTGCAGCAGCATCTACTGAAGTCAAGAGTTGTTTAGAAGAAGACTCTTCCAAAATTTTTCTATTGACTAATCTTTTCTTTCTATGTAAAGGTCTAACAGGACTCTCTTCATTTTCTGGCCCTGCTTGCTTTTGCACGGAGGTTGGAGTAGTGGCAAATTCTTGTGTTTCGGCCAGCTGCCGAGATTGAGATCTTGTAGTAATTCTTTCAGAAGAATGATCCAGGACCAATTTCTTCTTTGCTGCAGGAGCAGGGGGCTCTTCTCTTCTTCTTTTCTTGGCAGGAGATTTACTCACCTTTAAAGAGATACGAAGTGGTGCATTCACTTCTTGAGGAAATATAATGTCCCTTGTGGTTTCCAGAGGTACATCTGCAGGTTCCTGCGCCTCCTCATTTATAGGGATTGATGGAGCAATTCTTCCTCTCCTCAATCTTGTGGCAGTGGCGAAACTATCTGCGAGATTAAAGTTCTCGGCAAAAGTATTCGCTGAAGTGTAGAATACGGAGTATGTGAAAAGCATTCGAGGACCTTGAGGAGTAGTCCTTGCTGGCATGGAAAATATGACCTTTGTATCACGGGCATTATAATAAGCCCAAGCCCTAGCTCCGTCTATCAGATAACCTTTGCCTTGGAGGCAAGTAATAGCATTCCCCACATGGAACTGATCATATCCGAACTGCCGGGCAAATCGGCTTGGAAGATATGGTTCTAAGTAGCACTCTTCTTCGAATCGGTAGACCAGATGAGATGGTCGAATTGTCTTCAACCATTCAAAAGCGACACGAGTCAAAGGCTGCATTTTTGAATCCACCATATTTGTGGGCATCTGATCATACCCAGCAGGGAAAGGAGCGCAGCAGAAGTTCCAGCCTCTGTTCAGATTCAACATAAATCTGCACTCAGTTAAGGAAGTATATTTCTATTTTTCGTGGGAATACCTTCGAAGAAAACTGCCGTCAACAGGTCCCATGCCCGGATCCATTAAAGTTGGATAGTGAAGAAGCAACCATCCAAACAGATATGTATACGGCAATTCTAAGCGAGGGAATTCCTTCTCTCCCTTCGCTTTCAGCATCGAGTCAACGTACAAACGAAGACTGGCGTTTAACTTACAAGTCATTGCTGATAGTAAGTCCATTTTGTAACCAAAGACTAATCTTACAGCTGCAAACAAGACGCCGCGATGAAAACGATCTACGGCACTGGATCCAGGAACTACGAATCTTCGCAGCCAATATGTTAAGAAACCCGCTAACTGAGCTTCTTCTGACATAGGCCTGTAGCCCATTCTCAAGTAACTTTCCAGATTGTCTCCTCTCTTCAAAGGAGGATATTCGTGATCATCTTTTACTTCTTTATCAAAATGACCACTTTGTTCTATTAATTTTCTAACCTCTGTATGGCTCAAAGGTTTAAAGAAGGAAGGGTAGCATTTCTCATTCTCTTTAGTTTTCTTCTCTTCTACATGATTGAGAAAGAGATATGGTAGCCACTTTGAAGAATAACAGGTGTTAGCAGTGGCACTCTTGTAAAAAAGAGAGCAGATCTTGTAATGACACAGTAATTCTTCGAATACTGTCACCATCTCTGGATTCTCTCTTCTGAGCCTGTTCAACTCATCATTTGTTGGAACATACTCCTCATACGGAGCATCTGCCATAGGCAAGTACGAGATGAACTTTATCTCGTGGAGTGCAAAGCCCATCTTTCCCCCTGGGGTCATGAAAGTTCCAGTCCTGTAGTTATATCTCTCAGCTAAAGCTAAGAACATATGAGGATTGGGAGCAAATCCGTAGACAGTGGCATGCACTGCCTCATACAGGTTGATTTGTTGGAGTCTGTTTTGGAATTTTGTCAGAATCCAATTTGCGATATAGGTCCATCGTTTGTAGTCTGGATTCACCAGTCCAGTCAATCTTATATCCTGCTCAGGATACTTTCCTTCAACTTTCGCAAACTCATTTGCGAATATTGGGGTTCTAACAGGCATCAACATGGAAGAGTTCTCTGATGGAATACAACCTGGTCTTAAGCCTCTTAAAAGGACACTATACCTGTCAGAAGAGCTGTAGAATATATCCTTATGTTGTGGCCCTTTCTTCACAAAGATTTTTCCTGTTCGAGCATCCTGAAACAAGGTGATATTCCAGTCCATTTTTCTTGGGTAGCTCGCATGAGCATACCGTGCCAAAGGAAGGCAGCGAGCGATGTCTGGTATGAAAAAAGATCTATCTTGCTGGTGAACTATCCTATCTTCTATTCTCGGCCTAGGCTGAGAAGCTCTCTCAAAGGCATCACCAAATAGGAATAAAGGTTTCTTGTGAATCACAGCGTCGGCTGATTCTAAAGGCTGTCCATTCATCAAACACATCAAGGTTTCATTGTCTTGAGAAATCAATATAGCCTGACGGGAGGCCGGCAGATCATATTGAGGGTAATGGACATGAGACAAATCTTCTTTGAATTCAGATTCTGTGAGGGTTCCCACAAAATGTTCGTAATCTGGATCTTCATTTACTTCAACTGCATCAACAAATAGAAAAAAATTAGTCCAAGACAAAGATTATGTTTTTTAACATAAAACATTAGAGTGCGCAACGTCAGTTTGCGCTGACATGACTTGCGCAACCTCAGTTTGCGCTGACATAACTTGCGCAACCTCAGTTTGCGCTGACATAACTTGCGCAACCTCAGATTGCACCGACATGACTTACGCAATATCAGTGTACGCATCATAAAGGGCTGCGCAAAGCAATGGTTTGCGCTGATATCTGCGCAACTTAATTGTTTGCGCTGACTCCTCGTCAGCACAAATCGATAGTTTGCGCAAGATTTCAGCCTTCATAAAAATGAAGAACTGATAATTGATGCAACCGAAACCCTAAAAAGGGTGGCGCAATATGAACTTATCTCTAAAAAGAGATGAGTTTCAAAAGAGTCGAATCACCCTAAGAAGGGGTTTTCGATCAGATTCAACTACCTCTCAACGCAGGGTGCACGGATTCGTGTCGGGAAGCTCGCCGTGCAACCCTGTCAGAAGACTCGGCCGGAGCCTTTCCTTTGGCGGCGGCGGCAGCGGCAGCGGCAGCATTTGATCGTCGGGGAGCCATCAGAATTGTCGGAGAAGGAAGGAGGAGAAAGCTCAGAGGTTTTCTCTCAAAGGCACGAAGAAAGCAAGTAAAGAATATTTTGAATGAACTGAGGGACTATTTATAGTTTTCCAAAGTCGAAACGGCCACCTTAGATTGCGCCTAAAAATGGGCTAAACCCTCAGATTGCGCAGACAGCTCATCATGTTGCGCAAAATGATTCAACATTTAAAAATTCAAAGTATTTCAAAATTTTGAAAATAATCAACTTTCGAAAACTTTGAAGGGGGTCTTGTAGGTCCTAAAAAATCAAGTTGCATCAATCAACAATTTCAAAAATTCAAGATATTCATCATTTTGATGAGTTGCGCAGAAGACAGATTGTGCAGACAGCACATTGCGCGGGCTGGATTGCGCATGTCCCCAACTGCGCAGGCTGACGTGGCAAAAGTAATCATTGACTGAATTAAATCAGATCTTCCTGACAGCTGACAACACGAATAACGAGGAAACTGTTCATTTTTGGCGCCGTACAGTGCTCGAGGGCAGCTGACAGGTGGCAGCACAATCCAACATTGCGCAAACGAATCCTGCGCAGTCTGAGTCTGCGCAAACCAATGTCTGCGCATTTCACTTTGCGCATTTTGCCAATATAACTGACAAATTACATGTGGCATTCGTACATCAATTGCTCATTACGTGGCAACTATCTATGCACGATCATGCGCATTTCAATCAAATAATGCCATGTGTCCTAGATAGTTGGCCATGATCTGATAACTGTCTGCGCAGTCTATGTCTGCGCAAACCAATTACTGCGCAAATCATCCTGCGCAGTCCAAAATAACTGAAAGTTAGTTATTTTCAGAACTCTATAAATAGAGTTTCAAGTCTTCATTTAAGGGGATCAAGATCAGAGATCAGAAATCAGAGAGTTCAGGAGTTCTTGCCAAAGTGCTGCTGCATTCTTCCGAGACTTTTGTCTTCAAATTCAGAGGCTTTTGCCTTCAGTTTCCAAAGTTGTTTTCTACTTCAAAGGCTTCGTCTTCAAAGTTCACATCGTCAAAGGGATAAAGCAATCGTCTTCAAGATTGGATTCCTATAGTTGTAATTTTCCCAGAATTCTTGTAATCTTTATTACAAAGTTTGTATCAATAAAGTTTTATACTTTTGTTTTTGCAAACAAAGGTGTCCTACCAGTCTATAATCGAACAAAAATATTTATATATAATTCAGACCTATGTTGTGACAAATCAATGTTCTAGTGTTCTAATTGTTTCTAGATATGTTTTTCTACGTTGTTGTAGGAGCTACATGGGCCACCACTAAAAACATGTCACGACCCGATCCCAAATAGTTGGATCGAACCGGATTATGCCCAGCCTGCACCGTTGTTGAGACGGCGGCAATAAGCTGTTCCATTAGTAGGTATCCACAATAACATCTATATTTGTCACAACTAATATTCGGGAATTTAAAACTTTATTAAATATTGAAATAAATACAACTGAAATTAAAAGAACTGAATTAAATATTGAATTCAAATAATAGAATTTTTCAAAAACAACAATCAAACTGAAAACATGAGAGTCTAGCTAAGCATTCGGCTCATCGGCCTCAGTTCCTGCGTCCTCCAAAGGGGACTCTAGCAGCACCACGAGGTACAGAACTGGGTCGTAATAGCTGTTGTATAACAGCTCAGTATCCTCATAATCCCCTAAAAATGTATCTCCAATCAGGAGGGAACAAAGTACAATTCATGCTAATCCGACAATTAAAATAATAATAGAATCATGCACTTTTAAACAAATTGAAGTAGACAGTTTTCTAGCAGTTAAAATATTGTGATTTGAATAGGCAATGAATATGACCGGCTTGGGTTGTACAGTTGTATCATATTGATACGATATGACTTATCCCCGTGTGTAAGAGGGGTAAGCTAATACAGTTCTAATTTATTACTTTGGATGTGGTCATAATCATTACACTATTCCCCAGTACCCAACAGTCAATCAGTTAGTAGTGCTCTCAGAGAGAGTTCCGTGTTGCATCGTGGTTTAAACTTGCAGTAAAGCGATTATTAAATAATTGTAAACTAACATAAAATGTACTTGCCTTGGTTTGACTGGATTCGAAGGATGGAAGACTTCGAGATGGAAATTAGACTCGTCCTCGAAATCCTACATTCGAGAAGTTTGTCTCAGATTCCAAAGTTACCATGCTAACTATGCTAGTTGCAATCTCTAAGTTTGTCCTAGTCAAATTTTAATCTTGATTACACAATCACAAACAAATCTCGATTATCGGGTGCGTTTGTAATTAATTATGAGGAAAAGATCAACTTAACTTTTTATTTTGGAAAAACTCGTAGTTACCAATTTAATTGGTTAAAACTTTGTATTTTCGTAATTATACATATAAGACTAAATTTCTTGTTAAATGAGAAAACATGATCTTTGTTTAAATATTACAAACTTGTAAATTTTAATGTGAGAAAAATCTCATTAATTTTTTTATATCAAAATAATATTTATTTTAGATTTACGCGTCTACGCTAAAAACCAGCAAAACCAGAAAATGAAGAAAACTACGTGTCACGCCCCACTCCCGAATAATCGGATACGAGTCGGACACGCCCAGCCTTCGTCGTTGGACACGACGAAGTAAGCTGTACAAAACTAAGGAAACTCAAAGTCACAATGTAACGTAAACAAAACACAGCTTTTATAACGTTTCCAAAAAATCACCCATATCCATTAAGTGTTTTAAATACAAACTCAGCCGGAGACAAATCCGGTCAAATGAAATAATATACAATAATGAATATCTACAATACAATCTCCAAAAAAATAAACTAAAATAAAAGCTACAATATCCAAGCAATCACCAGCTCCATGTAATCTCCCACTCACCTGCAACGATCCTATCAGGAAAAGAGCAAAGTACAACCCTGACCAGACAATATACAATGTAATCTGTAATCCAGAGTACAAGGTGAAACCAGAATACCAGAATACTAGAACATGAAATGAAAGTGAAACTGCGGTACCAGAAATGAAATGTAAAACTGCATGCAATGGACGACAATCAATATGCTAGACAATAAACACAACTATCAATGTACAAGACAATGAACACGACAATCAATGAATCAAGACAATGTACACGACAATCAATTATGCAAGTGTGACAATTTGAAATATTAGAACTAATGTGTGACCGACTTAGGAAACAATCAATGAGTCAATAAGTCAATCAATTCTACAAGGTACGGCTTCATCGTACGTGAAGTGTACGATTAGGCTATCCACGATACCTATGTTGGGTGTGGTCACACAAAAGCTAATATTTCTCCCAATCTCCGCAATAAACAATGACTCACAAGCAATAAATAATGTACAAGGCAATCGTGTGTATCTCGTGTCTGACATGAGAACATGGCACAGGAATGTAAGACAGAAAACAAGATACAAGTCGAGTCAGTGTACTTGCCTCGGTTTGGTTGCACGAGAGTAGTACTGCATGGTTGTAATGATCACCTGTTAGTTTGTACAATTTATCAGAGTTTTAAATAATAACATTTAACTAACCGTATAGATATAGCTAACAATAATTTAGAAAGTACATATAATATAACTTTTAGAAACATTTGTTATACTAAAATAATTTAGCAAGAAAAATACTAGAACATAAATATTATTATCAACACATATATTTGTAAGAAATTATTACTCAATTTATCTGCTATCTTTTAGTAATAAAGAATTATTATAGGCAACTAGCTAGCAATATTTTAGGAGAAATATATAATACAGTTTGATCAAAATAGTATTGGTGAAAATACCTTTAACTATATGAAGAACAATATGTTACTATTTTTAGAAAATACTTATAGATATATAGTTGATCAAAATAGTATTTAGTGAAAATACTTTTAGGCTATATCTCGCAAGGAAAAATATTTATAACGTATCAAACTTATTTATTTAACAGGTATTGCTTTAGCTAATTATTTACAAAATAGTGATAATAAAGTTTTATCCAAATATTTAACCAATAATATTTTATGACAATTAATATTAGCATTTTATAACTTAATTAAGAGAAACTACAATTAATATGACTATTTATTAAATAAAGACTAGCCCACTGTAACAACATTTATTAAGACAACGGACTCCAAAACTCAGCCCAACTTATATACAATAACCCAGCCAAATTTTAACCATAAACAAGCAAACCAAATTTTTACTAATAAAGGAAGTAGCAAAATAATCCAAGAAGACCAAAAAACTCTTCCCAGGCCCAATACTGGCCCCAGCCCAGCCTTACTCTCAGCCAAAAGAATATTACCTAATATCATATAACAAATCCAGCCCATCACTCTGTCCTGGCCCAAAACCCGGCCCACATTCTAACTGTTGGAAAAACTAATTACTAAATAACCTAATGAATGTTGATTCTCCAATACATAACAATGTGATTCTTCAAATTTGAAGAATCGGCTGACCCACTCCTATTATTTACTTATACTCAGCCCATCTCTTCTTACGAGGGGTCACTGGCCCCTCGATTTTCGAGGAGGCAAGTCCCTTCAGGTGAGAGTCACAATGACTTCCCCACATCCCAACAACCTACTCCTTATTCTACTGCTCAAAACAAGAAGAAGCCAAGAGGCCTATCCCTTTAGGGTTTGTTTGGTAAAATGGATTTTGTTTTGGATTTGAATTTGGAAATCCAAATCCAAATTCAAAGCAAAATCCAACTCCAACCAAACATAGAATTTGGTAAACTAGAATTATGATTAACAATTATGATAATAAAAATACTATTTCATAAAATAATAACTAATTAATTAATTACTATTATTATAATTATAGTTATGATTAATAATTAAATTATTATTATAATTATAAAATTATTTATGATTAACAAATTATTAATTAAGATTATAAACAAATTATTAATTAAGATTATAAATATTTTTTTAAAAATAGTTGTAAAAAAATTATATATAAAAAATAATGAATTATTAATTTATTTTTAATATATTTGTTAATTGTTAATTATTAATTATTAATTATTAATTAGTTTTAACTAAATATTTAATAAAACAACGAAATTATTAAAAATGACTATTTTTCTCCAAAATTCAACTTTCCAAATTTTGGATTTGGTTATACTTTCCATATCTAAATCCATCTTCAACCAAACATGGGATTCCATGGATTTAACTCCAAATCCATAAAATCCTAAAATTCACCTCCAAATACGGTTTACTAAACGGACCCTAAAGTGTGACTTCCGAATTCCATCCTTTACTTTTCCACCCGGCCCATACTTTATTAATTCACAGACAAGAACTCCTCTGTCCTCATCACTACTCTCTCACTAATACCCACAAAATTCCACTTAATTACTCATTCGGCTACTCTTCTTCCCACTCCCGAGGAGCACAGCCGCCCAAGTATCACGTGAGCCACTCTCATTTTTTTTCCTCACTTTCCATCACTCTCCTCAGCCCTCTCCATTCTTCACTAGCCGACAGGAAAAGTCCATCCCCACATGTCCTCACTCATAATTACATAATTAATACTAACAATTTATCCCACTTTCTTCACCTACTCCATACTTACTCCCATTCTTATTCTTTCCCAGCACAAAATAATCCATTCCTTCCATCTTCCTCAGACCCATCTTCTTCTTCTCCCTACTGCCGAACAAGTCCCAACCTCTCCACTATTCTTCTTCCTAATTGTTAGATCAGCCGACACACAAAAAATAATCCCCTTTCCTTCATCTACTTCCACTACTTCCCAAAAATCACCAAACCCTCACCCTAAGAATTCTTCATGTTCTCTTCCTCTAGCTCACCACAAAACCGAAACCCTAATTTCTAATACCAGAGCAAGAAAGAAAGAGGGGATCGAGAAAGATCGGAAGAAATTTACCCCGACGGTGGATCCAGAAAATCGGCGAACGGCAGTGGCGAGCGGCGTCGTGGTGGCGAGTCCGGCTCGAGACGGCGGTCAGGGCCTCTGGACGGTGGGTCCTGACGACGAGGCGCTGCGGATATGACGAGGCCAGATCCGCTCGACTCGGTGGCCGTTGGGCTCTTGGCGAGGTCGCGACATGGTAGATCGAAGTCGGCGGCTCCTCCTGCTGCTGGATCTCGACGGCGGCGGTGGCCACGAGGAGGTGGCTCCTCGGTGGCGCAGCAGTCGAGGCGAAGACTGGCGGTGCACAGTCTCCAAGACAATACTGCAGTCGAGGCGACTGCAGTCGAGGCGACGGCGACGCTCTGGCGATGACGATGGCGGTGGAGCTAGACCAAGGATGGCCGGAGAAGTAACCGAGCTCGGCAGTGCTCCGATCAGAGAGAGAGAGAACAGGAGAGAGAGAACAGAGAGAGATGAGAGAGAGGAAGGGGTGACGTGTAGAGAGAGAGAGAGAGAGTACTGACAGTGTCAGAACATTGAAATTCGTGTAATAATTTAATATTATTTATAGTGTAAAGTCAGTGGCAGAGGTGTAAATAACTGTAGATCTAGGGGTTATACTATAGTGGCAGATATGTAATAACAAATAGATCTGGGGGCTTTAGAATAGGTTTAGTAACAGAATTACAAATTTAAAATTCAAATAAAGTTTTTTTTTAATAAAATAAATTCCAACTCTACTTTCCCTCCAACAGTAATACAGTTTTAACAAATTTCAAACTATAAAACTGTTTCAACATATTTTTTACAAATCCGAATATTCAAACATATTTTCAAATTCAAATATCCAACAGATTTAAAAACAGAATATACTAACCTAATAACAGGATTAGTTATTAAATAATTACTTAATAATCAACTTAGTCAATTAAAATTATAGTTGTAACACATATTACTTAAGAAAATAATTATTAGCAAATCTTTTCTTAACAATTCAACAGAACAATAATAATTTCTAAAATCAAATTATTTAGGACTTTAAAAGAATTATTATACAAAATACTTTTCAAATGGAAAAATTCATTAATAGTAAAAATTCCTATTACTCAATTTATTAAATCGAAATTAGGTTTTTGTAATAAACAATTTTTAAATTCAAGAAAAAATAGAACAAAAATCCTAAAATTTACCAAACATGATTTTGGGAGTTACACTACGCTACAGTTATTACAGGCCACAGAAAAAAATAGAAAAGCTGGCTTATGCCCTTACAAATTATTGAATTTAAATAATAAGTAGACCTGGATTAGTCCTGAAATCTCTACTACAATTTAATTATAATTAAATCTAATAATTAAAATAAATTAATATTGAGTCTCAGATATTGGTCGTCATATAGGCTAATGCCTCAACGTCCGGGCGAAACCGGTTTCGTTTGCACTAAGCCAGGGCCCATTGACCAATACGGTCGTCGCCCAAAATCCAAAATAATATTCTTTTCCGAAAAAACCATTTTAAAATTATAATTAAATTTTATAGAAAATCCGGCAGCACTTGCTCTATTTTCGGTCAACCCAAAAACTGGAAAATGTGCCATAAACACCATTTATAAAAAGTCCCAAACCAGGGAACACCTAGAATTCAATTCCAAACCATTTTACACCACAATTAAATTCACAAAGTAATTCCCGAATCTCAATCGAAAATCCGCAATATAGTTTCGGGAATTCCCCAAATGAATTCGGAAATCATAACGCCAACAATCCAGAAAATATATTTCGGAAAAGTTCGAAATAAACACCGAATATCACAGAACATTTCCGAAAAAATCCAAAGTTACGACGTCGCTAAAAACCGAATTCCCGGGAGGGAATCGGGGACCAATCTCATCATAGACAAACGAAATAGGACGAGACAGAGGAGTTATACCTTGGGTTGCTCGGCTAGAGCTCTCAGATGAAATTTATAGAATGATAATCGCGGACAGCGAGTCAAAAAAGCCCGAGACAGCGCTAGACAGTACTGTCCAGATCAGCAGGCACTCGCGAAAACCCGGACAGCGGAGAGAATGGGCGAAAAACAGCAGTACAGAACTGCGGGATCGTCGGAAGACGTAGGGCACGGGCGCGGGGCCAGCGACGTGCGCTGGTGGCGGCCGAGAGGGGCGCCGGAGAGAGCTGGCCGCGAGGGGCGCTGCGGAAAGGCGGCCGGAGATGGACGAAACTGCGGGGACGCGCGACAGGGGGTCCGACAAGGGAGGCCGGCGGGTTTCAGCGTCGGTGGAAGGGCGCGGGGCCGGTCGGGGTCCGTTGGACGGCGGAGTTGGCCGCGGGGCGGCCAGGAGGTCGTCGGGACGGGCGCCTCGGAGGTGGCCGGCCGCGCGGAGGGGCGCGATGGCCGGGAACGACGGCGACGGGCGGATCGGGGTCTACGGGACGGCGCGGTGCGCGGGGAAGGCGAGGGTCGCCGGAGCCTAGGGCACGAGTTGGGAGAGACTCGATTAGGGCTCGGATAGCTCCAGAGAAGTGAGGAATGAGAATGAGTGAGGGAGAGGAGAATGAGAGGTGAGGGTTTTTGAAAGGGAAGTGGTGGGTTTCCTTTTGTGGTGGAGAGGGAATGGAGGAGAGATAAGTGAGGAGAGTGGGGAAGTGGTTGAGAAGGAAATGAGGAGGAGAGACCCATTCGGGGGTTTGTCTCCTGGAGAGAGGAAACCGGGTCGGGTCGGGTGCGGGTTTGGGTAGTTTAAGTTTTAGCCCAAAAAAAATGCTATTGTGTACATAAAAAAAATATTAATTTTAAGATTCCAGTTGGGTTCGGGCTCGGGTCAGGTCAGCAACCAAAAATCCAAATTTATTATTTTGAAATTAATTTTACTAATATAATAATAATAATAATAATAATAATAAACTTACGAAATAAAAACTGGGTTTCACAATCGGAGATGGTCTTATAATTAATTTTTCTTGTGAGCATGCAACACACACACAATCACGAGGTAAAAGAATCTTCTTGTTCTTTAAAGGATGTCCTCGTGAGTTTTAACTATTCGATGCATCATACTAGATCCAGGGTGGCCAAGCCGATCATGCCAAAGCATAAAAAGTTTTGGATCATTGAACTTCTGGTTCATCGCGGTGTTAGATTCTATGACACTTATTTTTGCATAATACAATCTTGATGAAAAAACTGGGAGTTTTTCTTTCACATGCTTCTGGCATGAATCATTGGATGGCATGAATCATTGGATCATTGAGCTGATGAAGGACTTCGATATCTCTTTGCAGTACCATCCGGGGAAGGCCAACGTAGTTGCAGATGCCTTGAGCAGGTATCCAGTCGCTATGTATTTGACGACATATCGTCATCTATTGGCCGATCTGGATAGTTTGGGTATCGAGGTGATCGTTCCGGGCATGGAGGTTCAGATGTGGGGTTTACAGATTCAGTCTGCGTTGATGGACAGAGTCAGATCAGCACAGTTTGATGACGTGACCTTGAGGAGTATCAGAGAGCAGGTGCAGGCCGGATCGTTAGACGATTTCTCTATAGCCGAAGATGGGTCGCTGAGGCACGGTACTAGATTGTGCATTCCGAGTGGAGAGCTTCGGGAGGAGATTCTGCAAGAAGCGCATCGTTTCCAGTACTCTATGCATCCTGGAGCCAACAAGATGTACAGAGACCTGAGGGAGCACGTATGGTGGTATGGCATGAAACGAGATGTAGCTCAGTTTGTATCTCGATGCTTAGTGTGCCAGCAGGTGAAAGCCGAGAGACAGAGGCCAGGTGGTCTGCTTCAGCCACTACCCATTCCAGAGTGGAAGTGGGAGCACATCACTATGGATTTTGTATCTGGACTTCCACGATCTTCAGGAGGGAAGGACGCGATTTGGGTCATCATTGATAGATTGACCAAATCGGTCCACTTTTTGCCTTTCAAGGTGGGACTATCTACGGAGAAGCTGGCAGAGATGTATGTGAGACAGATAGTCAGATTGCACAGAGTTCCTGTGAGCATAGTCTCTGATCGGGATAGTCGTTTCACTTCCCACTTTTGGAGGAGTTTGCATACTAGCTTGGGCACTCAGCTCAAGTTCAGTACCGCATATCACCCCCAGACGGACGGGCAGTCAGAGAGGACCATCCAGACACTCGAGGATATGCTTCACACTTGTGTGTTAGATTTCGGGGGATCTTGGGAGGACCATCTTCACTGGTAGAGTTTACTTACAACAACAGCTATCAGGCCAGTATAGAGATGTCACCATTTGAGGCTCTATACGGACGGAGATGTCGCACTCCTTTGTCATGGGACGATGTCGGTGAGAGAGTTTTGCTTGGCCCGGAGATGGTGGTGGATGCAACAGAGAAGGTTAAGTTGATCAGGGATAGACTTCGGGTGGCTCAGGATAGACAGCGGTATTGGGCCGATAGCCACCGGAGACCGTTAGAGTTCGAGGTTAGTATTTGTTTTTCTATTTGTGCTTGTTGGTGATTGCTTGCTTTAGGATCTTGTATTGAGTCTTGTCTTGTGCCTAGGTTGGCGATATGGTGTTCCTGAGGATTTCTCCGACACGGGGCACGATTCGTTTTGGCCGAGACGGGAAGCTTAGTCCGCGCTTCATCGGACCTTTCACTATTCTTGGAAGGGTCGGTGCAGTGGCATATCGACTAGACTTGCCGCCTACGCTCGAGGGAGTCCATAACGTGTTCCATGTGTCGCAGTTGAGGCGGTACATGGCAGACCCTAGTCACGTATTGGATCACTCCGAGTTAGAGGTGGGGCCTACTCTCCGCTATCCAGAGCAGCCTGTGGAGATTCTGGATCGTCGGAAGAAGGTGCTCCGGAATCAAGTTATCCCTTTGGTTCGTGTCGCATGGAGGCATCACTCTCCAGGAGAGTCTACCTGGGAGAGGGAGGACGAGATGCGGGAGCGTTACCCTTATCTCTTCGAGCCTTGAGGTATTTTTTTCTTTGTTCTTGTTACTGTCATTGTGCTAGTTTGCTCTAATTTCGAGGACGAAATTTTTTTTTAGGAGGGTAGATTTGTCACCCCCAATTTTCTTAATAGGGCTAATATGGTCATTTGTATTATTTTATTATTTTTAATATTATTAAATATTATTTTTATTATTTTTATATTATTATTTAAATAGATATTTTATCGATAGTATTTTTATTTATAAAAAAAGTTTAATATATTTAATATATATTAAATAATAAAATATTTAGTTTTGTTTATAAATAAATTCTGATTGTTATTTATATATATAAATTTTTGAGTAATATTTCATTTATTGGATTATATATATAAATATATATATATGGATAAATATTTTGGGTTGATTTTATATAATAAATAAATATATAATAAATAATATATGTATGTATGTATTTATGTATGTATTGTATATATGTATGTATGTGTGTATGCATGCATTTATGTGTGTATAACTATATATATATAATATATATATTATAGTATTAATAGTTTAAAGAAAAAGAGAAAGAAAGAAAAGGGAACGAAAGAATAGAAAAAAAAAATAAACAAAAACAAAGACATATACACCTTTAATTTCCTTCAATAGTTCGTGCCGATTCGCACCATGTGCAACGAAAAACGAGTTCCAAAATCGAGAAAAACTCGATTTTGTGGGTTTAGAAACTGTCCCGAAACACCAACTTCGTGGCCGATTTGCGACCAGCGTGTTGCAAGTTTTTAAAATCGGTCTGAAGAGACTTAGAGACAACCTATAGGGCTTTAAAACATTTCTTGTAGAATTGATTTTCATGCACTGTAGAGAAAGTTATTGATTTTTGAAGTTGGAGAAAAAACTGATTTTCAAAAGTGAATTTTTAGTAAAATTGTCCCGATACGCCGTCCGTCCCGTCAATCCGGGCGACGTGGTCAAGAACCGAAAGTATTGATAGTTGCGTATCGACTTTGTGGTCGTGTGGGCTTTGACGGAATTCAAATTGGTCGCGTGTGCGCGACGAATTTGATGCGTATCCGTCAAAATATTCACCGTATCGACCTTTTGCATATTTGTCAATTACTTTTTGCACACTCATCAGATCGTGACGAAACTTGCGCCATTGGACTCGAAATATTTTTCTGGTCCTGCATGCCAAGTTTGGTCTGATTCTGAGACCGTTGATTGGGACGCCATTTTGGCGGGTCCACAATCCCACTCAACGGGTGATTTTGTGCACAACCCATCGGAATCCAAAATTGGACATACTGTTGGATTCGTCTCATCAAACCGGACCTGTAAACATATAGTTTGATGACTTTAGAGATCGTAGATTCTGGCACGTTTTTCGGTGCAAAGTGGATCCAACGGTGGACACCATTTTGACCCGAAATTACCGTTTTGCCCCTGTGTCCAGAATTGGACTTATGGGTAGGCGTTTCTAGCTAATTTGACCATTCTGAGAACGTTGGTAATGTCTGTTTCAGCATTAGGAGACAGTTGTGCGAGTTGACTGTTCGTAGCTTTTTGAGTGGGTGGTAGTTTCGATTTTTTCAGCTCAGGACGACAGGCGAGTACATTCTCTGATAGTTTTCATTGTCTTGATATCTACTATATCCGATTCAATTATAGTGTTATACTTGATTCTCGACATGAGGATACACGGACTAGTATACATTGAATTTCGTCATGAGATGTCATTCCCGGTTTACCTGGTATATGAGTACATTGTTCGATATTGTTTCCTGTACTTGTATAGACACCAATTTGGGAGTGGGCTGGCCCCCTGCTCTTCGAATCCCGTGTCATGACTTGTCATGTCTGGATTCATTATACTACTCGGGGATGGGGAGTTATTAGAGGTTATGTGATCATTACCCCTACTTGTTTACTACTTGCATCATAGCTTCACCCTCGCCTCACGTAGGGTGTAGCCTGACCTATTACTACTTGACTCATAGCTTTCCATTTTGGCCGGCCTGATCCCTATACCATTAGTTGTGCATAGCCGGTCAAATGGAACAGCCTGATCTTGACCCACACATAACGCTCTAATATCTCATGGCACTTTATTTATTTTTATGTTTACATCATACCTCAGATTTCTCTCCATTATTTATATTCCAGTTTCATCTTATATATCTCACACATGACATGATATATAGTTCTCTTGTACCGTTTTACTTTCAGTCTTGATATTCCATCTTGTATTTCATTATGATTGTCTCTTATAGTATTTGTCAATTCACATGGAACTGCTATTGGCGTTTGTACTTGCTCATATCCTGACAGGATAACCCCTGTTGTTTTTCAGAGGATTTAGAAGCAGATTGCCCGACCTACTACGGGTTTGGCATAGATGGAGCCTACGACCAGGACATGCCTGTGGACCCGGTGCTCGTAGAGGACGCACCGCCAGTAGTGGCCTAGTTCACCTAGATTTTGTCTTGATTACATTCTAGTTTGATACTTTGAGACTTGTAGTATTTATTTTGGGATATTGTTTTATGTCTGGTCTCTGAACTTGTGTTTGTGGCTTGGCACTATTTCAGACTATTTATCTCATCTTTATCTTTATCTTTATCATCGTGTTCATCTTCCTTAGAATTATGTGATTGAGTTGTGGTTATATTTCTCCGTACGGAGATGACAGGTTATATCATTGTGTTTTAGAGTCTATATATTCTAGATGACCTTTACAGCGTTCTACCGCCGATGCTGCGGCGTAGGCTGGACGTACCCACGTGCTCGTGCCCCTAAACAGGGTGCGGGTCGTGACAATCGCGGTGTTAGATTCTATGACACTTATTTTTGCATAATACAATCTTGATGAAAAAACTGGGAGTTTTTCTTTCACATGCTTCTGGCATGAATCATTGGATGTAATGCATAGATATTCCATATTCCCCTCATTCATAGTCTCGATATGGAAACCATTGAGACGTATGTCTTTGAAACTTAGCAAAAAAAAATTGACTTGCTTGAATACAAAGCATCTTTTATAAAAATATTTGTTCCACCCGGTAATATAATATTTGCTCTTCCAGAGCCCTCAATTAATTTTGTAGTACCAGAAATTGTACTAATATTTGCTTGTGCCAATTTTAAGTTAGAAAAATATTTTCGATCTCGAAGAATAGTGTGCGTTGATCCACAGTCAACCAAACATATATCTCTACCGTTGGAGTTGTTTACAGCATAATTATTTTCCATATTTCTTGTAAGCCCCCTGAATTTCTGGAATTTTTTTCGAATTTCCTAAATGATTTATTCTCGATAATTAATTTTGATTTAATTAGTTATTATCATTTAATGCTCTTTACCGTGACTTGGAATTCTAGAGCATCAGGGATGCCAGTCTCTGGAAACTTCTTTCTTGAAGTTTGTAGTAGACGAGATTACCTTCATTTTGATATATGGTGTCCCATCCAAACTCATTCCCTTGTGCTCCTTTTGTATCGCGCAACTTCGGGTCAACTTAGACCAATTAATCATTGATTAATTATTTTCACTTTTATTTTTGATCTTCGTTTGCGCGTTACCGTGACTTTGAATTTAAGAGCACTAGACCAGTCATTTTCTCAGAACCAACTTGTCATGTTTGACCTACTCGAGACGTTCTTCACCCATGACCTTCGTGTCCCACTCAGACACACCATCTTGTGCTTCATTTTCTTCGCACAACTTTCGGGTCAAATTAGGCCAATTAATTATCTACCGTAAAACCTGATTTAACTTCCAATTTAATTTCCGGGCCCGACATCGATCCAATCCAGTCGACCCAAAATATGGCCCTAGCCTGTTTTGAGCCTATTATGCACGTGCCACTTGCGTGCCACAATTTTGATCTCCCATGTGCTCCTATTTCATCCATGATTTTAATTGATTTTAATTATTATTTTAATTAAATCTTGGCTTCGACTTTGTCCAAACTTGGCCCAACGTCCGATCCAGTTTGGCATGGACCCTACCATGACTGCCCGTACACCCCACTGATATTTTCCCATTTTTCTCCTACTCAAAAATATCTCTATATATATAAATATCTCCTTTTCTTTCTCTTATATATATATATATATATATATACATATATATATGTATACATATATTTGTGTTTTAATAACTATCACACACTCTCTCTCCTTCCCACCATACAAACACCCTCTCCCCTCTCTCATGGCCGAATGGTAGCCCCCCTCTCTCTCTCTAATATCTCTCTTCCTCTCACTCTCTTTATTCTCACCCTTCTCCCTTTATATATATATATATATATATATATATATGTTATATATATACACACACACACATATCTCTTACTCTCACCCCCCATCCTTATACTCACCACCCCCCTCACCCTCTCTAGCCGACAAGCAACACCCCCTCTCCCATCAGTACAGCCCCCCCCTCTCTCTTAACTCTCTCTCTCTCTCCCTCTTTATATATATTATACACACACACACATAATTCTCTCTCTCTTCTCTAACTAAACCAACTCCATCACCTACACACCCTACCAGCAAGCACAGTCGAGCCCAGCCCCATGGCCGACCCCCCTCATCCCGTGCTCACTCTCCTCCTCCTCACTTCACCATTCTCTCCTCCCCCATCATCACCTCCACGCACCACCACCAACATAGTCGAACACCACCACCTCCACCATTAAACAACCACCACCACCTCATTTCTTCTCCTCCTCCATCCGACCACGTCGCCGTACCCTCGCCACCCCGTCGTAACTCCGCCATCGTCGCCGCGCCGGGCTCGGCCAAGCAGAGCCGCACCAATAGCAGCAGTTAGCTGCAGCAGCGGCAGCCGCTGCGGAGGGCGCGGGCAGCAGCCGCGCGCCGCCCCGGCCATCGCCGCCGCATGGCCGGCCACCTCCGCCGTCATGGGCCCCCCTCATGGCCGACGACCAATGGTTCACTACTCTGGACGGCCACCGTCCTCCGGGACGCGCCGTCGAGGCGATTCGTGCATTTTTTACGAAATTCCGTCGACGCGCGCGCGGACGGAAGTCAGAATTCGCGTCTCGGGACAGCGACTTCGCGCCGATTTTTTGGACAATCCGACCGTTGGATCGGTGAACTCTTTGCTCCGCCGCAATCTCGGTATATACCCCTTCACTTCCCTGAAATTTCACCCGTTAATTTCGTCGTTTGATACATCAAAACCGGCCACCAAGTTGACGTTTTAATTGAACTGTTTTTTGACAGTTTCGCGATGCCAACTTTGCGGGTTCGTATCTTCTCCATCGCAGCTCCGTTTTGCGTGCCACCAGTTCCGGTGCACAGCTGGTATAACCCTCTTCCTACCCCCTTTAGATTCCATTTTAGTTTGAGCATGTTAGGTCGGTCGAATTCGACGCCAAAGTTGGCCGTTCGAATTCTTAGTGTTGCACTTGTAAAATTCCATTTTTGAACTTGGGACTCCGGATTCAATTTCTGACACCACCAGTAGACTCGTGGCATCGTTCTGGTATGTTTTCATATAAAGTTTGTTAGATTTGGAGAACGTGGGCCCGGACACGCATTTCGGTGCAAAGCGGGTCCCACTTTCTGAGTCAACGGGACTTTTTGACGCCGGCTCATCGGAATCCAATTCCGGATATACCGTTGAGTTCGTATCGTCATTCTGGACTCGTTGACATATAATTTGCTAGTTTTTAGTGGACATTGGTTCCGGCACGCATTTCGGTGCAAGTCGGATACCAATATCCGGGCCAACGGGTCATTTTGAGATCGGCTCATCGGAATCCAATTCCGGATATACCGTTGAGTTTGTATCATCATTCTGGACTCGTTGATATATAATTTGCTGAGTTTTGAAGATATTTGCTCCGGCACGCATTTCCGTGCAAACCGGATTCCAAATGTCCGCGTCAACGGACCAATTTGAGATCGGGTCAACGAAATCCAATTCTGGATATACCGTTGGGTTCGTATCGTCATTCTGGATTCATGGACATATAATTTGTTAGGTTTTGTGCACTTTTATTTCGGCACGTTTTTCGGTACAAAGTGTGTCCAACGGCAGACATTATTTTGGTCCAAAATTACCGTTTTGCCCATGTATCCAAATTGGACTTTTGGACAGGCTATCCTAGATGATTTGACCATTCTGGACACGTTGGTGATGTTAGTTTCATCATCCGACAACATCTGTAGGTTTCTTTCCTTTTTGTGTCACCCTATTATTATAATATTTTCTCCTTTTGGTTGTTTTAGAGACCCGTCGATTTCAGTGATTTCTAAATCACTGAAATTCATAAGTTGACCTTGTAGATGGTTATAGAGACTAGCTTGACCATGGTTGACTACTTTGACTAGACGTCGAAGTAGAGCCAACAGTTGACCTAGGTTTGCTTAGATTTGACGAACGTTGACTTTTTGACCAAAGTCAACTGTAGGTCAACCATTGACCTATTTAACCTAGATTAGACTTAGAGTTGACCAGAGTTGACCAGTTGACCAGTTGACCAAAGTCAATTGTATGTCAACCTTGACCCAGTTTGTCTTAGTTTGACTTAGTTTGACCTAGATGTTAGTATGTCTTTTGACCCTGATCAGCTCTTGTATTATTTCATCTTTAGGTCTGTGGCTTTACTCTGAACCCTGATTCATATTGACAGCAGGACCCCAGGCGAGTACATTCTCTGATAACTTATTTCCAATTTATGATAACTGTTATGATTCATGTAATTAGTGTTGATATGCTTATTCCTGACACATGGTTCTCACGGATTGGTATTCTTGGATCCCGACGAGAGATGTTTCTCCTTCTTAGGTTGGAATGTATTGTGCAAGCACCCTTGTAGCTCTTGCTCGATATATGGTCACTGATTCTAGAGCAGGTTCGCGACCTTCTCATTAGAATCCCGTGCAGTGACGTGTCCTGTTTGGATCCATTCTACCAGTTGGGGTAGGGGGAGTAGTAGCGTATGCCTGTGATCATATCCCCTTGCTATCTTGAACAGTGTGAGTCATATACCGCACATATGACTTGTCAGGCCGATTCTTGACAGTTTTCCAAGCCGATCACAAGTTGAAACTGCTACTCACACACATTGGATATATAGCTTACCTTGATTTGTGTACATACCATGATTCAGTTCTACTTTCTTGTTCTAGCTCTAGCTCTACAGCTTACCATGCCATGATACATATATGTACACTCCATGATTTCATTGTATATGCTCTATTTACAGTCTTATAGCTTTTATTCTATCTTGAGATCTGTTATGAGATATATGTACTCGTTCCATCCTGACCGGATATGTTGAAAAATTTTAGGAGTAGTTGTGCCCTCATTATTGGACTTCATGATGTTGCTAGCTGAGGTGGATCTCACTATTATTCTATGTGAGTTGCCTGGTAGTTATCCTTAGTTAGTCTTGTTGTTCTTTCTTTATCTTTCATGTCTTATGATTATTATAGATTCTAGTTGTTCTAGTGATATTGTTATTAATTCTTGTCTTATCTTCCTTAGTTTTTGTGATGTGACATGAGTACATTTCTAGTTATGGATTCTTAGATGTTGTAGTTAGTATAGTATACTTGACAGCGTTCTACCGCCGATACCGCGGCGTAGGCTGGGCGTGGCCCACGTATTCGTACCCGTATATCCGGGTGCGGGTCGTGACACGTTTTTAGTGGTGGCCCATGCAGGTCAGTCTTTGCAGTTAATGCGAAGTCGTGGTAGTACTTGAGTTTATCTGTACTACTGCGAGCCTGCCCTAGGATTAAGGTTGAGTCATGGCATATTTTAGGATTTTGTACTCAGTCACATATTAGGAACTCTTGGTAGATTCCAGGGATGACCCCTGGAAATCATATTTCGAAAGGCTTTCAAATCTTTTTCCACTTGTTTCCGTTCGTCCTGATTTCTGAAATATCTGTCCGTATCAAACTTTATTCTTTCTTGGGATGAGTTATGGATCCCAGGGGGAAGGAATAAGTTGGACTTGTATATCATCTAGGTTGGGGAGAGAATATGATTTATCAACCTCGTATCATGGTCGAGGTTTGTTTTAGATTATATTCCACCATTTTCTATCTTGACCTAGGTAGTACCCTCGGGACTTTTCCTGAAATTTTTCTCTGAACCCTATCTCGGAAATTGTTTCTGTTGTTTCTATTAACTTACCCTTGACTTGTTGTTGAATTTTAAATCTTAATATTCGTTGTTGACCTTTAATTTTGTTTTGGATAATTCTTTTAAGAATTGAGTTAAGATATCCTGATAAACATACTTTGGACAAGGACGATGAGAACGGTAAGTGTCTACTTTATTTATGGAGTTTAGAATTCATTGCAGTCATATTAGCTAGCGAGACATGGACATAGAGCCTGATTTTGGATATACTATCCTAGTTATGTCATTTAGGTTCTCTTGCAGCCATACCGGGTGGCGTGGTAAGGAATCTAGATGACGTAATTATAGGGTGTATACCATGGTTATGGATTTCATTGTTTATTACCGCTATGCTTACTGGCGTGGCGAGAATTCTGGCAACATGATTTGGGATAGACGTGTATGGTTATCAGATCGTATCTTAAATTGATTCACTTGTTTTAACCTATTGGACAAGAGCAGTTCCTACTATTACTTCTGTTTTCCCATTCTTCTCTTCCTCATCGCATGATGATTTCCTCATCTTACCCTTACTTCCTCCGTCTTGATCCATTATGTCTTGGTTCTACCAATTACCTATCTTGTATCTACTTCTGTCAGCCATACTTTGAAAACCTTGAAAATTTTAGAATTTTCATATCTTTTATCTTGGGAGAGATCGAGGAAGTATCGTAATCATCCGTCTCGGAATAGACATTGTTGGTAGTAGTCGAAGCAGTGCGAGATGATTACCCGGCTTCCTCCTACGATCCCATATTCTGGTTTCTATGATAACAGAAGCAATTCAATTCTACATCCTTGATTTGTTTATTATATTTTGAATCGTGAGATTGATCCTCTCTGATTGACCAAGCGATTCTGGTTGTCTAGTTTATCGTGCCAAAGAGTCTTGGTTGTTGATTGAACTTAAATGGTTCCGAATTCTATTATGATATAATTTCCTTGTTAGATGCTCGTGTCCAGACTTCGTTGATTTTGTTCTCCATCTTGCCCAAATTCCGATTTACTCAAAACTTGATCAATTTAACTCGTGCTGAGACTAAATTATTTATTTTTATCGTGATTGGGCAATGCTATCATCACTCGTGCTTTAAACTTTCGATTCAATTCTGGCAAATGACTAAATTCTATTCCAATCACGATTAGGCTTCAGACTATCCTTGATTTTGCCGGAGTCTCATTTTCTGAATCGTGTCCCAATGACTTAACTTATCTATAATCGTGCCTATATGATTCTGTTCATATTTTGATTCCATCGTGCGGAAATTTTTCATCGTGCCTGAATAATTGTGAATTGAATATCTTAATCATGCAAACTTGTCATTCTATGATCGTGCCTAAGTTTTTGCCTAAAAACTTTCTATCTTGTTTTACCCCTACTACAACCTTAATTTCGAGGACGAAATTTCTATAAGGTGGGTAGGATGTAAGCCCCCTGAATTTCTGAAATTTTTTCGAATTTCCTAAATGATTTATTCTCGATAATTAATTTTGATTTAATTAGTTATTATCATTTAATGCTCTTTACCGTGACTTGGAATTCTAGAGCATCAGGGATGCCAGTCTCTGAAAACTTCCTTCTTGAAGTTTGTAGTAGACGAGATTACCTTTATTTTGATATATGGTGTCCCATCCAAACTCATTCCCTTGTGCTCCTTTTGTATCGCGCAACTTCGGGACAACTTAGACCAATTAATCATTGATTAATTATTTCCACTTTTATTTTTGATCTTCGTTTGCGTGTTACCGTGACTTTGAATTTAAGAGCACCAGACCAGTCATTTTCTCAGAACCAACTTGTCATGTTTGACCTACTCGAGACGTTCTTCACCCATGACCTTCGTGTCCCACTCAGACACACCATCTTGTACTTCATTTTCTTCGCACAACTTTCGGGTCAAATTAGGCCAATTAATTATCTACCATAAAACCTGATTTAACTTCCAATTTAATTTCCGGGCCCGACATCGATCCAATCCAGTCGACCCACAATATGGCCCTAGCCTGTTTTGAGCCTATTATGCACGTGCCACTTGCGTGCCACAATTTCGATCTCCCATGTGCTCCTATTTCATCCATGATTTTAATTGATTTAAATTATTATTTTAATTAAATCTTGGCTTCGACTTTGTCCAAACTTGGCCCAACGTCCGACCCAGTTTGGCATGGAACCTACCATGACTGCCCGTACACCCCACTGATATTTTCCCATTTTTCTCCTACTCAAAAATATCTCTATATATATAAATATCTCCTTTTCTTTCTCTTATATATATATACATATATATATATACATATATATATATACATATATATGTGTTTTAATAACTCTCACACACTCTCTCTCCTTCCCACCATACAAACACCCTCTCCCCTCTCTCATGGCCGAATGGTAGCCCCCCCTCTCTCTCTCTAATATCTCTCTTCCTCTCACTCTCTTTATTCTCACCCTTCTCCCTTTATATATATATGTTATATATATACACACACACATATCTCTTACTCTCACCCCCCCTCCTTACACTCACCACCCACCTCACCCTCTCTAGCCGACAAGCAACACCCCCTCTCCCATCAGTACAGCCCCCTCCCTCTCTCTTAACTATCTCTCTCTCTCCCTCTTTATATATATTATACACACACACACATAATTCTCTCTCTCTTCTCTAACTAAACCAACTCCATCACCTACACACCCTCACCAGCAAGCACAGCCGAGCCCAGCCCCATGGCCGACCCCCCTCATCCCGTGCTCACTCTCCTCCTCCTCACTTCACCATTCTCTCCTCCCCCATCATCACCTCCACGCACCACCACCAACATAGTCGAACACCACCACCTCCACCATTAAACAACCACCACCACCTCATTTCTTCTCCTCCTCCATCCGACCACGTCGCCGTACCCTCGCCGCCCTGCCGTAACTCCGCCGTCGTCGCCGTGCCGGGCTCGGCCAAGCAGAGCCGTACCAACAGCAGCAGTTAGCTGCAGCAGCGGCAGCCGCTGCGGAGGGCGCGGGCAGCAGCCGCGCGCCGCCCCGGCCATCGCCGCCGCATGGCCGGCCACCTCCGCCGTCGTGGGCCCCCCTCATGGCCGACGACCAATGGTGCACTACTCTGGACAGCCACCGTCCTCCGGGACGCGCCGTCGAGGCGATTCGTGCATTTTTCACGAAATTCCGTCGACGCGCGCGCGGACGGAAGTCAGAATTCGCGTCTCGGGACAACGACTTCGTGCCGATTTTCTGGACAATCCGACCGTTGGATCGGCGAACTCTTTGCTCCGTCGCAATCTCGGTATATACCCCTTCACTCTCCTGAACTTTCACCCGTTAATTTCGTCGTTTGATACATCAAAACCGGCCACCAAGTTGACGTTTTAATTAAACTGTTTTTTGACAGTTTCGCGACGCCAACTTCGCGGGTTCGTATCTTCTCCATCGCAGCTCCGTTTTGTGCGCCACCAGTTCCGGTGCACAGCTGGTATAACCCTCTTCCTGCCCCCTTTAGATTCTATTTCAGTTTGAGCATGTTAGGTCGGTCGAATTCGACGCCAAAGTTGGCCGTTCGAATTCTTAGTGTTGCACTTGTAAAATTCCATTTTTGAACCCGGGACTCCGGATTCAATTTCTGACACCACCAGTAGACTCGTGGCGTCGTTCTGGTATGTTTTCATATAAAGTTTGTTAGATTTGGAGAACGTGGGCCCGGACACGTATTTCGGTGCAAAGCGGATCCCACTTTCTGAGTCAACGAGACTTTTTGACGCCGGCTCATCGGAATCCAATTCCGGATATACCGTTGAGTTCATATCGTCATTCTGGACTCATTGATATATAATTTGCTAGGTTTTAGTGGACATTGGTTCCGACACGCATTTCGGTGCAAGTCGAATACCAATATCCGGGCCAACGGGTCATTTTGAGATCGGCTCATCGGAATCCAATTCCGGATATACCGTTGAGTTCGTATCATCATTCTGGACTCGTTGATATATAATTTATTGAGTTTTGAAGATATTTGCTCCGGCACGTATTTTCGTGCAAACCGGATTCCAAATGTCCGCGTCAACGGACCAATTTGAGATCGGGTCAACGGAATCCAATTCTGGATATACCGTTGGGTTCGTATCGTCATTCTGGATTCGTGGACATATAATTTGTTAGGTTTTGTGCACTTTCATTTTGGCACATTTTTTGGTGCAAAGTGTGTCCAACGGCGGACATCATTTTGGCCCGAAATTACCGTTTTGCCCCTGTATCCAAATTGGACTTTTGGACAGGCTATCCTAGATGTTTTGACCATTCTGGACACGTTGGTGATGTTAGTTTCATCATCCGACAACATCTGTAGGTTTCTTTCCTTTTTGTGTCACCCTATTATTATAATATTTTCTCCTTTTGGTTGTTTTAGAGATCCGTCGATTTCAGTGATTTCTAAATCACTGAAATTCATAAGTTGACCTTGTAGATGGTTATAGAGACTAGCTTGACCATGGTTGACTACTTTGACTAGACGTCGAAGTAGAGCCAACAGTTGACCTAGGTTTGCTTAGATTTGACGAACGTTGACTTTTTGACCAAAGTCAACTGTAGGTCAACCATTGACCTATTTAACCTAGATTAGACTTAGAGTTGACCAGTTGACCAGTTGACCAAAGTCAATTGTATGTCAACCTTGACCCAGTTTGTCTTAGTTTGACTTAGTTTGACCTAGATGTTAGTATGTCTTTTGACCCTGATCAGCTCTTGTATTATTTCATCTTTAGGTCTGTGGCTTTACTCTGAACCCTGATTCATATTGACAGCAGGACCCCAGGCGAGTACATTCTCTGATAACTTATTTCCAATTTATGATAACTGTTATGATTCATGTAATTAGTGTTGATATGCTTATTCCTGACACATGGTTCTCATGGATTGGTATTCTTGGATCCCGACGAGAGATGTTTCTCCTTCTTAGGTTGGGATGTATTGTGCAAGCACCCTTGTAGCTCTTGCTCGATATATGGTCACTGATTCTAGAGCAGGTTCGCGACCTTCTTATTAGAATCCCGTGCAGTGACGTGTCCTATTTGGATCCATTCTACCAGTTGGGGTAGGGGGAGTAGTAGCGTATGCCTGTGATCATATCCCCTTGCTATCTTGAACAGTGTGAGTCATATACCGCACATATGACTTGCCAGGCCGATTCTTGACAGTTTTCCAAGCCGATCACAAGTTGAAACTGCTACTCACACACATTGGATATATAGCTTACCTTGATTTGTGTACATACCATGATTCAGTTCTACTTTCTTGTTCTAGCTCTAGCTCTACAGCTTACCATGCCATGATACATATATGTACACTCCATAATTTTATTGTATATGCTCTATTTACAGTCTTATAGCTTTTATTCTATCTTGAGATCTGTTATGAGATATATGTACTCGTTCCATCCTGACCGGATATGTTGAAAAATTTTAGGAGTAGTTGTGCCCTCATTATTGGACTTCATGATGTTGCTAGCTGAGGTGGATCTCACTATTATTCTATGTGAGTTGCCTGGTAGTTATCCTTAGTTAGTCTTGTTGTTCTTTCTTTATCTTTCATGTCTTATGATTATTATAGATTCTAGTTGTTCTAGTGATATTGTTATTAATTCTTGTCTTATCTTCCTTAGTTTTTGTGATGTGACATGAGTACATTTCTAGTTATGGATTCTTAGATGTTGTAGTTAGTATAGTATACTTGACAGCGTTCTACCGCCGATACCGCGGCGTAGGCTGGGCGTGGCCCACATATTCGTACCCGTATATCCGGGTGCGGGTCGTGACATTTCTATAAACACAAATAAATTAAGTAAGAAACATTTAATTTATTGATAAAAACCAAAGGTTAAAACAAGCATAACAACGGATACTTAGAAACATGATAAAACAAACATAAAACTAGAACTAAACTGAAAAAGTTCAAATAATCTCAAATTCAACTTAATCATTTTTGATATTTTCGTTGCCATCATTAGCATCATCACCCAAAACTTAATTCCTCCACTTGGCTCGTTTAAGTAATCTTCAACATCCAAATGAGTGAATTCTATTGGATCATTTTCATCTTCAGGAATGTTGCTGAAATTTGCAAAGTTGCTCTCTTTCTCTTTTCCTTTACTCTTGATAGATGTTTGGTAAAGGTCAATTAGGTGCTTTGGTATACGACATGTACGAGACCAATGCCCTTTTGCTCCACATCTGTAGCAAGCTTCTTCAAAATTCTTCGGAGAATCAACTTTTGCACCCTTTTCTTTATCTTGTTTTCCGCCATTTTTGTTCCACTTCAAGTGGTATGGCCCAACCTTCTTGTTGAAGGGTTGATGGTTAGGACCACCATGGTTTTAAATTTTACCATGACCATGACCGCGACCACGACCGCGACCGCGACCACGACCACGTCCTTGTCCATAGTTATTTGCATTCGCTTCAGGAAATGGCTGTGATCCAGTAGGGTGGGAGTTATGGTTTCTCATTAGGAGCTCATTATTTTATTCGGTAACAAGAAGACATGAAATCAATTGAGAATATTTTTTAAACCCCTTTTCACGATACTGCTGCTGCAGGAGCATGTTCGTGGCATGGAAAGTAGTGAACGTCTTTTCTAACATGTCTTCTTCAGTAACATTATCTCCGCATAATCTCATTTTAGACACAATTTTATTGCAGAGTTATATTCGTTTACCGATTTGAAGTCTTGCAACCTAAGGTGCATCCAATCATAGCGAGCTTTTGGGAGTATCACACTCTTTTGGTGATCATAACGTTCCTCTAAGTTTTTCCATAGAACGGCGGGTTCTTTCACTCCAAGGTATTCGGATTTCAGCCCTTCATGGAGGTGATGTCGATTTGCTTTGTCTTGTTCGTTTGCCTAATTTTTCTCTTTGATTGCATGTGCAAGGTTCTTTGCACTCAAATGAATTTCTGCCTCAAGAACCCAAGTTAGATAATTTCTTCCGGAAATATCAAGAGCATCGAACTCAAGCTTGGTGATGTTTGCCATATTTCTGAAAAAAATATATATTACTTTAGAATATAATATACATACTCAAATCTACAAGTTTGAGTTTTATCAATTAGGCTTCAAGCCTAACATATTATATTTTGGCTTCAGGCCTTATATTCAATTTAGGTTCGTAACCGAACATTTTCTTTCAATTTTTTTTCATGAAATTTCAGGTTCTTTTAAATACAAAGCTCTAAGATGTTTGCCATATTTCTGAAAAATAAATAGTACTTTAGAATATAGTACATATACTCAAATCTCCAGGTTTGACTTTTATCAATTAGGCTTCAAGCCTAACATATTTTATTTGGCTTCAAGCCTTATATACAATATAGGTTAGGAGATGAAACTTCAGGTTCATCCAAATACAAAACTCTAAGATAATTGCCATAAATTCACAAAGTTTAGAGTTAATAAAATGACATACATGAAATGATAAGAAGCTGCATTTTTATTAAATTTTTAAATAAATATGCTCAAGATAAACATTATTAACAAACAAACCATAAGCAAACAAATCCATAGACAAATATACTAATATATTTTGACAATTGCATCTACTATTGGATATAATTAAAAATGCATGAATAAACAAGACCGCTATTATGAATTAAAAAAAAAAAACTTGAATAAGCAAGCCATGACTTAGTGAAAATCTTGCATTAGGTAGAGAAATATAGCAGCAAGAAGAAATGTTAGGATGTGAAGTGTCAATAAGAGTGATAATAGAAATTGATGTCGACCGTGGGAATAAGAAACCATCCTACTGCCATATGAATGCATGAATATAAAAACTTAAAGAATGACGAAAGTTGGACTTACAATCTCCTTGAACGTGTTATAAACTAGAGATAGCAACAAGAGAAAATGGAAAAAAAAAGTTGTATTATTTCATTCATCCAATATGGCCTTTATATAGGTTTACAATGGATTGCCAAAGGTCATGAGTTATGAAATCAAAGGGCATGAGTTACATAAGTTATGAAACCAAAGGATATGAGTTACATAAGTTATAGATGACTAAGAGTCATGGGACATCCATATTTACAACATCTCTTATATTTTTATACATATTAATTAACCACAATGAGCTAACAAGTTGGAGGGGGTGGGGGGGTGGGGGGGGTGGGGGGGGGGGGGAACAATTAGTTGTTAAATTCCAAGTAGTTTGGGTAGTAATTTGCAAATAGGAATAGAGTTGAGGTCCGTTGCAAAGCCCAAAACAATCATATTCCTTCCCACCGTAAACCGAAATCATATCCAAAGGCCAGGTCCCACGTTATGGGTCACGATCTTGGGTCCAGATTCCGCGTCTCCTTCGGAACTCGAGTTCTTTCCTAATTAATCGTTCGTAAAATTTCACTTGAGAGAGAGAGAGAGAGAGAGAGAGAGAGAGCGCTTTGGGAAGCTCGAAGAGATTGAACCAGCAGCCATGGACCCCTCTTTCGTCTTCTTCCTCTTTCTTCTCTCCTTCTTCTTGATTCCGAGCTCTACCATCGCCAGGGGCGGTGACCGGATCCCGATTCCATCAGGTACGATCCGGTCGCTTTGCTCAATCTAACTCAATTTCGAACTATTTTCCTTCAAATTTTCTTGATTTTGATTACGTACGAGCCTCGATTCTCAAGAAATTGAAATGTTTGTAATTTAACACGGTGCAATTTGCTAATACAACGTGTACTACGAGAATCAAATGATCCATTTGTTTCGAACCTAGTTTTGTACGGATCCGTGTAGAATAACATGTCACTTAGTTGCAGCTGTTAGGAGAAGCTTCTAAAAAAAGGAACAATCAATTAGATCGCAGCAGAAATGAGAAACAAGACAACCACAGAATTATCGCAAGCACGTCACCGAGATTTACGCCGAAAACCCTAATACTGGTAAAGAACATAGAGGACTATATTAATATTCAATTAGGAGGTACGAGTTGGAGAGATGTGATCAAGCTTCTCTTAGTTGTAGAACCATAGACTCCAAGAAGAACACGGAATGCCAACGATGTCCCTTGCTCTCTACACCACTAAGCTCTCGAACTTAGTATTTGAGCCTCTCCTTCATCCCTCAGTCTGTAGTGTGACGAAGAGGAGAAAGATAAGCAAAGGTATTTGATTTGGTAGACAACAAAATAATAAATAAAAATCCAAAATACCTCTAAACCAAAATAACCTTATACTCGAGATAGGAACAAATAAGTTGGTTGAAACTTCTTCTTGATTGAGGAACAACCGTAGACAAATTTGAGTCAATTCCACAAAATAGAGAAGCTTTACTTATGCTCGAATTCTAGGGAGTATCAACGACACTATTGAATCCTTGTGTAATGTTGCACTTGTTATGGAAAAGCAAACGAGGCAAAACCTCTCTCAGCACTGAGCTTTTAGCGTCACATTTTTAATAATTATGGGTCGGCCGTGACTGAAATTTTGGTCAAAGGCCTGAAATTCGAGTCAACACCATATTTGATATGTTTTAGCCTTTTAGGGTCTAGTTTAGGATTACTAACCTACTAGGGTTTTGTGTATTAGATTTAATAGAAGACTCGGTTTATATTTATATATTAAGTCAAGAGTATATATTTCTGTATAGGAGGTTTCCATCTATCCTAGCATACTTAATTATTGGACTCTTTCTATTCTATATTTAGTCCATCATTGTAATATTAATAATGATAATAAGAAAGTCCGGCACGATGATAAGGCTTATTGCTTGCAACATGGAAGATGCCGGTTCGAGTCATGGAAGCAATCTACCCATATTATACGGGGTTAAGGGTGCATATGTTTTGACCCTCCCCAGACACTGCGTAAGCGGGAGCCCCGTAGCACTGTGACGTCCATACATAAGGGAAAAAAAAGACTCCTTCAGAGAGTGTCTGGTTATTCCTTTTCACGGAATTAGGGTTAGCCACCATTTTTTTTTTCTCTTCCTCCATCTCCTCTGCCCAGTGTCATCTGAAACTGAATAACATGACTAGTTATTTGTTAGTAATACAGTTTGTTTGACACCCATTTTAGAGGCTATTTGGTATGCTGTAAAATGCAACTGCATCATTTGTTACCACATTTACACCATTTTCAGTCTTAGTTTCATTGTAAATTGTCACTTATGCAACAAAAACTACAATGATTACCCCAATTCCAGCAGCATTTGTTGCAGCAAAATGGCTGTAAGATCATTTATAACAACTTTTGTTGCAAGGCATTTATATTACAGGTAGCCAAACAGCCCCTTAGATATCATTTTTTCTTCTTCTTTTCATATCCATTAATGCCTCATTTATGATAATGATGAGTATATGGTACTTCATTTAACATAACTTTCTTGGTAAGTAAGTGTATACTAGATTTTTAAGTGTCACGGCAAACGTATATAGGGTTACGAAATGACCACATAACCCAAGAATCCCTAGGGAACTGGCGGGCTTCAACTAGGCTCCCACTTACATATGGTCCAGGGAGGATTAAGATGTATGCAACCTGCCCATGTATATGGAGAGGCTGTTCCCATGACTTGAAACTACATCCTCCAGGATGCAAGCAACAAGCCTTACCATTGCGTTAGGCTACGCCCTTTCAACTATATGTTAGGCTAAAAAACAAAATTCATACTGGATGGAAATATGATATGCTGATGTTCATCAATAAACACTTAATCAAGGCGTATGTATAGCCTCTGTTATAAATCCACATACCTATTTATATTCAGAGTTCCAAAATTCAAAGATTGTGGGCTCCCACTTATTAGGCTTTTCCTTTGTACTTTTTACATTATAAATCAGAAAAGAAACTCTTTTATGGAGAGTATGTTGCTTTTCTCTAAAGAATTGTTCTCTATTTTAGGAGTAGCCACTATATTATCCATTTCCCATACCTACCGACATATAAGAAACAAATAAGTCATGAACTTGGACGACTAAAAGTAACTGGGTCATTGATCTCATTATCATTCTATTTTAAACTTGATTGCATGTCAAATCTGAAATTATTTATAAGTCATCACTTGGATTTACTTAAATAATGAAAATTCAACTCACATCTATGGAGCTCATAGAAAATTTTCTTTTGAGAATAAGATTTGAACTCTTATGTAGTTTTGGAATGTTCTTGGTTGGCCGATAGATCACATTGTCATATATTCTCGTGACCATTAGGAAAGACCACGGCTAGAGATAAAAACAATACACAAGCTTGTTCTTTGCTAGCTGAAGTACTGCAACTAATGTATTGGCTTTTGGTTTTGAACTTTTGGTTCTGAAATTACTACTTAGCTTATACAGCACATTAATGTCTTACATTTCTTCTACGTGGTGTACTTGTGCAGAGGGTTACTGGTTTTTACCTTCTTATGGATCATATCGCTAAGATCGGTCTTATATTGATAATTTCTGGACTTGTGTTAATTTTGGCAGGTTTTTTGGACAAAAGTAGTGAGTTATTTACACGACATTTGTTTGAGGATAAGCAACGGAAGAAGAAATGAAAATTCAACTCACATCTATGGAGCTCATAGAAAATTTGTTTTTGAGAATAAGATTTGAACTCTTATGTACTTTTGGAATGTTCTTGGTTGGCCGATAGCGTCATATATTCTCGTGACCATTAGGAAAGAGCACGGCTAGAGATAAAAACAATACGCAAGTTTGTTCTTTGCTAGCTGAAGTACTGCAACTAATGTATTTGCTTTTGCTTTTGAACTTTTGGTTCTGAAATTACAACTTAGCTTATACAGCACATTAATGTCTTACATTTCTTCTACGTGGTGTACTTGTGCAGAGGGTTACTGGTTTTTACCTTCTTATGGATCAGATCGCTAAGATCGGTCTTATATTGATAATTTCTGGACTTATGTTAATTTTGGCAGGTTTTTTGGACAAAAGTAGTGAGTTATTAACACGACATTTGTTTGAGGATAAACAACGGAAGATATCGTATGTATCAGAGGCGTATCTTATGGAAGTTTGCTTTCTTTATCTTTTTTACCTTCTACGTATAATACAACATATTTATGATGTGTCGATAACCAACTTCTTTAACACTGTTGCAGGGAAGCTCTGACTGATGGATATATGAGTAACACTGAACTTGAGAAGTCTGTTACAGAGTTTGGCCAAAGATGTGCAAATATTTCCAGTATCTACAGGTATAGTTTACTTAAGATTGTCTCCTGTTGGTTGCTCCTGAAAATTTTAGCAAGATATGGTTAATTTTATCTAAAAGAAGCTGTAATTGCATTTAAGATAGTTGCATACTTCAAAAAACAGGCTGAAGGTTAAATATTTATTCTGCATATTCTAGACGTAATCAGTAAATTTTTATAAGAGTGCATCAGGCAACAACTTAATTTTGTATGCATGTAAATTGACATTTTCATCACTTGGTTTCCATTTGTGACCTTTTCCATCTGTCTGTGCTGACCTTCTTGTTTCTCTCTTTGAGGGGTTGTTGAAACGTGCTTCGAGCATTGGATAGAGTGTAAATGGATCCCCATTGGTAATGTTTCCAACCTGAATAATAATAGAGATGCATCTAAAATGGTTGTACTAACTTTTGCAATGTCTAGCTGCTAACACGTACTAAGTTGTCTGGTGCACTTTCCGTAGTTGGTGATTGAAATTTCTGACAAGCCTGGCAAGGAAGAAGCTGAGCCTGCATTTAAAGTTAGTGTCCTTACCCGATAATTTTATTTTGTTTATTCATTTAGTTATATTTTGTACATCTATCTTTATGTTGGTGCTAGCCTAAATTTGGATTCATATACGAGTTGGATGCAGCTGTGCAGCAATTATTTGAGTAAACTTTAATATATCCCACCCTCCATTTTAACAGTTGTTGCAGGTAACTGGAACAGGACAACAAGACACCATATACCACCTTAAGTGTAACTTTTGTACCCTCAGTTGCTACAAATAAAGGTCTCAGTAGAATATCCAATTTACCTGTTGTGGCTCATGTGTCCTATTCCTATCCTTTTAGGATGATTACTATTTGAATAGCTTCTTACGTCGCCAGTATGGAGGATTGGTGGGGAAATGAGGAAGTTTATGGGGTTACTTAAAACTGGAAAATGTTGTAACTCACATTGGTATTGATGGATCTTATGAGTTGAAACTAGGAAGGAAGGTGCGGTGGAGGAACAGGGAAGAAGAGGAAGGAGGGGGGAAATCAAAGACAAAGGACAAGGATTTAAGAAAGAAGAAAGTTGGTCTGATTAGCAGGATTATATATGTTGGAGCTTAGTATTGCTGAAACTTAATTGGGTTGATGCTTCTTTTCTTCATCATGTGTCAGCAACTATTTAGATCAGATTTCCTGTTTATTAGTGGGATCCTATGACGGGGGTCGCAATAAATCATATCTACAAGATCCACTTACGATGACCCATATCCAAATATTAACTATTATTTTTTGGTTTCAGGGTACAGACCGAACAATTCACTTTTTTCCTTAGGCAATATACACTACCATGAAAAATCTCACAGATGTTCTACAAGTTGACTTGCTCACCTATTTTTTGCAATCTAAATCTATTAAGATATTCCAGAGAGCAGTAGGTGTTAGCTCAAACCAGCTGGAAAAGGGATTCGTTCTTTTGGAGCTCTGATACCATGTTGTTGTGGAGCTCTGATACCATTTTAAAGGCCTTTATTTCATTTAAAGGCCTTTATTTCATTGTGAAGCATGTATGCTTGGCTTTGACATTTAAAGGCCTTTATTTCATTGTGAAGCATGCTTGCTATAGATTTATCAGCATTAAATACTACTGCTATAGTTGTGAACAATGTTGCAAATGCACTAAGATATGTCTTATATTGTAGTTCATTGGAAATGTGCATGGTGATGAGCCCGTGGGTCGGGAACTGCTTATGCTTCTTGCAAATTGGTTATGCAGCAATTATATGAAGGATTCTTTGGTATTCTCCCTCTCCCTACTTCAAAGTTTATTGGTATCAAAAAGTTTGAATGCATTGGATTCGCTGGTTTTGAATGTCTTGAAATATGATAATATTGTTTGTGATTAAGGGCCACTTGTGTTTCTTATGGGACTCGAACCTAGGAATTCCCCGTCCGTGCCAAAGGTCTCAACCATCGAGCTTCCTAACCTTTGGTTCTGAAAGATGATTTTAAACTGACGAAAAGTACTCAGAGGTGTTAAGTAGAAGAGGAAAAAAAAGATTATTTACTACCAGTTCCAGAAAAGTAACTAAATACCCAATATGCTCAGTACATTCCTAAAAATAACTTAAAGCCCAAAAAATACACATTACAAACACTTGTCATAGGTAATCAAAAATCTCCATGAAACTTCTTGGTGCTTGTTATATTTTCCAGGTTCCCTGTATGTCACATCTCCTTATCCTGCTTGTGCTTTATAATTTTCTTACATTTCTATTTAAGTAGTCCAGTTTTAGTAAATTTTCAGGGGAAAGTATGAGCATGCATATTATTACATAGTAATAGATAAAACTTGTTGCTTAGAGGTTCTCAATATTATAGGTGAGACGAGTTAATTTGTAACTAGTTAGATCATGCTGGATATGATAGTTTATGGGATACACAATTTCTAAATGATAGTTCATTTATGTTTTGCTTGATACTCTTTCCTAAGATTATATTCTAACCTGTATCAAAGTTACCACCGAGGGGGTGGTCCAGTGCGCTAGCACTGATAGCGCACTGATTGGGGGGGGGGGGGGGGAGGAGTAGGGGTGTTGGTTTGAAACCCAGCCCGGGCAAAAATTTAATTAAATTGGAGGGGTCTTGGTGCTGGTAACTCAGGATAGAGAGGGTCATTAATGACTGGTCCAGAAAAAAAGACCTGTATCAAAGTTCTAGGTGCCAACATGAGCATGGTGTACATTCCCACATCTAATATTTAGGTATACCATGTTAAATCCAGGTGCCTTTTTTTAGTGTGGATGTGTTTCTTTCTTGTGTCTTGACTATTGTGTTTTTTTCCCCTTATAATTTTTCTTTGTTATTTGGTTCATTATGCTTTTGTTGTTACCAAATTAATTTGGACTCGGTTGTTTTGTGTACATAGGCAACAATGATTGTAAAAAATGTACATCTACATATTCTTCCAACAATGAATCCTGATGGGTTTGCTCCTAGGAGACGCGGGAATGCAAACAATGTGGACCTAAATCGAGATTTTCCTGACCAAGTGAGCATTTCCGTCTTGCAACCAACTGACATAATGAATTCATAATTTCTTTATTTGTTACCAGACTAGAAAAGCTCTGTTAGTCCCTTGTTTCAGTTTCACATACTTTCTTAGTGCTTGTACTCTAGTGTAATGCTAAATAAAGAAAGTGCACAATTTTATCCTGTTAATGATGTGGAGGACATGCGACAACCTGAAACGAGAGCAATTATGAATTGGGTGAAAAATCAACAGTTTGCGGCCTCTGCAAGTTTACATGGGGTAACATCTTCTATCCCTTTTTCTTTCTTTCTTTCTGCATACTAATACAAATTTTCATGTCTTTAGTGTCAAATTGTACTTGTTTGTACATTATTAACAGGCAAATCGGAGAAACTATTGATTATTTTGTAACATTTTTTGTTTCACTTCCGTTGATTGCTAGAGAACTGAAAGCTATTAAAAAAATAGGTGTTCCATAATGGTTGTGGCAAGTAAACTTCCGAGAAGCATGGTGGGAAATTATCAGATATTAGAGAACACATCATACTAAGTTTACCTTCATATTTGAGGAAAGAAAGGTCAAAATATGACTATTATTGTAATTGAAAAGTCATAATGACTGTTTATGTGGAGTAAACATTTCTGTTACTCTAAATGAATATAGTGGCAACTGGCAAGGTTAGATACCTAACAGTTAAAATAGAACTTCTGTAATACCTTTTGCAGAAAAGTTTTAACATCGCCGTACAAGATTCTACACTTTGTTGAACATCATGTCACCCAATTCTAGAACACTTTGTTGAACACCATGCCACCCAATTCTAATGTTTCCTTCAAAGAAGAGGCCGTCATCCTTAATTTTCATTTCTTGGAAGGGCGTCCCTGTTCCTGTCAGACTATGTTGCATGTACACGGATACAACATTGTAAGGACATGAAGACACGGACACAACACCTATTTTAGTGTGTCCTAGTGTATTTTGGAGTGTCCGGTAATTGTCCAATACGTGTCTGACACACATGTGTCACATTTTAGGTGTTTCCGTGCTTCCTAGGTGTCAGATGCACACAGATGTAGAGTGAGGTTGAGAAACTGCTAGAATAGAGGGATGGTATTAAATCGAGAAGGCAGATGATTATGCTTCATCCTGAGAAAGGTTAAAGCTAACTAGAAAGGCAGTTGGTGCCCTTTCATTTCTAAATGTAAGAGCTAGGAGACTAGTACTTTTTTTTTTTTTTTTAAAGAACTTGGTTTACCTGGTCCTTTTGCAAGAGACCTAAACTTGACATGGAAATGAAAATTTTATAGAGGAAATGGGAAACACTGGAAAATGGCGCAAACTTGTGGAAATTTGAGACAACAATGTGTTATAAATCACTTCAAAGAATTGAATAGGAAGGATCTCCGCAACGTCTCTTTATCTCTCCTCTCTCATCTTCTCCTCTCTCTTTAGAAAGCACTACATTGACGGCAACAACCACAAGCAAGCGCCTCTAGCGGTGACCGATGACACCGTCCTCTCGTGGCTAGTATTTTTCAATGACACTATCATCTTCACCTCACTCATCATTCCTGACAACAGAAACCAAAGCAGTCCTGATGACTGCAACGCTGCCCGTCGAAGATGGTATCGATGCCTTTGAAGTCTCTGACAACCAAGGACCAACAAACAAACAAACCCGACAATAGTGATACTATCAGTGTTTTGAAAGGCCCCCGTCTTGCCGCCTAGGCGTCGCCTGGGCATTTCAGATCCTCTATCGTCTCACTGCCTTAGGTAGACTTCCACATGTCTTGGCTTAAATTTACCCTACCCCTACCATTTATTCTTGAATTTGGAATCTAACCCAAACCCAATAACTTAAAGCTACGGATATTATTGAATATTTCAAAATATACTACAAAAAAGGAGGTGCATTAATTTTTTTTTCTTTACCCTCTTCATTCCCTTTCGTTTTTGTGTCTACCCTAACAAATCAAGTCTCCTCACCATCTCCTACTATGATGTCTATTGCTAGGTGGTAACATGTAATACTCTCTCTTAGTCTTCCTTTCTTTATATCTCCTTTTTCATTGTTTTTCTCGTCTCTCTATTTCAAGTTAGTGATAGTCTTAGCGATTGTTTCTTGATTAAAAATATCATATAGTTAACGTTGAAGTCTTGAAACTTCACACTTTTTTTTAATTATACACACTTGCCTATTTAGTATACACAACAAGGTTTCATGGGATGTTTATATTTTTAATTAAACATTTATTATACCAATTACAAGGAAATCACAACATATTAGAGTATAAACCACAACCTTGTCTTGAAACTTCATATTTTTTTAAATGATAGAGATATGATGACATAATTTTAGATTTCTTCAACCATATCCGACTTTTAGACTGGATTTGAGAGTGCTTCTGAAATAGACTTAGGGATGGAGTAAGAGTCTCACTAGTTGATGGAGATAGGATGGCATAAGGGATGGATTTGAGAGTGCTTCTGAAATAGACTTAGGGAAATGTAGTATATGATGGAGATAAGATGGCATAAGAGAAAATTATATAATGGATGAGAGGTACAAGAACCTTATCCTTGCGGATGGCAATATGAACGTCATGATCGGAGGGTAGAGTTTGCTCACTAGTTGTTGGAGGGTGGGGGGGGGGGACTTCGATCTGCAGGGACAATTGATACCGACAAAGAGTTTTTCTGGTAGCGAGTAGAAGTTGAAGAAAATTCAGTCTGCTTAGGGGGCGACAATGATTCACCAACATATGTAGTCATGTGTATGCAATGACCCGATCCCACGTGTCTCGAAAGGAAAAATAATTAAAAAATTCATCATCGACGTGTGTAGAGGAATATCTGATTTCTTATCAAAAAATATGTTTGGATTTCACATAACGTGACATCTCCAGAGGAAAATAACTGATGCAAATGGGGAGCATAACTTGTACCCTTTTCTAGTGCGAGAATATCCAAGACAAATGTTCTTAATTCAATGATGATTAAGTTTTGACTCTGACAATTATGAACAAAGCAAACATATCCAAATATATGATGTGATAAGTGAAATGCAGATCTAGTGGGAAAAATACATAAAAATGTGTAAGGTCATTAAGAACTGAGGATGGCATGCGGCTATTTAGATAACAAGCAGGTAGGATCGCATCACATCAAAGAGATTTGGGAACGATGCCGTCAATCAACAATGTGCATGCTACATTCCATAGGGGCCTATTTGGAAGCCGGGGAGTGGGAGGAAAGTGGGATAAAAATTTCATTTTCGATGAAACTCGGTGCAGTTTTGATGTTTGGATAGAGAAAAAAATCATGCTGCAACTGCCTTTCTCTGACACAAAGGAGTTGCTGTCCCCCCCCCATCTTTCCAACTTTCACTTGCAGCCAAAAAGTGAAGGAGGTGGCTGTGAAAGTGGTGGGTAGAAAAGAAAAAGGCAACGACCGCGTTCTGGCTCGACACGGGGGAGCCTTCCTTCGCTTGCTTAACAACGACGGTAGAGCTTTGAGAGGAGGTGGGGCCGGACCTCGACGACAGCTGTGCCAGCACCACCGGATCGAGAAGGCGATGAGGATCCGTCCAAGATCACGTCCAGCCGACGAAGAGGACGGGTTCGCGATGGCCAGATCTGACGGTGGCGCCTTCCAGATCTGACGGATCACTCAAGATCGGGACGACTGGAGACATCAATGGCGGTTTGTAGCAGATCAAAACCGCTCGGGTCTTCCGACTAGGACGATGGTGAAGTGTTTGAGAGGACCCAATCCGGAAACATGCAGAGCCGCTGGTGTTGGTGAGCTGAAGTGTACGAGAGAGCCATGAGAATGATTAACTTGGTGGAAAGAAAAAAGGAAAAAAACTGGAGGCATAGCCTCAGGTTCCTTAAATCGGTAATTAAATTGGTTCACAGTCTATTTATTCAGAGTCCATTTTTTAATCACCAGATTTTTTTTCCACAGTCCATTATTTAATCACCAATTTATTCACAGTCCAGTTTTTTGGAGAGCTATATGGTAATTAAATTGGTGATTAATTGATAATTATATAATTTAGGGGTTGTTTGGTAATTATATTGATTAATCTGGTAATTAAATTTATCTAAAAATCTTAAAATTTTAATCTATAACAAAAAAATATTAGTTAATTTTATTTTATATTTTAGAAAATTTATATTTAATAATTATATGTCAATTTTTTTAGCTTTACATAATAATTATTTGTGTGTGGTTTTTTATTTGGGGGTAAGCCTACTCATGGTTACCACATCTCCAATCTACACTTTCAAGTGGTATCCAAACACAACATATTGAAACTCCTCACTTACGGGAGACAAAAACCTACGTATCCAAACACATTTTGGAAAGTGAAATGCATTGAAAGTGATATGCATTACATCGTGAGGAAAGTGCTACTTTCACACTTTCGGAGACCTCCCACGATCCAAACAGGCCCTAGGTGTCTATTCTTACGTTCGAAAATACCATTTTTGTTGTGGTGTGTAAGGGCAAGAGAACTCATGAACAATTCCTATCAATCAAAAACTCATTAAAAGAACAATTGAAATATTCTTTAGCATTATCTTTTTCAAAGGATTTAATAGTTTTGCCGAATTACATTTGGGTTTCCTTAAAAGAAGATTTAAAGATGCATAATATTTCAGAATGATTTTTCATTAGAAAAAGCCAAATTACACGTGAAAATGCATCAAAAAAAAGATATAAAATAAAAGAATCTAAATTTTGACTCAACGTGACATGACCCATAAATGTCCGAATGTACAATAAAAAATATGATTCTCTCTTTATTGAACTGAATATGATAGACGATGATGTTTAGTTAACCACACAACTCACATTTAATGAAGGACACATTACTTAAACTAGGAACAAGTTTCTTTAACTTCTGGAGAAGAGTGTCCCAGTTGAGAATGCAACTCCATAGGAGATGTATTACCGAGGGATGTTGCGAAAGCATAAAGAAATTCCAAATGATGTAGACTGCCACTCACGCCCTGTGCCAATAATCTTTTGTGCTCTAAGTTCCTGGAAAATGTAGTTAACAAAAAGAAAATTACTGAATAGTTCAATGACTTAGTGTTTTGACTTGTAATAAATTGCAAATAAATTTTGGCATATATAAGGTAAAGGATAAGGATAGGAGGCATGCATATGCCCAACCCACCAACACGAGAGATACTTCCATCAGCCAAAGTGACATTAGGAAGATGATGTGAAAGTGGACAATACATGATTCCCTCATTATATGATGAGTTGCACCTGAATCAATAACCCATGAGTAGGAAGCCGAAGAAGATAGGCATACAAAAGGATTACATGCTTGGGCTAAGGTAGCATGTGAGGACAAGACGACTGAAATGTTGGCTGTATCTGTTGTGTTGCTTGAAATTTCTAAAATGGTTGATACTTTGCAAACTCCTTCGTCTGAAACATTGACACTATTCGAGGAAGGAGAAGTGCCTTGTGTAGAGACAACAGTGACATTTGATCTGTTTGGCTTACCATATAACTCAATAAGTTTGGTATATGTATCTTCTTTGGAACAATGCAAATTTTAATTCACTATTACCATCAATTTATTCTCGACCAAATCCATGACCACCAGACCGGCTACCTCCACGAGAGAAGCGTTCTGGGCCTCACCCACCTCTGGCAAACAGAGGAATAGAGTGACCAAAGGAATATATGGCCAATGTAGAGAGGTCATCATGAGAAGAAGTATAAGATCTCGCAGGTAAGATCTTTTGAAGGAGGTGGAAGGTTTTCAGAAGAGAGTTAGCAAATGTTCCACCAAGATAAACGGTTGAGCTACATAGTATGTAGGGGATAGGCTACCAAGGAAAGTCAGAACCATGAGTTGGTCCCTTTGCAATTGCATTTTCTTTACGTCACTTTATATAGGGAACAAGGTTATCCTTGTTCCGCCAATTTGTTAAAAGTCCTCATGATATGTACTAGTGCGTGCCCTCCTAGGTCGGCGCTGAATAAGTATTGAGTGACATCATATGCCATGGATAGGATATTATTGTCCAAGTAGAGAGTTGACAAATAATCTCATAGTTTACATACCGTGCTAGAGTGGGTGCTAGAGTGGATGACAAGGTTCATAACGGCTCCATAACGTTGATCAATTGAGTGTAGATTAAAGCATCATCCTGGTGCCATGCATCGAGAATTGGATTAGATGGGCTCTTGGTGAGATGAGAACCTTTACCACGTCCAATGAGATTCATTTCAATTATCCGCTGCCCTTGCAGATAATTGTCACCATTTAATTCCTGTCGATAATCTTGGTGGGAACAATTTAAGGAAGAACAACATTTCCTGATTAGGCGAAACTTTTCGCATAATCATCGATCATTAGAAAAAATATATTTTTTGAACAAAGAGGAAGAAGTCGGCGTTCTTAAATTGGGTTCTTAATACATGAATATAATATAATAAAAGGAAAAACATTCCCCCCCCCTTTTGACCTTATTTTTTTTTCCTTTTGAGACTAGAACCTTATATAATGAAGGCCCAATTTTATGGCTTATCTAATCGGACCCCTATCTGGAAGGCCCAGATGTAGACGTCAATGTCGTGAGAGGAAGAGATGTCGGGGTCGACATTCTTAAGAGGCAGTATGCCTTCATCGAGTTTGGAGAGGATGTGGCATTGTTGAGAGGCGTATGAAACGTCCTCGAGGAAGGCAGTAGACGGATAATGGTATCGGCGAGGAATATTTTTGGAGAATGAATTAAGGTTGGGATTGAATGAATAGCACTTGATACCATGATACAAGAGAAGAATAGGAAGAGAATTTGAGTAGTTATCTAGATAAGAGTACACTATTTATAGCTTTTGGGCTAGCTAAAGATAAGAGAAATATCATGATAATGGATTGTAAGTAAACAAACTAACCATCATGTAACAACCTAACAAACTAACTATCGTGTAACAACCTAACAACATAACAATTCCTTTATCACAATACTACATATTGATTATATTCATCAATACTTGTATATTTGAAGAGCCCGATATGGTTGTCTTATATTTTAATTTATCCCCGAAATGTCGTCCGTCGTCTGATTTCTAATACCTTGATTTTGGTTCATATCATACTCTGATTTTAACTTATGTTGTCATCAAAATGGTGTAATGAAGATAGTGTTTTGTTGGCAATACAATCAAAATGAATATGCGGGTAATAACATTATGTATTTAGTTCCACATTAGCGAATGGCATAAACATCCCAGAAAAAACTAAGAGGCTGTTTGGTTGCATGTAAGTAGTGCTAGTGCAACACTTTCATCATTTGGTTTGTCGTAAGTTACACAAGTGCCGCTGGGACAAGTTAGCTAGGCAAGCGTTAGTCCATGACAACTGGAATCAGAGCGAGGTTGTGCTTGGAGCCATGACATCCTCAAAGATTACTGACCCTAGGAAAGTTGACTGATGATCAACCTAAGAAGAGGTCCAAGTCACCGGAATGTGTGGGAGAATTGAAGCTCAATGTGGAAGAATTAGGGGCTTGTATTGCCAATTACAGCAACAGGACATTTTCAAGACCTCGTCCAAAATTTGCAGCTTTTGGTTGCAGCTAAAAGGCCGCAACACCACTTACAACAACGTTTATTACACCATTTCCTCTCCTTCTCTTTTCTCTCTTTATTCAATATCGTCAAGTCCGGGCCAAACAACTTTCTATTTACAGCAAGGATAGTTGCTACCAACCATCCTAACTGCATCATTCAAACATTGGATTTGTAGGCAACCAAACAGCTCCTAAATGACTGTCATATATTATGCTGCCTGCACATGTCAAAAAACTGTTCATCTGTTTTCAGTTTCTTGCCTTTAACTTAAGATATTATGGTTTGTACTCTTTAGTAGTTCGTAGCTGGTCACAAGTGTATGGCTTAATATGGAGCCAGCCACTCCCTGATTATATATCTGTCCCGTGTCATTTCTTCCTATACCAGTATGAAATGAAAGCATTCCATGTGACATTTTTCAAACAAGTGATACAGTTGTTTCATATTAATTACAGATCCATAGAATGTAAGGTCCTTCTCAATTGACCTTGTACCGTTTTAACAGGGTGCACTTGTTGCAAATTATCCTTGGGATGGATCTCAAGATTCAAGGTAGCAATCATTCGAATTATTTGAAGGTAATCTGCCTGTAGAAATCAGGGATGCTTCCTCCTTTGATAACTACAAGAAATATTGTATGAATCATTTCTTAATAAGTTATGACCTTTATAAATGCGTTTTTTTTTGTTATAATCAAGTTACGCTAGTAGTTTAGCCCCTTTAACTTGACTTTTGCTAGTACTCTTGTATTGTCCAACGTCTGAAGGAATAGAGTGAGGTAGTATTAAAAATGGTCAAGGTTCCCTCTAATGGAGGGTCAGGATGTACTCAGCCTTATGCCCAATTTATGGAGGCTGTTTTGGGGACTGAAATAAGCATCCTCCAGGATAAAAAATATTATAGTCCAATTCAGTTGAAAGTTGGCATGCCATTTTTTATACAATTTTTACATGTATAGCATGTTACAGTCCCAAGAGAAAATGATTAAGTGAAGTATGTTTGAATCTGGAACATGAACCAGTACCGGATGTCCAGTCATGATTGGTATGAAAAAGTCAGGGCATCTGTATCTAATATTATGGGGAACTCAACTACCTCAATAATATTGTAGTTTCGCAAACTGAAAGTTTTTATAACACTATATTAAGAAAATTCCACTAATGGATGGGAACTCTTTTTTGATCTTTTTTTTCTCATTTATTCTATTCTTCTCTATGGCTCTATGCACAGATACCTCTATATCTCTAAATATTCTATATCACTCACAACTTTCTCTCTCTACTGACTTTACACAAGACCTCAACTTCTCCTTGTATGGAGTAAGCCAGCCGACAACACATATCCTGTTCCTTTTTAATATTACAAGCAACTACTTTCTCTATGGCAAATAAAACTAAAAAGATACCTATATTAAGTATTTGGAGACTCCTTTCTTAGGAGGATTAGATTATTAATTTTAGTTAATAAAGCATCACATGAATGATGGTTCTATCTTTCTCAAGGTAGTAAGAGGCACAAAGCGCACTCGAGGCACAAAGGGTCCATGTCGTCTAAGGGGGCAAAGGTGCACGTCCGAGCGAAACGAGGTACAAAATAATAAAAATACACAAATAAATAAATTAGTAATGTAATAAATAAAACTAAATAACATATTAAAACCACAAAAATATGTTAAAACATAACCAAGTGAACTAACAGAGCAACAATAGCACTCAACAGAACTAACAAGAATTTGTATTCTCCCTACCACGCTTTTAGTAAATTTTAGTTTTTCAAGTTCAACTGTAGCAAACTTTGACAACCGTGTAAAGGGCTACCTTCCTCCCATCCCTCCTACTTGTATGAGGTAAGGGCTATCTCTCCGCCTCAGTTTTTGTTTAAAATATATATATATATATATATATATATATATATATATATATATATAAGGCGTACATTTTTTTGGTTGCGCCTTGTTGAAAGGCACGCCTTGGATGCTCCCAGAGAAAGGGCGCCTCGTCTAGTAAGGTACGAGGCACATATACTACACCTTGCTCCGAGGCGCGCCTTTGACTACCATGATCTTTCTCTACATGGTAATAGAGTATCTTTCATTAAATGGTATCAAAGCAGGAATTCTAAATATTGTCTCCTACTTTCCACCAAAATATTTCCCCACCACTCCTCTCTTGAAAGGGACTAAGAATCTTATGCATCTCTTTTAGTCCCACGTCTAATAATGTAGTATGAGGACCTCGAACCTCGTATAAATAGTACCTCAACAAAGCATCCCATAATTCTCCCTTTCTCTACAAGATTGATCTCCCTAATGTGGAGGAGGGTTGATGATGGTATTCTCCAATTTTTGGAATAGCCTGTCTCTTCTCTTTCATTTCCCCTTCCTTCAACCACAAAGAAGAAAATCTTGCTTTCTCTCTCTGGTCCTGAGAAAGCCCTCCAAATTTTGTTATCCACGAAAATACGTAAAGCGTGGACTCCATACCATGTTGCATCTGTAAATTGAAAGCCTACTAATTGGCCCTTTTCTTTTCTTTTTTTTTTCTTCTTCCGGCGGAGTGAAACTTCACTGAGATGTTGTAGGCTTTGTAAACTATCACTTGTTTTTATATATATCAAGATTAAATCTCTTGTTCGTGATTTGATTAATTTTTTAAATGTCTTTTTCTCTCTCAACCAATATGGATTTCAGGAAAAAGTATGTCGCATGCCCAGATGACAAGACTTTCCGTTACATGGCAAGCATATATAGTCAGTCTCATTATAATATGTCCTCGAGTACTGAATTTGCTGGTGGGATTACAAACGGGGCTCAATGGTATTAGAACTGTGCAAATAAATTCTTTATGCTCTTCCGGAAACCCTTTCTTAATTCTTAGTAATGCTATTTGTTCCGCAAGTGAACTTTTTGTTCGTTACACAATTGAATTTATCAAATTCTGTTTAGGTATCCTATATATGGTGGTATGCAAGACTGGAACTACATACATGGAGGGTGTCTAGAGTTAACTCTGGAAATTAGTGATGACAAATGGCCCAGAGCAAATGAGGTTCGTTCACGCAGTGTTACTTTTTTGTCTCTGTTTTCCTGATAAACTTGACTTGAATTTCTTATAGTCTCATGTCTCTAATTAGAATACAGATACATGTATTGCTGATATGTTTTGGGATATCTCCCAAAAATTACATATACACCTTTAACAATAATATCAGTGAAAGACTCGTTACTTTAGTTAGAATACAGGTACCTTTATGCTGGAGGGAAAATGCATATTTGCTTTATTCTTTTATAGGATTGGATTTAAATTTTAATTATAGATGGAATCTAAATCCAAATTTGAATTTTAGTTGATCCTCAAAAAGAAAAGAAAAAAAAGCCAAATATGCCTTTTCGTCTTGCATCATACCTTCAATCCACATTACTAATATATGTGAGACAAATATATATATTAGTGGATAATAGAGTATTACTATCACTAATAAAAATATATTTTAAACATCCTCATAACAGCCAGAACCATCTAACAAGTGTAATAGTTGATGGAAGTCGGACAATATTGGGGTAGATATGGGCAAAGTGAAATATACCTCACTATTTAGAGAAATAATAAGAGCTCAAAGAGAACTCCTACCACCAATGGTAGTCTACTGATTTTGAAGGCAGTTTACTGTAAATTTTCAAATGTAAAAGCTTAAAAGTACAGTTCTAAATGTTCACGACATATAACATTTGGATAAATTAATTACCAAAAAAATTATATGAACAATTTATACGAGATTTAGATCTACATGTACTCACACACGTGTGTATTTTGAAGTTTCTATCACCACAATAAACCTCTGAGTTGTAGTGATGAGGGTTGAGGGTTATATCTTTCAATGGTTGTAACACGCCTCGAGGCATATTTTGGGCAGAGAGCTAGATTCACGCATCAATATAATTTTTATAATATCTACCTTTTTCAATTTATTTATTTTTTCATTGTGAAAGCCCAAGTTGAATTTAGTTCACAGATGAGTTTCATATTTACTCAATGGATGAGTATAGAACAGGAGAACTGTTGATCTCCTGCGAGACACTGCTGCTGGAGACAGTTGCCATCCCACGGGAGCTTGTTCAGCGGGGAACTACTGACAGCAAGGCACACGTTCCCGTGAGAAGCGCAGAATGTAAACCACGTGGCTTTCCACCAACTCTGAGGATGTAATGTCCCATTAATGCAGCCGCCCACATGGGCTGCGGTTGCTTTGCAGGATATAACATTCATCATTAATGAGGCAACACCTCGTAGGACAAACGTCCTCGTTAATGGGGCCGTAACAGCCCTCTTTAATGAGATGGCTTCGCATCGGTTGGCGTGCTTCAGCATTACACGCTACTCTGTGCAGTGAGAACAAGCTTGGCCGCATGATGTGGTTCCACTAGAATACCCAGTTCAGCAGGACCACGTGAATAGCTTCATTATTGTTCTGCGAAGCATAAGCTTCATTGCTTTTGATTAGCAGGGAATGGCTTTGCTGCCTCTTCTGCGAGATGATGGTTTCTTGGCCTCGATTTTGCGAGACTATGGCTTCATGACCTATGCCTTGCGGGATGGCTTCGCTGCCATGTTCTATGAGGATGGCTTCACTGCTACGTTCTGCAAGACTGACTTCACTACCATGTTCAGTGAGACTGGCTTCACTGCCATGTCTCGCAGGACTGGGCTTCACTGCTACGTCTTGCGGAACTGAGCTTCACTGTTGCTGTCTTGCGAGAATCGATTCTCTCGCAAAACTGTCATTTTTGAGGATCGACAAGAACTCTAATGGAAATATAGACTCTCCTTGACCACACCAAAATTAGAGCAAACTCAAAATTATGCTGTCTTGACCAAGATTCTGGCTCTGTGGAATTTTAGTCCCTTATTTCCATCAGTAACATTTACCAAGACATTACACATAGCTACTTTTTGGTAGTAGATTATATAATGGAAGACCTTTTATATCTGTAACATCATATGACTGATTGACCTACATTTCAGCAACCATTTTACTTTCCTGCCCTTTTGATCATCTATGTAAGATTCTTTTCTTTTCAATATGTATAAGATGAGCAGTACTTGATATATTTAACATGGTTTAAATAAATTATAGTACAATGAATCAATGATCTATTCTTTCGTTCTGGATCTTTCACTTGTTAGTTTGGCATGCATAAATGAAATCAACTTATATGTCTGTGTTTCCAGGACCTACAATTTGGTATTTCCCCTTAACTCCCATTGCTTTATACTTGCAGCTTCCTATCCTCTTTGAGTACAACAGAAAGAGTATGCTGAATCTTGTTGCAAGTCTTGTTAAGGTAATTTCATAAATGATCTTTACTAGTGAGTCACTCTTGTAGACGATCATCACTCTTCATTTCTTATATGTGTACATGTATTACATCTATAATAAATCTGCAATCTGTGTAATTGTATCGACTATTTTTAGAAGATAAAACGTGTCTCCAGATGTTAATATTTACTGTCATGAAAATGTCAGACTACTGGATAACTGGATAGATATAAGAGTGCTGATATCAAACCGTTGGCATTAGAAAATTAGATAAGACTATAAGAGTAATACATAAACTATTTTGTGACTTCAATTTGGTTTACTCATCTTGTGAGTCACTGAAATTGGATATGTGAAAGCTCCTAGCAGGTTGTTGTATGTTTTTAATTAATTAATTTCATATATTTTGTACTTCACAGTGCTCAAGATGTATGTGGATATACCTAATGAAAGTTTGTGATAAATGTGTTCAGCACGATGCTGTTTGTAGAAGTACAACTGAGGGTTCGAATCTGTACTATTAAACCCTTCCAAGATAGTTTTGAATCTTTTACCGTCTTTTCGTCTCTATTTCATTTATATATCGATGACATAATGTTCAAAAGTTGAATATAAATCTATTAAAGGAGCCTTTCAGGATATTCCCATAGTCGAAAACAAGAGTCCAGATCCTACTACTGTAGTATGTGACTGTCATGCTTCATGAATTAGAAGAGTTTCCACTAATATTATTCTCTATTCCCATTGAGTAAAAATAAAAAAAGCACCATGTCAACACTAACACTGAGTGTAAATCATAAGGTAACTGAGCGCATGATTGTTTATATAAGGAGAAGAAAAGAGACAGCCCACAAGTGTTCAATCCAGTGAGGCACATTGTCTCGAGACCGAAATGATTCTTGTAATGCCTCACTTATTCCATCTTAAACCCAATCCTATGATCTTGATATTTGTCGTGAAAAAAGAGGGAATAATGCAACAACAAACCCTTTATCCCAAAATTTTGGACGGACTTGTTCTTCATAGAGATCCAACAGTCTTTTATGCTAGCTGTTGTCTACCTAACAACCTCCTTTATCTGGGCTTCTGACCTACAGTGGAACTATAAGACATTAAGTACAACACAGGCAGAAAGAAATAATAATGGGATACTTTAGATGGACCCCTATTTATATAATGGAGATTAAGGTCCCCTTACTACATAACGGATGTGGGACTAGAAGAGATCGACTAATAAAGGACTAAATAAAAGACATACGTAGTGTAATGCCCCGCTCCGCACGGAGCATTACGCTAAAGCGTTGACTCAGCGAGTCGCGTTGACCCAAGGAAATGTATCGATGCGAATCGATACGAGAGTTACGTTGTCCCGAGCAACGCATCGAACTAAGTCGATGCGAAGAGTTGCCTTGTCCCGAAGAATGCATCGAATGAAATCGATGCGAAGCGCTGCGTTGCCCCGAAGGATGAGTGCGTTGAATCGGCTCGAAGATTCTAATAAATCGAATCGACCAAGGCGCAAGTCCGAATCGATGTAAGTATTGATTTTAGTTGGTTTCGTGTGCAGGTTATACGTTGACGCAAAAATATTAGAGGTCGATCTTTTGCCATATTTAGTAAGGGGTCCGCGAAATCAAATTGTCGCCTTGCGACGGGATGAGGCGTTGGCACGGTAAAGCTAAGTCGGACGTATAATTCAATGAAGCACGAAGTGTTCGAATGGCTAAGTCAGGAGAGTGGCCGTGCAACGAAGTTAGGGAATCGAGCCGCATCGGCTCGGCGAAACGACAAAGACGTATCGACACAAGGTGGGAGGATCGACTCTTCTTTTTACTCCTTTATGCGATAAGTCAAATATATCATTGTATGCTAAAAGTTAACCTATCGACGCCACGGGCGTGGTCTGATCAGAAGGTAAATCGTAGTGTGAGTTCGAACACTAAGAACAATTGAAATGATACGTGCATTCTATGCACGAGTCGCTATGGAACATTGGATATCGCAAATGCGAGTGCCTCGGTGCGCAAGCCGTAAGAACATGGGATAATTGTACTCGGCGAGTGCCTTAGTGCACGAACCATACCGTGCCTTTGCGCACGAGTTAGAAGGCTAGAACATTGAAAGACAATAGGCGAGCGCCCTAGCGCGCAAGTCCCGAACATTGAACACTAAGTTATAGAACTTGGGAATACGGTTGAAACGTGCCTACGTGCACGAGATAATAAAAGATGGTTTCGTTGCGAAAGAACACAGTTGTGGCATGAATGTGACGGAACTGTTCATACGTGGCATGATGCCTCGAAGGGTATTTGAGACCTTCGGGTCGTTCGGTTGACGAGCATTGAGTTGAGGCATGATGCCATCGAACATCGAAACGAAGTACGAAACGAAAGAACATAGAAAGTTAAATGGAAGAAATGCGAGATGATAAGTCTGAGTCTCGGACTCAAGACTATGTTTGGTTGTTTGAATTTGATTGCTTGAATAATAGGGCGTTGCATGGTCGAATAGGATTGGCTCGAGATTAAATGTGATAATAACTCGTGCACGAGTGTTTTCCCCAAAACGGTTAAATGCCGGAGGAGCGCCCCGGAACCGATTGGCCGCGGAGGGTTCGAATAATCTTTGTAGGCGCACATCTTTAATGCGAGTAGCGCTCTGCTTATTGATGGAAAAAGCTGCAAATGTTGGTATGCAGCGGGAACGCTTCGGAGTAGGGACCGCAACCCACCCGTTAAACGCCGGGCAGTCCGACCAAATATCGAGAAAAGGAGAGAAAAGAAAGTAAGGAACTCCTTTAGTCCATTCCGGCGCGGATACGCCAACGGCCCTCATATAGCTAAGGAACGATGGGTTGAAAGTGTAGGCGCGTATGCGTCCCGCATATAGATCCTACTTAGAGATGCACATATAACATGACAGGGAAGGAATGAGGCATATTCACCTTGCATCAGTGCAAGGGACGAAGGGCGAGTTCGTCGACTTGGTAAGCCACGAATCAAACACGAGATTTGTTGTTTGTTTGCCTATTCAATTCGATAACATGCTTGCTATGCTAACATGCTTTACGCTTTCGAATATGCCATGAAATCGACCCTAAGGAGAACATAGCAAGATCATAAGCTAAGTTGCATGATTCAACATAAATATTACAATGTCGGTTTGGAAAGAAGATCTTTGTATCAATACATGCGAGGACGAACGTACTGATCTCCCACCAGCTTCATGCAGGGTGCAGGGAATGGATGGCTCGCGGCGAAGCGTTGCTTGAACGTGTTGAGGCTTGGAATGTCGAAGCGCATTGAAGCGTGCGATCGCATTGACGCTCGGATATGCAACATGATTGATGCGGCCGAGATATAGAAGGCATGATGTATGGAAGGGTGAAATCCTTTGTGAGCAAGAGAGAACCTGAGTGTTGTAGCCAATCTGGCATATATTGTTAGGCTATGGAAAGCCGTTGTAATCTTAGTTTCGGATATCAATAAAGAGAATTGTTTCGTATACTCTGTTTCCCTTTCGTTGTTAATATCGAATCAAAAGATAACCATTTGAGAACTTGTCATCTTGCCTTGTACGAGCGCAACTCTAGGCTAGTGCGGCATCACGTCCCCTGCGAGGATGATGATTCGGGTGATTCCGGGTCGGGGCGTGACAAATTGGTATCAGAGCTCTAGGCTCAATTTTTTCTGGACGCTTGCTTTGTTTCAATTCCATAGAGTTGTCCACCACCAATCGAAACCACTCTTGACTCTACTCAATGCCGCACTGGATGTTCCATACAATAAGTCTAATACAAATAGTGAAATTTTGTCGCATGTGTTTTGGAAATTTCATGATGTTTGCTAAGTAAGTCGCGAAGGGTATATTGCATTGAATGCAACGAGCCGTAAAAATGTTAGTTGTTGCAAGTGCAACAAATTGTGAAATACGATTTGAGATACTGTTGCAATGTAACATGTTGAAAGAGAAATAAAATGATGCACGATGTGCAACGAGTTAATGTGAATATGCGTTAAAATGAAAGTGATAAGCCAATGCCGAATGTGTTGAACGGATTGGGCATAGACTTTGAAAAGTCGGAAATAATCTTGCACGAGGTGCAATGGATATTGGAAATGAATCGCTGCACGATGTGCAAAGCGTGTTGGAAGTAAAATTATTGCACGTGGTGCAACACATATTAAATTAACTGAAAATTGCTGAGAAACCTAATTTCGGGACGGGCTTTTATGAAATGTCCACCCGCTGGATAAGTTTTATGAAATATCCAGAATTAAGTATTTTCACGTTAAATATTCCAAGATTCCCTTTTAGATGCCACCCGCTGGAAACTGCTATTTTTATAATACCGAAACTACCCCTCCGCGCGAATTGGTTATCTATATGTATTTGAATTCAAAAAACTCAGATCTGGATTGCGATTTTAGTCTTCTTCTTCTTCACGAAAAATCTGAATTCCATTGCTCTCATCTTCAGCAGAGATCGCAAAGATCGTTCGTAGTTCGGTGTGCTTTTCTTCAGTCGAACTCAGATCATCGCTCGTCATCATCATCATCTTCATCGTGGAGACATTTGAAGTTTTTCGACGATTAGGTCAATTGTGGAGAGAAGATCTTTCTTCTTCTTTTCCATAAGAATTATCATCGTTTTGAAAGAAGAACGAAACTCTTTATTCATGAAAAAACTAAATTACGTGGAGAATGACCATTCTCCTACGTTTTAACACTGTAAATAACCATTCTCCGTGTAAATTAACACGGAGAATGCCATGGCCATTCTCCTGCGTTTTAACACTGGAATGACCATTCTCCGTGATAAATTACACGGAGAATGGCCATTCTCCGTGATAAATTACACCCATTCTCCGTGTAATTTATCACGGAGAATGGCCATTCTCCGTGTAATTTAGCACGGAGAATGACATTCTCCGTTTTATTTAACACGGAGAATGCCATTCTCCGTGTTTCTGACACGGAGAATGGTCATTCTCCTGCGTTTTATCACTAGAATGCCCATTCTCCGTGATAAATTACACGGAGAATGGCCATTCTCCGTGTAAATTAAGACGGAGAATGGTCATTCTCCGTGTAATTTAGCACGGAGAATGACATTCTCCGTTTTATTTAACACGGAGAATGGCATTCTCCGTGTTTCTAACACGGAGAATGGTCATTCTCCTGCGTTTTAACACTTGAATGCCCATTCTTCGTGATAAATTACACGGAGAATGGCATTCTCCGTGTAAATTAAGACGGAGAATGGTCATTCTCCGTGTAATTTAACACGAAGAATGACCATTCTCCGTGTAAATTAAGACGGAGAATGCCATTCTCCGTGTTACTAACACAGAGAATGACTATTCTCCGTGTAAGTTAAGACGGAGAATGACATTCTCTGTGCTACTAACACGGAGAATGACCACCCTCATGCGAAATTAACATTTTTCGTGTTCTAACACGGAGAATGTCCATTCTCCAGCATTTTATGGTCAGTTGAAACTTTGGAGGGCTATAACTTTTGACTGGGAGGTCGAAACGAGGTTCCGTTTGTCGCAAAATGAGCGTATCGTCGAGGAGACTGAAAGTAACCGCTTCACCGTTAGATGGCCTTCCGAAATTTTAGAATCGCAAAAAAAATGATGTTTGGACCTCCGTTTTAGCACTTTTGCCGTTTGTCCCGGTCTTTCCGAAATTTTCCGACGAGTTTTTGAAGATTTTTGAGGAGAAAACCTAGATTCGAAAGTGAGCAGCGTATGGAAGAAGATGAAGTATCGAAACGTTTTTTTAAGAGCAGTTTCGTGGGTGTTTTCAATAAATTAAAAGGAAGGACAAAAGGGTCATTTGGAACCCGCTTTGGATAAGTTTTTCTAATTCTGGGCACGCGATGAAAGTTTTTTTAGCGGTGGGTTTTACATAATTTTTTTTTAGTTTTTGGGCATTTCATAAATCATCCCTTAAATTAATCGTTGCACGAAGTGCAAAGGAGATTGGAAATATATCGTTGCACAAAGTGAAATGAAATGTCGGAAATAAATCGTAGCGTAGCACGATGTGCAACGCATATTGGGAGTAAATTTGTTGCACGTGATGCAACGCACATCAAAATAAATTGTTGCACGAGATGCAACGGAAGGAATTGAAATCGTAAATCGATAGAACGAATCGTTCGGTTGCATACCAAACTTATGTTGGCAAACAAGAGAATTGACCGAGTTGTGTCGGATTTTGATAGAATCAAAGTTACGGTTGTGATCAAGCACGATCACTGCGGAAATCGTGAGTCGGAAGAGATTGTCGGTTTATACTAAGTATAGTGCGAGGGAAATGACTTAATTTCCGAGTGGTATATGCCATACCACGTAGGCGATGAATGACTCGATTCTGAGTGGTATATGGGATACCACTTGTGCGATAAATTGCATCGACGCGTTGTGAGAATTGCGGAAGGTTTGTCCCCAACGGACAGGAGAGTACCGAGACTCGATTGAAAATTTGTATGACGATATGTTGATGCAAGTGTTCTTCGAATATCGGTTGGGACGATAGGGCGAGACTCGTATCAATGAATGGTACGTCGGACGAAATTTATAAGTCGGTCAGACGACCGAGACTAGCGGAACGATTATGCCTTGAAGCAATAATCGGACCGACGGGAAAGGGAAACTCGAACTTACAAATGAGTCGCACGACCTGCGATCTCGATAGAAATGTTGGACGAGACGAATCGAATCGCGCGACTTGCGATCTCGATAGAAATGTTCGGCGAGGCGAATCGAATTGCACGACTTGCAATTTTGATAGAAATATTGGGCGATGCAAATTGTAATCGAATCGCACGATGTGCGATTTCGGTGAAGAGTTGGTTGACGTGAGTAATCGTGCCTAAGAAATAGTTGGTTACGTTACGACGAAACTCATTTGAGTACGACTGAAAAACACGCGAAACTCAGAGGGCGAGATCGTATGACTTGAGGGTTCGATGTTGGATAATCGGTAACTCAATTACGCGATCGAAGTATAGCGGGATGCAGCGAATCGGAAAACGAGTTGATGCATATGGAAAAGTTTGTTGCGAACTTGGAAGTATGCAATACAAGTTGTCGATGTTGAAACGGATTCAAAGTTGACCCTTACGCTATCAAAATTGATACGACGTATTGAGATCGATACGAAGGGAAACGTAAGCACGATGCGAGAATACAAAATGGAGAACGTCTTGCGCTATCAAAATTTTGTAAGTAACGAAACGAGAAGCAACGAACTGGTTGATCATGAACTTTGTGATTAATCAAGACGAGACTATAAGTCATCGACGATTGCTCGATGCGTATAGTATCTCGTGTGTCGACCCGCAAAATAAAATAGACTCGAACTCGATACGAGTGGATGATTCGTAAATTGCGGAATCATCAATGATAGTGCACGACTCTACTCGGAGGATAGTTGCGCATCAGTTGCGCCGATAGAAATGGTTTGTCCAAAATTGGATAGTCGCGTAGAAACCGTCGGAATGTGATTTGGCTTCGAAATAAGATATAGCATGGTTCGTAGTAAACTGTCCTTCGGTGATGATCCACAATTATCGAGCGTAGCTTCGGGGCAGCTGACCCTAGAAGACTTGACCGCCAAATCAAATTGAATGTTGCAGACCGTAAGATGACCCAAGCGATATCGCATATGAGATTGCATCGATAACAAATATAATATGGTGCATGACGACGATAAGTCTAGGCGATTGAAAATTGTTGGAACATCTTTCGATTGAGAATGGTATAGTTAGATTTTGAGTATTCGTCGGATGGATGCTTGAATGGTTATGTTGGTCGACGATCGAACGAGAAATTCACCAACGAACTTGGTGATACGTGTGTATACATTAATGACATAAACTCAATTTTTTTTAGGTGTCCTTTCTCCAAGCCCAAAGCCATCCAGCCGTTCGAGTGAAGGATTCGAACCCTAGATCTGTGCTCGGACGACCTCCCGCACTACCACTAGACTAGTGCCTTAGGGACTAAACTCAATCTTTTTTTTTTTGAGGTGTCATTTCTCCAAATTAGGTCGTGGCTCAAAGCCACCCAGCTGCCCAAGGAAAAATTCGAACCCGGAACATGTGCTCGGACGCCCCCCGCACTACCACTAGGCTAGTGCCTTAGGGACGAGACTAAACTCAATCTTGATTGCACGAAACAGCATGTCAAAATATTTAATATCACAAAATAAATGTAACATAAAACTTCCAAATACATGAAACATAATTATATACCACATAATTAAATGCAACAGGAAAGGAAATGATTTTTGCGTGATCTGCCAACCCTCGTTAACGAATATAGAGATTACAAGAAGCCTTAGTTGGTTCTCTCACTACTCCTCGATACACTTACCCAAATTCGACACACGAATCATACAAATACATGATTTGAGAACAAAAACATACGAATGAGAAAATAACAACAACGATGGAGTACTAAATCATGACCCATTCATTTCGTCAAAGTCGACTACACGAATCGCCGTGGACAACAAATAATTTTCAATAAATTCCCCTTCGATCTCTTCCACATATTTCCTTCTAGTAAAAACTTGCTAATTATGTTAATTAGGTTACAATGGTTGTTATTCCCATGGCCGGCTCCAGAGGGAGGCGGGCTAGGCAGCTGTTTAGGACCTCCTCATCCGAAAGAGCATCTATTTTTTCGAATTTTTAATTATTTTGTACTGGGCTAAAAAAGAAACTATAGATTTGGAACAATCCATGGTTGTTTAAAGAAGAATTAAATAAAACATTAAAAGAGAGACAAAAAATATTGCGCTCTTCTCTCTCACACTTTCCCACTAAAAATCTCTCTCCTAAGGGAAAAAAAAGGTCTCTTCCTCTCTCAACAAACATGTCCATGCAATTTTTTTATCCTTTTTAGTTTCAAATGTATTTTATTTTGTCTTGTGAAGTTTTTAATATTAATTTTAAAAATATCGGAAAGAAGCGCATAAGTGAAGGAGATCACAAAGTAAATATATTTCATTACTTGTAAATAAAAATTATATAGAAGGATAAGGGTCTCATTTTTGGGACATATTTAGGACCTCCAAATTGCTAGCCGCTCCTGAACTTAACCCTAGATAAACAAAAAAGTATATAATTCAAAATTGTATTAGCTCTAAGGTTGGGTATTTATAGACCACAGTCAGTGACCACGTGGAACTATCTACAATAGTATAATCTAATACCCAATTATTGGACGTTTATATTACGGAAAATGTTAAATCTACAACCAAATGTTTATAACATTCTTACAACCTCTCTCTCCCACCCTTTACACATGGGTCCCACCTCCTCTCTCACCTCCTGCTACGTGGGCTCCACCCGACCCCACCACTTCCCCTCTTCCTTCAATCGAAGTCCAAAATGTGATGGTTGTAAGAGAATTGTATGTATTGGTTGCAGGCATAACAAAACTCTTATATTACATACTAGTCACATTGCACGTGCAAAAAAAAAAAAACTCTAATATTATTAAAAAATTAGGTACGAATATTTTAATTGTATTAAAAAAAATTAAATTAGATTTGACATATTTTTATTAGAATTTGTTGTAGTCATGTTTTTATAATTTTGAATATGTGTTTAGTTAGATATTTCATGTACCTATTTTAAATATAATTTGAATATTAAATATAATTTAGGATTTATTATATGTCCAGAAAGTGAGAAGGGTTTTAGATTTTAGTTTTTCCCCCCTTAAAAAACGTGAGAAAATACATACACAATATTAAAAAAATTTGTCAAGTTTATTACTATTAGTTAATGGAGAATATACATACAATTCAGATTGTTCATTCTTTAGCCGTTTTCAATCCGCATTATAATAGTAGAGATGTGTAAACAACAAAATTTATTATATACACTATATAAACATATCTTTATTACTACTAGTAAGTTCACGTGCGTTGCACGTAAAATATTTTTTTATGACATAGTTGAAAATAGTTCAAGTATCTAAATATATTTGAATTTAGATTTGTTAAACAATTTTAAAAAATTAATATTTTTTCATTGTAAATTAAATTTTAAATTTACTTTTTAAACACTTTAGAATATATATATATATATATATATATATATATATATAGTATGAGAGAAAGATAGTATTTTTATCCGTAATTTTTAATAAAATAAATGGTTGATGATACACATACGGCTCCTTTCTGAGCCGTTTTTCAAGCATAATTGTAAAGAGTAGAGATAAATCGGCTTTAAAATGGCTCCAAATGAATGTCTAAGCCGTATATGTATATCCTCACATAATTAATAATTTTTTTTAAATCCTTCAAACTACCCCATATATAAAATTTAAACTATTTTAATATATTTGAACTAACTACAAGTTATTCTCTAAATGTATATGTATATATTCAAATTCTAAAAACATATCTATAACATTTTAAATAAAATGTATCAAAATTATGTATAAACTATTTTACTCTTATTTAAAATTTTATCTAATTATTCATAATATCAGGAAAAAAATACTTATGGATAAACGTGAACGTGACGGTACTTATAACATTAGTATATTTGGAACTTGTATTCAGTGTTGAACTAATAAAGAAAAATGCTAAAGAGCGTGTAGTTTGTGATCGCGGACTGAGGTATCGCAACCACATTCGCGTGGGGCCCCACCGCCAGTGTTATACCAATTAAAAGCCGCACGTGTACCGTGGACCAAAACTGTAGGCCAAAATGTGGTCCACCAGCACTGTCGCTAATACAATTTCTAATAAAAAGAGATTGTGTTGGGATGAGGGTTTAATTTTTTTTACTTTTATATTCATTATTTTTTTGAATTATTATGTTGTGTCACCCCCATTTTCCGTCCATGTAGACCACCCACTTTGTCCCCTCCCCCCCTCCTCTGGCTGCACTCCACCACTCAGCCCCCCCCGGGGCGCACTCCGCTCAACTGCGCTCCCCTTTCGGCAGTCCTGCCCTCCAGCTGTGCACCCCCATCCCACCCCAGCGACCAGCGCATCCCCCGCTGACAGCTGCTGTCGCTGCTTGCTGATGCATGTCCTCCCTTCGGTCGTCGACGTCGAAGAAAGAGGAGAGTTTTTTTTTTCCGATTAATCTTGTTTAAAAAAAGTAGGAGAAAGATATTAAGTTAGTATGTATCAAAGTTTAAAATATCTTTTATAATTTAGGTAAAAGGAAAAAAACGTGGTTTTATAGATTGCGAATTCAATTCAGAAATCTTAAAACAATTGACAGATGGAATCATAAAGGGGTCAAGAGTGGCAGGCTCCAACAACCGATTTGGCCTGCTACATACGATGTACTTAACTCTTCTTCCGATTCATTTCATTGGTCCTACAAATTCCTCCTCTCCCTCAGCCAAGCCGCCACTTCAGAAACCCCTGAAATTTTTTCCTCTTTTTGATCTCCACTTCCGCCACTTCCATCACTTCCGCCGATGGCTCAGTTACAAGCCATTCAGTCCTCTCCCAGCATCCCTCCCCATGGCTGCACCAACAAATCACCATCTGGTAAAAACAAAAAAACTCTCTCTCTCTCTCGTATTTGCAAAATCTGATGTCGCGAAAAGTTTCTTATTTAGGAAATTTGATTGCAGGAACGCCACAATTTCGTGACAGCATTTGCATTGGGAAGAAATGGTCATACCCAAAGGTGAGAAATGTTGATTTATTAAAAAATTTTAATGCAGTATACATATTATTTGTTTAGTATAGGTTGATATCTTCCGATTTTGGTCGCGTTGTCGCGCAGGTAGGAACGGGTTCGAGCGTCCGCGTTGGAAGACATATTGTTCGGAGGACAGGTAGCAGCCACTGCTGTCGAAAAATCTGTTATTTGCTGTCGAAAAATATTTTATTTGTTAGTTTGATTCCAGGAGGAGTAGAGATTGAGATTCCATGGATTATGATTTTCCAATTTCGGCAATTTAGGATCTCTACCTGTTATAGTTAGTGAATCCATAAGCCGACCTTCGCAAAAGTTGGTGGCATTTAACTACATCGGGATATCGGTTGATATTGCAGCCCAAGTTAGATATGTCTGCCGATATATTCCAAAAGGATAAAAGATGCAATTTGGTGTCGTAACCCTCCCAAAATCGATGTCGGTCGGCCAACAATGTGGTCCACTTCATCAAGCACCACGCAATTGACCTCCTTGGAGCATATTTCTTGTTGCATATTGGAGTAACTGAACACTACTCGCAAGCCATAATCCAATTAGGAGGGATTCACTAATATTTGTTTTGCTGAATTAGGCTCTGGAAATAATGATGCACATGTTGCCGTCGAACATTTTAACTGGGGAGATGTTGTTTCTCAGATCATATACGTCGCCAACAACAAAGCCTATGTCCCAAAGTGTTGTGGTCTATTACATTGAATCCTTTTCTCTATTCAGCACTCTTAATAGTCATGTCCTTTATAACATTAGCACATACAATATCCTTTTTGCTTGGCCCCGATCCAAACTTATTTAGGACGAGCTTGGTTCCAGCATGTATTTCAATACGATTATACTATTTATACAAATACACTCAGTTATTCTTATTGTTAACGTATTGCCAGTCACCCATCTCATTTCAGTATTTTCATTTCAACCATGTTTATCATATTATATATGTTGGTTTTGATATTTCCTTTTGATATGCAGCTATTAAAAGTGTACTCTCGAGCGGAGAAGATGATTCTCGTGGTAGTCATAATGGAAGTGGACTTCGGGGGAAACTGAATAAAGTTGTTTTAGCGTATAGTGGTGGTTTAGACACATATGTGATTGTCCCACGGCTCAGGTATATTTCTTGTATCTGAATAACTTGCTGAGATCTGAATATTGAGCTGAACTGATGTTATGAGAACACACAGATTTTATACTAAATAATTGTAGGTTATGTAACTAATTTTCAATTGCCTAATAAAAGTAAGTTACAAATTATAATCATCGGATCATCATCTGCTTTGTGGAAACCAATTAATGAAGGCCAATGTATTAGTTATTATTACTTAGATTTACTTCTTTACACATAATTTAGCTTTGTTTTTGCACATAGTTTAGCTTAGTTTTTGACTTCTTGTTTACTCTTCACTAGGACTTTGCTAAACCGTAGGCCAATTTGTTTTTATTGTTTGAATTTGCTATGTACTAAAATAGTGAAAACATGTTGATGGTATATTAAGGGTTATGGCTGTATCAATAGATCCATTGCACGGTTCAGCTCATTCAGTCATATGTTTGCTCATAAAATCCGATTGTGTGTAGTATTAGTACCTTACTTCTGTTATCTTTCTCCTAATCTGCTGTTATTTGCTTGTCACAGGGAGAACTATGGCTGTGATGTTGTCTGCTTCACCGCAGATGTTGGCCAAGTATGTCACTGGTTACTCGAGTAACGTCATCTCAGTATAAATTAGCTATGCTCTGCAGTCCACATTTATTTTGGTTTCATTATATATCCAACAGTTTGGTGTTCTGTTCTGCTTGGACCAATGACCAAATTATGATTTGTTTAGTAAATTTCAAACTATTTTTACATTGTATTTAGTCCATAATCCACTGCATTTGAAAATGAAAAGGAATTTTACATACACAGGGGAGTAGGTGTTAGGCGACATGCTTAATGGTCTTTAACATGGTATCAAGGATCACAATATCCGGTATCGGAATCGGTATCGGACCTGTCCTATGAGTATCGGTATCAGCAGTATCGGCGGTTTCGGATCGGAGTATCGGATTTCTGGTATCGAAAAACAAATTATTCTGAATACATTATTAAAATTCTATAATTTTTTTAATTATATATTTAGGCATAATTTTAAGTATTTCATGTGTTATTTCTTAGTAATTTTGGAATTAAATGAAATAGTAATCACCTTTGCCGATTGGTTTACCTGCGATAGATAATTTTTCTTCTTCTACATTCTTTTACAACCTTATTATGCTTTTACACTCTTGTTGATTGGTCTTTCTCGTTCAATTTTCTTTGCTCAATTTACTGAAAAAGAAACCCCGATGTTGGTATCGGTTAGTATCGATATCGGTCGGTATCGGATCGGGACATGTCAAACCGTATTGGTATTGGTTGTATTGGATCGACATCGGTCAATACTGCAAACTATTCATGGTATTGGAGCTGCCCATGTTCATATCCCGTCTGAGGCGCATTTTAAGCAGATTTGACAAAATTAAACTGTTGCATGGATCCAGCTATCAACCCATAAAATGGGCATTCGACCTGCGACGGCGCATTATAGCCTTCTGGGGTATTAGAATAATAGGAATATATTAACATCAACCCTCACCAGAACTCTCGAGCTTTTGGTGCAGTGACATTGTCTTTAACCCTATGGAACTGCTATTCTGTATCTTAATATGCTTCATGTTTTTCTAACTTGGTTGCTTCATCAGGCATACTTAAATTTGTTTCATTTCTCCCACTTTATAATATATAATTTTATTTTCATTTACTTCACTTGCACGCCTTATCATTGATGCCCTTCGTTGCCCTTATTATGTCTCAAACTTGAGTAAAATTCCTTTGCTTGAATGTTTATTTTTTTGAAGGGTGTCACGGAGATGGATGGCCTTGAAAAGAAAGCCAAAGCCAGTGGTGCAAGCCAACTAATTGTGAAGGATTTGAAGGAAGAATTTGTGAAGGATATGAAAGGAAATACTTGCTGGGAACTTCAATGGCTCGTCCAGTTATTGCTAAGGTGATATCCTTGTACTTCTCCTGTGTCTTTTCCTTACTAAAGTCTCTTCCCTATCTACAGACGGTTGGTTAATCTGTTGAAAGTGTCGGATTGTATAGATTCGGTTATCTGTTTATCAAATTTAACATATATGCAATCACATCAAATAGTTCTGCTTGCTAAATTTTTCTTTATTTCGTTGAACAAAAGAAACATAATGCATATTATGTTACTTTCTAGTTCTCTTATGAGCCTATATAGTTCAACAAACTAGAGCACTCTGATTAGGAACTAACCAAAAAAGCCTAAGTAATTATATATGTATACATATACATTATACATAATGTAAGCTAGGCATATGAGGTAACACTGTACCCAAGGTAGGTAAGGTGTCAGCTTATAGTCACTATGTGGGCGGCTACCCCATGTATAGGTTGTACCATTAATCTCAATTCATTGTTTTAAATGTACTCCACACGTGTCCGATATGTTGACCAACTAGCGGCCGACATATCAGTCTTGGGCCGCAATACTTGACCGATACCCAAATAGTAGAAATGTTGCCGATCTTTATAAAGCCGACTTAGTGGTGTTAACAACTATAACAAAATGGCATGTGCATAACCAGTATGCTTTTAGCCCATTGTAAAACAGATAAATCCCTAAATTAGGATATCAAAAGTTGTATCCTCTCGATTTTTCTCTGGCATTCATATTCTACATGTTAAATCCCAATCAGACATGAATGTGACATTCAATTTTTAATATCATGTATCCATGCCTAAGGGGACATTTGGAGTGGATACTGATTGGATTTGGATATATGGGTATTATTACCATATCCCTATTTTCTTTCAAGTAAAGAAAGATACAAATACAAGTATCTTTCATAAATAAAAATCAATAACTATATCTGACAAAAATGGATTTGAATCCGGATTGATATAAGAACGGATACGTATAGGATATAAAATAGATGGAGATGCTTTAATATAGGTTTAGTCTTGTATTAGTTAACTTATGTTATGTTTTACTCATATTTACTTTGAATATCATAGGTTTCTTTGTGAATAAAGGACAAAGTGGTGCCTAGTTGTAAACTGTAGAATAGAATTTGTATATATACCTATACAGGTACTCCAGATAATGGGGTGAAAACCATACTGGAATCTGTATGCGCCCCTATCCATGTCCCAACAGACATTATTGTTCAATTGTAAATTCCTTGTACCCAATTCTTACTTACGGATACAAATACTAAGACATGGTATGACATTATATGGACATGACGCTACAAGTTTGAAAAGCAAGGATATAATGTGGCAAGACTGTGATCATAAATAAGTATAGAAATAGCATTTTAAGCTTTGTTTATTTATCTAACAATTACAATTTTAATTTGGATAACTTTCAATATTCCCACATTTGGGACCCCTGGGCGCGTATCACGTAATACCTTCTGCTTTTTCGTCTCTTAATTTTTTTTTTCTTTCAAAAAAGGATAAAAATGCTCATTAAAAAAAGGTCTTTGCAGGCTGTCCATCTATTTCATCTAGAGGACAACGCTTACTATTAAAAAATAATAAATTATAATAAACACGGATAATTATGGCGATCCAGTTAACGGTATCATAACTGGACGAAACTTACAATGTAGGCAAGTTCGACGTTGCGCATCCAATGACGCAAGTCTCATCTTGATTCGAAGAGTGTTAAGAGAATAATACAAATTTTCGAAAAACATCGATACGGTAAAATTTGACGGATTCAGGCCAAACTCGTAGCGCATAGCTGACGAATTCGAGTTGTCAATTTTCATAGGTCGGCTATGCACCTTTCGGTTGAATAGGTATGTGCCGGGATCTCTCAGATCAAAGGGACGATACCCAACCCACTATTTTTAATTAAAACATAAATTTTCAAGTAGCTCACTTCGAGCCTCAAGACAAGGGATCCGGACGACAACACTAGCTTTGGTCCTTATTTTCTTAGTTGAATGGACATATATAAATGTTGCTTCAGGTTCAGATTGAGTATGGTGCTTACTTGTGGTCCTTAATTTTTTTAGTTGTTTCATTGGATTATAAGGTTACCTTGAGCATCCACATTTGTCCTATACTATAAATCACCGATACTTCAACAATGGCCTTTGGTATTGGATACTTACCTCACATTTGTATTGCTCAGCTACACTTTGTTATGTTCGGCTACATCTAGTTCCAACACTTGAATACAGACTTGGTATGGCTCCACAAGGCATAATATATATATATATATATATATATATATATATATATATATATATATATATATATTTTGGAATAAGGGTGAATTTATTCCTCGCAAATAGCGGAAAAGGTATTAAAGTACAACATCACAACTCTCCATGCCCCAAGCAATTGTTATGGGGTCATTACAGATACATCGAATTCTATATTATGTAGAATTCCAATAGGGGGGTAGTCAAGCCCTCAAAGATACGTCTGTTCCTCTCCTTCCAGATGTGACAAACAGACGCAGCAAGACGAACTCTGGCTCTTCTAGCCCACCCCGGCTCCCGGCCTCTGTGATCTCGGATTCAGCTGAGAATACTCCGGATGTCTCTGTCCACCCCAACTCCTCCTCTCAGCTGTGCACACTGCTCAGTCCAAATGTGCCAGGTCACCGGGGAAACAAAGGAAAGATGCCCCATAGATTCATTTTTCTCATTACATAGCACACATTTGGCATCCGGGATCTGCATCCCAAACCGGAGGAGTCTGTTTCTCGTCATCAATCTACCCCGGAGAAGACGATATGCACATAGTTGCATTTTTCGTGCAACGCCCTTGCCCTAAATGAAGTCCACCTCCTCATCCTGGTCGTGGTGGGTCCGGACCAAATCATAGCAGCTACGAAAGCAGAATAGACCTGACCCGCCTCCCGTACCTGGGTCGGCCCAATTCCATGTATCATCCGTCTGTCTAGCATCAATGATAATAGGGTGTATCTCTGCTGCAAGCTGGACAGTATATGGTTAGCCCTCTGGCCTCCGAACTCCGTCTCTAATGATCCGACTGCATGTGAGCCCCCTTCCCGCTTCCCTGTCCAGCTGCCCTCCCAAAATCTCGAGGAGGGATCTGGAACCCAACCAAGGGTCTAGCCAAAGGTCGGTAGTCGTCCCATCCTTCATGCGCCTGCATATAGCGGTCTGGAGCACCGGTCTACATCTCAGGATGGCCTTAAACGTGACCGTGAAATTGTTGTCTATCCTGCAGGCCCAGAAGTTGGTCCTCCGTAAGTATCTGCTAGCCATCCAGTCCGCCCAGAGCGACCCCCCTTGATGAATTTCCAGGCCATCTTCACACAAGCTGCCTTCCTAACCGCATGGAGAGGCCTCAACCCAACTGCTCCTTCCTCCCGAGGTCGACATAACTGGTCCCAAGATATCGCATGTATCCCTCCCCGCCAGATGAAGTTAGCGCAAATAGCCTCCACCTTCCGAATAGTAGCTGTGGGGATCTGGATAGACTGGAGCCAGAACATAGCGATGCCAGCAATGACCGACCGCACCAACTCAATCCGTCCCCCAAATGAAAGTCCCGCCGCTTGCCAGCCCTCCACCCTCCTCTGAGCAAAGTCCACCAAGCTGTGACAATCCTGCTCTCGGGCATAGTTGACCGTCAGCGGGACCCCCAGGTATTTCACTGGGAGCTCGCCTCTGTCCACACCTAAAGCGAAGGCTCTCTCCTTCTGAAGTGTACACCGGGAACTGAAGTAGACTCTGCTCTTCTCCCGGTTTAACTGGAGCCCAGAAAGCCGCCCGAACTCCTCCATAATGTCAGAGAGCGCTCTCATTCCCCTCATGGAAGGCTGGAGTAGCACCAATAAATCATCAGCATAAATCAAATGAGAAACAGCGGGACTCACCAACCGGAAAAGGGGGACAATCCTCCCGCTGTGCACTGCTATATCCATCATACAAGTAAAGTACTCCATCACCAAGGTAAAGAGATACGGGGAGAGGGGGTCGCCCTGCCTCAACCCCTTGTTGCTACTAAAGTAGCCATGCGGCGTGCCCTGGATGAGGACAGAGAAGGTAGGGGAGCAGATACACTCCCTCACTCTCGCCACCCACCTCTCATCAAACCCCATGGCAAGCATCAAGTGGCACAGGAAGTCTCGATTGACCGTGTCATACGCTTTCCGGAGGTCAAGAGAAGGTAGGGGAGCAGATACACTCCCTCACCCTCGCCACCCACCTCTCATCAAACCCCATGGCAAGCATCAAGTGGCACATGAAGTCTCGATTGACCGTGTCATACGCTTTCCGGAGGTCAAGTTTCACACAAGCCTTCATCCCCCCCGGTTTGCTGAACTCCCACACCATCTCGTGAGCTAGCAGGCTGTGCTCCGCTATCGACCGGTCCTTGATGAACGTTGCTTGATTTCGGGACACTAAAGTCTGCATAATCCCCTCCATACGCCTGCACATAAGATGAGTGATAATCTTGTAAAGGAAATTACAGCAAACAATGGACCTAAAGTCTGCAAGTGAGGTCGCTCCTTCCTTCTTAGGAACCAGAGTCAAGAATGTATGGTTCATCTCCTTCAGGAGCCGGCCCTCCACAAAGAACTCCTGAACCGCTGCCAGAACAGGTGCCTTAAGTACACCCCAGTGTCTCTTGAAGAACCCAGAAGAGAAGCCATCAGGCCCAGGGGCTTTGTTGGGATTAACCTTCATCACAATATCTTCCACCTCCTCCATCCTCACCGGTGCCAAGAGTAGACTGTTCCCATGTCGGGACACCAGTCTCTTCGTAACCAGGGCCGGAAACGTGCTAGAGTAGTCCGTCTGCTAATATAAGTCAGTGTAGAATCTGACGGCCTCCTCCTGAATCTCCACCGGGTCTCCTACAAGACGCCCCCCAGCATTCAAAAGTCTGGGGATGCTGTTCCGGTGCTGTCGGGTGCGGATCACATAGTAAAAGAATTTGGTGCAGCAGTCTCCATCTTTGAGCCAGGTGCATTTGGCCCTCTGTGCCGCACTGAGCTCCTCATGCAGTCTCATGGTGCTAACCTCCTCAATCAGGGTCTTCTCCTTAGCCGCCAGATCCCCGTTCATAATGTCAGATTGGAGGGCCACCAGAGTGTCCCGAAGCTCTTCTTCCTTCTCCGCCAGGGAAGTCCGCGGTCTCATTTTCACCCACCCCCTGATAGCCCGCTTGAGCTGCTTGAGCTTGTGAACCATGCGGAATTGGGCCGTGCCATCCCGGAAGTGCTGCATCTCTCTCATAACCACCTCCTCATAACCTGGTGATAGGTACCAGCTGCTGTTATACCGAAACGGCCTCGCCCTCAAGGTGGGTCTCTCACATAGGCCCACCCGGATAGGAGAATGATCGCTAGTACCCGCTGCCAGACCTTCCGCCATCGAGTTCGGGAAACACCTGAACCACTCGCTATTGCCCAAGGCCCGATCCAGCTGACAAGCAATACGATTCTGAGTAGCCTTGTTGTGCCAGGTCCAAATATGTCCAGCTCGCTCCAGCCCCCGCATACCTGACATAAGAAGACACCTCTGGAAGTCATATAAAATCGAGTTCGGTACAGGCCGGCCCCCAACCTTCTCTTGACGAAGCAACATAGCATTGAAGTCCCCCATGATGAGTAGGGGAAGATGCATGTTGTCCGCCATACGACCCATAAGCACAATGTCCTCCCACAGAGCCTCCCGGAGTCTCCGGTCGTTGTGCCCATATACAGTACCCATGATGAATCTGAACCCACTTTTATTCTCAAAAGTAAGACCGATGAGTTGCTCTGACTTATGAATCTGAACCCCCACCCAGCTACCTGTGTTCCACCTAACCCAGATCCTTGTCATACCGCAAAGATTTAAGTTGTGAATGTGATCCCAGGCTGCATGAGTCCAACGTGATAGCATAGCGGCCCCTCGAATCTTTGTCTCCAGCAGAATAGCAATGTCACATGCCTCTCTCCTCAGCACCCCTCTGATCTCCCTCCATCGGCCAATGGAACACCCTCCTAATGTTCCATGCTAGGACCGACATCTAACTAAAAGATGTTGGGCCTCCCTGTAACTCCTCTGGATCGACACTCGAGGGAAGTGTCTCATTCGTCTGCTCAAGGACTGCATCTACCATGGAGGAAGGGGCAAGATGAGCCTGAATCCTGCTAAGAGTAAGTGTCCAGTCAGGATTGGGGTCGGTCTGGTCATCCATCTCCCTCATCTGAGGAATATCCTCCAGTGTGGCCGGAGCGTGTCTCTTCCTGCTGTTGTAAACCATAAGTGCCGTGGAAGCCTCCCCCCCCTCTGACCACTATCCGCCGCACTCATACCCCTGGTCATCATAGTCCTCCGTGGCCTGAACGGAACCAGCGCACCCTGCATGCTCTCCTGTCTCTGTGGCGGTCCTGTCTCCAGTCTCCTATCCATCTCCATAACTGTGTCTTCCTCCATGTCTCTCTAGCGCCGTCTTCTCAGGCAAGTGATTGGGGGCCGCCTCCTCGTGTGCCTCCGTCTGAACCGTCTCCGGCCGAGGTGTCTCTGTCTGGCCCGCCTGTGGCCTGGCGGACTCCTTCCCCTTATAGTTGCACGCACTGGTAATGTGCCCAAAACACTCGCAATGCGAACACATGGGTGGGACCCAATCATACTCCACAGCCTGCGTCAGAACCTCTCCAGATGGTACCTGATACTCAAGCATGCTCGGGAGCTCCGAGCCAGCCTTTATCTCCACAAAGACTCTGGCGTACATTATTCTGGATCGGAAAGTAGTGGCCTCATCTGCCTTGATCTACTTCCCCACGAGGCTGGCAAGTCTCATGAGAAGTGGGATGCTCCAATATTGCACAGGGAATTCTGGGAACCGGATCCAGACGGGGATGGCATTCAACACTTCCTTCTCACACCTCAGCGCCGGTGTCCATTCTTTCAAAATAATGAGTCTTCCATCAAACGACCATGGCCCTCCCTGCACAATCCTGGTCACATCTCCCGCCAGTCCAAACTTGACATAGTAAAATCCATTCTCCCGGGAGAAGAATTTCATGCTGCCTTTGGGCCTCCAGACTCTCTTCGCATAACCCCTAATTTGGCCAAAGAACGGCTTATTCCCTAACACATATAGCACTAAGGTGTTCTTCCAGAAATCAGCGACCTTTGCTATTTCCTCTGCAGGGAAGTAAGCCCTGAGTCCTCCACCAACCGCCATCGGGGTAACATATTCCATTGACATCGGGCTTTTCGACTCCACTGGGGTGCAGACCTCCTTCCATGATCGAGGCCTCTGCTCCACAGAGGGTGTTCTGGTTGGAGGAGTCGCAGCTACCGGGCCCTGTCTACCAGTATCGACTGCAACATCCTTCCCCTTCTCCGCCGCCGTTGCCTTTGGCCGCCACCCAGACACAGTGCGAACCATATTTCCCCCTCGGCGATGAGGATCAACAGTGCCTCTTGGGGGTCGGCTCCCAGAATTCCCTTGGTTCTGAACCCCTCCCGCCGTGGAGCGCCCCCCCCTCCTTTCTCCCTCGCTCGACCCCCCACCCCTCCGCCTGGGGGGGGGGTCTCCCTGCTGCTGCCGCCGCCCCTAGGGCAGTCCGCCCCCTCCCCGCTGGTGACGCCCGACCCCCCTCCACCGCCTGGGGGGTCGCCAACCCGCCGCCGCCGCCTTGGGGGGTGGATCCCCCCCTCCCATGCTCACCCGACCCCCCGCCACCGCCTGGTGGGGGGTCGCCAACCCGCCGCCGCCGCCTGGCGGGTGGATCCCCCCCTCCCATGCTCGCCCGACCCCCCGCCACCGCCTGGGGGGTCGCCATCCCGCCACCGTCGGCTGCATAGGGCCCCCCCTTCCCATCTTTCCGTCGGACTCCTCCTTCGAGGGGGTCTGGGGGGCTGGGGGGCGGGGGGGGGGGGTGCCATCGCCTTGGGGCATGGAGAGTTGTGATGTTGTACTTTAATACCTTTTCCGCTATTTGCGAGGAATAAATTTACCCTTATTCTAATATATATATATATATATATATATATATATATATATATATATATATATTATGCCTTGTGGAGCCATACCAAATCTGTATTCAAGTGTTGGAACTAGATGTAGCCGAACATAACAAAGTGTAGCTGAGCAATACAAATGTGAGGTAAGTATCCAATACCACAGGCCATTGTTGAAGTATCGGTGATTTATAGTATAGGACAAATGTGGATACTCAAGGTAACCTTATAATCCAATTGAAACAACTAAAAAAATTAAGGACCACAAGTAAGCACCATACTCAATCTGAACCTGAAGCAACATTTATATATGTCCATTCAACTAAGAAAATAAGGACCAAAGCTAATGTTGTCTCCCATTATTGGATCCCTTGTCTTGAGGCTCGAAGTGAGCTACTTGAAAATTTATGTTTTAATTAAAAATAGTGGGTTGGGTATCGTCCCTTTGATCTGAGAGACCCCGGCACATACCTATTCAACCGAAAGGTGCATAGCCGACCTATGAAAATTGACAACTCGAATTCGTCAACTATGCGCTACGAGTTTGGCCTGAATCAGTCAAATTTTACCGTATCGATGTTTTTCGAAAATTTGTATTATTCTCTTAACACTCTTCGAATCAAGATGAGACTTGCGTCATTGGATGCGCAACGTCGAACTTGCCTACATTGTAAGTTTCGTCCAGTTATGATACCGTTAACTGGATCGCCATAATTATCCGTGTTTATTATAATTTATTATTTTTTAACAGTAAGCGTTGTGTCCTCTAGATGAAATAGATGGACAGCCTGCAAAGGCCTTTTTTTAATGAGGAGCATTTTCATCCTTTTTTGAAAGAAAAAAAAATTAAGAGACGAAAAAGCAGAAGGTATTACGTGATACGCGCCCAGGGGTCCCAAATGTGGGAATATTGAAAGTTATCCAAATTAAAATTGTAATTGTTAGATAAATAAACAAAGCTTAATATGCTATTTCTATACTTATTTATGATCACAGTCTTGCCACATTGTATCCTTGCTTTTCAAACTTGTAGCGTCCTGTCCATATAATGTCATACCATGTCTTAGTATTTGTATCCGTGAGTAAGAATTGGGTACAAGGAATTTACAATTGAGCAATAATGTCTGTTGGGACATGGATAGGGGCGCATACAGTATGGTTTCCATCCCATTATCTGGAGTACCTGTATAGGTATATATACAAATTCTATTCTACAGTTTACAACTAGGCACTACTTTGTCCTTTATTCACAAAGAAACCTATGATATTCAAAGTAAATATGAGTAAAACATAACATAAGTTAACTAATACAAGACTAAACCTATATTAAAGCATCTCCATCTATTTTATATCCTATACGTATCCGTTCTTGTATCAATCCGGATTCAAATCCATTTTTGTCAGATATAGTTATTGATTTTTATTTATGAAAGATACTTGTATTTGTATCTATCTTCTTTACTTCAAAGAAAATAGGGATATGGTAATAATACCCATATATCCAAATCCAATCAGTATCCACTCCAAATGTCCCCTTAGGCATAGATACAGGATATTAAAAATTGAATGTCACATTCATGTCTGATTGGGATTTAACATGTAGAATATGAATGCCATATGCCATTTGGTGATAAATTATAATATCGGGCATCTATATCAGGCTCCTTACATAAATATCTTATATAAAGAACGGTAGAAGACGAGAGAAAAATCGAGAGGATACAACTTTTAATGTCCTAATTTAGGGATTTATCTGTTTTACAACGGGCTAAAAGCATACTGGTTATGCACATGCCATTTTGTTATAGTTGTTGACACCACTAAGTCGGCTTTATAAAGATCGGCAACATTTCTACTATTTGGGTATCGGTCAAGTATTGCGGCCCAAGACTGATATGTCGCCCGCTAGTTGGTCAACATATCGAACACGTATGGAGTACATTTAAAACAATGAATTGAGATCAATGGTACAACCTGTACATGGGGTAGCCGCCCACATAGTGACTATAAGCTGACACCTTACCTACCTTGGGTACAGCGTTACCTCATATGCCTAGCTTACATTATGTATAATGTATATGTATACATATATGATTACTTAGGCTTTTTTGGTCAGTTCCTAATCAGAGTGCTCTAGTTTGTTGAACTATATAGGCTCATAAGTGAAACTAGAAAGTAACATAATATGCATTATGTTTCTTTTGTTCAACGAAATAAAGGAAAATTTAGCAAGCAGAATTATTTGTTGTGATTGCATATATGTTAAATTTGATAAACAGTTAACTGAATCTATACAATCCGACACTTTCAACAGATTAACCAACCGTTTGTAGATAGGGATGAGATTTTAGTAAGGAAAAGACACAGGAGAAGTACAAGGAGATCACCTTAGCAATAACTGGGTGAGCACTTATGTCAAGTCAGAAGTTTTTAACTAAGATATCTGATGTGTAATTAAAGGCAATGGTCGATGCTGCTAAAGAAGTAGGTGCTGATGCAGTTTCACATGGATGCACAGGAAAAGGCAATGATCAGGTTACATATCTACTTCGAAGATTTATTTTTGAGTTTCTATCTAAATTTGTCTGAAATATATATTTTGCTGCCACTCTTCTTCCCAGGTCCGATTTGAACTGACATTTTTTGCTTTAAACCCCGAACTCCAAGTTGTGGCCCCGTGGAGGGAATGGGAGATTACAGGGCGAGAAGATGCTATAGAGTATGCAAAAAAGCATGGTGTTCCTGTTCCTGTTTCAAAGAAATCTATTTATAGCAGGGACAGAAATCTATGGCACCTTAGCCATGAGGTAAATCTGTCATTTAAAATTGACATCACTGGACAAGCATTGTACTGATGGCTTCTTAATGTTTTAATATATTATGGTTACTGATCGTCCATTGCTTTTAGTAGTTGGCAACTCACACCTGTTTCTTTGGTTCTGAGAACTAAACCTTGAATTTATTGGAAAATTGAAAAATACTTCCTGATATATCAGGAAATGCTATATCCTGCAACAATACGTATCAGGCAAAAGTTAATCGAAAAAAATCTAGAATAGACCTTGAAGTTTGTCTTAGTTAAAGTTGTGTACCAAAGGTTGGGCGGCCCAATCCTTGAGAGCTTTGATATGGGAAGGTGAAGTCCTAGGTTCAAGGCCTTGGGGCTACAAGTGACTGGCCCTTAATCTAAAAAAGAATTATGTTAGGCTCCTCGTAACCACTTAAGAAAATTGTTCATATTGACCACAAATTTGGTTAGTGTGTGCTCTTCCAGCTTGAGAGATTTGATATAGGAAGGTCAATTCTGAGGTTCGAGGCCTAGGGGTGATAGTAAATGACTGGCCCTTCATCCTAGGTTGCGCAGCCTGATCGTTGACAGCTTTGATATAGGAAGGTGAAGTCCTAGGTTCGAGGCCTAGGGGCAACAGTCAATGACTGGGTCACTGGGCCTTAATCCTATGTTGGGCAGCCCGATCGTAGAGAGCTTTGATATAGGAAGGTCAAGTCCTATGTTCAAGGCCTAGGGACGACAGTGACTGGCCCTTCTCCATAAAAATTATGTTAGGCTCCTCATAATCATTTAAGAAAATTGTTCATATTGACCATGCAATTTGGAATGTGCTCGTGCAGCTTGAGAGCTTTGATATTGGAAGGTGAAGTCCTAGGTTTGAGGCCTCGGGGCGTCACTAAGTGACTGGCCCTTCATCTAAAAAAATTATGTTATGCTCCTAGTAATCACTTAAGAAAAATTTTCATACTGACCATGCAATTTGGTTAGTGCACTCGTATAGTTTGGGATACTTCTGCGTAACATTTTCCAGTTTATAACTAAGGCTGTGTTTGATTGAGCTTTTTTTCTAATGGAAAATATTTCCATCGCAAATTTTCCACCAATTGTAGTGTTTGATAGCTTATATTTTTCATGGAATTATTTTCCAAAAAACTATCATTTTCCATATTTTTTTCTAAAATGGTGGAAAATGAAACTTGACCAACCCATAAGAAAATATAATTTTCCATGGAAAATAACTATTTTCCGTGGAAAATAATGACAATCAAACATCCAAATTAAGTTTTCCATGGAAATTTTTTAAAATTCCATGGAATTTTTTTCCTAGGAAAATAATTCCATGGAATTAATTTCATTTCCACATTTTCCACCTTGCAATCAAACACACCCTAACTGGTGATTTGACTTCAATCATGGAAATTTCTAGAATTTGTTGAGAATCAATAAGGGAATTTTAGTCCCACATCGGAATATGTAGTATGTAGAGGAGCTAGACTCCCTGTAAGTAGTGAAGTAGTCCATCAATAAAATCATCCGACCATTATTTTCTACATGGTATCAAAGCCATAACTCTCTCTCTCTCTCTCCACAAAAAATTTTTTTTTAGCCGACCCCCCCCCCCCGAAGCAGCAGCCCCACCCCCCCCGACCCCACCCCCCCCGACCAGCACCCTTCCGCCTCCCCTCCCGCCCCCTCTACAGCACCCTCCCGCCCCCCCTCCAGCACCCTCCCCCCCTCCTCCCTCTCCCTCTCCCTCTCCTGACATGGAAACTCTAACCCTAGTCCTAGCAGCCCCATCCAAACCCTAACCCTAGCCGTCTTTAAACAAAAAAAAAACGGCGTATTTCAAAGAGAGACGACTGTCAAATACTTTATTTGCACCAACTCTGTTCCTAGATTACGCCGTTTGGAACTAACAAATGCTTTATTTGTTATTCCTTCTTTACATCGGGATCTCTACAGAGACTGATCATGTCTTCTCTGGTGACCTGACGTGTTCACTTTACATGCGCGCGTCGGTGCTGGCCATGTTAGTAGCGCATTCGTAAAGTCTGTAACGTCGAAGAAAACGACGACGACGAAGAAGACGGAGAAGACGACGAAGTTGGAGAAGTTGCTGACTTCGACGTCGAAGAAGTCGAAGAAGACGACGAATAGGGTTCACAGTTGAAGAAGGCATGGATTTGATCAGTGGCAAACTGACGGCCGAAGAGATGAAGGCCTTGGTTGATGATATCTTATCAAAGAGATTAACCGAGGCAACCCCACGTGTGATCCATACTGATGTGGATCCGTCATCTTACAAAATGGGGAAATTGGAGAAGCTGGAAACGAAGTTGGAAGGAACGTCCAACTACTTGAAGTGGTCGCGACAGGCGATGCGGACTCTGAAGGGACGTGGCTTGGTTGGCTATGTCACTGGGCAAGCCAAGGCGCCAGCCGATCACTCCGCAAAGGAGTTTGCTGTTTGGTAGATTGTCAACAACGTAGTGGCTGGGTGGTTGACTGCCTCATTAACCGACCAGGTGTCGGGCAATGTCGAGGCAATGTAGGCTGCTGCTGATATATGGCGAACTCTAAAAGATATGTACTCCGGCTCCGGCAATCCTATGCGAGTCTTTCAACTGCAAGATGCACTCGATAGGGTTGCCCAAGACGAACGTACCATCTCTGAGTACGCAGCCCTGTTGAAGAAGTACTGGTCTGATCTAGATCATTATGATCCTCTTGGGATGGAAGATGTACAAGTAGAACCGGTATTCGCGAAGTACTTTTAGACGTTCTTGGCTTATATTTCGCGGCAGCGTATGATGAAATTACTGAAGGGACTACACCCTGTATTTGAGCAGAGACGGAATATCCTCCTATCCCAACCCACGCTTCCGACCTTGGAAGAAGCTATAGCCGTCATGACACAGGAAGAAACTCGACTGAAGTTGATGCCCAACAAGGGTTCCTACCAGGGGGAGCAAGCCGCGGTTGACAAGTCTACCCTTGCTGCCTTCAATCAACCTCCATCTGTGGGTGGTGTTTGCCACAATTGTGGTGACTCCGGACATTACATCCGATTATGTCCGAAATCCTTGCGCAATCAGTCTAATGATCGTGGACGGGGTCGTAGAGGCCGACGTGGTAGTAGAGGAGGATATGCTGGTAGAAGGGGCGGATACAAAGCAAATCTGGCGAAGGAAGGGGGAGAGAATCAACTGGCTAAAATAACCCCGCTTGAGCGGGAGTTCCTCGAGAAGTTGCGAGGCACAAAGCTGGGTTCGGCCGACAGTCCTGGAACGTCTTCTACCTCGGGAGATCACATCACTTGCTTTGCCCAAACCAGCACCGGTAATTCTGCGCATGCTCTTGCATCTGTCCATCAGCCAGGATGGATTATGGACTCTGGGGCATCTCGCCATGTCACGGGAGCCCGTGGTACGTTTCAGGACTATACTCCCCTACCATTGCCGGAGAGTATTCAGACCGCTGATGGTACATCCAGCCCTGTAATGGGTAAAGGCACTGTCGCATGCACCCCTTCCATCACCCTAACTAATGTCTTACATGCTCCGTCTTTTTCTGTCAATCTTCTATCAATTAGTGCCATTATACTTGATCTTAACTGTACTGTTTTCTTTGACATTCCTACGGTGACTTTTCAGGAGAAGGGGACAGGCCGACGACTTGGGACTGGCACATGGCATAAGGGGCTGTGGTATTTAGACATGACTGGATTGGACAACGCATTGGCATCCTTGGTAGCAGACGCACAACCAGAAGCTTTCTGTCGCAGTGTTGAAGCCGACTTGCTACTCCACCACCAACGTGTCGGTCATTCCTCTTTTAAAGTTATTAGTCGAATGTATCCGTCCTTATATCAAAGGGCTAATAAAGAGAAGTTATTTTGTAATGCTTGTGAGTTGGAAAAACATACTAGAAGCTCGTATATGAGCTCGGGGAATAGGAGTTCAGTTGCTTTTGACATGATACATTCGGACGTATGGGGCCCTTGTCTTACAACCGGAATTAACGGTTTTCGATGGTTCGTCACCTTTATTGACTGTTATACCCGCGTGACATGGGTCTACCTTATGAAGAATAAAAGTGACGTCCTTGAGGCCTTTCGGGACTTCCATCGTCTGGTGGAAACACAATATGATGCTAAAATTAAGTGTTTCCGGTCTGACAATGGGACGGGGTATACTTCATGTACTTATACTCCGACACAAAATGGTGTGGCTGAACGAAAGAACCGACACCTGCTGGAAGTCGCACGAACGATGATACTGGCTATGAATGTCCCGAAACACTTATAGGGGCAGGCTATATTGACGGCCTCTTATCTCATCAACAGAATGCCATCTCAAGTATTGGACTGGAAGACACCGTTGGAGATGCTTACTGGGACAACTATATACACTGTTCCACCGAAAGTTTTTGGATGTGTGTGTTTTGTCCAAGATAATAGGCCAGGCGTTGGCAAACTGGATCCTAGGGCAGTTAAATGTGTCTTTGTCGGTTACACGGCGACTCAGAAGGGATATGCCTGTTGGAGTCCGGTCGAGCGGAAGATGTTTGTAAGCATGGACGTTACATTCAGAGAACTCGAACCATACTATGGTTCGGATGAAGGTTCAGCATTTGGTGACACACCTAACACAGTTGGTGTTAGATGTGAGGGGGAGATAATAAGCCCAAATGTGGTCGTCGGATCGGTTCTGTATCCGGTTGTAGAAAACTGGACGAAAGGGGGAGAGCACAGTGACTCAGATACAGAGAATGAAGAAGAAGATACATATGTTACGCAGGGAGAGCAGCAGACAAGGGAAAAAAAAGCTCCAAGTCTACAGAAGGAGACAACAGAAGTCCAGTACTGTGCCTATGCCGTGCCCTGTGCCTACTGTACCAAGTCCTTCGTCTACTCCTGCTCCAACTCCTGAAGATGTTGCCCCAACACTGAATCACTCGAATTCTGATGCGGATCTCTCCGACTCGGAGGGTATGATCTCTCCACCACCTATTGCTCCCTTAAGGAGATCTTCTCGCATCAATGCGGGTAAGGCTCCTGCTCGTTTTGATGATTACGAACATGACATTGCCAACTTCTTGTCTTATTCTAACATTTCTTCAAATTATCGAGCCTTCATTGCATCGTTAGGCTCTACTTCGTTGCCCAAGTGTTGGCAGGAAGCAAAGAAAGATCCAAGGTGGAAAGTTTCAATGATGGAAGAACTTGGGGCATTGGAGAAAAATAAAACATGGGAGCTGGTTCCATTACCCAAAGGAAAGAAAGCTGTGGGATGCAAATGGGTGTACACAGTGAAAGAGACGCCAGAAGGAAAAGTAGAGCGGTACAAGGCGAGGTTGGTTGCAAAAGGATTCACACAGTCATATGGAATAGACTATGATGAGACGTTTGCCCCAGTAGCAAAAATGAGCACCGTGAGAACTCTGGTCTCCATTGCAGCAAACTATGGGTGGAAGCTGTACCAGCTGGATGTGAAGAATGCCTTTCTTCATGGGGACCTGCAAGAAGTATACATGGAGCTCCCGCCAGGGTGCTACGCAACGAAATCAGACGGAGGGACGTCGCAAGGAAAGGTGTGTAAACTGAAGAAGTCGCTATACGGGCTCAAGCAATCTCCTCGAGCCTGGTTTGACAGATTCAGAAAGACTGTTACTGGCATGGGATACCGTCAAACAAATGCAGATCATACGGTCTTCCTCCAGCATGCAAGAGGCCACATCACTATACTTGCTGTATATGTGGATGATATAGTGATCACATGTGATTATGAAGTCGAGATCACTAAGTTGAAGTCAAAACTCGCGAAGGAGTTTGAGGTGAAGGATTTAGGAGCGATGAGATACTTTCTAGGTATCGAAGTGTGTGAAGGCGAACAGGAAATTGTTCTATCACAAAGAAAATACACACTAGATCTGCTAAAGGAGACAGGGATGCTGGGATGCAAAGCAGTCGTTACTCCAATTGACCAGAAGAGTAAGCTTGGAGCAGAAGCAAGAGAGCCTGTTGATCGTGAAAGATATCAAAGTCTTGTAGGAAGATTGATTTATCTGGGACACACTCGCCCTGATATCTCATTTGCGGTGAGTGTAGTGAGTCGCTACATGCATGATCCAAGAAAGGGTCATATGGAAGCAGTATTTCAGATATTGAGATATCTGAAAGGAACGCCGAAAAAGGGGCTATGGTTCAAGAAGAATGGACGCATAGAAGTTGAGGGATACTGTGATGCAGACTGGGCGAGCTGCATAGACTACAGAAGGTCTACCACGGGATACTGTGTTTTTGTAGGAGGAAATCTGGTCTCATGGAGAAGCAAGAAACAGTCAGTGGTAGCACGGTCGACAGCTGAAGCAGAATACAGAGCAATGGCTCTGGGAGTGTCAGAGTTGCTATGGGTGAAAGCATTGCTGACAGAGTTGAAGCTGGATAAGGGAGCACCATTGTGTCTTCTGAGCGATAGTCAAGCTGCAATAAGTATAGCTAACAATCCAGTTCAGCACGACAGAACGAAGCACATCGAGATTGATCGATTCTTCATTAAGGAGAAGCTGGAACAAGGGATACTGAAGATTGACCATGTCCGCTCAGAAGAACAAGTTGCAGACTGTCTGACTAAGGGTCTTAGTTCATTAAGTCTGTCGAAGCTATGTAACAAGATGGGGATGATCATTATCTATCGCCCATCTTGAGGGGGAGTGTTGAGAATCAATAAGGGACTTTTAGTCCCACATCGGAATATGTAGTATGTAGAGGAGCTAGACTCCCTATAAGTAGTGAAGTAGTCCATCAATAAAATCATCCAACCATTATTTTCTACAGAATTGAACAGTTGTATTTGTATCATATTGTACCTTATCTTCCTTGCCATACATTAAACTAAGACTTATTCCATTCAAATGGGGCAGCTTGGGGCATGATGCAATGGCAAGAAAGCTATGGGGATAGTTCTCCGAATCTTTGTTGACCTGGCTGACGTCAAACTTTTACAAACTGTTGTGGAATCCTTAGTAGGTAGCTAAGTAAGGAGGCCTTTTGTTATAGGAAGTTGTAAGGTCGGTTGACGGGAGGGTTGCCATCTATTTTGGTTATGCAATTAAGCACATGTAACCAACCGTAAGGTGGAACCTTCAAGTTTAGGAGTCGATTGGAAGAAGTTGGAGAACAAGGTACAAGAATAACATTTGCTATAAGAAAGCATATCTCAGTAGGACTATAGTCTGTAGAGCCAAATGGAATGACATTACCATTTTGATACGTAAAGTTATCTGAAGTCCAAAAGTCAGCCTGAAGAATGGAAATTTCTCTCCAGATAAAACTGCTCCAGATTTTTTCCTCTGTACATGAAAAATCCATGCCTATAGACTTAGACAGTCGATACCTGTTCTCTCTTGAATGTCAATGAAATTCCTTTTTATAGCACAGTAGGCTGGTAGTGTAGAATCTGGGATGTTGGCCAACAACCTGAGGGACTTTTTCATTAGAATGGTGGCATTTACACTACAAGAAAACATGGTTTTTGTGACATGTAAAGTTGTCACAGAAATTATGAAAGTCGTCACAACACATCTTCTGTGACGAATACAGTGACGACTTATTTTCGTAGCCTATACCTCCGTAGCTAAAAGTATAGGTGACGACCAAAAGTTGTTGTCACAGAAAGTTCTCTACTGTGACAAGAATATGTTGTCAGTGATAGTAAACTTTCTGTGACAACAAAATTCATCACTAAAAATATTATAAGTGGCGCACAATATTGTCACAAAATAGCTTTTTATTGTAACTAAAAATAAATAAATTTTTTTTGACAAAAATAAAAATTATTTTCGTGACGACATTTGCTATCACAAAACAACTTTAGTAACACTTTTATTATTGTCACAATAAACGTATATGTTTAGTGACAAGTACATGTCATCATTGTAAGCACTTGCAGTAACACATTTATTATTGTCACCATAGTGTACACTTTATACGTTTGATGGAAATCAATTGTCACGAGTATTTTTTTTTTGTCATTGTCATTATATATTAAAAACACAAGAACACAATATAATATCACACAATTCTTGTAGAAGAGGGTATGCATGATTGTGCTCATCTTCCAAGAACACCCACATCGACTTTCTAATGTAAACGAAAACTAACCTTCACAAATTCTAAAACCTTTATATAGACGACTAACTCTAAAGTAATTATAGACGACAACAACATAAAAAGTAATTATAACAATTCTCAAAAAGTAATTATATTGCTCCACAAAATTCAGTACATATAACATGAAGAGAAGTAATATTGGTACTTATAAAATAAATAGTATCCAAAGTAGCTGGTACATAAAACCCAGAGTAATCTACAAATATAAACTGATGATCAATTGCATATCCAACTCCTGTCTTGGTGATGATCAATCTTTAATGACCTGTATAAATTAATAAAGAGATTGTTTAGAATATTACGTAAGCATATATGTATAAGAAAAAAATTGTCAAGAATTTCTACAATAGAAGCAATAAGAATAGAGAAGACACAAATGTTTGAAGTTTAGTTCAAAAGCTAGAAGTAATGTGTCTTTACATTTACTTGATAAATGGAAATATCATCTTGTTTTCGAACACTTACCAGAGTTTGTAGCTCTTGTATTTGTAGGAACTGAAATATCTGCAGACTGTGACGAAGAGCCGAAAAAGTAATTGGTGTTACAGTAGATTGCACCACTACAATAAAAAAAATTATTAAGCATGTCATAAAATGGTTTTCTAAGAACAGTTGGGCAGTGTCAAAGATGAAATTTCCTAGAGAAACGTTACACCAAACAGGCAATGCATGAAAGGAAGGATCGTGAAGATGACCGCTATGAATCAATTTTCAGCACAACCACCGTGATTTATGTAAAGTTTAATAAAAGGGTTTATAACATTGGTTTTAAACATATTGAACTTTAAATGAAGAATTGCAATTTTACAAACTGAAATTACAAACAAAATAATATACCAGATTGTACTGAGATGCATTTTTTTTAAAAGATTACCTTCACTGCTTCCTGATAATTCTTTGTGGGATTGATCAGTTGGCTGGGTTGATGATGAGTCTTGATCAGGCATTTGATGTCCCAAGTGCTCGAATTGATTACCATGTTGTCCAGGAGTGTCCATTGTCATGTAGAAAATCTTAGCTTAAGATTCGGGAGGAATGGTCAAGTTGAAATCAACTAAGATGGGAAAGTATTTACACAATTAGATGTTTAATGAACTGATCTGGGATTACAATCTTTGTTCTTGATATTTTACGTATGAAAACCCCTAACATACTCTGAAGGCAACTTAGCTCATCTTCAAATACCTCTACCTCTTACTTCAGTACTGCAATTAATGAAAGAGCAAGATGAGTTAGTTTAAGAGCAAGATGAGTTAGTTTACTTCAATAATAATGCATTGAAAGGAACTAGAATCCTTCCATCCAGGTTTATACTCTAAGCATGCAGAAAAGATGTATTCTAGGACATCTCCAGGCTTATACTCTTATTTTGGCTCAATGTTTGATAATTGAGTATAAACCTAGATTTGTCTGTGAGCAGATCAAATACTTTGTGCTTCAGGATTTGGCTCAAATCATCAGAGCATGCTTTAGGACCTCTACTGGAACAAGTGTGCTGTGAACTAAATGCTTATGTGGAATGGATAGTGAATATAGGCCGGAGACTAGAGGATCATTGCTACCTAAGAGGCTCCTTCCTAACAAAATTGTCGCTTTAGCACCTATAGAGAGTATTCTATAGATTATCAGATAAATAAATAAAACACCCACCATATCATAACTGCCACAAAAACGATCTTAAACAATTAAAAAGAAATTATTTGGGGGAGAATTGCAGAATCATACAACTAGAGTCCTTTTTTAGCAGTAACCATAAAAGACTCAACAGAATGACTTGGTCCACTTAATTGCTTATATATAAAAATAGCTTTTAGCATATCCAACATACATTATATATATATATATATATATATATATATATATATATATATATATTTTTTTTTTTTTTCCATCTAACTTATATATATATATATATATATATATATATATATATATATATATATATATATTAGACAGCTCACCAATTTGCTCATAAAGTAAACAGATCAATATCAACTGGAGGAATATCAATTCTTCTAAATAATCAACAAGGGAACTAACTCACCCTAAAATATGCATACAAGTGACAGGGAAATAGCATCTTGGCGAAATTTGCATCAGAAGTCTAATACCATGTCTCACCTGGTTAATGCCCCACATACAAACCAAGTGGATATCTAGAAATACCACCACTGACAACCGTAATACACCTGAAGTCGAAATGATAAAAGGACACTGACATACAAAGGAATACAGCCTCCAATGATCACCCTTTGTCAGATAAATTTCAATATTGTACAGAGTAAAATAATAAAAAGAGTAAAAACAGGTCAACCACGTACTCGTGAAGTTTTATTACATTGCACGAGTGGAACACTTTAAATAAGGCATGCCAGAAATGAAATGCCAAGAGTCAAAAACTAATAAAGGAGACTAAGCAACATCAACATGGAGCAAACCATAAGAATATTTTGCATATCCGGAATGTTAATAATAATATTCACAGCTGCTCTACAAGCTTTGAATTAGAGGTAGGAGATTATTTCAGCAGTAGCTCTGCCAGTTACTATTTCGAAAGCATTATCAGAGAGTTGGAAACAGGGAAAAGAACAAAAGAGTAGATGTACGAGTGTGAATATGAGAGGAAGACTACCCACTAAACTTTATACAACTCAAGGAACTACCTAGTAAAGAATACAACAACAATAACAACAAAGCATTTTTGTGGCTGGGTGCTTGAATCTTTTCTTTCATTGTGCTTTGTTAAGGTCCTGTCTATGGTTTAAAGTATCGGCCGATACCGATTCGATACGGCAAATACCTATACGGTTTGGCATGTCCCGATCCGATACCGACCGATACCCGATACTTACCGATACCAACATTGAGGGTCTCTTTTCTGGGTCATTTGTAGTATAAATTTAGGATTGTTCAAGCAATTACAACATTTTTGAAGAAAAATTATCACATTTACAAGCAGTATGTCTTCAAAAAATTATATGTAACTAAATTCAAATAACGCCTAAGAATGTAAACATGCAGTGGCATATTATGAATTGAAGCCTTAGAATTGGAAAATTCGAGGTCCTATCTATTCTCTACTATATATTTTCCAACCAAACTTATATATATTTAGATACGATTATAATTAGAGTCTCTAGTACCTACTAGTAATATTAATCCTGTGTCCCTCGTAACTGTAATTACACAACCTTAAAACTCCACATCTGGTATATGCCTGCTGCTTACTGCTTGCACACATTCAAATTTCTACATCTACACCCACAAAAGCTATATAACCCTCATTGCCTGCAAACTGCAGTGTGGTGCTCTACATAATTCTGCAGTTGCAATGCAACTTCCTGCATACTAGGTTGACCCCTCTGCATTTTCCTTGCTTAGCACCCTGCAGCTTGCCACTTAAATTCTTGTATTCTCTAATGTGCCATGACACACATGATCCAATCTGTTGTAACTTAAGTTTTTTCCTGGTACACAGGTTTAACTTCATACTACCAAACTACGGTAGTTTCCTGCATATAGCATATGCTACTATGTAGCCTTTATTGCTGCTTTTTGCTGCTGCATATGCTACTAGTTGCCACCCTGTTTTTCTGTTGTAGGGAATAATTGCCCACTGCTACTACTATCTCTGTTGCATTCACTTGCAACAGATATAAATCTACACAAAGTTGCCCTTATCTAGTACAGAAACTACTGCACCTTCCCCTTCTAAAACTGCTACAAATGCATCCCATTGCTGCAAATGCAGCTACCACTTTGAAATAAAATTGTTATACACAATACACCTAGGCTAACACAACTCCTAGTACACCCCTTCCTGTAGCTACACTGCTAAAAGTAGTTCCCACCACTCCCTGCAGTGTATTAGACATTAGACACACACCCTAACTGAATCTCCATTATGCGGTTCATTCCTTGCTAATCCCAGGACTGAAACAAATACCCCAAAGTCTGATGATGTTACACTACATTGCAGCACTCCTACTTTTTGATACAGTTCTGCACCCTTTTTTGCACTTCTTACAGGTACACCTATATAGTTGCTCAACACTCTCACACGCTGCTGCTCTTAATGCTACCTCTATTGCACTAAACTATCCTAACCCTCTGTTGCAGCTTCCATACCCACAGGTTACCTATGGTCACTTATAATGCACATAGAAACTAATATATCTATCTATCCTCTGCTAAAAGAGACTCTTAGCACTGGTATCCGCTCTCAATTCCTGTAGTTCACCCAACTGCAGGATACACACACGAGTATCTTGCACATATGATTGATACTAGGAACTGCTATCCTAGTCTGTACAGTGTTGCTATACCAATGATATTTGATTTTCTATTAAACTTTCCAGGAATCCTAGATTCTGGTACTCGATATTTGATACCAAAATACACCCTATGCACACACTCCTGTGCATTGACACAAATTTTTGGAGCTGTGTTTCAACCACATAATCTGAACACATATGCCTATGCATTCCACGCATACAGGATACTAAGACTCCCCCTGGCGCTATGTGCACTGCCTATTGCAGGAACACAGGCCTGCATTCACATTGCAACAGTTTGCTCTTATCCCTGTTTCCTACATTCTCCAAAGTTACTGCTATCTAACACATACACATACACATTGTTTCCCTCACCAGGAACTCTTCTGCACTTCTAATACATTGGACTCTATACCACTTGCGAAAACAGCTACTCCCATAAACCCAGAACCTAAGGGCATACTGCTTGTAACTGTGATATTTTTTCATAATATGTAACTAAATCCGTAAGTGCAACAGATTCAAGCATTCAAGTTTGAGATGTGTAACATAGTACGAACTCACCTGACTGCCAAGAACGTTGAGTAATTATTATATTTTAGTTGTTCATAAAAAAATGAATGTGATCCCTATGTTACAGTGTATAACAATAAGAAACAATAAGAGAACACTTTCATGAGTTAGTAAATGGTTATTATTCATAATTCAATATAAAAAAAGAACCGATAAGTTAATAAATGGATGTGATCCCTATGTCAGTCTCAACTCTTCTCAAGCAATCCATCGAGCAACTAGCGAACAAATCCTAATTGCTCAAAGAAGAAAAAAAAGACCAAATCAAGCATTCGAGACCTGGATGCTAAAATCTCCGCCGAGAGACGTTGTGGGAGCCGTCGACGGAGAAGTCCCGCTGGTGCCGCCGCCGCCGCCGGGGACGTCGGGCATCATCATCTGGCGCTCGGTCGGAGGCGAACGCGGCGAGGTCGACATCGGATAAGAAGGGCCCCTAGAGGAGGGTGTTGACGCAGTGGACCGCGCAAAGCTTGGACTCCTGGACCTCGTGGTAGAGGAGCCCGCCATTTCTCGGGCCCTCCTCCATCGATTTGATTGATTGTGCGGAGAGATCGATTGAGAAAACCCTACAAATTGGGATTTTTACGAGGAAGGATATATATATATATATATATATATATATATATATATATATATATATATATATATATACACACACACATACAGGATACTAACAGGATTCCAAATCCGGTTGGAGACTTGCGAATATTTGATAATTTTTTTATATACAGCCAGATTATAATTAGAATTGTGATATTTGATGTGAAATTTTTTGGTATAGTCAAATCTTGTTACAATTTAAATAGTAATGTCAAAATAGTATCAAAATTACGATATATTTTTTATTTAACTTTTTTAAAATTATTTAAAATTTTTGTTACAAGAAATAAATTTCTTCTTTGTGACTAATACTTTTGTGTGACGTACAATTATTTGGTAGCTAAAAGAAACTTTTAAGTGACAAAAATAAAATTTTAATTTTGTGGCTAATACTTTTATGTGGCAATACTATTTTCTTGTAACTAAAAAATTTTTTTTTAGTGACAACTATTTTCCTTATCACACATAACTTGTCTCTAAAATCATAATTTTATTCCAGTGACCACATTAAGTGACGACCAATAAAAACATGGTCACTAAATGTTTTAATTGTGTGATGGAAAATAACAGTTGTCACAGAATCAAATTATGAGTGACAACAAAAATTATTTGTCACAAAAATATCCCTTTCAGTGACAAGTTTTACACTTGTCACAAATTACTTGTCACGGAAATCCGGATTTCTTGTAGTGTTAGAAGGCAGCACATACTTTTATAGCACTATTGGCTGGTAGTTCAAGCTGAATGTTGATGGATATTAAACAGAAGGCTTACAAGTTTGTCATCTCTATTTTGAAATAGTCTTTATTTATGGTTTTTCATGTATGCTGCTGATTAGCTAACCGTGTGCAATCTTATGTGGAATGGATCTTCTGATCGTGAGAATAAAACTCTTGCCAACTTACCGCAATAAATGATAAAGCTAATCTCATCTTATAGGGAGACATTCTGGAGGACCCAGCAAATGAACCAAGGAAGGAAATGTACATGATGTCTGTTGACCCAGAAGATGCACCCAACCAACCCGAGTAAGCAAATTCTTTTCTTCATCCATCCAATGATACTACTGGCCTTTAGATCTTTGGATAATACATGAACATTTTGTTGATCCACACGGGTTTCAGTTGATTTTAGTATACTCTGATTACTTGCAGATATTTAGAGATTGGGATAGTGTCAGGCGTGCCTATTTCCGTCAATGGGAGGGAGCTATCCCCAGCAGCTCTCCTTACGGAGCTTAACGAGATTGGTGGGCGGCACGGGATCGGGAGAGTGGACATGGTCGAAAATCGACTTGTTGGAATGAAGAGCCGCGGAGTGTACGAGACTCCTGGTGGAACCATCCTGTGGGCTGCTGCTCGTGAGCTTGAATCCCTGACGCTCGACCGCGAGGCCATGCAGACGAAAGACATGTTTGCTCTCAAGTATGCCGAACTGGTGTACAATGGCCGTTGGTTCGACCCCCTCCGCCAGTCGATTGACAAGTTCATGGAGGAGATCACGAAGACGACTACGGGCTCCGTCACCCTTAAGCTCTACAAAGGATCGGTCACTGTTGCTTCGCGGAAGAGCCCCAATAGTTTGTACAGGGAAGACATATCTTCGTTTGAGAACGGAGCAATCTACAACCAAGCTGATGCCGCTGGGTTTATTAGGCTCTATGGGCTTCCTACCAGAGTCCGTGCAATGCTTGAGAAGGGCATCTGAGGGGTTATTTGTTTTTTTTTGCTCTTTCAGGAATTTTATGGTAATTTTTAAGTTGGTAGAAGTAGTGTGGATGCTTTCTTTCTTGAACTTTCTCGTGCAATTATCTGGAATATGTAACTGGAGCAGCTTATCAGTTTATTGCCTCTGTTTCGTTCTTGTGCTCGTTAGAGTTTAGTTCAAGGTTTGCCGAACAGTAACAGTCGGAATTAGAATCAATAAATTGCAGATTTTCTCGAGTATTTGTTTGTTATTAGCTGAGGGCTGATTTAACTGCCTTTGCATTCTGCAATTGCTGCTGGTAAATGTTTCTCTCAATTTGTATGATTTTGGAGCCGTGTCGTGTCGGTGCCTGTAGTTTGGTGCAGTTGATGGCGTATCCACTGGGTTTTTGTTTGGGAGAATGTGGTAGCTTACGAGCATTTTGTTCGATCGTGACTGCAGCATTCCTCAGTGTTCCCATGATATTACTTGTTTTGCTATGGAACAATGCAATTGCTCAGTAATCTTTGGACGAGATGGTAAATACTTTCATCAGCATAGTGACTCCAAGAGGGGTTGTTACAGTTGTCCATTTTTTTTCACAGCTACGTTTGTTTTAACGGAAAATTTTACATAGGAGGATGAACTTTAGTGTATTTATTAAAAAAAAAGGGATTAGAAGAATTATCAAAAGGAGGACAAGACGACATTAAAGATGACGCCACCCAAAGGCCCTCCTCTTAGCGACATTAGAGATGGCGCCAGGACGACCCCCCCCCCCCCCCCCCCCCCCCCCCCCCGCGCGTCATCAGTAATGTCGTTAGACTTTGTACTTCTTTTTTACCGAGGAGAGATGATTTATTATAGATTTATCTAATATTCTAACCTTTTTTTTAGTTTAACTACGTGATACATATCTATAACAAATTCTTATTTAAACTATTTTTCAACAATATTATAGATTCTTTTTATGTGCAATATATATATATATATATATATATATATATATATATATATATATATATATATATATATATATTAGAAACTTGTCATGGGATTACAAGAAACTATATGCCAAAAGCCATAACGAAATATTATAAAATAAAATAAAAAATATTAGAAACTTGTCACAGGAATTTTTTTTAATAAAATTTATAATAGTTTATAATACCAAAAGCTCCCTTAAATTTATAAAAAACGATTATAAATTTTTACAAGAAATTATTAGAAACTATATACCAAAGTCATAACGAAATACACCACACATCGTTGCACATGTTATAGATACGTTTGAATATCTTTTCATTAAATCCTCTCTCCTCGGTAAAAAAAAAGCATAAAGTCTGGCGACATTAGTAATGGCGCAAAAGGGGGGGGGGGGGGGGGGGAGGGGGGGCGCTTGGCGCCATATCTAATGTCGCCAAGAGGGGGGCCTTTGGGTGGCGCCATCTTTAGGGCTCGTTTGGATCAAGTTTTTGGATTCCTAGGAATAGATTTTCAATTCCTTTTCCATGGGAAAGGAATTCAACATTTCCATACCCATGTTTGGTTAGGTTGGGAATATGTAGTTCAAATTTTAAAAAAAAATTATTTTCATGTTTGGTTCACACATGGATAGGAATCTTAATTTATTTAGTTTTACTTTAATACCCTTTCACTAATTTCATGATGATTCACATGTTTGGGATGAGAGTTGAAAATTTGAAAATAAAGCGAGGGTATAACCGTCCAAACAAAATAGTCAAACATCATTCCTAGGAAAGTAAATCTATTCCCAAAGGGGGCTTGGGAATAGCTTTCCCACATCCATGGAAATAGCTTTCCCACATCCATGGAATAGCTCTCCCACCTAACCCCTCCTCATTTCCAATCCTAAACTTACCAAACATGGGTAAGGAATTCAAATCTCATTCCCAAGCCTCAAAAACTTGAACCAAACGCTCCCTTAATGTCGTCTTGTCCTCCTTTTGATAATTCTTCCAAAGTTATCTTCTTTTTCATAAATACACTAAAGTTCCTCCTCCTATGTAAAAAATTTCGTTGTTTTAATGGGCTCTTCTTCGTGCTCTTCCACTCAAAACCATAGGAAATATCATTATGTTTAGGATTGTTATATTCCTAGTTGTAACCCTTCATCCTTCTTTCTTATTTCCATCCATTTGCTTCTCTCGATTGGCTCTTGTGGTTAGCGAAGAGTGGTATAAGACCCCGACTAAGGGGCGGAAGATCAGTGGATCGAGTCACGAAGGCGTACACTAAGTCCTGTGCGTATCGCCGGACATCTAAAAATAAATAATAAATAAATCCAAAAAAAAAGATGTTTGTTTTATGCACTATGGTGCATGACATTTTAAATTACTTAAACAAGTACAAATACAAAATCTACCAACTTAAAATGTTTATTTTTGTTTTTAAAATTCTTCATCACTATATAATATTACTATATAGTGATGTGCTTTATAAATGATAAATTTAAACTCAAATCATTAGTTTATAATTTACTACTTAGCTTATAAGTGCAAAAAAAATGTAACATTTAACAAATTCAATTATTACGAAACGTGTCCAAATGATCCTAATCGGTTCTTTTTTCGGTTTAGAAACACACACAAAATAGATAAAAAGGACTAGTTTCAAACTTCATAAATTATCAATTAATTTTCAGTATCTTAAATGGACATTTGACTTAAATATTAATAGTTAAATAATTTTTGATACCAAAAATAAAGAAAATTTTAAATTATTAAATATTTTTATTTTATTGCTATTTGAAAGTGAACCAAAAAACCCTCTTGTTATACTCTTCGTCCTTCTTTTTCTCCCACTCCCTATTCTGAATCAATGATGATCAACTCCTTTCATCTCGTATGTCGATACTTCTTCCCTTTGTTTTTTTTTCCTCTTCTTCCTGTTCTAAATCCTTGATGATCAACTCCTTCATCCTTACTAACACCTACTACAACAATTTCTTTTCCATCCTCCATTCCAAACCCACTCCTCCAATTAAAATCATGACTCTCGTAGAGGGATCTGTCACGACCCGCACCCGGATATACGGATACGAATACGTGGGCCACGCCCAGCCTACGTCGCAGTATCGGCGGTAGAACGTTGTCTAGTATCCAATAAATATACACTACATCTAGAAGGTCTACAACTATAAATATACTCTAGTCACATCACAACAGCTAAGGATGATAAGACAAGAAAGATAAGTAAAGCAGAAGAACAACTAGAAACTACTAGAAGGAATCATAAGACAGGAAAAATAAAGAAGGAAAAACAAGACGAACTAAGGATAACTACCAGGCAACTCACATAGAAGAATAGTGAGGTCCACCTCAGCTAGCAACATCATGAAGTCCACTAATAGTATAACAACTCCTAAAATATTATCAACGGTATCCTGTCAGGAAAATGAGCAAGTACAAGCACTAACATCAGTTCCATATGAATTGACAAATTCTATAAGAGACAGTATAATGAAATACAAGACAAAGATATATGAAGACTTAGAAACCATTTGAAAGCTAAGTTACAACCCTTAAACCAAACAAGGACCGGGTTGTAACCTTTCTTCCGAGCAGAACTTAGCCTCCAATCATGGTACAATATAAAGGCATGTAGAACATGTGAGTAACTGTATATCATAGCATGGTGAGAAAGTACTGAATATAGAACAGAGCAGGATATATGATAAGATAAAGTAAATATAAAATGTGCCTTGATTTATTAGAGCAATATGTGATCGGCTTGGGATAAGTGACAGGACAGGCTATCCACTTGGCCCGGCAATCCGCGATGACCTCAACGGAAAGTTGTGCCGGCCAACCTGGATAACGAGCACAAGGCAAGGGAATCTCGCTACACCCTACGTGAGGGAGAGTGGCGCGAGGACAAGGATAGTGACAGGGTGGCTTGGATCACATAGCCTCTAATAATTCTCCATCCCCGAATAGTATAATGGACCTGGACATGACACGCCATGACACAGGATTCCCTAAGAGGATAGCTACTCCCTCTCAGGAATCGGTGTCTATACAAGTACATGGAACAAGGCAGAAAATGTACATATATACCAAGAAAATCCAGGAACAAAATTTCATGTCATGATCCAACATATACTAGTCCGTGAACCATCGTGACTGGGAATCAAGTAAGACACTACGACTGAATCAGATATAGCAGATATCAAGACAATAAAAACTATCAGTGAATGTACTCGCCTGCGGTCCTGAGCTGTGAAATGGGATCGATGCTCAGAGTGATTGTCACGACCCGATCCCAACTAATTGGGTCGAACCGGATTATGCCCAGCCTGCACCGTTGTTGAGACGGCGGCAGTAAGTTGTTCAATTAGCAGGTAACCATACAACAACAACTATATTTGTCATAACTCAACATCGGGAAAATAAAACTTTATTAAACTTGGAATTGAAATACAAATGGAAAAATGTTCTGAAATAAATAAACATAGTTTGAACATAACAACAATGCAGAAAAGAAAACTATCTATCAGCCGGATCATCGGTCTTAGTCCCAACGTCCTCCAATGGGGACTCTGGCAGCACTACCGGGTACAACACAGGGTCGTAGTAGCTGTTGTATAACAGCTCAGCATCCTCAAAATCCCCTAAAATGTATCTTCAGTCAGGGAAGAGCAAAGTATAATTCATGCTAATTTGAAACAGTTAAAGTAAATAATAGAATCATGCAGTTTTAAACAGTTTAAAGAAAGAACAGTTTTCAGCAGTAAAACAGTGTGATTTGAACAGGCAATGAATTATGACCGGCTTGGGATGTACAATTGTATCCTATTGATACGATTCGGCTTATCCCCGTGTGTGTGAGGGGTAAGCTAATACAGTTCTAAGTTACAGTTGGCTTTGGTCATAATCATTACTCTATTCCCCCAGTCCCCAATCAGTACAGTAGTCACAATCAGTACTCTCCGAGAGAGTTTCGTGTTTGCATCGTGGTTTAAACTTGCAGTAAAACGATTATAAAGATAACTGTAAAACTAACACAAACTATACTTGCCTCAAAAGGATTTGACTGGAGAGGTTGAAGTCTTCGAGACAGGAATTCAGAATCGTCCTCGAATTCCTACATTCGAGAAATTGACTCAGATTCCAGGTTTACCAATCTAGCTACGCTAGTTGAAATCTCTATTTATGTCCTAATCCAATTTTAATTCTTTAATTAATAAAACACGAAATACGATTATTTGTGCGTTGATTTTAATACGAGGGAAAGATCGTTTTTATACTTTGAATTTGGAAAATTCGTCGATGCCAGATTAATTTATTAAAGCTTTGTATTTTCATAATTTATAAATATAAAGCTAAATTTCTTATTTTAATGAGAAATACATGATCGTTAATTAATATTAAAACTTGTAGATTTTATGTGAGAAAATCTCTATTAATTTTTATATGAAAATAACTTTTTATTAAATTTATTCGTACGCTACAAAAACTTGCAAAATCAACAAATAACCAAAAATCCTACACTATCAGATTACAGTTACAGAACCAACAACCAGCTGGGCTTATGCCCATTACAATTTATTTACATAAATTGAAATAAGACAGAAACGGTCGTTAGTTCTAAACTTCCTATAAATAATTATAAATAAATAAATAGTACTAATAAAATAAGTTAAAAATAAATGTTTGGTGAGTCTCAGATATGGTCCAATCGTCAACTAGGCTAATGCCTCAACGTCCGGGCGAAGCCGATTTCGTTTGCACTTAGCCGGGGCCCATTGGCCGATACGGTCGTCGCCCAAAATCCAAATATTTAATATAATTCTGAAATCTATTTTGAAATTATTTTTAAAATATAATTAAATTTACGAAAAAATCCGACAGCATTTTTTCTATTTTTGGTCAACCCAAAAAACTGGAAAATATGCCGATAATTTTCCTGCAAATCCCAAACCAGGGAATCCCAAAAAATATATATAAAAATAATCCACAACCAATCCACAGATTAATTCGGAACGACCCGAACCAAATTCGGAAGTCCGAATCCAACCAAAATATTCACAGCACAATACCGGAAAATCCGAAAGCCCAAAATATATCGAAATCCAGTTTTCGAAAAATTTCGGAAAATCAAAACAACCAACAGAACCTTTCCAAAGGTTCCGAAACTACGACGTCGCTAAAAACCGAATTCCCAGGAGGGAATCGGGGACCAATCTCATCATAGACTGCATGAAAATGGAACGGGACAGGGTTATACCTCGGGTTGCTCGGCTAGAGCTCTCAGATGCAAGTTATAGAAAAAGAAAGACGAGAACAGCAAGTCGGGAATCCGCGGACAGCGTTGGTGTGCTGGCCGGGCACGGCAACAGCAGAAGTGCGCTGGATCGGGGTCCGGGGTGCGACGAGACGCTGAGACAGCGTGTCGGCGGGAAGCCGAAGGGGGGTCGGCGTCCACTGCGAAGGGGTCGGCTAGGGAAGCCGGGGGCCGGAGGGCTACTCGCGGGCGGAGGGGGCTGCCGAAGGGGTACGCCGGGCGGAAGGAGGCCGGCGTCGGGGTCGGGCAGCCGGGGCTAAGGGCTCCGGCGAAGAGGGTCGGGCCGGAGAGGGCGCGCTGGAGAGTCGGGGGCACGCCGGGTCGCGGCGGAAGGAGCCGACGGCGGGGGTCGGCCGCACGGGGAGGGGTCGGCTCTCGGGAAGGGGGTCGGCTCTCGGGAAAGGGGTCGGTGAAGGGCTCTGGGGGTTAGGGGTGAAGGGAAGTGAGGGTTTTCTTGGAAAATAGGGAGGGAGAGTTCTCTAGAGAAGGGAATGTAGAGGGAGAAGTAAGTGAGGGAGTAGGGAGAGCTTTGCTCTTAAGTAAAGAAGTGGTGTGGCTGGTGCTTGGTCGTGAGAGGTTTGAGGAATTAGTGGGAGAAAAAGAATATGGAAGTGGGAATAGGTTTGAACGTGTAATGCTGGTCGAATTTAGACCAGCTCAAGAAATATTTTTTTTATTTATTAAAGAATAACTCAGAATTTCAAAGAAATAGGATTGGGTCTGGGTTCGGGCTCGGGTCTGGGTCAGCACCCAAAAACCAAATTAATAATTTTTAAAATTGATTTTAACACTCAAAAATAATACTAATAATTTTAATAAATATAATAATAATAATATACTTATATTAATTAACAAAATTGGGTTTCACAATCTTTCCTCCTTAGAAAATTTTGTCCTCGAAATTAAAGGCAGGGTTAGGGGTTACCTTAAGTCTCAAACAGGTACGGGTACTACTCCCGCATCTGGTCCTCTCACTCCCAGGTCGACTCGCCTGGTGAGTTGTGCCCACATCACTCTGACTATCGGCGTCACAGAGTTCCTGGTTCTCTTCTCGCCTCGGTCCAATATCGCCACGGCTTCTCCGGCACTGTGAGGCTGGGTCCAATCTCCAGCTCTGAATGGTCCAAGATATGGCTCGGGTCTGGGATGTAGTCTCAGCTGCGAAACGTGGAAGACGTTGTGGACGCCTTCGAGACTTGGGGGTAGAGCCACCCGATAAGCCACTTCTTCAATCCTGTTAAGTACTTCGAATGGACCAATATACCTGGGGCTTGACTTTCCTGCTCTGCCGAAACGGATGGTTCCTCTGTTAGGAGAGATCTTCACAAACACACTGTCGCCTTCTTCAAACTCCAAAGGTCGTTGGCTGCTATCGGCCCAATGCTTCTGTCTGTCCTGGGCAATCCTGAGCTTGTCTCTGATCATTCTTACCTTCTCTGCTGCTTCGGTCACCATTTCAGGTCCAAGCAACACTCGTTCTCCGACGTTGTTCCAAGCAAGTGGAGTACGGCAACGACGTTCATAGAGTGCCTCGAACGGTGTCATACCGATGCTAGCTTGGTAGCTGTTGTTGTAAGAGAACTCTACCAACTGCAAATGGTCTTCCCAAGACCCTCCAAATTCCAAGACGCAGGATCTCAGCATATCTTCTAGCGTCTGGATTGTTCTCTCGATTGTCCGTCAGTCTGAGGGTGGTAGGCGGTGTGAACTTCAGTTGGGTTCCCAAGCTGTCATACAAATTCTTCCAAAAGTGAGAGGTATATCTAGTATCTCTGTCAGATACGATACTTACCGGAACGCCATGAATCCGGTAGATGTGCCGCATGTACAGTGCTGCCAACTTCTCAGTGGATAAACCAACCTTGAAGGGGATGAAGTGAGCTGACTTCGTCAGTCGGTCCATGATAACCCAAATGGCATCCTTCCTCCTTGGGATCGAGGCAGTCCCGATACAAAACATCGTTATGTGCTCCCATTTCCACTCCGGAATGCCAAGCGGCTGCAATAATCCTGCTGGTCTCTGTCTGCTAGCTTTAACTTGTTGACAAATTAAACATCTAGCCACATACCTGGATACATCCTTCTTCATTCCGTACTACCATACTATAGTTCGCATATCCCGGTACATTTTGTTGGCTCCAGGATGTATGGAATACTACGACTGGTGCGCTTCTTGCATCAGCTCGTTCCTCAGTTCGCCAGTTGGTACGCGCAACCTCGTACCATTCTTCAGTGCTCCGTCGCTGGCGATTGAAAATCCTTCAAGTGTTCCTGCCAGTACTTGGTCTTTGAGTTTGCAAAGCGTCTCGTCTTGGAATTGTGTTTCTTGACTCTGTCCATCAGACTTGAACGCACTTGCAACTGCATCAATGATGATTCAGCTCCTGGTACGATGGCATCTCTTTCAAGTTTCTTCATCTCCTCCTCCGGCAGATAATCTCCAATCCTAGCTTCTCCATGTCCTCCAGCAAATGACGCTCCTTGGTCAAGAACATTGCCATCGGGTATCGACTAAGTACATCTGTAACAACATTAGCCTTACCCGGATGATACTGCAGGTTGATATCAAAATCCTTCATCAGCTCCAGCCATCGTCTCTGTCTCATGTTCAGCTCCTTCTGAGTGAAAACATATTTCAGACTTTTGTGGTCTGTAAATATTTTCACTCTCTCTCATACAGGTAGTGCTTCCATATCTTCAAAGCAAATATCATGTTGCAAGCCAAATCATGTGTGGGATAGTTCTTTCATGAGTCTGTAATTGTCTATATGCATAGGCAATTACTTTCCCGTGTTGTTGAAGCGACCTAGTCCCTTACCGGAAGCATCACTATAGATTGAGAAACCGCCGGTACTGCGAGTAGCGCAAGTATCGCGCCGTTGTAAGCCTCTTCTTCAGTTCTCAAAAGCTATTTGGCAAGCTTCAGACCATATGAATTCCTCGTTCTTTCTGGTAAGCTTCGTCATTGGTTCAGCAATCTTGGAGAAATCCTTCACAAACTTCCGGTAGTAGCCAGCTAACCCAAAAAGCTTCTGATCTCTGCAACCGAGTTGGTGCAGTCCACTTTCAATAGCAGCTATCTTCTTTGGATCCACCAAATTCCTTTTCCTTTGACAACATGGCCAAAAATTTCACTTTGTCTAAAAGAATTCTCATTTGGATAGCTTACC
>JANAVB010012200.1:5924183-6071465 GCA_029216955.1 Iris pallida
ATCCAGAATTGGATTCCGTTGACCCGGTCTCAAATTGGTCCGTTGACCAGGACATTGAAATTTCGATTTGCACGGAAAAGCATGTCGGAGACAATGTCCTCAAAACTCAGCAAATTATATGTCAACGAGTCCAGAATGACGATATGAACTCAACGGTATATCCAGAATTAGATTTCGATAAGCCGATCTCAAAATGACCAGTTGGCCCGGATATTGGTATCCGACTTGCACCGAAATACGTGTCGGAACCAATATCTACTAAAACCTAAAAATTATATGTCAACGAGTCCAGAATGACGATACGAACTCAACGGTATATCCAGAATTGGATTTCGATGAGCCGGCGTCAAAAAGTTCCGTTGACTCAGAAAGTGGGACCCGCTTTGCACCGAAATGCGTGCCAGGGCCCATGTTCTCCAAATCAAGCAAACTTTATATGAAAACATGCCAGAACGATGCCACGAGTCTATTGGTGGTGTCAAAATTGAATCCGGAGTCCCGGGTTCAAAAATAGAATTTTACAAGTACAACACTAAGAATTCGAATGGCCAACTTTGGCGTCGAATTCGACCAACCGAACGTGCTCAAAATAAAACGAAACTTAAAGGAGACAGGAAGAGGGTTATACCAGCTTCGCACAGGAAATGGTAGTGCACCAACCGGAACTGCGACAGAGGATATACGAGTCGACGAAGTCGGCTCCACAAAACTGTCCAAAAATAACACAATTTAAAGTGTCAACTTGGTGGCTGGTTTTGATGTATCAAACGACGAAATTAACGGGTGAAATTTTAGGAGAGTGAAAGGGTATATGCCGAGATTGGGATGGAGCAAAGAAATTGCCGATCCAACGGTCGGATTTGCCGAAAAATGTGCACGAAGTCGTTGTCTCGAACGCAAATTCTGTGTTCCGTTCCGGCGCGCGTCACGGCGGGATCTCGTGCAAAACGCATGGATAGCCCGTTTTCTGCGTCAGGGACGACGGAGGCAGCAAGGGGGCCTCGCCCGAGGTCGCTCGGCCATAGGTGGCTCGCCGGCGGCGGCTGCTGGCCGCGGCGGCGCCACGCGCGGTGGTGACGCGGCAGTGGCTGCTGCCACATCGCTGCTGCCGCCAGCAGCTGCTGATGCGTGGCTTGCCGGCCTTGCGCGGCGGAGGCCGGCCACGGCGGCGGTAGCGTAGCATCGGGCACGGCGGGGGTGGAGTGGTGTTTGGCTATATAATGATGGTGGTGGTGGTGTTGTAGAGGTGGTGGAGATGGTGTTGATGGTGAGAGGGTGATGGTGTTAGAGAGGATGAAGAATGAAGGAGGATAATGAGGAGAGGTGGGGTGCTCGGCCATGGGGGCTCGGTATGGTGTGGAGCTGCGGTGTGGTGATGGAGGAGTGGGTGTTGGTGTTGAATAAAGGGGTGAAAGAGAGAGAGAGAGATTACATGTATGTATATAATATGTAAAAAGGGAGAGAGAGAATGGGAATAGAGATATTTAGAGAGATAGAGAGAGTTAGAGATGGGGGGTTATGCTGGTCTAGTACAAGGGGGTGAGGTGAGTATAGTAATGGAAGAGAGAGAGTGATGTTTAAATGAAGAGAGAGAGAGAGAGATATTATATATATATATATATATATATATATATATATATATATATATATATATATAGATATATATATATATCTATATATATATATATATATATATATAGATAGAGAAAAATGAGATATTTGTATATATGGAGATATTTTTGAGTAGGAGAAAATACAAATACAATAGTGGGATGATATGGATAGACATGGTAGGTTCCATGCCAAACTGGGTCGGACGTTGGGCCAAGTTTGGACAAAGTCGAAGCCAAGATTTAATTAATTTATAAATTAAACCAATTAAAATCACGGATGGAATGGGAGCACAAGGAAGATCAAATCGGTGGCACGCAAGTGGCACGTGCAAAGTAGGCTCAAAACAGGCCAGGGCAATATATTGGGTCGACTGGATTGGACCGATGTCGGGCCCGAAAATTAAATTGAAAATTAAGTCACGAATTACGGCAGACGATAAATTGGTCTAAATTGACCCGAAAATTGCGCGAAGCAAATGGAGCACAAGGAAACAAGTTCGAGTGGGACACGATATATCAACATGAAGATAATCTCATCTAGTACAAACTTCAAGAAGAAAGTTTCCAGAGACGGGCATCCCTGATGCTCTAGAAATCCAAGTCACTGTAAAGAGCATTAAATGATCAAAATTAATCAATTAAAAAGAATTATCGAGAATAAATTATTTGGGAAATTCAAAAATAAATTCTGGAAATTCAGGGGGCTTACAGGATCTATAACTTAATTTTTAAAAATTAGAGACTCGACCAACTAGCAAAATCCAAGAGAGAGACTTATTTTAAATATGATATATTTGAAGGAGACGAACAAAAAAAACCCAAAAATAATGCACCAGCCGGGAATCAAACCCGGGTCTGTACCGTGGCAGGGTATTATTCTACCACTAGACCATTGGTGCCATTGTTGACACATTTGTGCAACTTTTAAATTCTTTCTAACTCAAAATTAATCTTATTATTTGTTTACCACGCTAAAATTAGTGTCCAATCTAGTTAATTACTTTACTCTGAGAGTTATATTTATTTTATGGTCTCGTATAATATTAGAACTTTTATATTTAGGTCTTCATATTGTACATAAGAGAATTTAGGTTTCGTTTTGACGGTAGACTTTGGATGACCGCGCAAAATGAAAGTCTAAACGCACTAATATTATACGCTACCCTAAAACTAAACACAGACCTAAACAAAATATATATAATCTCAAGTCAACCGTCAGCATACCTAAATATATATTTTGAATATTACAAGATAGCATAAACTAAATAACCCCATGCAAAAAAACAAAAGGGGTCCCCTAATACTTGCTTGCTTGGAGAGATGCACGCTTTTTGCAACAGAAATGTAGGCTAGTCTAATCCTTCTTGCTTAGAACGCTTCTTTTGTCCTGTTTATTTGACTATTACACACACTGCATTCTTCACGTATGTGGTTAGTCAACGGCGTTATTTTTCCGAAAATGATAAATGGTCTATGGTTTCTGTCCGCAAACATGACTGCGGACCTATGTAACCGAATCCCATTCATTTCTTCATATTCGCGTGGAAACCACTAGCGGTAGACATGTCAATAGGAGGCTGCCACGTGGACTGCAGAATAAAATTGTAGACCAAAATCGTAATCCATGTAGCAGCGTACTTATTTTTCATGTGTGTGGTTAGTCAATGGTGTTCATATTCAGAGCCGTACGTAGCAGAAATAGGAGTGCCCACCATAGGAACTTAATTTTAAGAAACTTTGATGCTCTGTATACAATTTAACTTCATACAAAAAAATTTAAAATTAAATACGCAGTGGCTATCGTCACTCAATAAATCACGTCTTCTATTTGACAAAAAACACCCCCGGCTTATTTGTTCCAATAGTCGACCCCATATTATCTCTAAAGAAGAAAAAAAAATACACTGAGATTATTCAAATAATCCAATTCCTACAAAGTGCTTTCATCCAGGAGGTGACAATTATATTGACGGAATAAACGATTCTCTACCAGAAATTCTTAGCATAGCTTGAAGCACAAGAATTTACGAGCACGGACCTTATAGAAATTTGATGGAGTTTACTTGAATCTTAACATAGCATCTTTATAATTATACTCTTGAGTCTTGCCCTCCTATATATATATATATATATATATATATATATATATATATATATATATATATATATGCAATAAAGGCTAAGAAAATTTGTAACTTAATCCCTAGGCCAAGCCAACAATATCTAAATCACTGAAAATTAAATCAAAATAATTGTCCCAAACGGTTGAATCAGTATACTGGTCTAAAATGTTGGAAAATGCAATAACCGAAAAAAACCGTACCAAGCAAAAAATATTGCAGGTTGGATCGGGTCGACTGATTTTTTATGTTAAAGTTCGTTCTTGTTTGGTTCTTTCTTAGTTTTTAAATTTATGTTTTGGTATTATTCGGAATTACAAACTAAAAGATTTGTTTGCTAAATAAAATAACTTACGATTAATCATGAATTTTATATTGAATTGACATTGTATTATGTTAATCTTTTTGTTATTGAAGAAGTCTTAACAAGTTTGGGACATTGTATTTTAGTATGAAGTTTTTTCAGAAAGATTTTGATAGGACTGACCTCACGAATTAGTGAGAAGAAAGGAGCCATTGATGAAGAAGTTTTTTTTATTTTTCTGAAAGTTGAAGAGTGGGGATGGAATCCATTTTTTCACTGTATTTATAGACAGTTTGAAGAAAACATTATTAATGTAAAATATGTTGGGAAAAACCAACAGTTTTCTTGGTTGATGGAGAAAAGTGTCTTTGTTGATGGAGAAAAGTGGCTGGCAGTTGTTTAATTGATTTCCCAAGAATGGTTTTGGGAATAGTTTTTTTTTTTTTTTTAATATTTTTGAACATGGCTGAAGGTTAATTAGTGACATTTGTATATTAATTTAATGTTGCTGGAAGCTGTTAATTGAATTGTTTAGGTGATGAGAAGGAATGGTCTTGGGAAAACGTCACTAATTTTTTTGAATAATTTGGTTTTTGACTGAAAGTGAATTAATGACAATTGTATCTCAATTTAATGTTGCTGGAAGCTGTAAAATCATTGTACAATTTCGTTTTTGTAAATGTAATATTTTGTTTACTTTTTAAGAGCTGAGTTTAGACGGGAAAATGGTATTTATGTTTAAATTATTTGAATAATTTTGTTGGTCACTGAAGGTTAATTAATGACAATTATATCACATTTAATGTTGCTGGAATCAGTTTAAAAATTGTACAATCTCGTTTTTGTAACCATATGTTTTCTAATTATTTTTTTATTGTGAATGAATTTAGGCAGGAAAATGACATTTTTGCAATTTGTTGTAACTATTTTGCTATTATATAGAATAGATGTGCGTTCTTTGTTCATGCATGAGACTTCAGGATGGGTAAAAATAGTATTGAACTGACAGCAGCGAGAATTTTGAATGACGATCCTCCATTCATATCAATGTGATTGCTCGTTAATGGGGTTGGAAGAAGAACAAAAAAACTTTAGTTTGTTTCTTGTAATTTGTTGTACTATATTTATATTTGTTATGTTCATATCATACGTGTGTATACATTAATGACATAAACTCAATTTTTTTTTAAGTGTCCTTTCTCCAAGCCCAAAGCCATCCAGCCGTTCGGGTGAAGGATTCGAACTCTAGATCTGTGCTCGGACGACCTCCCGCACTACCATTAGACTAGTGTCTTAGGGACTAAACTCAATCTTTTTTTTTTGAGGTGTCATTTCTCCAAATTAGGTCGTGGCTCAAAGCCACCCAGCTGTCCAAGGAAAAGTTCGAACCCGGAACATATGCTCGGACGGCCCCCGTACTACCACTAGACTAGTGCCTTAGGGACGAGACTAAACTCAATCTTGATTGCACTAAACAGCATGTCAAAATATTTAATATCATAAAATAAATGTAACATAAAACTTCCAAATACATGAAACATAATTATAGACCACATAATTAAATGCAACAGGAAAGGAAATGATTTTTGCGTGATCTGCCAACCCTCGTTAACGAATATAGAGATTACAAGAAGCCTTAGTTGGTTCTCTCACTACTCCTCGATACACTTACCCAAATTCGACAGACGAATCATACAAATACAGGATTTGAGAAGAACAAAAACATACGAATGAGAAAATAACAACAACAACGATGGAGTACTAAATCATGACCCATTCATTTCGTCAAAGTCGACTACACGAATCGCCGTGGACAACAAATAATTTTCAATAAATTCCCCTTCGATCTCTTCCACATATTTCCTTCTAGTAAAAACTTGCTAATTATGTTAATTAGGTTACAATGGTTGTTATTCCCATGGCCGGCTCCAGAGGGAGGCGGGCTAGGCAGCTGTTTAGGACCTCCTCATCCGAAAGAGCCTCTAATTTTTCGAATTTTTAATTATTTTGTACTGGGCTAAAAAAGAAACTATAGATTTGGAACAATTTGTTTAAAGAAGAATTAAATAACATTAAAAGAGAGACAAAAAAATATTGCGCTCTTCTCTCTCACACTTTTCCACTAAAAATCTCTCTCCTAAGGAAAAAAAAAACGGTCTCTTCCTCCCTCAACAAACATGTCCATGCAATTTTTTATCCTTTTTAGTTTCAAATGTATTTTATTTTGTCTTGTGAAGTTTTTAATATTAATTTTTAAAATATCGGAAAGAAGCGCATAAGTGAAGGAGATCACAAAGTAAATATATTTCATTACTTGTAAATAAAAATTATATAGAAGGATAAGGGTCTCATTTTTGGGACATATTTAGGACCTCCAAATTGCTAGCCGCTCCTGAACTTAACCCTAGATAAACAAAAAAAAAATATAATTCAAAATTGTATTAGCTCTAAGGTTGGGTATTTATATACCACAGTCAGTGATCACGTGGAACTATCTACAATAGTATAATCTAATACCCAATTATTGGACGTTTATATTATGGAAAATGTTAAATCTACAACCAAATGTTAAATCTACAACCAAATGTTTATAACATTCTTACAACCTCTCTCTCCCACCCTTTACACATGGGTCCCACCTCCTCTCTCACCTCCTGCTACGTGGGCTCCACCCGACCCCACCACTTCCCCCCTTCCTTCAATCGAAGTCCAAAACGTGATGGTTGTAAGAGAATTGTATGTATTTGGTTGCAGGCATAACAAAACTCTTATATTACATACTAGTCACATTGCACGTGCAAAAAAAAAAACTCTATAATATTATTAAAAAATTAGGTACGAATATTTTAATTGTATTAAAAAAAATTAAATTAGATTTGACATATTTTTATTAGAATTTGTTGTAGTCATGTTTTTATAAATTTGAATATGTGTTTAGTTAGATATTTCATGTACCTATTTTAAATATAATTTGAATATTAAATATATTTTAGGATTTATTATATGTCCAGAAAGTGAGAAGGGTTTTAGATTTTAGTTTTTTCCCCTTAAAAAACGTGAGAAATACATACACAATATTAAAAAAATTTGTCGAGATTATTACTATTAGTTAATGGAGAATATACATACAATTCAGATTGTTCATTCTTTAGCCGTTTTCAATCCGCATTATAATAGTAGAGATGTGTAAACAACAAAATTTATTATATACACTATATAAACATATCTTTATTACTACTAGTAAGTTCACGTGCATTGCACGTAAAATATTTTTTTATGACATAGTTGAAAATAGTTCAAGTATCTAAATATATTTGAATTTAGATTTGTTAAACAATTTTTAAAAATTAATATTTTTTCACTATAAAAATTTAAAATTTACTTTTTAAACACTTTAGAATATATATATATATATATATTATGAGAGAAAGATAGTATTTTTATCCGTAATTTAATAAAATAAATGGTTGATGATACACATACGGCTCCTTTCTGAGCCGTTTTTCAAGCATAATTGTAAAGAGTAGAGATAAATCAGCTTTAAAATGGCTCCAAATGAATGTCTAAGCCGTATATGTATATCCTCACATAATTAATATTTTTTCAAATCCTTCAAACTACCCCATATATAAAATTTAAACTATTTTAATATATTTGAACTAACTACCAGTTATTCTCTAAATGTATATGTATATATTCAAATTCTAAAAACATATCTATAACATTTTAAATAAAATGTATCAAACTTATGTATAAACTATTTTACTCTTATTTAAAATTTTATCTAATTATTCATAATATCAGAAAAAAAATACTTATGGATAAACGTGAACGTGACTTATAACATTAGTATATTTGGAACTTGTATTCAGTGTTGAACTAATAAAGAAAAATGCTAACAACCGCATTCGTGTGGGGCCCCACCGCCAGTGTTATACCAATTAAAAGCCGACACGTGGACCGTGGACCAAAACTGTAGGCCAAAATGTGGTCCACGCAGCACTGTCGCTAATACAATTTCTAATAAAAAGAGATTGTGTTGGGATGAGGGTTTAATTTTTTTACTTTTATATTCATTATTTTTTTGAATTATTATGTCTGCACCAACAAATCGCCATCTGGTAAAAAAAAAAAAAAAACACTTAAACTCTCTTTTTTTCCCACTAAACCTTGCCCACTTCAAAACAAAAACCATCGTACTAACCACTTGACATAATAAATCCCATGTGTAAAGTGAATAAATTATAGCTAAAATATTGAAATACATATCCTTGGGCTTTGCAACCGGTTACTAATTACCAAATTCAATAAACCCCAAGCACATGAAACCCTAGTCGCAGCTGCGCTCCACATCAAGGGAAAAACATTACAAGCTCTGTGTCAAAAAGCACCAGACGACCCACAAAAACGTAGGGATCACCCTTTCCTCCCCACATCAAAAGCCACTTCTCCTATATACAACCGATTTCCTACAAATTCCCCCCCTCCCTCAGCGCCGCCACTTCAGAAACCCCCGAAAAATTTCCTCTTCTTCTTGATCTCCACTTCCGCCACTTCCATCACTTCCACCGATGGCTCAGTTACAAGCCATTCAGTCCTCTCCCATCATCCCTCCCCATGGCTGCACCAACAAATTGCCATCTGGTAAAAAAAAAAAAAAAAAAAACTCTCTCTCTCTCGCGTATTTGCAAAATCTGATGTCGCGAAAAGTTTCTTATTTAGGAAATTTGATTGCAGGAACGCCACAATTTCGTGACAGCATTTGCATTGGGAAGAAATGGTCATACCCAAAGGTGAGAAATGTTGATTTATTAAATTTTTTAATGCAGTATACATATTATTTGTTTAGTATAGGTTGATATCTTCCGATTTTGGTCGTGTTGTCGCGCAGGTAGGAACGGGTTCGAGCATCCGCGTTGGAAGACATATTGTTCGGAGGACAGGTAGCAGTCACTGCTGTCGAAAAATCTGTTATTTGCTGTCGAAAAATATTTTATTTGTTAGTTTGATTCCAGAAGTAGTAGAGATTGAGATTCCATGGATTATGATTTTCCAATTTCGACAATTTAGGAGCTCTACCTGTTATAGTTAGTGAATCCATAAGCCGACCTTCGCAAAAGTTGGTGGCATTTAACTAAATCGGGATATAGGCTGATATTGCAGCCCAAGTTAGATATGTCTACCGATATATTCCAAAAGGATAAAAGATGCATTTTGGTGTCGTATCCCTCCCAAAATCGATGTCGGTCGGTCAATCATGTGGTCCACTTCATCAAGCACCACGCAATTGACCTCTTTGGAGCATAATTCTTGTTGCATATTGGAGTAACTGAACACTACTCGCAAGCCATAATCCAATTAGGAGGGATTCAATAATATTTGTTTTGCTGAATTAGGCTCTGGAAATGATGATACACATGTTGCCGTCGAACATTTTAACTGGGGAGATGTTGTTTCTCAGATCATCTACGTCGCCAACAACAAAGCCTATGTCTCAAAATGTTGTGGTCTATTACATTGAATCATTTTCTCTATTCAGCACTCTTAATAGTCATGTCCTTTATAACATTAGCACATACAATATCCTTTTTGCTTGGCCCCGATCCAAACTTATTTAGGACGAGCTTGGTTCCAGCACGTCTTTCAATACGATTATACTATTTATACAAATACACTCAGTTATTCTTATTGTTAACGTATTGCCAGTCACCCATCTCATTTCAGTATTTTCATTTCAACCATGTTTATCATATTATATATGTTGGTTTTGATATTTCCTTTTGATATGTAGCTATTAAAAGTGTACTCTCGAGCGGAGAAGATGATTCTCATGGTAGTCATAATGGAAGTGGACTTCGGGGGAAACTGAATAAAGTTGTTTTAGCGTATAGTGGTGGTTTAGACACATCTGTGATTGTCCCATGGCTCAGGTATATTTCTTGTATCTGAATAACTTGCTGAGATCTGAATATTGAGCTGAACTGATGTTATGAGAACACACAGATTTTATACTAAATAATTGTAGATTATGTAACTATTTTTCAATTGCCTAATAAAAGTAAGTTACAAATTATAATCATCGGATCATCATCTGCTTTGTGGAAACCAATTAATGAAGGCCAATGTATTAGTTATTATTACTTGGATTTACTTCTTTACACATAATTTAGCTTTGTTTTTGCACATAGTTTAGCTTAGTTTTTGACTTCTTGTTTACTCTTCACTAGGACTTTGCTAAACCGTAGGCCAATTTGTTTTATTTTTGAATTTGCTATGTACTAAAATAGTGAAAACATGTTGATGGTATATTAAGGGTTATGACTGTATCAATAGATCCATTGCACGGTTCAACTCATTCAGTCATATGTTTGCTTATAGAATCCGATTGTGTGTAGTATTAGTACCTTACTTCTGTTATCTTTCTCCTAATCTGCTGTTATTTGCTTGTCACAGGGAGAACTATGGCTGTGATGTTGTCTGCTTCACCGCAGACGTTGGCCAAGTATGTCACTGGTTACTAGAGTAACGTTATCTCAGTATAAATTAGCTATGCTATGCAGTCCACATTTATTTTGGTTTCTTTATATATCCAACAGTTTGGTGTTCTGTTCTGCTTGGACCAATGACCAAATTATGATTTGTTTAGTAAATTTCAAACTATTTTTACATTGTATTTAGTCCATAATCCACTGCATTTGAAAATGAAAAGGAATTTTACATACACAGGGGAGTAGGTGTTAGGCGACATGCTTAATGGTCTTTAACATGGTATCAAGGATCACAATATCCGGTATCGGAATCGGTATCGGACCTGTCCTATGAGTATCGGTATCAGCAGTATCGGCGGTTTCGGATCGGAGTATCGGATTTTTGGTATCGAAAAACAAATTATTCTGAATACATTATTAAAATTCTATAATTTTTTTAATTATATATTTAGGCATAATTTTAAGTATTTCATGTGTTATTTCTTAGTAATTTTGGAATTAAATGAAATAGTAATCACCTTTGCCGATTGGTTTACCTGCGATTGATAATTTTTCTTCTTCTACATTCTTTTACAACCTTATTATGCTTTTACACTCTTGTTGATTGGTCTTTCTCGTTCAATTTTCTTTGCTGAATTTACTGAAAAAGAGACCCCGATGTTGGTATCGGTTAGTATCGATATCGGTCGGTATCGGATCGGGACATGTCAAACCATATTGGTATTGGTTGTATTGGATCGGCATCGGTCAATACTGCAAACTATTCATGGTATTGGAGCTGCCCATGTTCATATCCCGTCTGAGGCGCATTTTAAGCAGATTTGACAAAATTAAACTGTTGCATGGATCCAGCTATCAACCCATAAAATGGGCATTCGACCTGCGACGGCGCATTATAGCCTTCTGGGGTATTAGAATAATATGAATATATTAACATCAACCCTCACCAGAACTCTCGAGCTTTTGGTGCAGTGACATTGTCTTTAACCCTATGGAACTGCTATTCTGTATCTTAATATGCTTCATGTTTTTCTAACTTCGTTGCTTCATCAGGCGTACTTAAATTTGTTTCATTTCTCCCACTTTATAATATATAATTTGATTTTCATTTACTTCACTTGCACGCCTCATCATTGATGCCCTTCGTTGCCCTTATTATGTCTCAAACTTGAGTAAAATTCCTTTGCTTGAATGTTTATTTTTTGAAGGGTGTCACGGAGATGGATGGCCTTGAAAAGAAAGCCAAAGCCAGTGGTGCAAGCCAACTAATTGTGAAGGATTTGAAGGAAGAATTTGTGAAGGATTACATATTCCCTTGTTTACGTGCTGGCGGGGTATATGAAAGGAAATACTTGCTGGGAACTTCAATGGCTCGTCCAGTTATTGCTAAGGTGATCTCCTTGTACTTCTCCTGTGTCTTTTCCTCACGTGCTCCTGTAAAAGTATCCATGCATCATGGGTGACAAGACTTCGATGCAGATGATGATTTAAATGGATAAGATATTGTTCCTTATCTTTGTAATGTATTTTCCATAACATAAGACTTACATTCTTTATAAGAGTAAATAAATATTCTTTATAAGAATAAGGAATCTCTTGCAAGTATTAATAGATTCAGTACTTGAATTCGAAAGATACTCTAACAAAGCAGAAGAATAGACCAAAGCTTTATTATTTTGTGGGCAATGAATTGGTGGTGTTTTTTCTGTGTCTTTAGTATGCTGTCACTATTAGTTTAGATGGTGACATTTTATAAGAATGTTTCCTATGCTTTGGTGCTAATTAAAATAGGAACATATGTGAAAACTACAGAAAGTTTGTAAATATACATTAGCATATGCATATGTTAGGAAAATAATATAGGCAATTTTTTCTTCTTCTGATTATTTGGACTATTCAAGATTACTGGATGAGAGAACTAACATATGTAGGTGATTAACTATCTCGAATTGTCTTGCATATACTTCCATTTACAAACTAGTAATGTGTTGAGTGAATGACCTGCACTTCTGTCAAGTCAGAAGTTTTTAACTAAGATATCTGATGTGTAATTAAAGGCAATGGTCGATGCTGCTAAAGAAGTAGGTGCTGATGCAGTTTCACATGGATGCACAGGAAAAGGCAATGATCAGGTTACATATCTACTTCGAAGATTTATTTTTGAGTTTCTATCTAAATTTGTCTGAAATATCTATTTTGCTGCCACTCTTCTTCCCAGGTCCGATTTGAACTGACATTTTTTGCTTTAAACCCCGAACTCCAAGTTGTGGCCCCGTGGAGGGAATGGGAGATTACAGGGCGAGAAGATGCTATAGAGTATGCAAAAAAGCATGGTGTTCCTGTTCCTGTTTCAAAGAAATCTATTTATAGCAGGGACAGAAATCTATGGCACCTTAGCCATGAGGTAAATCTGTCATTTAAAATTGACATCACTGGACAAGCATTGTACTGATGGCTTCTTAATGTTTTAATATATTATGGTTACTGATCGTCCATTGCTTTTAGTAGTTGGCAACTCACACATCTTTCTTTGGTTCTGAGAACTAAACCTTGAATTTATTGGAAAATTGAAAAATACTTCCTGATATATCAGGAAATGCTATATCCTGCAACAATACGTATCAGGCAAAAGTTAATCGAAAAAAAATCTAGAATAGACCTTGAAGTTTGTCTTAGTTAAAGTTGTGTACCAAAGGTTGGGCGGCCCAATCCTTGAGAGCTTTGATATGGGAAGGTGAAGTCCTAGGTTCAAGGCCTTGGGGCTACAAGTGACTGGCCCTTAATCTAAAAAAGAATTATGTTAGGCTCCTCGTAACCACTTAAGAAAATTGTTCATATTGACCACAAATTTGGTTAGTGTGTGCTCTTCCAGCTTGAGAGATTTGATATAGGAAGGTCAATTCTGAGGTTCGAGGCCTAGGGGTGATAGTAAATGACTGGCCCTTCATCCTAGGTTGTGCAGCCTGATCGTTGACAGCTTTGATATAGGAAGGTGAAGTCCTAGGTTCGAGGCCTAGGGGCAACAGTCAATGACTGGGTCACTGGGCCTTAATCCTATGTTGGGCAGCCCGATCGTAGAGAGCTTTGATATAGGAAGGTCAAGTCCTATGTTCAAGGCCTAGGGACGACAGTGACTGGCCCTTCTCCATAAAAATTATGTTAGGCTCCTCATAATCATTTAAGAAAATTGTTCATATTGACCATGCAATTTGGAATGTGCTCGTGCAGCTTGAGAGCTTTGATATTGGAAGTTGAAGTCCTAGGTTTGAGGCCTGGGGGCGTCACTAAGTGACTGGCCCTTCATCTAAAAAATTATGTCATGCTCCTAGTAATCACTTAAGAAATATTTTCATATTGACCATGCAATTTGGTTAGTGCACTCGTATAGTTTGGGATACTTCTGCGTAACATTTTCCAGTTTATAACTAAGGCTGTGTTTGATTGAGCTTTTTTTTTATGGAAAATATTTCCATCGCAAATTTTCCACCAATTGTAGTGTTTGATAGCTTATATTTTTCATGGAATTATTTTCCAAAAAACTATCATTTTCCATATTTTTTTCTAAAATGGTGGAAAATGAAACTTGACCAACCCATAAGAAAATATAATTTTCCATGTAAAATAACTATTTTCCGTGGAAAATAATGACAATCAAACATCCAAATTAAGTTTTCCATGGAATTTTTTTAAAATTCCATGGAATTTTTTTCCTAGGAAAATAATTCCATGGAATTAATTTCATTTCCACATATTTTCCACCTTGCAATCAAACACACCCTAACTGGTGATTTGACTTCAATCATGGAAATTTCTAGAATTGAACAGTTGTATTTGTATCATATTGTACCTTATCTTCCTTGCCATACATTAAACTAAGACTTATTCCATTCAAATGGGGCAGCTTGGGGCATGATGCAATGGCAAGAAAGCTATGGGGAAATATAGTTCTCCGAATCTTTGTTGACCTGGCTGACGTCAAACTTTTACAAACTGTTGTGGAATCCTTAGTAGGTAGCTAAGTAAGGAGGCCTTTTGTTATAGGAAGTTGTAAGGTCGGTTGACGGGAGGGTTGCCATCTATTTTGGTTATGCAATTAAGCACATGTAACCAACCGTAAGGTGGAACCTTCAAGTTTAGGAGTCGATTGGAAGAAGTTGGAGAACAAGGTACAAGAATAACATTTGCTATAAGAAAGCATATCTCAGTAGGACTATAGTCTGTAGAGCCAAATGGAATGACATTACCATTTTGATACGTAAAGTTATCTGAAGTCCAAAAGTCAGCCTGAAGAATGGAAATTTCTCTCCAGATAAAACTGCTCCAGATTTTTTCCTCTGTACATGAAAAATCCATGCCTATAGACTTAGACAGTCGATACCTGTTCTCTCTTGAATGTCAATGAAATTCCTTTTTATAGCACAGTAGGCTGGTAGTGTAGAATCTGGGATGTTGGCCAACAACCTGAGGGACTTTTTCATTAGAATGGTGGCATTTAGAAGGCAGCACATACTTTTATAGCACTATTGGCTGGTAGTTCAAGCTGAATGTTGATGGATATTAAACAGAAGGCTTACAAGTTTGTCATCTCTATTTTGAAATAGTCTTTATTTATGGTTTTTCTTGTATGCTGCTGATTAGCTAACCGTGTGCAATCTTATGTGGAATGGATCTTCTGATCGTGAGAATAAAACTCTTGCCAAACTTACCGCAATAAATGATAAAGCTAATCTCATCTTATAGGGAGACATTCTGGAGGACCCAGCAAATGAACCAAGGAAGGAAATGTACATGATGTCTGTTGACCCAGAAGATGCACCCAACCAACCCGAGTAAGCAAATTCTTTTCTTCATCCATCCAATGATACTACTGGCCTTTAGATCTTTGGATAATACATGAACATTTTGTTGATCCACACGGGTTTCAGTTGATTTTAGTATACTCTGATTACTTGCAGATATTTAGAGATTGGGATAGTGTCAGGCGTGCCTATTTCCGTCAATGGGAGGGAGCTATCCCCAGCAGCTCTCCTTACGGAGCTTAACGAGATTGGTGGGCGGCACGGGATCGGGAGAGTGGACATGGTCGAAAATCGACTTGTTGGAATGAAGAGCCGCGGAGTGTACGAGACTCCTGGTGGAACCATCCTGTGGGCTGCTGCTCGTGAGCTTGAATCCCTGACGCTCGACCGCGAGGCCATGCAGACGAAAGACATGTTTGCTCTCAAGTATGCCGAACTGGTGTACAATGGCCGTTGGTTCGACCCCCTCCGCCAGTCGATTGACAAGTTCATGGAGGAGATCACGAAGACGACTACGGGCTCCGTCACCCTTAAGCTCTACAAAGGATCGGTCACTGTTGCTTCGCGGAAGAGCCCCAATAGTTTGTACAGGGAAGACATATCTTCGTTTGAGAACGGAGCAATCTACAACCAAGCTGATGCCGCTGGGTTTATTAGGCTCTATGGGCTTCCTACCAGAGTCCGTGCAATGCTTGAGAAGGGCATCTGAGGGGTTATTTTGTTTTTTTTGCTCTTTCAGGAAATTTTATGGTAATTTTTAAGTTGGTAGAAGTAGTGTGGATGCTTTCTTTCTTGAACTTTCTCGTGGAATTATCTGGAATATGTAACTGGAGCAGCTTATCAGTTTATTGCCTCTGTTTCGTTCTTGTGCTCGTTAGAGTTTAGTTCAAGGTTTGCCGAACAGTAACAGTCGGAATTAGAATCAATAAATTGCAGATTTTCTCGAGTATTTGTTTGTTATTAGCTGAGGGCTGATTTAACTGCCTTTGCATTCTGCAATTGCTGCTGGTAAATGTTTCTCTCAATTGTATGATTTTGGAGCCGTGTCGTGTTGGTGCCTGTAGTTTGGTGCAGTTGATGGCGTATCCACTGGGTTTTTGTTTGGGAGAATGTGGTAGCTTACGAGCATTTTGTTCGATCGTGACTGCAGCATTCCTCAGTGTTCCCATGATATTACTTGTTTTGCTATGGAACAATGCAATTGCTCACTAATCTTTGGACGAGATGGTAAATACTTCCATCAGCATAGTGACTCCAAGAGGGGTTGTTACTGTTGTCCATTTTTTTTTTTACCGAGGAGAGATGATGGAAGTATTTACCAAGCTGTAGAAGAAGAACTGAGTCACAAGCCGAAGAGGAATCGAGACGCATTCGGAGGAGGCAACAACCAAACAGCACCAGCAAAACGCCCCAACAATTCTGAGATGACCCCAGCGCAGCAGCAACCACAAGCAGCCCCACGCCAAGCCCAAGACATTCCCATCTGCCAGCATTGCTCGAAGAAAGGTCACACTCAAGAAAATTGTCGCAGCAGATTAGGGTTGTGTTGGACTTGTGGATCCAACCAACACTTGTCTCGCAATTGTCCGAAGAAGAACGTAAGTGCCCCACCACTACCGACCACAGAAGGAGGGCGAGACTTGCCATGATCACGGAAGAGGCGGCGACACCACAAGGAGCTAATGGTGGAATTTTCAGTAGAGACTTGTAGTAGTAGCACGGATAGACCTATATTTTAACTTGAATTTGTTTTTGTTTTTTGAATTTCTGTCATAGTAATTTATTCAAGACTTTCCATTATAATAGATCATGGATTCGCTTAAATTTCGAGGACGAAATTTGTTTAAGGGGGATAGAGTTGTCAACCCCTTGACCAATTTTTCTCCTGTATTTTTTTTATTTTTATTGTTATTAATGAATTTTCTAGGTTCATGGGTCTCATTTAACAATTTTACTAGAATATATGGATAAGTATTCAATATAGAAGTCCCTTGCAAAACCATATCATCCAGGGACCTAATTGCAAAAGTTTAAATTTAAACTTTGCACCTATATGAAGAAGCCTATACTCCTAATCAGGCCCGGGTAGTGATTACTCCTAGATAACAATAGATAAGAGCCTTATTGATTCAAATTATTTGAATCTCTTCTAAATCCTTTCGATCACATCTTTGGCCTGGCTATATAAGCAGGGATGTTCTCTTGCGTTTCCTCTTGAAACCCTAACAAGCTACCCCAATATTTCCTGGCACCAAGATCGACAAGAGCTTCTAGCAGGAGTTTGGTGTTGTAACAGGTACCTTTCTTTCCCTCTTAGGCAATGAGTACCCTGATCTTGCATAGAAGGCTAGGTGTTTGATACTTTACCCCAATAGAGGCACAGGCTGTTAAGGGAAACCACCAAGAGACCAAGGGGAGAATTTGTTTCAGTCCCTCTGTACAGTGATCACCCACAGGCATAGAAATCTGTGCAGGCAGTAGACCATAGCCAGGATGCAGTGGGGATACCATGTCAAACATGGACACCTGACAAATAGATGAACATATGTAGCACATGCCAAGAGACTGTTGTTCCCTTGGTAAAGAAACATCAGTCACATCTTTGTGCAAGTTGATTTTATACCCTTAGAGTATCAGCCACATCATGTTAATAGCAGTCCTCACTTGACAGTATATCAATAGTTTCAATGGAGCCCATTACAGTACCAGAAATTGCAAAACAGGGGTACTGCCATTTTGGTTGTAGAGTAGCAGATACATGAGTATCTATAGGTTCATAAGCATTGCACTGCTTATACCTAGGCCCTGCCATTTCAAATATTTTCCCAACTCCAAGGGTGCAAGTCTACCTCTGTGAATCAAATCAATAGGACAGGAACCATAGGCAGGAAGGGGTTGAATATGAAGCATGACCATATGGGCTAGGGGCAGAGAGTATCAGTACTAGGATAACTCTGTTAGGATAGTTAAGGGTGCCTAGTGTATTAGGATATCTGGTCTTCGCTAAGGACACATGGGAAGTCATGTCAAATTGGTACTTGTACAGGTTAGAGGCAGCAATGGCAAATCTTGTGCAATAAGAATCAGCTTTGGACAATCCTCTTAAATGCCATTCTAATGTACAAAACCATATATATATTATACAGCAGGTAAAGGTTATCTTTTCCATCATATCCCAACCCTTCCATATAGTACGACCTCTTAAGTTACCAGGGTGCCCTGTTCTAGCTGCTGATGTTAATTTCGTTCTGTTGTAAGCATCAACTTCATAGAATTACCATGAGCATGTTTTATGCTTTTGCAAAGGTTTAAGAGGGAGTTGGTTCAGTACATTGGGAAAATCATATGCTTCATACCTCACAAGTCTCCTTGATGTGCCCTTCTGTGTCATAGAATGCAGTTACAAATGAACCAAATATACTTGTTGATCATACTCGGGAGAGAGAAGTACTCAGTCCATCTTTATTCAGTAGGAGATTAGGGGCATGAGTCACAGGCCCACTATTCAAAAGTATGCTGGTACCTAACCTAGTGCTTGAAAGAACCTACAGGTTGTACAACAGGTACCCCAAATATAGGCCATAACAAAGACAAAGGGATGTATCCTAGTTATATCCTAGGGGAAGGTTCAGACCAGTGAGTCAATGGGTGACTCTTAGCCATAGACACAAAAATAGGTAGCAGCCCCAGGTCTTCCTTGTGCTCTTCACTAATTCATAGTCTTCTTTTACAATTAGTCTACTTCTTTACTGATATAGTACATTATCATTCTTAAATGCATATCCAGCAAAGATCTGTTGTTGGACTTGTGTACCAGCAATGGGTTAGAGGCATCCTACATACTGCTTCCTACATCTTAGTTCAATGCAAATTTCTACCTGTCATGCATCACTTGAGAAATATCATGTAGCCAAAACCTAGAGAAGTACCAGTGTGCATCAACATTTGAATTCACCAGATAATGAGATGTTGTATCCAATGATGTGGGGTAGCCACAGAGACAGGACAACCTAGGATATTTATGATTTGCTTGTAAACAGGGGATGGTACTCTGTTACCTAGGCAAGACCAGCACCACCATTTCACCATGCAACTGATATCCTTAGAGTGTATACCAAGGGATTTCTGTTATATTGTAAAAGCTAGTTGGGGTAAACCTGTAGGAGTAAGCAGGTTTTGGGGGACTTTGAAGTCCTGCAACAGGTTGCAATATGGGGAAAGACAGCAGTGGTAAGGTTAGAGGTTAGAGTATAAATGGTAAGGTGTCAAAAATCCCCTGAAGTAAGGCCCAGCTATGGGTCCTTGTGGTTAACTGATATCCCATTCCATAGCACTTCATCACCATGCTTTTTCACAAGTATGGGTATAGTCCAGGTACTGTTAGGAAGTTTGGCAATGATCTGATTTAGGAGAACTTGAGTACCCAGATAGAGTAAGGAAGAGCAGACCAATAATATCACAAATTGACAGTCTAGTTCAGAGTTTCAGTTCCAAATAGGAAGAGGAGGCCTGAATATAGGGTGTTCTTGTAAGAGGTGTCTAAGTAAACCCATAGGAAATAAATAATGTTGGATAGATTGGAGGCATATATTCATGTGCCAGTTATGACCAAAGGCTAAAACATGTATGCATGTACATAAACAAGGATAACTAATTAATATGAAAGCAATAGATATGGTAAACTGAGATGGTTTTCATTATTGACATTATATATGATTCAAACATGATACTTGGACATTGACACGGATTTGACCTGTGCCAGCAGCTCAGGACCTAAGGCAAGTATACCTTGCCTTTCTATACAGCTTTATTTACATGCACTGTCTTTATTATTTATTCAGTTTTTCTCATATTATTGGTTGTATCTCTCATATCCTGTCGTATATTGGTATCAGTGATTTGTAGACCGTGTTCCCAGTTAGCCTTGTGTCTTATCGATCGTGCCTTGATTGAGTCGTGCCTCCGTGTCTTGAACCTTGAGGCTAACCTGCGAGTCCATGATAGGGACGAGGGTTAGTAGTTATTGGTCCACACCTGCGAGTCCACACTAGGGACGAGGGTGATGCTAGCCTGCGAGTCCACACTAGGGACGAGGGTTAGTAGTAGATGCAAACCTGCGAGTCCACGCTAGGGATAAGGGTTTGCAGTATAGGGTTACACCTGCGAGTCCACGCTAGGGGCGAGGGTGATGCTAATCTGTTTGTCCACACTAGGGACGAGGATTAGTAGTTCAAACCTGCGAGTCCACGCTAGGGACGAGGGTTTGAGTATTCGTTTCGGTTATCCGTTGACATCTTGACATGGGTTCTCTAGTCCTTGTTTAGCAGTTATTATTCGTGTAGACAGTGTATAGATTCGTGCTTTATTTTATTGCACAGTTTTACTTGTTATTCTGTACTTTTCTCCATGCATAATAAACTGTTAGAAAGTCTCATTTTTATGTATCTTGCTAGTCCTCTGAGAACCTGATGATCTCTTCAGGTTAGCCGAGCTTGAGTTAGGAGCAGACCAGAGGGTTGAGCCAGCATCAGATCGCATCGCTTGCACTTGAGGTGGTCTAGATTAGCAGTTTTTATTCAGTTAGTTACTCCATGTACTCTTTTATTTTCTTCCGTCTATTGGTAGTGGATTTGTGTCCACCGGACGTGACAGTGATTCTTGATATTCAGTTTATTCATTATTATACAGTTCATGTCTTTTCATTGATCTGGACTGTGACACGATTATTGCTGTGGATGAGATATAGTTTTTCCGTGATTCTAGATTGCTATGACTTGAGTATAGACAGCGTTCTACCGCCGACACTGCGGCGTAGGCTGGGCTTGGACACGTTTCGTATCCGAAAAGCGGATGCGGGTCGTGACAAGTTTTTTTGGTGGCCCATGCAGGTCTATGTTAATCACTTCGGTTACGTCACTGTGCCGTCGTGAGCCTGCGAATAGGATTAGACACTTAGGATCTCATCCACATGTCATGACTCATTATTGGTCTTAAGTCCTTGATTTTATTGAATCCTTGACTTGCATACTGTTAAAATTCTCTCATGATTTCATTGAATTCTCGATTTGCATCTTGCTTGAAAATCTCTTCAACGGCTAAATTGTTTACTCTGGTTACAGTTAAGATGAACTCTCAAGACAGGAACAACGCTGCACTGAACACTCCACCGGCTACCGGAGGCTCTTTCACGTACATGACTCCTCCGACTCAGGGAGGCCAGCTTACTCATCAGGGCGTACCGGCCCATCCACAGTACTCGAGGTTCCGCAGGGATGACATTCCCCCTCCACCACAGTTCCCTCCGCAGACGCCAGCACCCATTCCTCCATCGGCACCAGCAACTTATCCACCACCAGTGATGCACCAAGCACCAGCCATGTATTCCACACCTATGATGCAGCAGGCACCCTATGTGTATCCGGCACCTACTATGCATCCTGTGCCAGCGATGTACCCGGCATCTGCACTGCCCCCACCACCAGCTCTGGACAACATTACCATGCTGGGACTTATGCAACAGCAGGCCAACATCATTCGCGATACTTTGCGAGAGGTTCTCCAGCAGAGGGATGCTCCCCGACAGCAATCGGGGAATCCCAAACACTTCATGGACTTTAGGCCCATGCCGTTCTATGGGACAGAGGGGATCGTCTATACTGACGAATGGCTAGAGAACATGGAGAGATATCTGAAGATGGCCCGAATCCCGGAAGATCTGAAGATAGAGTCGGTCAGTGGACAACTTTTCGACATCGCGCGGACGTGGTACCAAGGCGAGCCCCGCTTTTCTGCTCCAACCACAACTTGGGAGGAGTTCAAACGATTGTTCAAGAAGAAGTTCTATCCATACGTAGCACGAGAGGCGTTGGTGAGTCAGTTCGAGCATCTAGAGCAAGGCAACCACACAGTCGACGAATACACATCGGAGTTTTCTCGCCTCAGCCGATTCGCGGAGAACTTGGTCAGCACCCATGAAGACAAGGCGCGGCGATTCAGAAAAGGACTATCTCACGAGATTCGTCTGGCCATCGCCACCAGCCGAGCCGTCACTTACGAGGAGATTCTAGAAGTCGCCCAAGCTGTAGAAGAAGAACTGAGTCACAAGCCGAAGAGGAATCGAGACGCATTCGGAGGAGGCAACAACCAAACAGCACCAGCAAAACGCCCCAACAATTCTGAGAAGACCCCAGCGCAGCAGCAACCACAAGCAGCCCGACGCCAAGCCCAAGACATTCCTATCTGCCAGCATTGCTCGAAGAAAGGTCACACTCAAGAAAATTGTCGCAGCAGATTAGGGTTGTGTTGGACTTGTGGATCCAACCAACACTTGTCTCGCAATTGTCCGAAGAAGAACGTAAGTGCCCCACCACTACCGACCACAGAAGGAGGGCGAGCCTTGCCATGATCACGGAAGAGGCGGCGACACCACAAGGAGCTAATGGTGGAATTTTCAGTAGAGACTTGTAGTAGTAGCACGGATAGACCTATATTTTAACTTGAATTTGTTTTTGTTTTTTGAATTTCTGTCATAGTAATTTATTCAAGACTTTCCATTATAATAGATCATGGATTCGCTTAAATTTCGAGGACGAAATTTGTTTAAGGGGGATAGAGTTGTCAACCCCTTGACCAATTTTTCTCCTGTATTTTTTTATTTTTTATTGTTATTAATGAATTTTCTAGGTTCATGGGTCTCATTTAACAATTTTACTAGAATATATGGATAAGTATTCAATATAGAAGTCCCTTGCAAAACCATATCATCCAGGGACCTAATTGCAAAAGTTTAAATTTAAACTTTGCACCTATATGAAGAAGCCTGTACTCCTAATCAGGCCCGGGTAGTGATTACTCCTAGATAACAATAGATAAGAGCCTTATTGATTCAAATTATTTGAATCTCTTCTAAATCCTTTCGATCACATCTTTGGCCTGGCTATATAAGCAGGGATGTTCTCTTGCGTTTCCTCTTGAAACCCTAACAAGCTACCCCAATATTTCCTGGCACCAAGATCGACAAGAGCTTCTAGCAGGAGTTTGGTGTTGTAACAGGTACCTTTCTTTCCCTCTTAGGCAATGAGTACCCTGATCTTGCATAGAAGGCTAGGTGTTTGATACTTTACCCCAATAGAGGCACAGGCTGTTAAGGGAAACCACCAAGAGACCAAGGGGAGAATTTGTTTCAGTCCCTCTGTACAGTGATCACCCACAGGCATAGAAATCTGTGCAGGCAGTAGACCATAGCCAGGATGCAGTGGGGATACCATGTCAAACATGGACACCTGACAAATAGATGAACATATGTAGCACATGCCAAGAGACTGTTGTTCCCTTGGTAAAGAAACATCAGTCACATCTTTGTGCAAGTTGATTTTATACCCTTAGAGTATCAGCCACATCATGTTAATATCAGTCCTCACTTGACAGTATATCAATAGTTTCAATGGAGCCCATTACAGTACCAGAAATTGCAAAACAGGGGTACTGCCATTTTGGTTGTAGAGTAGCAGATACATGAGTATCTATAGGTTCATAAGCATTGTACTGCTTATACCTAGGCCCTGCCATTTCAAATATTTTCCCAACTCCAAGGGTGCAAGTCTACCTCTGTGAATCAAATCAATAGGACAGGAACCATAGGCAGGAAGGGGTTGAATATGAAGCATGACCATATGGGCTAGGGGCAGAGAGTATCAGTACTAGGATAACTCTGTTAGGATAGTTAAGGGTGCCTAGTGTATTAGGATATCTGGTCTTCGCTAAGGACACATGGGAAGTCATGTCAAATTGGTACTTGTACAGGTTAGAGGCAGCAATGGCAAATCTTGTGCAATAAGAATCAGCTTTGGACAATCCTCTTAAATGCCATTCTAATGTACAAAACCATATATATATTATACAGCAGGTAAAGGTTATCTTTTCCATCATATCCCAACCCTTCCATATAGTACGACCTCTTAAGTTACCAGGGTGCCCTGTTCTAGCTGCTGATGTTAATTTCGTTCTGTTGTAAGCATCAACTTCATAGAATTACCATGAGCATGTTTTATGCTTTTGCAAAGGTTTAAGAGGGAGTTGGTTCAGTACATTGGGAAAATCATATGCTTCATACCTCACAAGTCTCCTTGATGTGCCCTTCTGTGTCATAGAATGCAGTTACAAATGAACCAAATATACTTGTTGATCATACTCGGGAGAGAGAAGTACCCAGTCCATCTTTATTCAGTAGGAGATTAGGGGCATGAGTCACAGGCCCACTATTCAAAAGTATGCTGGTACCTAACCTAGTGCTTGAAAGAACCTACAGGTTGTACAACAGGTACCCCAAATATAGGCCATAACAAAGACAAAGGGATGTATCCTAGTTATATCCTAGGGGAAGGTTCAGACCAGTGAGTCAATGGGTGACTCTTAGCCATAGACACAAAAATAGGTAGCAGCCCCAGGTCTTCCTTGTGCTCTTCTCTAATTCATAGTCTTCTTTTACAATTAGTCTACTTCTTTTCTGATACAGTACATTATCATTCTTAAATGCATATCCAGCAAAGATCTGTTGTTGGACTTGTGTACCAGCAATGGGTTAGAGGCATCCTACATACTGCTTCCTACATCTTAGTTCAATGCAAATTTCTACCTGTCATGCATCACTTGAGAAATATCATGTAGCCAAAACCTAGAGAAGTGCCAGTGTGCATCAACATTTGAATTCATCAGATAATGAGATGTTGTATCCAATGATGTGGGGTAGCCACAGAGACAGGACAACCTAGGATATTTATGATTTGCTTGTAAACAGGGGATGGTACTCTGTTACCTAGGCAAGACCAGCACCACCATTTCACCATGCAACTGATATCCTTAGAGTGTATACCAAGGGATTTCTGTTATATTGTAAAAGCTAGTTGGGGTAAACCTGTAGGAGTGAAGCAGGTTTTGGGGGACTTTGAAGTCCTGCAACAGGTTGCAATATGGGGAAAGACAGCAGTGGTAAGGTTAGAGGTTAGAGTATAAATGGTAAGGTGTCAAAAATCCCCTGAAGTAAGGCCCAGCTATGGCCCCTTGTGGTTAACTGATATCCCATTCCATAGCACTTCATCACCATGCTTTTTCACAAGTATGGGTATAGTCCAGGTACTGTTAGGAAGTTTGGCAATGATCTGATTTAGGAGAACTTGAGTACCCAGATAGAGTAAGGAAGAGCAGACCAATAATATCACAAATTGACAGTCCAGTTCAGAGTTTCAGTTCCAAATAGGAAGAGGAGGCCTGAATATAGGGTGTTCTTGTAAGAGGTGTCTAGGTAAACCCATAGGAAATAAATAATGTTGGATAGGTTGGAGGCATATATTCATGTGCCAGTTATGACCAAAGGCTAAAACATGTATGCATGTACATAAACAAGGATAAGTAATTAATATGAAAGCAATAGATATGGTAAACTGAGATGGTTTTCATTATTGACATGTTTTCATTATTGACATTATATATGATTCAAACATGATACTTGGACATTGACACGGATTTGACCTGTGCCAGCAGCTCAGGACCTAAGGCAAGTATACCTTGCCTTTCTACACAGCTTTATTTATATGCACTGTCTTTATTATTTATTCAGTTTTTCTCATATTATTGGTTGTATCTCTCATATCCTGTCGTATATTGGTATCAGTGATTTGTAGACCGTGTTCCCAGTTAGCCTTGTGTCTTATCGATCGTGCCTTGATTGAGTCGTGCCTCCGTGTCTTGAACCTTGAGGCTAACCTGCGAGTCCACGATAGGGACGAGGGTTAGTAGTTATTGGTCCACACCTGCGAGTCCACACTAGGGACGAGGGTGATGCTAGCCTGCGAGTCCACACTAGGGACGAGGGTTAGTAGTAGATGCAAACTTGCGAGTCCACGCTAGGGATAAGGGTTTGCAGTATAGGGTTACACCTGCGAGTCCACGCTAGGGGCGAGGGTGATGCTAATCTGTGAGTCCACACTAGGGACGAGGATTAGTAGTTCAAACCTGCGAGTCTACGCTAGGGACGAGGGTTTGAGTATTCGTTTCGGTTATCCGTTGACATCTTGACATGGGTTCTCTAGTCCTTGTTTAGCAGTTATTATTCGTGTAGACAGTGTATAGATTCGTGCTTTATTTCATTACACAGTTTTACTTGTTATTCTGTACTTTTCTCCATACATAATAAACTGTTAGAAAGGCTCATTTTTATGTATCTTGCTAGTCCTCTGAGGACCTGATGATCTCTTCAGGTTAGCCGAGCTTGAGTTAGGAGCAGACCAGAGGGTTGAGCTAGCATCAGATCGCATCGCTTGCACTTGAGGTGGTCTAGATTAGCAGTTTTTATTCAGTTAGTTACTCCATGTACTCTTTTATTTTCTTCCGTCTATTGGTAGTGGATTTGTGTCCACCGGACGTGACAGTGATTCTTGATATTCAGTTTATTCATTATTATACAGTTCATGTCTTTTCATTGATCTGGACTGTGACACGATTATTGCTGTGGATGAGATATAGTTTTTCCGTGATTCTAGATTGCTATGACTTGAGTATAGACAGCGTTCTACCGTCGACACTGCGGCGTAGGCTGGGCTTGGACACGTTTCGTATCCGAAAAGGGGATGCGGGTCGTGACACCTCTGGTAGGAGAGATCTTCACAAACACACTGTCGTCTTCTTCAAACTCCAATGGCCGTCGGCTGCTATCGACCCAATGCTTCTGTCTGTCCTGGGCAATCCTGAGCTTGTCTCTGATCATTCTTACCTTCTCTGCTATATCGGTCACCATCCCAGGTCCAAGCAATACTCGTTCTTCGAGGTCGTCCCAAGCAAGTGGAGTATGGCAACGACGTCCATAGAGTGCCTCGAACGGTGTCATACCGATGATAGCTTGGTAGCTGTTGTTGTAAGAGAACTCTACCAAGTGCAAATGGTCTTCCCAAGACCCTCCAAATTCCAAGACGCAGGATCTCAGCATGTCTTCTAGCGTCTGGATTGTTCTCTCTGATTGCCCGTCAGTCTGGGGATGGTAGGCGGTGCTGAACTTCAGTTGTGTTCCCAAACTGTCATACAAACTCTTCCAAAAGTGAAAGATAAATCTAGTATCTCTGTCAGACACAATACTTACCGGAACTCCATGAATCCGGTAGATGTGCCGCATGTACAATGCTGCCAACTTCTCGGTGGATAGACCAACCTTGAAGGGGATAAAGTGAGCTGACTTCGTCAGTCTGTCCACGATAACCCAAATGGCATCCTTTCCTCCTTGGGATCGAGGCAGTCCCGATACAAAATCCATCGTTATGTGCTTCCATTTCCACTCTGGAATGTCAAGCGGCTGCAATAGTCCTGCTGGTCTCTGTCTACTAGCTTTTACTTGTTGACAAATTAAACATCTAGCCACATACCTGGATACGTCCTTCTTCATTCCGTACCACGACACTATAGTACGCATATCCCGATACATTTTGTTGGCTCCAGGATGTATAGAATACTGCGACTGGTGCGCTTCTTGCATCAACTCGTTCCTCAGTTCGCCAGTTGGTACGCACAGCCTCGTACCATTCTTTAGTGCTCCGTCGCTGGCGATTGAGAATCCTTCAAGTGTTCCCGCCAGTACTTGATCTCTGAGTTTGTAAAGCGTCTCGTTTTGGAATTATGCCTCCTTGACTCTGTCCATTAGACTTGAACGCACTTGTAACTGCATCATTGATGATTCAGCTCCTGGTACAATGGCTTCTCTTTTCAGTTTCTTCATTTCTTCTTCAGGTAGTACAATCCAGTCCAAGCTTTTCCATGTCCTCCAGCAAATAACGCTCCTTAGTCAAGAACATTGCCATCGGGTAACGACTAAGTGCATCTACAACAACATTTGCCTTACCCGGATGATATTGCAGGTTGATGTCGAAATCCTTCATCAGCTCCAGCCATCGTCTCTGTCGCATGTTCAGCTCTTTCTGAGTGAAAACATATTTCAGACTTTTGTGGTCTGTAAATATTTTCACTCTCTCTCCATAAAGGTAGTGCTTCCATAGCTTCAATACAAATATCACAGCTGCAAGCTCCAAATCATGTGTAGGATAGTTCTTCTCATGAGTTCGTAATTGCCTAGATGCGTAAGCAATTACTTTCCCGTGTTGTTGAAGAACGCAGCCCAATCCCTTAACGGAAGCATCACTATAAATTGAGAAACCGCCGGTACCTACGGGTAGCGCAAGTATCGGCGCTGTTGTAAGCCTCTTATTCAGTTCCTCAAAAGCTAACTGGCAAGCTTCAGACCAAATGAATTCTTCGTTCTTCCTAGTGAGCTTCGTCATTGGTTCGGCAATCTTGGAGAAATCCTTCACAAACTTCCGGTAGTAGCCAGCCAAACCCAAAACGCTTCTGATTTCTGCAACCGAGCTTGGTGCAGTCCACTTCTCAATAGCAGCTATCTTCTTTGGATCCACCGAAATTCCTTTTCCTGTGACAACATGGCCCAGAAATTCTACTTTGTCTAAAAAGAATTCGCATTTGGATAGCTTACCATAGAGCTTCTCCTTTCTCAAGGTGCTCATAACCTTTCTCGGGTGCTCTTCATGCTCTTCCTCAGTCTTCGAGTAGATCAGTATGTCATCGATGAAGACAACAACAAACTGATCCAGGTATTCATGGAAAACCTTGTTCATGAGGTTCATGAATACCGCGGGAGCATTTGTCTGTCCAAACGGCATGACCAAGAATTCAAATTGCCCATACTTGGTGTTGAATGTCGTTTTCGGGATATCCTCCTTCATGACCTTGATTTGATGGTAGCCTGATCTGAGATCTATCTTCGAAAATACCTTGGCTTCACTCAGTTGATCAAACAGGTCGTCGATCCGGGGCAGAGGGTACTTGTTCTTGATGGTGATGTTGTTCAGCGCCCGGTAATCGATGCACATCTGCACGGTTCCATCCTTCTTGGGCACGAACAAAACTGGTGCTCCCCAGGGTAAAGTCCCGTCTCTGATAAATTCTTGTGCCTTTAGTTCGTCAATCTGATCCTTCATCTCCTTTGCCTCCTTGGGGTTGACTCTGTAGCATCCCCGAGAAATAGGGGAAGAGCCGGGTACTGGATCGATGGTGAATTTCATACCTCGATCCGGCGGCAATCCTGGAAGACTATCTGGAAAGACGTCCATGAATTCCGCTATGATAGGGTGAGGAGGCCCGGGTTCTTCGGTGATTGAGGAGTAGGTAACACTCTTCATATCCTCCAGAGCTCGAGAGATTTCAAACTCCGGTTCTCCTGGTGACTGAAGATTACACACCCTCTATGACAATCTATCAGTGCATGCTGCTCACTTAACCAGACCATCCCTAGGACTACATCATAGTTGGGTAAGGGCATCACAAGTAAGGGTATTAAGAATTGGTGGCATGAGATAGTTATTGGACAGTTACAAGCCTCGGTGATGGGTATGGGTCCACCACCGGTCATAACCCTACTAATCATTTTGCTAAGTCATGTATCTAAGTGGTGTGCAGAAATAAACTTTGATGATATAAAACTATGTGATGCACCCGAATCAAATAATGCTAGAGCAGGATGTGAAAACACATAAATGGAACCTGTGATGACATCAGCGGTGGGTTCCTGTTCTGGTTCCTGCTCATCAGCTGCTAGGGCAAAAGCTCGTCCGGTCTTCTGCTGGTGTTGTCCGAACCGTTGTTGCTGAGTGGGTAGGGGAGCTCTTTGCTGAGTTGCTCCGGTCCGGTGGACTGACGAGGGGCAGTCCTTCACTTGGTGGGTGGCAGACCCACAGACTAGGCAGTGTCCTAGCCTATTTCTGTATATGTTCGACTGATGTCCTGGCCTCTTACAAAAATCACAGACATGGATCTGCCTCTGAGGCACTCTGTCATTGGTCTTTGCCTGATGGTGTTGCTGCTGATGGTGCGAAGGCCTGTTATTGTTGTTGTTGTTGGGCCTCTTATGGTTACCCTGGAAGTTGCTAGTTCCAGGATACTCCCTCTTTGAACGAGAAGGCTGGCTCTTCTTCACGTCCTGAGCTCGTATCAGGATCCTCTCATAAGTCTTAGCGCCACCTGCGATCACAGGGGTGCGAATCTCTTCCCTTAATCCATACCTGAATCTCTCAGCACGATCCTTGGGGTCAGCAACCAAGTTCTGGGCAAAACGGCTAAGTCGGCCGAACTCTGTCGCATACTCTCCGACCGTCATGTTCCCTTACTTCAGGTCCTGGAACTGTCTTTCCATCTCCCGTATCTCTGATGTCGGGAAGAACTTCCTGCGGAACAGCCTCTTGAAGGTGTCCCAGTCGAGCTGCTTGTCCTGGAGTCGGGGTTCATTCTGATACTAGGTGCTTGCCACATCTTGCAGCTGGAGTCCTACAACTTCGGTCTTGAGGTCCTCTGGGAGTCGAGCGACGTTCAAGAGACGCTCCATACTGTCTAGTCATTCATCGGCGTAGATGATATCCTTGGTTCCTTTGAAAGGTCGAGGGCCTTGCTTCTTGAAACTCTCTATATCTCCGACCTTCATGTAATAATATGCTTCTTATCAAAAGAATGACCTTAATGATATAAAACTTAACTCCTAAATTTATGTTTACCTTGGCAGGTCGTGGCTCCAATGAAGTTGTTGCTCCTCTCTCAAGGGCAGCCATAGCCACATTGTGGGCATTCTCCATGCCATCTCTCATAATCGCGGTCTGCTCGCGATGGGCTTCAGCTTGGGATGCAGTCTATTCTCGATGAGCTTTTGCTTGGGCTCTCTGGGCTTCAAGCACTCCTCGTAGCATGCCCACTAGATTGGTGGGATCCACGGGCACTGGTGGGGCAGCTGGTGCGGGCACTACCGCAGGGGTCTGCGGCTCAGCCCGAAGAAGTGCAGGTTCTGCCGTTTGTACTGTAGTAGCGTAAACGGGACGGGGTGCTAGTGCAGCATAGGGACGGTCAGTCAGCTGTAAAGGAGGTAGGTCCCGGCGTGCTTGAGGAGGTGGGGTGTGATCGGTAGATGACACCTCATCATCAGCAGGGCCGAAATGGGTAGTCTTCCCTTTGGCCATAATCTGAAAGGTTTAGGGTACAAACATAAGCAAGGTGTCCTACCAATCTATAATCGAACAAAAATATTTATATATAATTCGGACCTATGTTGTGACAAATCAATGTTCTAGTGTTCTAATTGTTTCTAGGTATATTTTTCTAAGTTGTTGTAGGAGCTACATGGGCCACCACTAAAAACATGTCACGACCCGATCCCAAATAGTTGGATCGAACCGGATCATGCCCAGCCTGCACCGTTGTTGAAACGGCGGCAATAAGCTGTTCCATTAGTAGGTATCCACAATAACATCTATATTTGTCACAACCAATATTCGGGAATTTAAAACTTTATTAAATATTAAAATAAATACAACTGAAATTAAAAGAACTGAATTAAATATTGAATTCAAATAACAGAATTTTTCAAAAACAACAATCAAACTGAAAACATGAGAGTCTTGCTAAGCATTCGGCTCATCGGCCTCAGTTCCTGCGTCCTCCAAAGGGGACTCTAGCAGCACCACGAGGTACAGAACCGGGTCGTAATAGCTGTTGTATAACAGCTCAGTATCCTCATAATCCCCTAAAAATGTATCTCCAGTCAGGAGAGAACAAAGTACAATTCATGCTAATCCGACAATTAAAATAATAATAGAATCATGCACTTTTAAACAAATTGAAGTAGACAGTTTTCTAGCAGTTAAAATATTGTGATTTGAATAGGCAATGAATATGACCGGCTTGGGTTGTACAGTTGTATCCTATTGATACGATATGACTTATTACTTTGGATGTGGTCATAATCATTACACTATTCCCCCAGTACCCAACAGTCAATCAGTTAGTAGTGCTCTCAGAGAGAGTTCCGTGTTGCATCGTGGTTTAAACTTGCAGTAAAGCGATTATTAAATAATTGTAAACTAATATAAAATGTACTTGCCTTGGTTTGACTGGATTCGAAGGGTGGAAGACTTCGAGATAGAAATTAGACTCGTCCTCGAAATCCTACATTCGAGAAGTTTGTCTCAGATTCCAAAGTTACCATGCTAACTATGCTAGTTGCAATCTCTAAGTTTGTCCTAGTCAAATTTTAATCTTGATTACACAATCACAAACAAATCTCGATTATCGGGTGCGTTTGTAATTAATTACGAGGAAAAGATCAACTTAATTTTTTATTTTGGAAAAACTCGTAGTTACCAATTTAATTGGTTAAAACTTTGTATTTTCGTAATTATACATATAAGACTAAATTTCTTGTTAAATGAGAAAACATGATCTTCGTTTAAATATTACAAACTTGTAAATTTTAATGTGAGAAAAATCTCATTAATTTTTTTATATCAAAATAATATTTATTTTAGATTTACGCGTCTACGCTAAAAACCAGCAAAACCAGAAAATGAAGAAAACTACGTGTCACGCCCCGCTCCCGAATAATATGATACGAGTCGGGCACGCCCAGCCTTCGTCGTTGGACACGACGAAGTAAGCTGTACAAAACTAAGAAAAACTCAAAGTCACAATGTAACGTAAACAAAACACAGCTTTTATAACGTTCCCAGAAAATCACCCATATCCATCAAGTGTTTTAAATACAAACTCAGCCGGAGACAAATCCGGTCAAATGAAATAATATACAATAATGAATATCTACAATACAATCTCTAGAAAAATAAACTAAAATAAAAGCTGCAATATCCAAGCAATCACCAGCTCCATGTAATCTCCCACTCACCTGCAACGATTCTATCAGGAAAAGAGCAAAGTACAACCCTGACCAGACAATATACAATATAATCTGTAATCCAGAGTACAAGGTGAAACCAAAATACCAGAATACTAGAACATGAAATGAAAGTGAAACTGCGGTACCAGAAATGAAATGTAAAACTGCAGGCAATGGACGACAATCAATATGCTAGACAATGAACACAACTATCAATGTACAAGGCAATGAACATGACAATCAATGAATCAAGACAATGTACACGACAATCAATTATGCAAGTGTGACAATTTGAAATATTAGAACTAATGTGTGACCGGCTTAGGAAACAATCAATCAATGAGTCAATAAGTCAATCAATTCTACAAGGTACGGCTTCATCGTACGTGAAGTGTACGATTAGGCTATCCACGATACCTATGTTGGGTGTGGTCACACAAAAGCTAATATTTCTCCCAATCTCCGCAATAAACAATGACTCACAAGCAATGAACAATGTACAAGGCAATCGTGTGTATCTCGTGTCTGACATGAGAACATGGCACAGGAATGTAAGACAGAAAACAAGGTACAAGTCGAGTCAGTGTACTTGCCTCGGTTTGGTTGCACGAGAGTAGTACTGCATGGTTGTAATGATCACCTGTTAGTTTGTACAATTTATCAGAGTTTTAAATAATAACATTTAACTAACCGTATAGATATAGCTAACAATAATTTAGAAAGTACATATAATATAACTTTTAGAAACATTTGTTATACTAAAATAATTTAGCAAGAAAAATACTAGAACATAAATATTATTATCAACACATATATTTGTAAGAAATTATTACTCAATTTATCTGCTATCTTTTAGTAATAAAGAATTATTATAGGCAACTAGCTAGCAATATTTTAGGAGAAATATATAATACAGTTTGATCAAAATAGTATTGGTGAAAATACCTTTAACTATATGAAGAACAATATGTTACTATTTTTAGAAAATACTTATAGATATATATAGTTGATCAAAATAGTATTTAGTGAAAATAATTTTAGGCTATATCTTACAAGGAAAAATATTTATAACGTATCAAACTTATTTATTTAACAGGTATTACTTTAGCTAATTATTTACAAAATAGTAATAATAAAGTTTTATCCAAATATTTAACCAATAATATTTTATGACAATTAATACTAGCATTTTATAACTTAATTAAGAGAAACTACAATTAATATGACTATTTATTAAATAAAGACTAGCCCACTGTAACAACATTTATTAAGACAACGGACTCCAAAACTCAGCCCAACTTATATACAATAACCCAGCCAAATTTTAACCATAAACAAGCAAACCAAATTTTTACTAATAAAGGAAGTAGCAAAATAATCCAAGAAGACCAAAAAACTCTTCCCAGGCCCAATACTGGCCCCAGCCCAGCCTTACTCTCAGCCAAAAGAATATTACCTAATATCATATAACAAATCCAGCCCATCACTCTGTCCTGGCCCAAAACCCGGCCCACATTCTAACTGTTGGAAAAACTAATTACTAAATAACCTAATGAATGTTGATTCTCCAATACATAACAATGTGATTCTTCAAATTTGAAGAATCGGCTGACCCACTCCTATTATTTACTTATACTAAGCCCATCTCTTCTTACGAGGGGTCACTGGCCCCTCGATTTTCGAGGAGGCAAGTCCCTTCAGGTGAGAGTCACAATGACTTCCCCACATCCCAACAACCTACTCCTTATTCTACTGCTCAAAACAAGAAGAAGCCAGGAGGCCTATCCCTTTAGGGTTTGTTTGGTAAAATGGATTTTGTTTTGGATTTGGATTTGGAAATCCAAAATTCAAATCCAAATCCAAATTCAAAGCAAAATCCAACTCCAACCAAACATAGAATTTGGTAAACTAGAATTATGATTAACAATTATGATAATAAAAATACTATTTCATAAAATAATAATTAATTAATTAATTACTATTATTATAATTATAGTTATGATTAATAATTGAATTATTATTATAATTATAAAATTATTTATGATTAACAAATTATTAATTAAGATTATAAACAAATTATTAATTAAGATTATAAATATTTTTTAAAAAATAGTTGTAAAAAAATTATATATAAAACATAATGAATTATTAATTTATTTTTAATATATTTGTTAATTGTTAATTATTAATTATTAATTATTAATTAGTTTTAACTAAATATTTAATAAAACAACGAAATTATTAAAAATGACTATTTTTTCTCCAAAATTCAACTTTCCAAATTTTGGATTTGGTTATACTTTCCATATCTAAATCCATCTTCAACCAAACATGGGATTCCATGGATTTAACTCCAAATCCATAAAATCCTAAAATCCACCTCCAAATACGATTTATTAAACGGACCCTAAAGTGTGACTTCCGAATTCCATCCTTTACTTTTCCACCCGGCCCATACTTCATTAATTCACAGACAAGAACTCCTCCGTCCTCATCACTACTCTCTCACTAATACCCACAAAATTCCACTTAATTACTCATTCGGCTACTCTTCTTCCCACTCCCGAGGAGCACAGCCGCCCAAGTATCACGTGAGCCACTCTCATTTTTTTCCTCACTTCCCATCACTCTCCTCAGCCCTCTCCATTCTTCACTAGCCGACAGGAAAAGTCCATCCCCACATGTCCTCACTCATAATTACATAATTAATACTAACAATTTATCCCACTTTCTTCACCTACTCCATACTTACTCCCATTCTTATTCTTTCCCAGCACAAAATAATCCATTCCTTCCATCTTCCTCAGACCCATATTCTTCTTCTCCCTACTGCCGAACAAGTCCCAACCTCTCCACTATTCTTCTTCCTAATTGTTAGATCAGCCGACACACAAAAAATAATCCCCTTCCCTTCATCTACTTCCACTACTTCCCAAAAATCACCAAACCCTCACCCTAAGAATTCTTCATGTTCTCTTCCTCTAGCTCACCACAAAACCGAAACCCTAATTTCTAATACCAGAGCAAGAAAGAAAGAGGGGATCGAGAAAGATCGGAAGAAATTTACCCCGACGGTGGATCCAGAAAATCGGCGAACGGCAGTGGCGAGCGGCGTCGTGGTGGCGAGTCCGGCTCGAGACGGCGGTCAGGGCCTCTGGACGGTGGGTCCTGACGACGAGGCGCTGCGGATACGACGAGGCCAGATCCGCTCGACTCGGTGGCCGTTGGGCTCTTGGCGAGGTCGCGACATGGTAGATCGAAGTCGGCGGCTCCTCCTGCTGCTGGATCTCGACGGCGGCGGTGGCCACGAGGAGGTGGCTCCTCGGTGGCGCAGCAGTCGAGGCGAAGACTGGCGGTGCACAGTCTCCAAGACAACACTGCAGTCGAGGCGACTGCAGTCGAGGCGACGGCGACGCTCTGGCGATGACGATGGCGGTGGAGCTAGACCAAGGATGGCCGGAGAAGTAACCGAGCTCGGCGGTGCTCCGATCAGAGAGAGAGAACAGGAGAGAGAGAACAGAGAGAGATGAGAGAGAGGAAGAGGTGACGTGTAGAGAGAGAGAGAGAGAGAGAGTACTGACAGTGTCAGAACATTAAAATTCGTGTAATAATTTAATATTATTTATAGTGTAAAGTCAGTGGCAGAGGTGTAAATAACTGTAGATCTAGGGGTAATACTATAGTGGCAGATATGTAATAACAAATAGATCTGGGGGCTTTAGAATAGGTTTAGTAACAGAATTACAAATTTAAAATTCAAATAAAGTTTTTTTTTTTAATAAAATAGATTCCAACTCTACTTTCCCTCCAACAGTAATACAGTTTTAACAAATTTCAAACTATAAAACTGTTTCAACATATTTTTTCCAAATCCGAATATTCAAACGTATTTTCAAATTCAAATATCCAACAGATTTGAAAACAGAATATACTAACCTAATAACAGGATTAGTTATTAAATAATTACTTAATAATCAACTTAGTCAATTAAAATTATAGTTGTCACACATATTACTTAAGAAAATAATTATTAGCAAATCTTTTCTTAACAATTCAACAGAACAATAATAATTTCTAAAATCAAATTATTTAGGACTTTAAAAGAATTATTATACAAAATACTTTTCAAATGGAAAAATTCATTAATAGTAAAAATTCCTATTACTCAATTTATTAAATCGAAATTAGGTTTTTGTAATAAACAATTTTTAAATTCAAGAAAAAATAGAACAAAAATCCTAAAATTTACCAAACATGATTTTGGGAGTTACACTACGCTACAGTTATTACAGGCCACAGAAAAAAATAGAAAAGCTGGCTTATGCCCTTACAAATTATTGAATTTAAATAAGAAGTAGACCTGGATTAGTCCTGAAATCTCTACTACAATTTAATTATAATTAAATTTGATAATTAAAATAAATTAATAGTGAGTCTCAGCTATTGGTCCAATCGTCATATAGGCTAATGCCTCAACGTCAGGGCAAAACCGGTTTCGTTTGCACTTAGCCAGGGCCCATTGACCAATATGGTCGTCGCCCAAAATTCAAAATAATATTCTTTTCCAAAAAAACCATTTTAAAATTATAATTAAATTTTATAGAAAATCCGGCAGCACTTGCTCTATTTTCGGTCAACCCAAAAACTGGAAAATGTGCCATAAACACCATTTATTAAAAGTCCCAAACCAGGGAACACACAGAATTCAATTCCAAACCATTTTACACCACAATTAAATTCACAAAGTAATTCCCGAATCTCAATCGAAAATTCGCAAAATAGTTTTGGGAATTCCCCAAATGAATTCGGAAATCATAACGCCAACAATCCAGAAAATATATTTCGGAAAAGTTCGAAATAAACACCGAATATCACAGAACATTTTCGAAAAAATCCAAAGTTACGACGTCGCTAAAAATCGAATTCCCGGGAGGGAATCGGGGACCAATCTCATCATAGACAAACAAAATAGGACGAGACAGAGGAGTTATACCTTGGGTTGCTCGGCTAGAGCTCTCAGATGAAATTTATAGAATGATAATCGCGGACAGCGAGTCAGGAAAGCCCGGGACAGCGCTAGACAGTACTGTCCAGACCAGCAGGCACTCGCGAAAACCCGGACAGCGGAGAGAATGGGCGGAAAATAGCAGTACAGAACTGCGGGGTCGCCGAGAGACCTAGGGCATGGGCGCGGGGCCAGCGGCGTGCGCTGGTGGCGGCCGAGAGGGGCGCCGGAGAGAGCTGGCCGAGAGGGGCGCCGCGGAAAGGCGGCCGGAGATGGGCGAAACTGCGGGGACGCGCGGCAGGGGGTCCGACAAGGGAGGCCGGCGGGTTTCAGCGCCGGTGGAAGGGCGCGGGGCCGGTCGGGGTCCGTTGAACGGCGGAGTTGGCCGCGGGGCGGCCGGGTGGTCGTCGGGACGGGCGCGTCGGAGGTGGCCGGCCGCGCGGAAGGGCGCGATAGCCAGGAACGGCGGTGACGGGCGGATCGGGGTCCGCGGGACGGCGCGACGCGCGGGGAAGGCGAGGGTCGCCGGAGCCTAGGGCATGTCACGACCCGCACCCGAATATACGAGTACGAATACGTAGACGACGTCCAGCCTACGCCGCAGTATCGACGGTAGAACGCTGTCTAGTACCAAATAAATATACACTATGTCTAGAAGGCCTATAACTATAATATACTCTAGTCACAACACAACAGCTAGGGATGATAAGACAAGAAAGATAACTGAAGCACAAGAACAACTAGAAACTACTAGAAGAAAACACAAGACAGGAAATAAAGAAGGAAAACAAGACAAACTAAGGATAACTACCAGGCAACTCACATAGAAGAATAGTGAGATCCACCTCAGCTAGCAACATCATGAAGTCCACTACTGGTATAACAACTCCTAAAATATTATCAACGGTATCCTGTCAGGAAAATGAGCAAGTACAAATACTAACAGCAGTTCTATGTGAATTGACAAATTCTATAAGAGACGGTATAATGAACTACAAGACAAAGAATATAGGCAACTTGGGAACCATTCGAAAGCCGAGTTACAACCCTTAAACCAAACAAGGACCGGGGTTGTAACCCTTCTTCCGAACAGAACCTAGTCCCATCATCATGGTACAGTATAAAAGGCAGGTAGAGCATATGAGAAATGAATCATAACATGGTAAAAGTACAGTAAGTAAAGGTGAACTGGAATGTAAGATATGACAACAAATAAATAAAAAGTGATTTGAATTATTAGGGCGAAATGTGATCGGCTGGGGAAAAAGGGAACGGTTATTCACTTGGCTCGACAATCACACGGAACCTCTGACGAGGGCCTCCGAAGAGGGTCATGCCGGCCAACCTGGATAACCGCGGGGAGGTATCTGCTACACCCTACGTGAGGTGAGGGTGGCGCCAGCAAAACACGAAAATATCATTATGGAGGCTTGATCACATAATCCCTAATAATTCCCCTCTATCCCCCGAATAGTATCACTGATCCGGACATGGCACGTCATGACACAGGATTCAAAAGCAGGTGATCAGCCCACTCTCAAGTCCATGTCTATACAAGTACAGGAAACACGGAAATATCTCATACCCATATACCAAGAAAGTCCAGGAATAACATCTCATGCCAGGATCCGACGTATACTAGTCCGTGAACTGTCGTATCGGAAATCAAGTAAAACACTACGACTGAATCGGATATAGTAGATATCAAGACAATGAAAACTATCAGTGAATGCACTCGCCTGCGGTCCTGAGCTGTCCAATGGGGTCGATGCTCAGAGTGATGCTACAGACCTAAAGATAAGATATGTATAAACTAATTAGGGTTCAACAGTGTTAGGCTTGATTCTATAGTATAAGCTATGCAATCTAGGTCAGACTCAGTCAACTAAGTCAAACTAGGTCACACTGAGTCACACTAGGTCACAAGAAGTCAAACTAAGTCAACTAGGTTAAACTGGGTCAATGGTTGACTTATAGTTGACTTTTGATCAACTGGTCAACTCTGGTCAACTCTAGGTCAAAACTAGTCTAACCTAGGTCAAATGTTGACTTTACTTCGACGTCTAGTCAAAGTAGTCAACCATGGTCAATAAAGGCCAAGCTAGTCTCTATAAACATCTACAAGGTCAACTTATGAATTTCAGTGATTTAGAAATCACTGAAATCGACAGGTCTCTAAAATAACCGAAAGGGGAAAATATTATAATAATAGGGTGACACAAGAAGGGAAGAAATCTACAGATATTGTCGGACGATGAAACTAACATCACCAACGTGTCCAGAATGGTCAAATCAGCTAGGATAGCCTGTCCAAAAGTCCAATTTGGATAAGGGGCAAAACGGTAATTTCGGGCCAAAATGATGTCCGCCGTTGGATACACTTGCACCGAAAAACGTGCCGAAATAAAAATGCACAAAACTGAACAAATTATATGTCCACGAATCCAGAATGACGATACGAACCCAACGGTATATCCAGAATTGGATTCCGTTGACCCGATCTCAAATTGGTCCGTTGACCAGGACATTAGAAACCGATTTGTACGGAAAAGCGTATCGGAGCTAATGTCCTCAAAACTCAGCAAATTATATGTCAACGAGTCCAGAATAACGATACGAACTCAACGGTATATCCGAAATTGGATTCCGATGAGCCGAACTCAAAATGACCCGCTGACCCAGATATTGGTATCCGACTTGCACCGAAATGCGTGCCGGAACGAATGTCCACTAAAACCTAGCAAATTATATGTCAACGAGTCCAGAATGATGATACGAACTCAACGGTATATCCGGAATTGGATTCCGATGAGCCGAACTCAAAATGACCCGTTGACCCAGAAAGTGGAACCCGTTTTGCACCGAAATGCGTGCCAGGGCCTACGTTCTCCAAATCAAGCAAACTTTATATGAAAACAAGCCAGAACGACGCCACGAGTCTACTGGTGGTGTCAAAAATTGAATCCTGAGTCCCGGGTTCAAAAATGGAATTTTACAAGTACAACACTAAGAATTCGAACGACCAACTTTGGCGTCGAATTCGACCGACCTAACAAGCTCAAATTGAAATAAAATCTAAAGGAGGCAGGAAGAGGGTTATACCAGCTGTGCACCGGAACTGGTAGCGCACAAAACGGAGCTACGACGACGAAGATACGAACCCGCGAAGTTGGCGTCGCAAAATTGTCCAAAAAATAGTACAAATTAAAACGTCAACTTGGTGGCCGGTTTTGATGTATCAAACGACAAAATTAACGGGTGAAATTTGACAGAGGTGAATGGGTATATACCGAGATTGTGATGGAGCGAAGAAATTGTCGATCCAACGGTCGGATTCTCCGAAAAACGTACGCGAAGTTGCTGTCCCGGACGCGAATTCTGTATTCCGTTCCCGCGCGCGTCACGGCGGGAACCCGGGCGAAACGCACGAATCGCCTACATATCGCGTCGGGGAGGAGGAGGAAGACGAGGGGGAGCTTGCCCAGGGGTTCGCCGGCCAGGGAGGGGGCCGCCCACAGCGGCGCGCGGCCGTGGCAGCCAGCTGCTGCTGCTGGCACTGCTCGCTGCTGCTGCAGCAGCTGCTGTGCGCGGCACGGCGGCGACTGTAGTGCCGCGGCTGAACGCGACGGGGCGTCGGGTAGGCACGCGGTGATGGTGGAGATGAAGTTGATGATGGTGGTGTTGGTGGTATGGGTGATGGTGTCGAGTGTGTATGAAGAAGAAGAAGAAGAAAAAAAATAGAAATGAAGATGAAGAAGAAGAAGGAGAAGTAGAGGAAGTCTTCGTAGGGGGGGTGTTCTCATGTCGGTGAGAGAGGAGAGAGGGTGAGGGGGTACTGGTGAGGATAGGGGAGGGTGAGGGGTGAGTGTATACATGGGTGTGTGTATATATATATGTATATATATAAATGAGAGAGAGAAGTGAGAATAAAGAGAGTGAGAGGAAGAGAGATACTAAAAAGAGAGAGGTGGGGGTGCCATTCGGCTGTACATGGGGGAGAGAGGAGAAAGAGAGAGAGTGAGAGAGTGGTATAAATTGAAGAGAGAGGGAGATATAAATATATATATATATATATATATATATATATATATATATATATATATATATATATATATATATATATATATATATTTGAAATTGAGAGAGAGAAATAGATATTTGTAAAGAGGAGGATATTTTTGAGTGGGGAACAAAATGGAAAAATACCAGTGGGGTGCAGGGGCAGACATGAAGGGGGTCACACCACACTGGGTCGGACGTTGGGCCAAGTTTGGACAAAGTCGAAGCCAATATTTAATTAATTTATAAATTAAACCAATTAAAATTACGGATGGAATGGGAGCACAAGGGAGATCAATTCGGTGGCACGCAAGTGGCGCGTGCATAGTAGGCTCAAAACATGCCAGGGCCATATATTGGATCGACTGGATTGGACCGATGTCGGACCCGGAAATTAAGTTGGAAATTAAATCACAAATTACAACAAATGATAAATTGGTCTAAATTGACCCGAAAGTTGCGCGAAGCAAATGGGGCACGAGGGAACAAGTTCGAGTGGGACACAAAATATCAATATGGAGATAATCTCGTCTACTACAAACTTCAAGAAGGAAGTTTCCAGAGACTGGCATCTCTGATGCTCTAGAAATCCAAGTCACGGTAAAGAGCATTAAATCAAAATTAATTAAATCTAAATAATTTATCGAGAATAAATTATTTAGAAAATTCAAAAAAAAATCCCGGAAATTCAGGGGACTTACATCCTACCCACCTTATAAAAATTTCGTCCTCGAAATTAAGGTTGGTAGTAGGGTTAAAACATGATAGAAGATTTAGACAATATTTTAGGCACGATCCAAAAAATACGAGTTTGGCACGATCAAGAAAATCAATTCAAATTTGTTCAGGCACGATGAGGGATTTGGCACGATAGAATCATAATACGAACAAAATCATATGTGCATGATTTCAAAATAAGTCAAGTCATTGGGGCACGATTTTTGAGACGATTAGGGGAATTGACGATATAAATGACGTTCAAGTACGGGGTGATCCGTAGGACTTAGCTTGAATGTAAAATAAACCCGAAAGTCGCACAGGCCTGATCAAGATGAAAAGCTAACCATGACCAAAACAAGGTTTGGCATGGTTGAGATGGAATTTCAGACACAAACCTGTCACGACCTGCACCCGGTTTTCGGATACGAGACGTGTCCAAGCCAGCCTACGCCGCAGAGTCGGCGGTAGAACGCTGTCAAGCCCGCAAGAAATAAATGCTCACAAATATCACAAATACTGCTCATTCACAATTCTAATTTATTACAACATTTACATCATTTAAAATTTAAAGGAAATACAAGATTTATAATTAATGGAAATGAGTACAACTGTTTTCTATTTCTAGGACGGCCTCAGCATACCCAAGTCTTCCCCAGTGCTAAGAGTGATCGCGGCTAAACCTGTAAAATGTTGGTTATCCAGTCAGGATTGGAACAAGTACACAAACCGACGGCAGCGCAAAACACAATAGAATTATCAAGACATGTAAATAGCATATGGAATATAGAAACTGGTAAGAAAAACTGATGTCATAGCACGATAGAGAAATAAGCAAGGAAAAACTAATAAAAGACATCTATCTAAGTGGTGTGAAATATCCTTTCGCCATGTGGACGGCTAGGGGGTAAAATTCGGCATAATGCACGTGTCGTGTGCAGCAGCTATCGTTCAAGAATAGACATATTGGAATATTTCTGTGTAGTCCACATGCATACTAAGATATTTCCCCTCCCGACAACTCCGTGTGACGAGCGTGTCAACAAGCAGCAAGATATATGTATAGACATGAAATGAAAAGACTACTATGAATTAAAAAGCAATCAGAAAGTGCACTTGCCTGAGGTCCTTAGCTGGAGAAACCAATATTGTACCACACGATGAGCCACAATCAAGCAAACACATATAGAAGTCTCCGGATGCTGAAATAAATAGTACCAACATTCTTAGAATAGTCAAATTAGCTAGGATTGCCTGTCCTTAAGTCCAATTCTGGACACAGGGGCAAAACGGTAATTTCGGGCAAAAACGATGTCCGCCATTGGACCCGCTTTGCACCGAAAAGCGTGCCAAAGTCAACGGTCTCTAAAGTCGTCAAACTACATGTCTATGGATCCAGTTTTCCGATACGAACCCAACCGTATGTCCAAAGTTGGATTCCGGCGGGCCATGCACAAAATCGTCCGTTGAGCGGGACCGTGGGGCCCGCAAAACGATGTCGATTTCAACTGTCTCAGAATCGGACCAAACTTGGCATGCAGGACTAGAAAAACGATACGGTCCTGTTGGCGCAAGTTTCGTCTCGATCTGACGAGCGTGCACAAAGTTATGACTGAATTTGCATTGTACGGATACGGGACGATTTTGACGGATACGCGTCGAATTCGTCGCGCACACGCGACCAATTTGAATTCCGTCAAAGCCCACACGACCACGAAGCTGTTACGCAGCTTTCGATGCCTTCGGTGCGCGACCACGTCGCCCGGAATGGCGGGACGGACGTCGTGGAGAGAGTTTTCGATATTTTGAAAATAGGTTTTTCGTCAACTTCAACCTAATTTTAAACGGAAACTAAATCACCAGAATAAAATCTAATAACAGGGTTTTTATCTCCTACATGTTGCCTAAATAATTGTTCAAATAGATTTTCGAAATTCTTTATGGATCGACAGGAATCTTCCTTCCAAACCGAGGTTTTGGCCTGAAAAACTGTTCTGTTATTTGCAGTTTTTCGTCGGACTTCGCTTCGATTTATCGGCCAATCCAGCGTACGAGAATTAAACGTATTTGAAGAAAGTCGGAGTTGGTTATATTGACAACATACCTGCGCTTACGGAACGGGAAACGATCGCACGATCGGGGAGTTATACAGCCGCGAAGTCGGTGCGATCTCCACGCTACTGCTGTCGTTCCTGCTCTTCCGCGCGCGCGCGTGTGCTCTCCCGGCAGCCTCGCGCGGCGCGCGCACGGCGGTGGCCCCCGGCGGAGGGTGGCGCGTCATCGCCCATGTGGGGGGGGGGGGGGGGTCGCTTGGGGTGTCGGCGGATGTCAGTTAGGGTTTAGGTTTACTTCTATCGACTACTCTGTCGACGTGATATATATACTATATACCTCTGTTCTCTCGGGTTATACTCTGCTACTAGCTTGGGCTCGGTTAGCCCAATGGCTGGACTCAAAGCCGGTTTGGGATTGCTTTCTACTGCTAGGGTTCTGCTTAGTATTATGTGTGGGCTGTCACTGCTTATCATTTCTTTTCTTTTCTTTTCTTTTTCTTTTTCTTTTTCTCTTTTTAATATTTCCATTTCTATTTCTATATACAATAAATATATATATATATATCCAATTTACGTATAAATATATATATATAACCCACTTAAGTATAAATGTGTATATATATATTTATACGTAATATGCATACCGATATACATATACACGTACACAAATATAAAACTCTATATATATATATCTATATACGCTCACACATGTATATAAATACGCACATATTTACCTTTATTTATATATACATATATATACACATACTTATATACAAAATATATTATATATGCATACCCGTGCACATATTCGTAAAATATATAGGTATATGCACATATATATCTATATATATGTGTATACACGCATATGCCTATATATATACGTATACAAATATATATAATCACCAGATACTATCTATATACCCACATATATATCTATAGGGATATATACACGTTATTTATTCGTACTCACATATATAAATATCTACACAAAATATATGACCCTATATTTTCCTATATATACCATTTAATATATATATATACGAATATACATATCTATCTGTAACTTCTCAACGAACCAAATGGAATTATAAATTCTAAAGTAGGCCTTTCACCTAAAATTGTGTACACGATATAATATTTACTAATTGCCACAAAAATAATAAAGTGATAAACTAATTAGTTATTTATAAAATTCTAAAAATCACTGTTTAAATCAGATAAACAATAATAAGAAAATATTTTGAAATTTTCCGGGAAGGGAGGCTACAAAACCAAAAATCGAAGTCAAGGTCTCATAGACTCGATCAAGGATTAAGGAGTATGATTAATAAAATCATGAAATACGATCCAAGTTCGAACGCGATTAAAATTGGAAATAGTCTAAGTTCACTTGGCACGATAGAGGTACGACAACGAAATCAAAACTTGAGCTTCGTCCGATTATAATCAAGTCAAAAATTTGATTAACAGGATTTCAGCTCGATGAAATTAGATTTAGGGTTATACATAGGCACGATCAAGAGAAAAATGATGTAGTTAGGTATTGTTAGGAATAACAATACTTAGGTATTGTTAGGAATAACAATACTTAGCACAAACAGAAATCGAGAATTTAACCACCTGGTCATGAGTGAAATCAAGACCCAGACGCGTTAAAAATTGTGATGATTAACCACTCAGGAAACAATTTGGAATAGAACGAGGAAATCGAAAATCTAGTCTTGATCAGGAATGAAACCTGAGCACGAGCGACTAGAGAATCAAACTTCAAGTACAAAGGAGATATATATCGACACAGTCGATTTGGGTTCAAGATTTTTAGCACGATTTGAGGATTAAGATTATCAAGATCATGAAAATCAAAGTCGGATAGTCATGATCTAAAACAGGGCTAAGAGAAGCAAATGAGAAGAAAAATGTGAGTATAGCACGACAGAGAGATAGATTTGATAGAATCAGATTATAGGTCACATAAATACGATCAAGGTCCAAGTTCAGTTGTGAAAGATGATAAAATCATGAATTCGAAATCAAGGTCCTAAAAGCACAATTTAGGAAGGAACCCAAGTCAATTAGACACGGTAGAAAGTCAAACATGTTTAATTCTAACACGAATAATTTCGTAGTTACACTAGTTAGTCGTGATTGAAAGTCAAAAATTTAGGCACGAGTTTGAGGCAAGATAAGATATATTGTAACGCCCCAGTCCCAAAATACGTAGGACTAGGAAAGTTGACATGCCAGCTGTATACATACGAAATACATGGATCTCGTATGTATACATAAGCTGTATAATGTAGTAGTCCAAGACAACTAAATCTCATCCACAATAAAATGAATAATGATATAAAAATCAACTTGAATAACTATGATACAATCGTTGGGCGGAGACAAAGTCCACTACGAACCAATATAAATAAAGAAGAACTGTACAAGAAATGATTGGTCGAGCGATGGAGATGACGATCCAAAAAGCAGTCATCACGAATGAAGGAATGGCCTTAGCTAGAGCACTTGCAGAAAATAGGAACACACACCTGGGGGAAAACCAGGTCCTCAGAGGGACGTAACAAGATACATAAAAACAATACCATGATGAACTGTAAATGATACATGATAAAGAAAAGATCACCTGCTCTAACACAATGGAACCTAACCATCTAGGTGTAATGCAAGTCGAAACTATACTGGAACGTATAAGTGGGTAGGAATAAAGCATAGCATCCACTAGAGGCTTTCGCATGAACTAGTATACGTCTCTGACCGTATCTGACGACGAGGTCAGGGCCGTGCAATGGATATATCCCCTAGTTCATACTTTGCATCGCTAGCATACCTCCTGACTTATCTGACGACGAGGTCAGGGCCGTGCAATGGATATATCCTCTAGCGACACACCCATAACAGGGAAACCATGAACCCATAACCGGGCAATCTAGAAGGCTGTGGGATAGCTCATACGTCCCAGTAGTTTTCCCCGCCCATGTATCACACAAGTCATATCCATGTCTTGGCGATCCATATCTCTATGCAAGTCGCTATCTAGACTCCGCTAATCCATAAATGAACCGACACACGAACCGCCCGTATCGGTAGCAAGTCGAATACGTAGGTTCGTGCCGACTCTATGATCCTCACTCATGTGTCGTGTATGAGATGTATCAACAAGTCAAAGAAGTTATGAAGCATAACTTTAACCCACCGGGAATGTCCGCTACCACATATGGTCCACACACACACGCACACACACAAACATCGATATACATATCGATGGCACCCAAGTCATACTTGGACATGCTCTTACTAATGTAAAAAAAACACTAGCAAGACATAAAATATCATGAATCAAATATAAGTACAAGATGGCAAGGTATCTTGTCTGATAAAGCTCCTGGTGTACTGCAATGCTCAGGGTGGCACGACTGCGACTTTGGTGTAACAACTACACAAGGGGACCTCTGTTGGTGGTACAGACCGGTGCATCGGGTCCAGAACGGTCAATTTAGTTAGGGTGGACATAAGGTAGGCTTGAATTGGCGATCGAATAGGAAAGTGGGGGTTGAGTCACGGACAGAAGGATAATTAAAGAAAATTTGATAAATAATATAATTGATTTTAGAAAACTATTTATATTATTCGAAAACTATATTTTTATTATCCAAAATAATAGAAAACCATTTTAGGGCAAAAACCTGACTTGTTTGTTGAAATATATTTTGTAGGTCAAAAGCTACAGATATGACACCATAAAATAATATATTCCAAAAATTATTTTAGGTAAAAAAAACTATAATTGCCTTAAAGTATTTTATATAATTTTTGAAAATATATATGATAATTAAGAAACACTTTTTTATTAGGCAAAACTATTTCAGATGGATATAAAGAAAATTCTAGAAAAATATTTTAGGGCAAGCTCATATAAAAACATTAGTACATAATAATTTTATAAACATATTAAAAGCTATTAACAATAATACTATTATTCTTGAACTAGTTACTAATAGCAGTTTCAATAATAATAATAATAAGTATTTTACTTCACCAATACTAGATCAGAACATATATTTATATATTAATAAGGTTTAATAATAATAATAATAATAATAATAATAAGTATTTTACTTCACCAATACTAGATCAGAACATATATTTGTATATTAATAAGGTTTAATAATAATAATAATAATAATAATAATAATGAGAGTAACAGAGGCTAAAAAGAAGCAATGATACGAAAAGAAACAAAAACCAAAAACAAAAGAAACGAATCAGACAGCTTTATCAGCTGTCTCTCTCTTCCGGAAAAAAAAAGTAAGAAAGAAAGAGAGTGAGGAGTATGAGAAAAGGACGAGGGAGAGAGAAAGAGGGGCGGAGTGGGTTTGAAGCGGCGGTGGGAGGCTGCGGAGCTGCGGCGAGAGGATCGAGTGGAGCGGAGGGTCGGCGGAGCCGGTGGGAATGAGAGGTCGGCGGAGATGGGGTTTCCGCCTGGGCGGCGCTCAGCTCTGCCGCGGTGGCGCTGAAGGAGCTGCGGTCGCGGCGGAGGGTTTGGAAAGGGGCGAGAGCGGATCGGAGGCTACGGCGGAAAAAGGGTTTTGGTCGGAGTGGAGTAGACGCACGGGAGTCTCGCCGGCGGGTCGAGAGCGCGGGGAGGAAAGAAGGGGGCGGCGGTCCGGCGGAGGGAGTGGAAGGCGGTCGGGAGAGGAGCGGGGCAGCGGGCGCGTGGAGGGCGGTGGTTCGGCTGTCGCGCACGGCTGGCGAAACGGGTGGCGGAGATCGGCCACGATTTCGGCGGCAAGGGCAAGGGGTTTGGCCGGTTGGGGGAAAACGCCGGTAGCCGGGCGGGCTCACCGCTCCGGCGGTTGTGCCGGCGCTGGCTCGGCACGTCGACAGTCGGCAAGGGTGAGTCTATCGGCGCCTACATGGAGGTGCGACAAGGGACAGACGCTCGGCCACGGCGGCTGTACTGGCTCGCTACGGCATTGCGGAAGGAGCCTGGCGGGAAGGAGACTGCACGGGGTGGCACGGTCGGCCAGTCAGGTTAGGGTTTCCCTTCTACTTCTGTTCATCTGGGGTTTTGGGTTTCGGAGATGTCGGTCCTGACGGGGGTTATTTTGGGGAGGCTGTGGCCAGCGATGGCCGCGGCGAGGGCTGTCTTGGGTTAGCTGGGATTGGACGGGGTTGTCGGGATGGTTGATGGTGGTTGTCTGGTGGCGACTTGGGGCTGTGCTCGGGATGAGCGGGGGTGAGGGGGTGTTTGGCCACTGGCCGAGATGGCGTGGCATCTCAGGTTGTGTGGATATGTATTTGCCGGGTTCTGTGGTGGTGATTGTGATGATGGCAGAGGCTGTGCTGGTTCCTGGCGGAGGCGAAGGGAAGCAATGAGGGAGTCGGGGAAGGATCCAGGGGTGGTCCGGCCAAATTTAGCTAGGTTTAGGATTAGGATTTATTTGTGTCAGAGTTTGTGTCCTGCGCGACACGGGTTGGAGATAGTGTCGGGATTGTCGACACGAAAAGAAGAATCATGTATTTGTAAAAAAACGTGGAATAAGATTATGGACTGGGAGGGAACACGGACACGATGCACAGACTCTTGGGTGGTGGAAATTGTGGAGAAAATTTGTGGATGACAAATAATAGGGAGGAGTACCTGCCTATTTATAGGATGTGGGAATTCCCCTTTGGATAGGATTGTGGGGGTTTTAAAACCCAAACTAGATATTTCATAATTAATTTAAACTCACTCAAATTCCAATTCAAATCAAAATCAAATTAAATTTTTGTTTAAAAATCAAATGGGATAAATCAATTGCAAATATTAAACTAATTAAATGAATCCATAAATTTAAATCGAGATTTTAAATGCCACAATAACTTCCAAATATATTTTTCAAAATACCATTAATAATAATTTCGAAAATAATAAATATTTTTAAACATCTTTTCGAATAATAAAATATTGATATTAAATATATTTCGAAAATCACTATAAATATTAATATGAATAATCTTAAACTACATTTAATAATTTAGGTAAAACAATTATGAGATTAAACATAAACAATCAAATCTTTAAAATACCTCTTTACTAAATAAATTATTATAAGTAATAAAAATAAAATTTGAAAATATAATGAAATAATTTTCTAGTTTTCTAAATTATCACTAGTCAATAAGATAGCATTTTATAAATAAATAATAAACTTTGCCTTTAATAAAAATAATTATTATATATATTATTTTGAAACTATTTTCGATAATAAATTAAAATTTATTTTTCTAAAAATATGTACCTCGCACATATTCGCACTCGACGAGTAATACGAAAACGTAAATTTTTGTACGACGTACAATATGACTATGCGACGTATAAATACAAAAAATTCGGTACTAAAATATAGTAGAAATTTAGGGATTTTACATCCTACCCAACTTAAAAGAATTTCGTCCTCGAAATTAAGAATTCGTAGGGGGGGTAAGAGGACACAAGGGGGTATCAATGAGGAACAATCAATAACAAATCTTGCCGTAAGTATTCGCGATCTAGATCATAGAATAAATAATACGGTATGGTCGTGGTTAATGAATGAGGGTCACGTTTAAGAGAACGAAATAGATTCGCTTAAATTAAGCGATGAGAGGGTCTTGATAGGGCCGAGTAGTTTAAGATTAAGATATAGCAACGTCGAGTGATAATGGTTATAGGCGGTAGGATAGCTAGAGGAATCTCTTAGCACAACGCCTTCGTCATTCTAAAATAGGTGAAGGCGAAAGCAATAAAGAGTTCGAAGACGATGATATCGAATATGAATACGTGGTTCAAGGATGATCGAATAATTTCAAAGAAATTGTCAAGACAGTCGTGGATGGAATTCTAAAGGCCAAGTTTAATTATGTCCCATCCACGTAGAATAATAGACAAAAGCGAACCAAAGTGCACTTGGTTGATCAGACCATTATGCACCGGTTCTGATTAGACAATAGGCTACTGAGCGCTCAATAGCATATGTCATGAACAAACTCGATAAAGAATAAGCTTGCAAAAACTAGGCTACATTAGCATCATTAGTCTAGATAATAAAATATAGGCACGTGAGATTTAGATTGAAATAGAGTAGAGTTAGTTCAAACTTCTTAAGGCTCTAAGTTATATCCTATGTTGGTCTCTACACAGTCGTCCTATAGACTCTTTTGTCCAAACCTTTGGTTGACTAGATGGGTTAGGGTCCTCTGAATTCTAGAACCTAAGTGAACTTGCTAATATAAGTCACAAGGACAAAGGGATTGCTAAGTCATAAGGCATTCTACCCAACTTACAAGAGTTAAACTAGTAGGGTAATGGGACAATGGGACCTAGTATGGATTACCTTACTAATCTCTAACAAGCACGAAAGAAGGGCACGAATCACGATAGAAGGGATCAAGCAAGATGCAAAAAAAGGCAGTCAAATATGTGGATGAGATTCTAGACTCTAATCCTATGCGCAGGCTTGCTTGGTACGGTAAAGTAACCAAACAATTTATCTTGACCTGCATGGGCCACCACAAAAACATGTAACGCCCCAGTCCCAAAATACGTAGGACTAGGAAAGTAGACATGCCAGCTGTATACATACGAAATACATAGATCTCGTATGTATACATAAGCTGTATAATATAGTAATCCAAGACAACTAAATCTCATCCACAATAAAATGAATAATGATATAAAAATCAACTTGAATAACTATGATACAATCGTTGGGCGGAGACAAAGTCCACTACGAACCAATATAAATAAAGAAGAACTGTACAAGAAATGATTGGTCGAACGATGGAGATGACGATCCAAAAAGCAGTCATCACGAATGAAGGAATGGCCTTAGCTAGAGCACCTGCAGAAAATAGGAACACACACCTGGGGGAAAACCAGGTCCTCAGAGGGACGTAACAAGATACATAAAAACAATACCATGATGAACTGTAAATGATACATGATAAAGAAAAGACCACCTGCTCTAACACAATGGAACCTAACCATCTAGGTGTAATGCAAGTCGAAACTATACTGGAACGTATAAGTGGGTAGGAATAAAGCATAGCATCCACTAGAGGCTTTCGCATGAACTAGTATACGTCTCTGGCCGTATCTGACGACGAGGTCAGGGCCGTGCAATGGATATATCCCCTAGTTCATACTTTGCATCGCTAGCATACCTCCTGACTTATCTGACGACGAGGTCAGGGCCGTGCAATGGATATATCCTCTAGCGACACACCCATAACAGGGAAACCATGAACCCATAACCGGGCAATCTAGAAGGCTGTGGGATAGCTCATACGTCCCAGTAGTTTTCCCCGCCCATGTATCACACAAGTCATATCCATGTCTTGGCGATCCATATCTCTATGCAAGTCGCTATCTAGACTCCGCTAATCCATAAATGAACCGACACACGAACCGCCCGTATCGGTAGCAAGTCGAATACGTAGGTTCGTGCCGACTCTATGATCCTCACTCATGTGTCGTGTATGAGACGTGTCAACAAGTCAAAGAAGTTATGAAGCATAATTTCAACCCACCGGGAATGTCCGCTACCACATATGGTCCACACACACACGCACACACACAAACATCGATATACATATCGATGGCACCCAAGTCATACTTGGACATGCTCTTACTAATGTAAAAAAACACTAGCAAGACATAAAATATCATGAATCAAATATAAGTACAAGATGGCAAGGTATCTTGCCTGATAAAGCTCCTGGTGTACTGCAATGCTCAGGGTGGCACGACTGTGACTTTGGTGTAACAACTACACAAGGGGACCTCTGTTGGTGGTACAGACCGGTGCATCGGGTCCAGAACGGTCAATTTAGTTAGGGTGGACATAAGGTAGGCTTGAATTGGCGATCGAATAGGAAAGTGGGGGTTGAGTCACGGACAGAAGGATAATTAAAGAAAATTTGATAAATAATATAATTGATTTTAGAAAACTATTTATATGATTCGAAAACTATATTTTTATTATCCAAAATAATAGAAAACCATTTTAGGGCAAAAACCTGACTTGTTTGTTGAAATATATTTTGTAGGTTAAAAGCTACAGATATGACACCATAAAATAATATATTCCAAAAATTATTTTAGGTAAAAAAAAACTATAATTGCCTTAAAGTATTTTATATAATTTTTGAAAATATATATGATAATTAAGAAACACTTTTTTATTAGGCAAAACTATTTCAGATGGATATAAAGAAAATTCTAGAAAAATATTTTAGGGCAAGCTCATATAAAAATATTAGTACATAATAATTTTATAAACATATTAAAAGCTATTAACAATAATACTATTATTCTTGAACTAGTTACTAATAGCAGTTTCAATAATAATAATAATAATAATAATAATAATAAGTATTTTACTTCACCAATACTAGATCAGAACATATATTTGTATATTAATAAGGTTTAGTAATAATAATAATAATAATAATAATAATAATAATAATAAGTATTTTACTTCACCAATACTAGATCAGAACATATATTTGTATATTAATAAGGTTTAATAATAATAATAATAATAATAATAATAATAATAATAATAATGAGAGTAACAGAGGCTAAAAAGAAGCAATGATACGAAAAGAAACAAAAACCAAAAACAAAAGAAACGAATCAGACAACTTTATCAGCTGTCTCTCTCTTCCGAAAAAAAAACAAAAGTAAGAAAGAAAGAGAGTGAGGAGTATGAGAAAAGGACGAGGGAGAGAGAAAGAGGGGCGGAGTGGGTTTGAAGCGGCGGTGGGAGGCTGCGGAGCTGCGGCGAGAGGATCGAGTGGAGCAGAGGGTCGGCGGAGCCGGTGGGAAGGAGAGATCGGCGGAGATGGGGTTTCCGCCTGGGCGGCGCTCAGCTCTGCCGCGGTGGCGCTGAAGGAGCTGCGGTCGCGGCGGAGGGTTCGGAAAGGGGCGAGAGCGGATCGGAGGCTACGGCGGAAAAAGGGTTTTGGTCGGAGTGGAGTGGACGCACGGGAGTCTCGTCGGCGGGTCGAGAGCGCGGGAAGGAAAGAAGGGGGCGGCGGTCCGGCGGAGGGAGTGGAAGGCGGTCGGGAGAGGAGCGGGGCAGCGGGCGCGTGGAGGGCGGTGGTTCGGCTGTCGCGCACGGCTGGCAAAACGGGTGGCGGAGATCGGCCACGATTTCGGCGGCAAGGGCAAGGGGTTTGGCCGGTTGGGGGAAAACGCCGGTAGCCGGGCGGGCTCACCGCTCCGGCGGTTGTGCCGGCGCTGGCTCGGCACGTCTACAGTCGGCAAAGGTGAGTCTATCGGCGCATACATGGAGGTGCGACAAGGGACAGACGCTCGGCCACGGCGGCTGTACTGGCTCGCTACGGCATTGCGGAAGGAGCCTGGCGGGAAGGAGACCGCACGGGGTGGCACGGTCGGCCAGTCAGGTTAGGGTTTCCCTTCTACTTCTGTTCATCTGGGGTTTTGGGTTTCGGAGATGCCGGTCCTGACGGAGGTTATTTTGGGGAGGCTGCGGCCAGCGATGGCCGCGGCGAGGGCTGTCTTGGGTTAGCTGGGATTGGACGGGGTTGTCGGGATGGTTGGTGGTGGTTGTCTGGTGGCGACTTGGGGCTGTGCTCGGGATGAGCGGGGGTGAGGGGGTGTTTGGCCACTGGCTGAGATGGCGTGGCATCTCAGGTTGTGTGGATATGTATTTGCCGGGTTCTGTGGTGGTGATTGTGATGATGGCAGAGGCTGTGCTGGTTCCTGGCGGAGGCGAGTGGAAGCAATGAGGGAGTCGGGGAAGGATCCAGGGGTGGTCCGGCCAAATTTAGCTAGGTTTAGGATTAGGATTTATTTGTGTCGGAGTTTGTGTCCTGCGCGACACGGGTTGGAGATAGTGTCGGGATTGTCGACACGAAAAGAAGAATCATGTATTTGTAAAAAAAACGTGGAATAAGATTATGGACTGGGAGGGAACACGGACACGATGCACGGACTCTTGGGTGGTGGAAATTGTGGAGAAAATTTGTGGATGACAAATAATAGGGAGGAGTACCTGCCTATTTATAGGATGTGGGAATTCCCCTTTGGATAGGATTGTGGGGGTTTTAAAACCCAAACTAGATATTTCATAATTAATTTAAACTCACTCAAATTCCAATTCAAATCAAAATCAAATTAAATTTTTGTTTAAAAATCAAATGGGATAAATCAATTGCAAATATGAAACTAATTAAATGAATCCATAAATTTAAATTGAGATTTTAAATGCCACAATAACTTCCAAATATATTTTTCAAAATACCATTAATAATAATTTCGAAAATAATAAATATTTTTAAACATCTTTTCGAATAATAAAATATTAATATTAAATATATTTCGAAAATCACTATAAATATTAATATGAATAATCTTAAACTACATTTAATAATTTAGGTAAAACAATTATGAGATTAAACATAAACAATCAAATCTTTAAAATACCTCTTTACTAAATAAATTATTATAAGTAATAAAAATAAAATTTGAAAATATAATGAAATAATTTTCTAGTTTTCTAAATTATCACTAGTCAATAAGATAGCATTTTATAAATAAATAATAAACTTTGCCTTTAATAAAAATAATTATTATATATATTATTTTGAAACTATTTTCGATAATAAATTAAAATTTATTTTTCTAAAAATATGTACCTCGCACATATTCGCACTCGACGAGTAATACGAAAACGTAAATTTTTGTACGACGTACAATACGACTATGCGACGTATAAATACAAAAAATTCGGTACTAAAATATAGTAGAAATTTAGTGGTTTTACATATATAGTTATGATCGTTAAAATCACGATCAAATGATTTAAGTCGGCTTAGTCACGCCAGGTCATCTGGGTACGACTAAGCACAATGAGTTCAGATATAATCAGAAAATTAAATCAAGGTCGAAAAGAGTTTAGGCACGAGTATTCAAAATCCAAACATGATCAAAATCAGAAGGCAATACACGAGGGTTAATAGCACTGAAATCCAACCATGATAAAGAAATTTGTCTCAACATGATCTAAGTTGATCAACTTTCGAGTAATTCAGAATTTGGACAAGATGAAGAATAAGATCAACGAAGGCTGGGCACGAATATCGAAGGATAAATTCCAAGTCACAAGGGAATTGAAGTTATCTAGAGTCTAGTCAGCAACCAAGACTCTTTGGCACGATAAAGAAGACGACCCAAATTGATTGGTCATGGACAGAAGGGAATCAAAATCTTAATAGTATCGAAACTTAAGAAACAATTGAGATATGAAAATTTCAAAATTTTCAGAGTTTTCAAATGTAGATGACAGATGTAAATACGAGATAGTTGATTGGTGTAGTCAAGATATAGCTAAACAAGGCAAAGGAAATTACGGTATGATAAGAAAATCATCATGCGATGGGAGAGGGAATAATGATAAACAAGAAATAATGGTAGGAATTATCTTGTTCAATTGGTAAAAGAAGTGAATCAATTTAAGATACGACATGATAACCATACACGTCCATCCAAAATTATGTTGCCAGAATTTTGCCACGCCAGTAAACATAGCTGCAATAAACGATAGAGTCCATAACTAAGATATACACCCTATAATCATGTCATCTAGATTCCTTACCACGCCAACCGGTATGGCTGCAAGAGAATCTAAATGCCATAACTAGGATAGTATATCCAAAATCAGGCTCCATGTCCCTGTCAGGCTAGCTAATATGACTGCGATAAATTTCAAACTCCATAAATAAAGTAGACATTTATCGTTCCCATCATGTCCATCAAATATGTTTATCAGGATATCTTAACTCAATCCTTAAAAACTTAACTTCAACAAAATCAAAATCGAAGTCAACAACGAACATCAAGATTCAAAATTCAACAACAAATCAAGGATAAGTAAATAAAAACTAGCGGAAACAGATTCCGAGGTAGAGTTTAGAAGAAAATTCTCAGGAGATATCCAAAGGTACTATATAGGTTAAAATAAAAAGGAAATCATTGATATATAATCTAAAACAATCTCAACCTGATATGAGACTGGCAGATCATATTCTCGTCTCGACCTAGAAGATATATAAGTTCAACTTATACCTTCCCTCTGGGGTCCACAAACTCATTCCGAAAGAATAAAGTTGATAACAGACAGATGTTTCAGAAATCAGGACGGACAGAACAAATGGGAAAAGTTTTGAAAAGTTCGAAATAAGATTCCCAGGGGTCATCCCTGGAATCTACCAAGAGTTCCTAATATGTGACTGAGTACTAAATTCCTAAAATATTCCATGACACAACCTTAATCCTAGGGCAGGCTCACAGTAGTACAGAAGAGCTCAAGTACTACCACGACTTCGCATTAATTGCAAAGACTGACCTGTATGGGCCACCACTAAAAACTTGTCACGACCCGCATCCGAATATACGGGTACGAATACGTAGACGACGCCCAGCCTACGCCGCAGTATCGGCGGTAGAACGCTGTCTAGTACCAAATAAATATATACTATGTCTAGAAGGCCTATAACTATAATATACTCTAGTCACAACACAACAGCTAGGGATGATAAGACAAGAAAGATAACTGAAGCACAAGAACAACTAGAAACTACTAGAAGAAAACACAAGACAGGAAATAAAGAAGGAAAACAAGACAAACTAAGGATAACTACCAGGCAACTCACATAGAAGAATAGTGAGATCCACCTCAGCTAGCAACATCATGAAGTCCACCTCGGCTGTACATGGGGGAGAGAGGAGAGAGTGAGAGAGTGGTATAAATTGAAGAGAGAGGGAGATATATATATATATATATATATATATATATATATATATATATATATATATATATATATTTGAAATTGAGAGAGAGAAATAGATATTTGTAAAGAGGAGGATATTTTTGAGTGGGGAACAAAATGGAAAAATACCAGTGGGGTGCAGGGGCAGACATGAAGGGGGTCACACCACACTGGGTCGGACGTTGGGCCAAGTTTGGACAAAGTCGAAGCCAATATTTAATTAATTTATAAATTAAACCAATTAAAATTACGGATGGAACGGGAGCACAAGGGTGATCAATTCGGTGGCACGCAAGTGGCGCGTGCATAGTAGGCTCAAAACATGCCAGGGCCATATATTGGATCGACTGGATTGGACCGATGTCGGACCCGAAAATTAAGTTGGAAATTAAATCACAAATTACAACAAATGATAAATTGGCCTAAATTGACCCGAAAGTTGCGCGAAGCAAATGGAGCACGAGGGAACAAGTTCGAGTGGGACACGAAATATCAATATGGAGATAATCTCGTCTACTACAAACTTCAAGAAGGAAGTTTCCAGAGACTGGCATCCCTGATGCTCTAGAAATCCAAGTCACGGTAAAGGGCATTAAATCAAAATTAATTAAATCTAAATAATTTATCGAGAATAAATTATTTAGAAAATTCAAAAAAAATCCCAAAAATTCAGGGGACTTACAGGGCACAAGTTGGGAGAGACTCGATTAGGGCTCGGATAGCTCCAGAGAAGTGAGGAATGAGAATGAGTGAGGGAGAGGAGAATGAGAGGTGAGGGTTTTTGAAAGGGAAGTGGTGGGTTTCCTTTTGTGGTGGAGAGGGAATGGAGGAGAGATAAGTGAGGAGAGTGGGAAGTGGTTGAGAAGGAAATGAGGAGGAGAGACCCATTCGTGGGGTTTGTCTCCTGGAGGGAGGAAACCGGGTCGGGTCGGGTGCGGGTTTGGGTAGTTTAAGTTTTAGCCCAAAAAAATGCTATTGTGTACATAAAAAAATATTAATTTTAAGATTCCAGTTGGGTTCGGGCTCGGGTCAGGTCAGCAACCAAAAATCCAAATTTATTATTTTGAAATTAATTTTACTAATATAATAATAATAATAATAATAATAAACTTACGAAATAAAAACTGGGTTTCACAATCGGAGATGGTCTTATAATTAATTTTTCTTGTGAGCATGCAACACACACACAATCACGAGGTAAAAGAATCTTCTGGTTCTTTAAAGGATGTCCTCGTGAGTTTTTAACTATTCGATGCATCATACTAGATCCAGGGTGGCCAAGCCGATCATGCCAAAGCATAAAAAGTTTTGGATCATTGAACTTCTGGTTCATCGCGGTGTTAGATTCTATGACACTTATTTTTGCATAATACAATCTTGATGAAAAAACTGGGAGTTTTTCTTTCACATGCTTCTGGCATGAATCATTGGATGTAATGCATAGATATTCCATATTCCCCTCATTCATAGTCTCGATATGGAAACCATTGAGACGTATGTCTTTGAAACTTAGCAAAAAAAATTTGACTTGCTTGAATACAAAGCATCTTTTATAAAAATATTTGTTCCACCCGGTAATATAATATTTGCTCTTCCAGAGCCCTCAATTAATTTTGTAGTACCAGAAATTGTACTAATATTTGCTTGTGCCAATTTTAAGTTAGAAAAATATTTTCGATCTCGAAGAATAGTGTGCGTTGATCCACTGTCAACCAAACATATATCTCTACCGTTGGAGTTGTTTACAGCATCATTATTTTCCATATTTCTATAAACACAAATAAATTAAGTAAGAAACATTTAATTTATTGATAAAAACCAAAGGTTAAAACAAGCATAACAACGGATACTTAGAAACATGATAAAACAAACATAAAACTAGAACTAAACTGAAAAAGTTCAAATAATCTCAAATTCAACTTAATCATTTTTGATATTTTCGTTGCCATCATTAGCATCATCACCCAAAACTTAATTCCTCCACTTGGCTCGTTTAAGTAATCTTCAACATCCAAATGAGTGAATTCTATTGGATCATTTTCATCTTCAGGAATGTTGCTGAAATTTGCAAAGTTGCTCTCTTTTTCTTTTCCTTTACTCTTGATAGATGTTTGGTAAAGGTCAATTAGGTGCTTTGGTATACAACATGTACGAGACCAATGCCCTTTTGCTCCACATCTGTAGCAAGCTTCTTCATAATTCTTCGGAGAATAAACTTTTGCACCCTTTTCTTTATCTTGTTTTCCGCCATTTTTGTTCCACTTCAAGTGGTATGGCCCAACCTTCTTGTTGAAGGGTTGATGGTTAGGACCACCATGGTTTTGAATTTTACCATGACCATGACCGCGACCACGACCGCGATCGCGACCACGACCACGTCCTTGTCCATAGTTATTTGCATTCGCTTCAGGGAATGGCTGTGATCCAGTAGGGTGGGAGTTGTGGTTTCTCATTAGGAGCTCATTATTTTATTCGGCAACAAGAAGACATGAAATCAATTGAGAATATTTTTTAAACCCCTTTTCACGATACTGCTGCTGCAGGAGCATGTTCGTGGCATGGAAAGTAGTGAACGCCTTTTATAACATGTCTTCTTCAGTAACATTATCTCCGCATAATCTCATTTTAGACACAATTTTATTGCAAAGTTATATTTGTTTACCGATTTGAAGTCTTGCAACCTTAGGTGCATCCAATCATAGCGAGCTTTTGGGAGTATCACACACTTTTGGTGATCATAACGTTCCTCTAAGTTTTTCCATAGAACGACTGGGTCTTTCACTCCAAGGTATTCGGATTTCAGCCCTTCATGGAGGTGATGTCGATTTGCTTTGTCTTGTTCGTTTGCCTAATTTTTCTCTTTGATTGCATGTGCAAGGTTCTTTGCACTCAAATGAATTTCTGCCTCAAGAACCCAAGTTAGATCATTTCTTCCGGAAATATCAAGAGCATCGAACTCAAGCTTGGTGATGTTTGCCATATTTCTGAAAAATATATATATTACTTTAGAATATAATATACATACTCAAATCTACAAGTTTGAGTTTTATCAATTAGGCTTCAAGCCTAACATATTATATTTTGGCTTCAGGCCTTATATTCAATTTAGGTTCATAACCGAACATTTTCTTTCAATTTTTTTTTCATGAAATTTCAGGTTCATTTAAATACAAAGCTCTAAGATGTTTGCCATATTTCTGAAAAATAAATAGTACTTTAGAATATAGTACATATACTCAAATCTCCAGGTTTGACTTTTATCAATTAGGCTTCAAGCCTAACATATTTTATTTGGTTTCAAGCCTTATATACAATATAGGTTAGGAGATGAAACTTCAGGTTCATCCAAATACAAAACTCTAAGATAATTGCCATAAATTCACAAAGTTTAGAGTTAATAAAATGACATACATGAAATGATAAGAAGCTGCATTTTTTTTTTAAATTTTTAAAAAAATATGCTCAAGACAAACATTATTAACAAACAAACCATAAGCAAACAAATCCATAGACAAATATACAAATATATTTTGACAATTGCATCTACTATTGGATATAATTAAAAATGCATGAATAAACAAGACCGCTATTATGAATTAAAAAAAAAACTTGAATAAGCAAGCCATGACTTAGTGAAAATCTTGCATTAGGTAGAGAAATATAGCAGCAAGAAGAAATGTTAGGATGTGAAGTGTCAATAAGAGTGATAATAGAAATTGATGTCGACCGTGGGAATAAGAAACCATCCTACTGCCATATGAATGCATGAATATAAAAACTTAAAGAATGACGAAAGTTGGACTTACAATCTCCTTGAACGTGTTATAAACTAGAGATAGCAACAAGAGAAAATGGAAAAAAAAAGTTGTATTATTTCATTCATCCAATATGGCCTTTATATAGGTTTACAATGGATTGCCAAAGGTCATGAGTTATGAAATTAAATTGGAAATTAAATTGGAAATTAAGTCGCGAATTACGACAGACGATAAATTGGTCTAAATTGACCCGAAAGTTGCGCGAAGCAAATGGAGCACAAGGGAACAAGCTCGAGTGGGACACGATATATCAACATGAAGATAATCTCGTCTAGTACAAACTTCAAAAAGAAAGTTTCCAGAGACGGGCATCCCTGATGCTCTAGAAATCCAAGTCACGGTAAAGAGCATTAAATGATCAAAATTAATCAATTAAAAAGAATTATCGAGAATAAATTATTTGGAAAATTCAAAAATAAATTTCGAAAATTCAGGGGGCTTACAGGATCTATAACTTAATTGTTAAAAATTAGAACTCGACCAATTAGCAAAATCCAAGAGAGAGACTTATTTTAAATATGATATATTTGAAGAGACGGAAAAAAAACCTCAAAAAAAATGCACCAGCCGGGAATCAAACCCGGGTCTGTACCGTGGCAGGGTATTATTCTACCACTAGACCACTGGTGCCATTGTTGACACATTTGTGCAACTTTTAAATTCTTTCTAACTCAAAATTAATCTTATTATTTGTTTACCACGCTAAAATTAGTGTCCAGTCTAGTTAATTACTTTACTCTGAGAGTTATATTTATTTTATGGTCTCGTATAATATTAGAACTTTTATATTTAGGTCTTCATATTGTACATAAGAGAATTTAGGTTTCGTTTTGACGGTAGACTTTGGATGACCGTGCAAAATGAAAGTCTAAACGCACTAATATTATACGCTACCCTAAAACTAAACACAGACCTAAACAAAATATATATAATCTCAAGTCAACCGTCAGCATACCTAAATATATATTTTGAATATTACAAGATAGCATAAACTAAATAACCCCATGCAAAAAAACAAAAGGGGTCCCCTAATACTTGCTTGCTTGGAGAGATGCACGCTTTTTGCAACAGAAATGTAGGCTAGTCTAATCCTTCTTGCTTAGAACGCTTCTTTTGTCCGGTTTATTTGACTATTACACACACTGCATTCTTCACGTATGTGGTTAGTCAACGGCGTTATTTTTCCGAAAATGATAAATGGTCTATGGTTTCTGTCCGCAAACATGACCGCGGACCTACATAACCGAATCCCATTCATTTCTTCATATTCGCGTGGAAACCACTAGCGGTAGACATGTCAATAGGAGTCTGCCACGTGGACTGCAGAATAAAATTGTAGACCAAAATCGTAATCCATGTAGCAGCGTACTTATTTTTCATGTGTGTGGTTAGTCAATGGTGTTTATATTCAGAGCCGTACGTAGCGGAAATAGGAATAGAGTTGAGGTCCGTTGCAAAGCCCAAAACAATCATATTCCTTCCCACCGTAAACCGAAATCATATCCAAAGGCCAGGTCCCACGTTATGGGTCACGATCTTGGGTCCAGATTCCGCGTCTCCTTCGGAACTCGAGTTCTTTCCTAATTAATCGTTCGTAAAATTTCACTTGAGAGAGAGAGAGAGAGAGAGAGAGAGAGAGAGAGCTTTGGGAAGCTCGAAGAGATTGAACCAGCAGCCATGGACCCCTCTTTCGTCTTCTTCCTCTTTCTTCTCTCCTTCTTCTTGATTCCGAGCTCTACCATCGCCAGGGGCGGTGACCGGATCCCGATTCCATCAGGTACGATCCGGTCGCTTTGCTCAATCTAACTCAATTTCGAACTATTTTCCTTCAAATTTTCTTGATTTTGATTACGTACGAGCCTCGATTCTCAAGAAATTGAAATGTTTGTAATTTAACACGGTGCAATTTGCTAATACAACGTGTACTACGAGAATCAAATGATCCATTTGTTTCGAACCTAGTTTTGTACGGATCCGTGTAGAATAACATGTCACTTAGTTGCAGCTGTTAGGAGAAGCTTCTAAAAAAAGGAACAATCAATTAGATCGCAGCAGAAATGAGAAACAAGACAACCACAGAATTATCGCAAGCACGTCACCGAGATTTACGCCGAAAACCCTAATACTGGTAAAGAACATAGAGGACTATATTAATATTCAATTAGGAGGTACGAGTTGGAGAGATGTGACCAAGCTTCTCTTAGTTGTAGAACCATAGACTCCAAGAAGAACACGGAATGCCAACGATGTCCCTTGCTCTCTACACCACTAAGCTCTCGAACTTAGTATTTGAGCCTCTCCTTCATCCCTCAGTCTGTAGTGTGACGAAGAGGAGAAAGATAAGCAAAGGTATTTGATTTGGTAGACAACAAAATAATAAATAAAAATCCAAAATACCTCTAAACCAAAATAACCTTATACTCGAGATAGGAACAAATAAGTTGGTTGAAACTTCTTCTTGATTGAGGAACAACCGTAGACAAATTTGAGTCAATTCCACAAAATAGAGAAGCTTTACTTATGCTCGAATTCTAGGGAGTATCAACGACACTATTGAATCCTTGTGTAATGTTGCACTTGTTATGGAAAAGCAAACGAGGCAAAACCTCTCTCATCACTGAGCTTTTAGCGTCACATTTTAATAATTATGGGTCGGCCGTGACTGAAATTTTGGTCAAAGGCCTGAAATTCGAGTCAACACCATATTTGATATGTTTTAGCCTTTTAGGGTCTAGTTTAGGATTACTAACCTACTAAGGTTTTGTGTATTAGATTTAATAGAAGACTCAGGTTATATTTATATATTAAGTCAAGAGTATATATTTCTGTATAGGAGGTTTCCATCTATCCTAGCATACTTAATTATTGGACTCTTTCTATTCTATATTTAGTCCATCATTGTAATATTAATAATGATAATAAGAAAGTCCGGCACGGTGATAAGGCTTATTGCTTGCAGCATGGAAGATGCCGGTTCGAGTCATGGAAGCAATCTACCCATATTATACGGGGTTAAGGGTGCATATGTTTTGACCCTCCCCAGACACTGCGTAAGCGGGAGCCCCGTAGCACTGTGACGTCCATACATAAGGGAAAAAAAAGACTCCTTCAGAGAGTGTCTGGTTATTCCTTTTCACGGAATTAGGGTTAGCCACCATTTTTTTTTTCTCTTCCTCCATCTCCTCTGCCCAGTGTCATCTGAAACTGAACAACATGACTAGTTATTTGTTAGTAATACAGTTTGTTTGACACCCATTTTAGAGGCTATTTGGTATGCTGTAAAATGCAACTGCATCATTTGTTACCACATTTACACTATTTTCAGTCTTAGTTTCATTGTAAATTGTCACTTATGCAACAAAAACTACAATGATTACCCCAATTCCAGCAGCATTTGTTGCAGCAAAATGGCTGTAAGATCATTTATAACAACTTTTGTTGCAAGGCATTTATATACAGGTAGCCAAACAGCCCCTTAGATATCATTTTTTCTTCTTCTTTTCATATCCATTAATGCCTTATTTATGATAATGATGAGTATATGGAACTTCATTTAACATAACTTTCTTGGTAAGTAAGTGTATACTAGATTTTTAAGTGTCACGCCAAACGTATATAGGGTTACGAAATGACCACATAACCCAAGAATCCCTAGGGAACTGGCGGCCTTCAACTAGGCTCCCACTTACATATGGTCCAGGGAGGATTAAGATGTATGCAACCTGCCCATGTATATGGAGAGGCTGTTCCCATGACTTGAAACTACATCCTCCAGGATGCAAGCAACAAGCCTTGCCATTGCGTTAGGCTACGCCCTTTCAACTATATGTTAGGCTAAAAAACAAAATTCATACTGGATGGAAACATGATATGCTGATGTTCATCAATAAACACTTAATCAAGGCGTATGTATAGCCTCTGTTATAAATCCACATACCTATTTATATTCAGAGTTCCAAAATGCAAAGATTGTGGGCTCCCACTTATTAGGCTTTTCCTTTGTACTTTTTACATTATAAATCAGAAAAGAAACTCTTTATGGAGAGTATGTTGCTTTTCTCTAAAGAATTGTTCTCTATTTTAGGGGTAGCCACTATATTATCCATTTCCCATACCTACCGACATATAAGAAACAAATAAGTCATGAACTTGGACGACTAAAAGTAACTGGGTCATTGATCTCATTATCATTCTATTTTAAACTTGATTGCATGTCAATCTGAAATTATTTATAAGTCATCACTTGGATTTACTTAAATAATGAAAATTCAACTCACATCTATGGAGCTCATAGAAAATTTTCTTTTGAGAATAAGATTTGAACTCTTATGTACTTTTGGAATGTTCTTGGTTGGCCGATAGATCACATTGTCATATATTCTCGTGACCATTAGGAAAGACCACGGCTAGAGATAAAAACAATACACAAGCTTGTTCTTTGCTAGCTGAAGTACTGCAACTAATGTATTGGCTTTTGGTTTTGAACTTTTGGTTCTGAAATTACTACTTAGCTTATACAGCACATTAATGTCTTACATTTCTTCTACTTGTGCAGAGGGTTACTGGTTTTTACCTTCTTATGGATCATATCGCTAAGATCGGTCTTATATTGATAATTTCTGGACTTGTGTTAATTTTGGCAGGTTTTTTGGACAAAAGTAGTGAGTTATTTACACGACATTTGTTTGAGGATAAGCAACGGAAGAAGAAATGAAAATTCAACTCACATCTATGGAGCTCATAGAAATTTGTTTTTGAGAATAAGATTTGAACTCTTATGTACTTTTGGAATGTTCTTGGTTGGCCGATAGCGTCATATATTCTCGTGACCATTAGGAAAGACCACGGCTAGAGATAAAAACAATACGCAAGTTTGTTCTTTGCTAGCTGAAGTACTGCAACTAATGTATTTGCTTTTGCTTTTGAACTTTTGGTTCTGAAATTACAACTTAGCTTATACAGCACATTAATGTCTTGCATTTCTTCTACGTGGTGTACTTGTGCAGAGGGTTACTGGTTTTTACCTTCTTATGGATCAGATCGCTAAGATCGGTCTTATATTGATAATTTCTGGACTTATGTTAATTTTGGCAGGTTTTTTGGACAAAAGTAGTGAGTTATTAACACGACATTTGTTTGAGGATAAACAACGGAAGATATCGTATGTATCAGAGGCGTATCTTATGGAAGTTTGCTTTCTTTATCTTTTGTACCTTCTACGTATAATACAACATATTTATGATGTGTCGATAACCAACTTCTTTAACACTGTTGCAGGGAAGCTCTGACTGATGGATATTTGAGTAACACTGAACTTGAGAAGTCTGTTACAGAGTTTGGCCAAAGATGTGCAAATATTTCCAGTATCTACAGGTATAGTTTACTTAAGATTGTCTCCTGTTGGTTGCTCCTGAAAATTTTAGCAAGATATGGTTAATTTTATCTAAAAGAAGCTGTAATTGCATTTAAGATAGTTGCATACTTCAAAAAACAGGCTGAAGGTTAAATATTTATTCTGCATATTCTAGACGTAATCAGTAAATTTTTATAAGAGTGCATCAGGCAACAACTTAATTTTGTATGCATGTAAATTGACATTTTCATCACTTGGTTTCCATTTGTGACCTTTTCCATCTGTCTGTGCTGACCTTCTTGTTTCTCTCTTTGAGGGGTTGTTGAAACGTGCTTCGAGCATTGGAAAGAGTGTAAATGGATCCCCATTGGTAATGTTTCCAACCTGAATAATAATAGAGATGCATCTAAAATGGTTGTACTAACTTTTGCAATGTCTAGCTGCTAACACGTACTAAGTTGTCTGGTGCACTTTCCGTAGTTGGTGATTGAAATTTCTGACAAGCCTGGCAAGGAAGAAGCTGAGCCTGCATTTAAAGTTAGTGTCCTTACCCGATAATTTTATTTTGTTTATTCATTTAGTTATATTTTGTACATCTATCTTTATGTTGGTGCTAGCCTAAATTTGGATTCATATACGAGTTGGATGCAGCTGTGCAGCAATTATTTGAGTAAACTTTAATATATCCCCCCTCCATTTTAACAGTTGTTGCAGGTAACTGGAACAGGACAACAAGACACCATATACCACCTTAAGTGTAACTTTTGTACCCTCAGTTGCTACAAATAAAGGTCTCAGTAGAATATCCAATTTACCGGTTGTGGCTCATGTGTCCTATTCCTATCCTTTTAGGATGATTACTATTTGAATAGCTTCTTACGTCGCCAGTATGGAGGATTGGTGGGGAAATGAGGAAGTTTATGGGGTTACTTAAAACTGGAAAATGTTGTAACTCACATTGGTATTGATGGATCTTATGAGTTGAAACTAGGAAGGAAGGTGCGGTGGAGGAACAGGGAAGAAGAGGAAGGAGGGGGGAAATCAAAGACAAAGGACAAGGATTTAAGAAAGAAGAAAGTTGGTCTGATCAGCAGGATTATATATGTTGGAGCTTAGTATTGCTGAAACTTAATTGGGTTGATGCTTCTTTTCTTCATCATGTGTCAGCAACTATTTAGATCAGATTTCCTGTTTATTAGTGGGATCCTATGACGGGGGTCGCAATAAATCATATCTACAAGATCCACTTACGATGACCCATATCCAAATATTAACTATTATTTTTTGGTTTCAGGGTACAGACCGAACAATTCACTTTTTTCCTTAGGCAATATACACTACCATGAAAAATCTCACAGATGTTCTACAAGTTGACTTGCTCACCTATTTTTTGTCATCTAAATCTATTAAGATATTCCAGAGAGCAGTAGGTGTTAGCTCAAACCAGCTGGAAAAGGGATTCGTTCTTTTGGAGCTCTGATACCATGTTGTTGTGGAGCTCTGATACATTTTAAAGGCCTTTATTTCATTTAAAGGCCTTTATTTCATTGTGAAGCATGTATGCTTGGCTTTGACATTTAAAAGCCTTTATTTCATTGTGAAGCATGCTTGCTATAGATTTATCAGCATAAAATACTACTGCTATAGTTGTGAACAATGTTGCAAATGCACTAGATATGTCTTATATTGTAGTTCATTGGAAATGTGCATGGTGATGAGCCCGTGGGTCGGGAACTGCTTATGCTTCTTGCAAATTGGTTATGCAGCAATTATATGAAGGATTCTTTGGTATTCTCCCTCTCCCTACTTCAAAGTTTATTGGTATCAAAAAGTTTGAATGCATTGGATTCGCTGGTTTTGAATGTCTTGAAATATGATAATATTGTTTGTGATTAAGGGCCACTTGTGTTTCTTATGGGACTCGAACCTAGGAATTCCCCGTCCGTGCCAAAGGTCTCAACCATCGAGCTTCCTAACCTTTGGTTCTGAAAGATGATTTTAAACTGACGAAAAGTACTCAGAGGTGTTAAGTAGAAGAGGAAAAAAAGATTATTTACTACCAGTTCCAGAAAAGTAACTAAATACCCAATATGCTCAGTACATTCCTAAAAATAACTTAAAGCCCAAAAAATACACATTACAAACACTTGTCATAGGTAATCAACAATCTCCATGAAACTTCTTGGTGCTTGTTATATTTTCCAGGTTCCCTGTATGTCATATCTCCTTATCCTGCTTGTGCTTTATAATTTTCTTACATTTCTATTTAAGTAGTCCAGTTTTAGTAAATTTTCAGGGGAAAGTATGAGCATGCATATTATTACATAGTAATAGATAAACTTGTTGCTTAGAGGTTCTCAATATTATAGGTGAGACGAGTTAATTTGTAACTAGTTAGATCATGCTGGATATGATAGTTTATGGGATACACAATTTCTAAATGATAGTTCATTTATGTTTTGCTTGATACTCTTTCCTAAGATTATATTCTAACCTGTATCAAAGTTACCACCGAGGGGGTGGTCCAGTGCGCTAGCACTGATAGCGCACTGATTGGGGGGGGGGGGGGGGGAGTAGGGGTGTTGGTTTGAAACCCAGCCCGGGCAAAAATTTAATTAAATTGGAGGGGTCTTGGTGCTGGTAACTCAGGATAGAGAGGGTCATTAATGACTGGTCCAGAAAAAAAGACCTGTATCAAAGTTCTAGGTGCCAACATGAGCATGGTGTACATTCCCACATTAATATTTAGGTATACCATGTTAAATCCAGGTGCCTTTTTTTAGTGTGGATGTGTTTCTTTCTTGTGTCTTGACTATTGTGTTTTTTTCCCCTTATAATTTTTCTTTGTTATTTGGTTCATTATGCTTTTGTTGTTACCAAATTAATTTGGACTCGGTTGTTTTGTGTACATAGGCAACAATGATTGTAAAAAATGTACATCTACGTATTCTTCCAACAATGAATCCTGATGGGTTTGCTCCTAGGAGACGCGGGAATGCAAACAATGTGGACCTAAATCGAGATTTTCCTGACCAAGTGAGCATTTCCGTCTTGCAACCAACTGACATAATGAATTCATAATTTCTTTATTTGTTACCAGACTAGAAAAGCTCTGTTAGTCCCTTGTTTCAGTTTCACATACTTTCTTAGTGCTTGTACTCTAGTGTAATGCTAAATAAAGAAAGTGCACAATTTTATCCTGTTAATGATGTGGAGGACATGCGACAACCTGAAACGAGAGCAATTATGAATTGGGTGAAAAATCAACAGTTTGCGGCCTCTGCAAGTTTACATGGGGTAACATCTTCTATCCCTTTCTTCTTTCTTTCTGCATACTAATACAAATTTTCATGTCTTTAGTGTCAAATTGTACTTGTTTGTACATTATTAACAGGCAAATCGGAGAAACTATTGATTATTTTGTAACATTTTTTGTTTCACTTCCGTTGATTGCTAGAGAACTGAAAGCTATTAAAAAAATAGGTGTTCCATAATGGTCGTGGCAAGTAAACTTCCGAGAAGCATGGTGGGAAATTATCAGATATTAGAGAACACATCATACTAAGTTTACCTTCATATTTGAGGAAAGAAAGGTCAAAATATGACTATTATTGTAATTGAAAAGTCATAATGACTGTTTATGTGGAGTAAACATTTCTGTTACTCTAAATGAATATAGTGGCAACTGGCAAGGTTAGATACCTAACAGTTAAAATAGAACTTCTGTAATACCTTTTGCAGAAAAGTTTTAACATCGCCGTACAAGATTCTACACTTTGTTGAACATCATGCCACCCAATTCTAGAACACTTTGTTGAACACCATACCACCCAATTCTAATGTTTCCTTCAAAGAAGAGGCCGTCATCCTTAATTTTCATTTCTTGGAAGGGCGTCCCTGTTCCTGTCAGACTATGTTGCATGTACACGGACAACATTGTAAGGACATGAAGACACGGACACAACACCTATTTTAGTGTGTCCTAGTGTATTTTGGAGTGTCCGGTAATTGTCCAATACGTGTCTGACACACATGTGTCACATTTTAGGTGTTTCCGTGCTTCCTAGGTGTCAGATGCACACAGATGTAGAGTGAGGTTGAGAAACTGCTAGAATAGAGGGATGGTATTAAATCGAGAAGGCAGATGATTATGCTTCATCCTGAGAAAGGTTAAAGCTAACTAGAAAGGCAGTTGGTGCCCTTTCATTTCTAAATGTAAGAGCTAGGAGACTAGTACTTTGTTTTTTTTTTTAATGAACTTGGTTTACCTGGTCCTTTTGCAAGAGACCTAAACTTGACATGGAATGAAAATTTTATAGAGGAAATGGGAAACACTGGAAAATGGCGCAAACTTGTGGAAATTTGAGACAACAATGTGTTATAAATCACTTCAAAGAATTGAATAGGAAGGATCTCCGCAACGTCTCTTTATCTCTCCTCTCTCATCTTCTCCTCTCTCTTAGAAAGCACTACATTGACGGCAACAACCACAAGCAAGTGCCTCTAGCGGTGACCGATGACACCGTCCTCTCGTGGCTAGTATTTTTCAATGACACCATCATCTTCACCTCACTCATCATTCCTGACAACAGAAACCAAAGCAGTCCTGATGACTGCAACGCTGCCCGTCGAAGATGGTATCGATGCCTTTGAAGTCTCTGACAACCAAGGACCAACAACAAACAAACCCGACAATAGTGATACTATCAGTGTTTTGAAAGGCCCCCGTCTTGCCGCCTAGGCATCGCCTGGGCATTTCAGATCCTCTATCGTCTCACTGCCTTAGGTAGACTTCCACATGTCTTGGCTTAAATTTACCCTACCCCTACCATTTATTCTTGAATTTGGAATCTAACACAAACCCAATAACTTAAAGCTACGGATATTATTGAATATTTCAAAATATACTACAAAAAAGGAGGTGCATTAATTTTTTTCTTTACCCTCTTCATTCCCTTTCGTTTTTGTGTCTACCCTAACAAATCAAGTCTCCTCACCATCTACTACTATGATGTCTATTGCTAGGTGGTAACATGTAATACTCTCTCTTAGTCTTCCTTTCTTTATATCTCCTTTTTCATTGTTTTTCTCGTCTCTCTATTTCAAGTTAGTGAGTCTTAGCGATTGTTTCTTGATTAAAAATCATATAGTTAACGTTGAAGTCTTGAAACTTCACACTTTTTTTAATTATACACACTTGCCTATTTAGTATACACAACAAGGTTTCATGGGACGTTTATATTTTTAATTAAACATTTATTATACCAATTACAAGGAAATCACAACATATTAGAGTATAAACCACAACCTTGTCTTGAAACTTCATATTTTTTTAAATGAGAGATATGATGACATAATTTTAGATTTCTTCAACCATATCCGACTTTTAGACTGGATTTGAGAGTGCTTCTGAAATAGACTTAGGGATGGAGTAAGAGTCTCACTAGTTGATGGAGATAAGATGGCATAAGGGATGGATTTGAGAGTGCTTCTGAAATAGACTTAGGGAAATGTAGTATATGATGGAGATAAGATGGCATAAGAGAAAATTATATAATGGATGAGAGGTACAAGAACCTTATCCTTGCGGATGGCAATATGAACGTCATGATCGGAGGGTAGAGTTTGCTCACTAGTTGTTGGAGGGTGGGGGGGACTTCGATCTGCAGGGACAATTGATACCGACAAAGAGTTTTTCTGGTAGCGAGTAGAAGTTGAAGAAAATTCAGTCTGCTTAGGGGGCGACGATGATTCACCAACATATGTAGTCATGTGTATGCAATGACCCGATCCCACGTGTCTCGAAAGGAAAAATAACAAAAAATTCATCATCGACGTGTGTAGAGGAATATCTGATTTCTTATCAAAAAATATGTTTGGATTTCACATAACGTGACATCTCCAGAGGAAAATAACTGATGCAAATGGGGAGCATAACTTATACCCTTTTCTAGTGCGAGAATATCCAAGACAAATGTTCTTAATTCAATGATGATTAAGTTTTGACTCTGACAATTATGAACAAAGCAAACATATCCAAATATATGATGTGATAAGTGAAATGCAGATCTAGTGGGAAAAATACATAAAAATGTGTAAGGTCATTAAGAACTGAGGATGTCATGCGGCTATTTAGATAACAAGCAGGTAGGATCGCATCACATCAAAGAGATTTGGGAACGATGCCGTCAATCAACAATGTGCATGCTACATTCCATAGGGGCCTATTTGGAAGCCGGGAAGTGGGAGGAAAGTGGGATAAAAATTTCATTTTCGATGAAACTCGGTCAGTGTTCTAAAAATCGGCCTAGGCGCCCGCCTAGGCGCTAGGCGCCCGGCCACCGCACCGAAAACCCCCTAGGCGGTGGGCTAGGCGGCTAAGCGGGCCCTAGGCGCCCCTAGGCGGGCCTAGGCGGGCCTAGGCGGGCCTAGGCGGGCCCTAGGCGCCCCTAGGCGGGCCCCTAGGCGCCCCTAGCGCCCCTAGGCGGTGGGATTTTTGAATTTTTTGAATTTGTTTTTTGATTTTGTTTATTTTTAGTTGTATTTTGGATATTTATTTGGGTTTTAAGATAGTATTTGGATTTTAGAACATTAAAATTTCAAATTTCAAATTTTCAAAATTTTCAAATTTTTTTTTCTAGGCGGCCGCCTAGGCGGCCTAGGCGCTAGGCGGACCTCCGCCGCACCGAGTCCGCGTAGCAATTTTTACAACATTGAACTCGGTGCAGTTTTGATGTTTGGATAGAGAAAAAATCATGCTGCAACTGCCTTTCTCTGACACAAAGGAGTTGCTGTCCCCCCTATCTTTCCAACTTTCACTTGCAGCCAAAAAGTGAAGGAGGTGGCTGTGAAAGTGGTGGGTAGAAAAAAAAAACAACGACCGCGTTCTGGCTCGACACGGGGGAGCCTTCCTTCGCTTGCTTAACAACGACGGTGGAGCTTCGAGAGGAGGTGGGGCCGGACCTCGACGACAGCTGTGCCACCACCACCGGATCGAGAAGGCGATGAGGTTCCGTCCAAGATCACGTCCAGTCGACGAAGAGGACGGGTCCGTGATGGCCAGATCTGACGGTGGCGCCTTCCAGATCTAACGGATCACTCAAGATCGGGACGACTGGAGACATCAATGGCGGTTTGTAGCAGATCAAAACCGCTCGGGTCTTCCGACTAGGACGATGGTGAAGTGTTTGAGAGGACCCAATCCGGAAACATGCAGAGCCGCTGGTGTTGGTGAGCTGAAGTGTACGAGAGAGCCATGAGAATGATTAACTTGGTGGAAAGAAAAAAGGAAAAAAATGGAGGCATAGCCTCAGGTTCCTTAAATCGGTAATTAAATTGGTTCACAGTCCATTTATTCAGACTCTATTTTTTAATCACCAGATTTTTTCACAGTCCATTATTTAATCACCAATTTATTCACAGTCCAGTTTTTTGGAGAGCTATATGGTAATTAAATTGGTGATTAATTGATAATTATATAATTTAGGGGTTGTTTGGTAATTATTTGATTAATCTGGTAATTAAATTTATCTAAAAATCTTAAAATTTTAATCTATACACAAAAAAAATTAGTTAATTTTATTTTATTTTTAGAAAATTTATATTTAATATTATGTCAATTTTTTAGCTTTACATAATAATTATTGTGTGGTTTTTTTATTTGGGGGTAAGCCTACTCATGGTTACCACATCTCCAATCTACACTTTCAAGTGGTATCCAAACACAACATATTGAAACTCCTCACTTACGGGAGACAAAAACCTACGTATCCAAACACATTTTGGAAAGTGAAATGCATTGAAAGTGATATGCATTACATCGTGAGGAAAGTGCTACTTTCACACTTTCGGAGACCTCCCACGATCCAAACAGGCCCTAGGTGTCTATTCTTACGTTCGAAAATACCATTTTTGTTGTGGTGTGTAAGGACAAGAGAACTCATGAACAATTCCTATCAATCAGAAACTCATTAAAAGAACTATTGAAATATTCTTTAGCATTATCTTTTTCAAAGGATTTAATAGTTTTGCCGAATTACATTTGGGTTTCCTTAAAAGAAGATTTAAAGATGAATAATATTTCAGAATGATTTTTCATTAGAAAAAGCCAAATTACACGTGAAAATGCATCAAAAAAAGATATAAAATAAAAGAATCTAAATTTTGACTCAACGTGACATGACCCATAAATGTCTGAATGTACAATAAAAAATATGATTCTCTCTTTATTGAACTGAATATGATAGATGATGATGTTTACTTAACTACACTACTCACATTTGATGAAGGACACATTACTTAAACTAGGAACAAGTTTCTTTAACTTCTGGAGGAAGAGTGTCCCAGTTGAGAATGCAACTCCATAGGAGATGTATTACCGAGGGATGTTGCGAAAGCATAAAGAAATTCCAAATGATGTAGACTGCCACTCACGCCCTGTGCCAATAATCTTTTGTGCTCTAAGTTCCTGGAAAATGTAGTTAACAAAAGAAAATTACTGAATAGTTCAATGACTTAGTGTTTTGACTTGTAATAAATTGCAAATAAATTTTGGCATATATAAGGTAAAGGATAAGGATAGGAGGCATGCATATGCCCAACCCACCAACACGAGAGATACTTCCATCAGCCAAAGTGACATTAGGAAGATGATGTGAAAGTGGACAATACATGATTCCCTCATTATATGATGAGTTGCACCTGAATCAATAACCCATGAGTAGGAAGCCGAAGAAGATAGGCATACAAAAGGATTACATGCTTGGGCTAAGGTAGCATGTGAGGACAAGACGACTGAAATGTTGGCTGTATCTGTTGTGTTGCTTGAAATTTCTAAAATGATTGATACTTTGCAAACTCCTTCGTCTGAAACATTGACACTATTCGAGGAAGGAGAAGTGCCTTGTGTAGAGACAACAGTGACATTTGATGTTTGGCTTACCATATAACTCAATAAGTTTGGTATATGTATCTTCTTTGGAACAATGCAAATTTTAGTTCACTACTACCATCAATTTATTCTCGACCAAATCCATGACCACCAGACCGGCTACCTCCACGAGAGAAGCGTTCTGGGCCTCGCCCACCTCTGGCAAACAGAGGAATAGAGTGACCAAAGGAATATATGGCCAATGTAGAGAGGTCATCATGAGAAGAAGTATAAGATCTCGCATGTAAGATCTTTTGAAGGAGGTGGAAGGTTTTCAGAAGAGAGTTAGCAAATGTTCCACCAAGATAAACGGTTGAGCTACATAGTATGTAGGGGATAGGCTACCAAGGAAAGTCAGAACCATGAGTTGGTCCCTTTGCAATTGCATTTTCTTTACGTCACTTTATATAGGGAACAAGGTTATCCTTGTTCCGCCAATTTGTTAAAAGTCCTCATGATATGTGCTAGTGCGTGCCCTCCTAGGTCGGCGCTGAATAAGTCTTGAGTGACATCATATGCCATGGATAGGATATTATTGTCCAAGTAGAGAGTTGACAAATAATCTCATAGTTTACATACCGTGCTAGAGTGGGTGCTAGAGTGGATGACAAGGTTCATAACGGCTCCATAACGTTGATCAATTGAGTGTAGATTAAAGCATCATCCTGGCGCCATGCATCGAGAATTGGATTAGATGGGCTCTTGGTGAGATGAGAACCTTTACCACGTCCAATGAGATTCATTTCAATTATCCGCTGCCCATGCAGATAATTGTCACCATTTAATTCCTGTCGATAATCTTGGTGGGAACAATTTAAGGAAGAACAACATTTCCTGATTAGGCGAAACTTTTCGCATAATCATCGATCATTGGAAAAAATATATTTTTTGAACAAAGAGGAAGAAGTCGGCGTTCTTAAATTGGGTTCTTAATACATGAATATAAATAATAAAAGGAAAAACATTCCCCCCCCCTTTTGACCTTATTTTTTTTCCTTTTGAGACTAGAACCTTATATAATGAAGGCCCAATTTTATGGCTTATCTAATCGGACCCCTATCTGGAAGGCCCAGATGTAGACGTCAATGTCGTGAGAGGAAGAGATGTCGGGGTCGACATTCTTAAGAGGCAGTATGCCTTCATCGAGTTTGGAGAGGATGTGGCATTGTTGAGAGGCGTATGAAATGTCCTCGAGGAAGGCGGTAGACGGATAATGGTATCGGCGAGGAATATTTTTGGAGAATGAATTAAGGTTGGGATTGAATGAATAGCACTTGATACCATGATACAAGAGAAAATAGGAAGAGAATTTGAGTAGTTATCTAGATAAGAGTACACTATTATAGCTTTTGGGCTAGCTAAAGATAAGAGAAATATCATGAAAATGGATTGTAAGTAAACAAACTAACCATCATGTAACAACCTAACAAACTAACTATCGTGTAACAACCTAACAACATAACAATTCCTTTATCACAATACTACATATTGATTATATTCATCAATACTTGTATATTTGAAGAGCCCGATATGGTTGTCTTATATTTAATTTATCCCCGAAATGTCGTCCGTCGTCTGATTTCTAATACCTTGATTTTGGTTCATATCATACTCTGATTTTAACTTATGTTGTCATCAAAATGGTGTAATAAAGATAGTGTTTTGTTGGCAATACAATCAAAATGAATATGCGGGTAATAACATTATGTATTTAGTTCCACATTAGCGAATGGCATAAACATCCCAGAAAAAACTAAGAGGCTGTTTGGTTGCATGTAAGTAGTGCTAGTGCAACACTTTCATCATTTGGTTTGTCGTAAGTTACACAAGTGCCGCTGGGACAAGTTAGCTAGGCAAGCGTTAGTCCATGACAACTGGAATCAGAGCGAGGTTGTGCTTGGAGCCATGACATCCTCAAAGATTACTGACCCTAGGAAAGTTGACTGATGATCAACCTAAGAAGAGGTCAAAGTCACCGGAATGTGTGGGAGAATTGAAGCTCAATGTGGAAGAATTAGGGGCTTGTATTGCCAATTACTGCAACAGGACATTTTCAAGACCTCGTCCAAAATTTGCAGCTTTTGGTTGCAGCTAAAAGGCCGCAACACCACTTACAACAACGTTTATTACACCATTTCCTCTCCTTCTCTTTTCTCTCTTATTCAATATCGTTAAGTCCGGGCCAAACAACTTTCTATTTACAGCAAGGATAGTTGCTACCAACCATCCTAACTGCATCATTCAAACATTGGATTTGTAGGCAACCAAACAGCTCCTAAATGACTGTCATATATTATGCTGCCTGCACATGTCAAAAAACTGTTCATCTGTTTTCAGTTTCTTGCCTTTAACTTAAGAAATATGTATGAATCATTTCTTAATAAGTTATGACCTTTATAAATGCGTTTTTTTTGTTATAATCAAGTTACGCTAGTAGTTTAGCCCCTTTAACTTGACTTTTGCTAGTACTCTTGTATTGTCCAACGTCTGAAGGAATAGAGTGAGGTAGTATTAAAAATGGTCAAGGTTCCCTCTAATGGAGGGTCAGGATGTACTCAGCCTTATGCCCAATATATGGAGGCTGTTTTGGGGACTGAAATAAGCATCCTCCAGGATAAAAATATTATAGTCCAATTCAGTTGAAAGTTGGCATGCCATTTTTTATACAATTTTTACATGTATAGCATGTTACAGTCCCAAGAGAAAATGATTAAGTGAAGTATGTTTGAATCTGGAACATGAACCAGTACCGGATGTCCAGTCATGATTGGTATGAAAAAGTCAGGGCATCTGTATCTAATATTATGGGGAACTCAACTACCTCAATAATATTGTAGTTTCGCAAACTGAAAGTTTTATAACACTATATTAAGAAAATTCCACTAATGGATGGGAACTCTTTTTTGATCTTTTTTTTCTCATTTATTCTATTCTTCTCTATGGCTCTATGCACAGATACCTCTATATCTCTAAATATTCTATATCACTCACAACTTTCTCTCTCTACTGACTTTACACAAGACCTCAACTTCTCCTTGTATGGAGTAAGCCAGCCGAAGCAACTACTTTCTCTATGGCAAATAAAACTAAAAAGATACCTATATTAAGTATTTGGAGACTCCTTTCTTAGGAGGATTAGATTATTAATTTTAGTTAATAAAGCATCACATGAATGATGGTTCTATCTTTCTCAAGGTAGTAAGAGGCACAAAGCGCACTCGAGGCACAAAGGGTCCATGTCGTCTAAGGGGGCAAAGGTGCACGTCCGAGCGAAACGAGGTACAAATAATAGAAATACACAAATAAATAAATTAGTAATGTAATAAATAAAACTAAATAACATATTAAAACCACAAAAATATGTTAAAACATAACCAAGTGAACTAACAGAGCACATAGCACTCAACAGAACTAACAAGAATTTGTATTCTCCCTACCACGCTTTTAGTAAATTTTAGTTTTTCAAGTTCAACTGTAGCAAACTTTGACAACCGTGTAAAGGGCTACCTTCCTCCCATCCCTCCTACTTGTATGAGGTAAGGGCTATCTCTCCGCCTCAGTTTTTGTTTAAAAATATATATATATAAGGCGTATATTTTTTTGGTTGCGCCTTGTTGAAAGGCACGCCTTGGGTGCTCCCAGAGAAAGGGCGCCTCGTCTAGTAAGGTACGAGGCACATATACTACACCTTGCTCCGAGGCGCGCCTTTGACTACCATGATCTTTCTCTACATGGTAATAGTATCTTTCATTAAATGGTATCAAAGCAGGAATTCTAAATATTGTCTCCTACTTTCCACCAAAATATTTCCCCACCACTCCTCTCTTGAAAGGGACTAAGAATCTTATGCATCTCTTTTAGTCCCACGTCTAATAATGTAGTATGGGGACCTCGAACCTCGTATAAATAGTACCTTAACAAAGCATCCCATAATTCTCCCTTTCTCTACAAGATTGATCTCCCTATGGAGGAGGGTTGATGGTATTCTCCAATTTTTGGAATAGCCTGTCTCTTCTCTTTCATTTCCCCTTCCTTCAACCACAAAGAAGAAAATCTTGCTTTCTCTCTCTGGTCCTGAGAAAGCCCTCCAAATTTTGTTATCCACGAAAATACGTAAAGCGTGGACTCCATACCATGTTGCATCTGTAAATTGAAAGCCTACTAATTGGCCCTTTTCTTTTCTTTTCTTTTTTTTCTTCTTCCGGCGGAGTGAAACTTCACTGAGATGTTGTAGGCTTTGTAAACTATCACTTGTTTTTATATATATCAAGATTAAATCTCTTGTTCGTGATTTGATTAATTTTTTAAATGTCTGTTTCTCTCTCAACCAATATGGATTTCAGGAAAAAGTATGTCGCATGCCCAGATGACAAGACTTTCCGTTACATGGCAAGCATATATAGTCAGTCTCATTATAATATGTCCTCGAGTACTGAATTTGCTGGTGGGATTACAAACGGGGCTCAATGGTATTAGAACTGTGCAAATAAATTCTTTATGCTCTTCCGGAAACCCTTTCTTAATTCTTAGTAATGCTATTTGTTCCGCAAGTGAACTTTTTGTTCGTTACACAATTGAATTTATCAAATTCTGTTTAGGTATCCTATATATGGTGGTATGCAAGACTGGAACTACATACATGGAGGGTGTCTAGAGTTAACTCTGGAAATTAGTGATGACAAATGGCCCAGAGCAAATGAGGTTCGTTCACGCAGTGTTACTTTTTGTCTCTGTTTTCCTGATAAACTTGACTTGAATTTCTTATAGTCTCATGTCTCTAATTAGAATACAGATACATGTATTGCTGATATGTTTTGGGATATCTCCCAAAAATTAGATATACACCTTTAACAATAATATCAGTGAAAGACTCGTTACTTTAGTTAGAATACAGGTACCTTTATGCTGGAGGGAAAATGCATATTTGCTTTATTCTTTTATAGGATTGGATTTAAATTTTAATTATAGATGGAATCTAAATCCAAATTTGAATTTTAGTTGATCCTCAAAAGAAAAGAAAAAAAAGCCAAATATGCCTTTTCGTCTTGCATCATACCTTCAATCCACATTACTAATATATGTGAGACAAATATATATTAGTGGATAATAGAGTATTACTATCACTAATAAAAATATATTTTAAACATCCTCATAACAGCCAGAACCATCTAACAAGTGTAATAGTTGATGGAAGTCGGACAATATTGGGGTAGATATGGGCAAAGTGAAATATACCTCACTATTTAGAGAAATAATAAGAGCTCAAAGAGAACTCCTACCACCAATGGTAGTCTACTGATTTTGAAGGCAGTTTACTGTAAATTTTCAAATGTAAAAGCTTAAAAGTACAGTTCTAAATGTTCACGACATATAACATTTGGATAAATTAATTACCAAAAAATTATATGAACAATTTATACGAGATTTAGATCTACATGTACTCACATACGTGTGTATTTTGAAGTTTCTATCACCACAATAAACCTGAGTTGTAGTGATGAGGGTTGAGGGTTATATCTTTCAATGGTTGTAACACGCCTCGAGGCATATTTTGGGCAGAGAGCTAGATTCACGCATCAATATAATTTTTATAATATCTACCTTTTTCACTTTATTTATTTTTTCATTGTGAAAGCCCAAGTTGAATTTAGTTCACAGATGAGTTTCATATTTACTCAATGGATGAGTATAGAACAGGAGAACTGTTGATCTCCTGCGAGACACTGCTGCTGGAGACAGTTGCCATCCCACGGGAGCTTGTTCAGCGGGGAACTACTGACAGCAAGGCACACGTTCCCGTGAGAAGCGCAGAATGTAAACCACGTGGCTTTCCACCAACTCTGAGGATGTAATGTCCCATTAATGCAGCCGCCCACATGGGCTGCGGTTGCTTTGCAGGATATAACATTCATCATTAATGAGGCAACACCTCGTAGGACAAACGTCCTCGTTAATGGGGCCGTAACAGCCCTCTTTAATGAGATGGCTGCGCATCGGTTGGCGTGCTTCAGCATTACACGCTACTCTGTGCAGTGAGAACAAGCTTGGCCGCATGATGTGGTTCCACTAGAATACCCAGTTCAGCAGGACCACGTGAATAGCTTCATTATTGTTCTGCGAAGCATAAGCTTCATTGCTTTTGATTAGCAGGGAATGGCTTTGCTGCCTCTTCTGCGAGATGATGGTTTCTTGGCCTCGATTTTGCGAGACTATGGCTTCATGACCTATGCCTTGCGGGATGGCTTCGCTGCCATGTTCTATGAGGATGGCTTCACTGCTACGTTCTGCAAGACTGACTTCACTACCATGTTCAGTGAGACTGGCTTCACTGCCATGTCTCGCAGGACTGGGCTTCACTGCTACGTCTTGCAGAACTGAGCTTCACTGTTGCTGTCTTGCGAGAATCGATTCTCTCGCAAAACTGTCATTTTTGAGGATCGACAAGAACTCTAATGGAAATATAGACTCTCCTTGACCACACCAAAATTAGAGCAAACTCAAAATCATGCTTGTCTTGACCAAGATTCTGGCTCTGTGGAATTTTAGTCCCTTATTTCCATCAGTAACATTTACCAAGACATTACACATAGCTACTTTTTGGTAGTAGATTATATAATGGAAGACCTTTTATATCTGTAACATCATATGGATTGACCTACATTTCAGCAACCATTTTACTTCCTGCCCTTTTGATCATCTGTGTAAGATTCTTTTCTTTTCAATATGTATAAGATGAGCAGTACTTGATATATTTAACATGGTTTAAATAAATTATAGTACAATGAATCAATGATTCTTTCTTTCGTTCTGGATCTTTCACTTGTTAGTTTGGCATGCATAAATGAAATCAACTTATATGTCTGTGTTTCCAGGACCTACAATTTGGTATTTCCCCTTAACTCCCATTGCTTTATACTTGCAGCTTCCTATCCTCTTTGAGTACAACAGAAAGAGTGTGCTGAATCTTGTTGCAAGTCTTGTTAAGGTAATTTCATAAATGATCTTTACTAGTGAGTCACTCTTGTAGACGATCATCACTCTTCATTTCTTATATGTGTACATGTATTACATCTATAATAAATCTGCAATCTGTGTAATTGTATCGACTATTTTTAGAAGATAAAACGTGTCTCCAGATGTTAATATTTACTGTCATGAAAATGTCAGACTACTGGATAACTGGATAATGATATAAGAGTGCTGATATCAAACCGTTGGCATTAGAAAATTAGATAAGACTATAAGAGTAATACATAAACTATTTTGTGACTTCAATTTGGTTTACTCATCTTGTGAGTCACTGAAATTGGATATGTGAAAGCTCCTAGCAGGTTGTTGTATGTTTTAATTAATTAATTTCATATATTTTGTACTTCACAGTGCTCAAGATGTATGTGGATATACCTAATGAAAGTTTGTGATAAATGTGTTCAGCACGATGCTGTTTGTAGAAGTACAACTGAGGGTTCGAATCTGTACTATTAAACCCTTCCAAGATATTTTGAATCTTTTACCGTCTTTTCGTCTCTATTTCATTTATATCGATGACATAATGTTCAAAAGTTGAATATAAATCTATTAAAGGAGCCTTTCAGGATATCCCATAGTCGAAAACAAGAGTCCAGATCCTACTATTGTAGTATGTGACTGTCATGCTTCATGAATTAGAAGAGTTTCCACTAATATTATTCTCTATTCCCATTGAGTAAAAATAAAAAAAGCACCATGTCAACACTAACACTGAGTGTAAATCATAAGGTAATGAGCGCATGATTGTTTAATAAGGAGAAGAAAAGAGACAGCCCACAAGTGTTCAATCCAGTGAGGCACATTGTCTCGAGACCGAAATGATTCTTGTAATGCCTCACTTATTCCATCTTAAACCCAATCCTATGATCTTGATATTTGTCGTGAAAAAGAGGGAATAATGCAACAACAAACCCTTTATCCCAAAATTTTGGACGGACTTGTTCTTCATAGAGATCCAACAGTCTTTTATGCTAGCTGTTGTCTACCTAACAACCTCCTTTATCTGGGCTTCTGACCTACAGTGGAACTATAAGACAATAAGTACAACACAGGCAGAAAGAAATAATAATGGGACTTTAGATGGACCCCTATTTATATATTGGAGATTAAGGTCCCCTTACTACATAACGGATGTGGGACTAGAAGAGATCGACTAATAAAGGACTAAATAAAAGACTACGTAGTGTAAGCCCCCTCCGCACGGAGCATTACGCTAAAGCGTTGACTCAGCGAGTCGCGTTGACCCAAGGAAATGTATCGATGCGAATCGATACGAGAGTTACGTTGTCCCGAGCAACGCATCGAACTAAGTCGATGCGAAGAGTTGCCTTGTCCCGAAGAATGCATCGAGTGAAATCGATGCGAAGCGCCGCGTTGCCCCGAAGGATGAGTGCGTTGAATCGGCTCGAAGATTCTAATAATCGAATCGGCCAAGGCGCAAGTCCGAATCGATGCAAGTATTGATTTTAGTTGGTTTCGTGTGCAGGTTATACGTTGACGGTTATACGTTGACGCAAAAATATTAGAGGTCGATCTTTTGCCATATTTAGTAAGGGGTCCGCGAAATCAAATTGTCGCCTTGCGACGGGCAGGCTGAGCGTTGGCACGGTAAAGCTAAGTGTCGGACGTATAATTCAATGAAGCACGAAGTGTTCGAATGGCTAAGTCAGGAGAGTGGCCGTGCAACGAAGTTAGGGAATCGAGCCGTATCGGCTCGGCGAAACGACAAAGACGTATCGACACAAGGTGGGAGGATTGACTCTTCTTTTTACTCCTTCATGCGATAAGTCAAATATATCATGTATGCTAAAAGTTAACCTATCGACGCCACGGGCGTGGTCTGATCGGAAGGTAAATCGTAGTGTGAGTTCGAACACTAAGAACAATTGAAATGATACGTGCATTCTATGCACGAGTCGCTATGGAACATTGGATATCGCAAAGGCGAGTGCCTCGGTGCGCAAGCCGTAAGAACATGGGATAATTGTACTCGGCGAGTGCCTTAGTGCACGAACCATACCGTGCCTTTGCGCACGAGTTAGAAGGCTAGAACATTGAAAGACAATAGGCGAGCGTCCTAGCGCGCAAGTCCCGAACATTGAACACTAAGTTATAGAACTTGGGAATACGGTTGAAACGTGCCTACGTGCACGAGATAATAAAAGATGGCTTCGTTGCGAAAGAACACAGTTGTGGCATGAATGTACAGAACTGTTCATACGTGGCATGATGCCTCGAAGGGTATTTGAGACCTTCGGGTCGTTCGGTTGACGAGCATTGAGTTGAGGCATGATGCCATCGAACATCGAAACGAAGTACGAAACGAAAGAACATAGAAAGTTAAATGGAAGAAATGCGAGATGATAAGTCTGAGTCTCGGACTCAAGACTATGTTTGGTTGTTTGAATTTGATTGCTTGAATAATAGGGCGTTGCATGGTCGAATAGGATTGGCTCGAGATTAAATGTGATAATAACTCGTGCACGAGTGTTTTCCCCAAAACGGTTAAATGCCGAGGAGCGCCCCGGAACCGATTGGCCGCGGATGGTTCGAATAATCTTTGTAGGTGCACATCTTTAATGCGAGTAGCGCTCTGCTTATTGATGGGAAAAGCTGTAAATGTTGGTATGCAGCGGGAACGTTTCGGAGTAGGGACCGCAACCCACCCGTTAAACGCCGGGCAGTCCGACCAAATATCGAGAAAAGAGAAAAGAAAGTAAGGAACTCCTTTAGTCCATTCCGGCGCGGATACGCCAACGGCCCTCATATAGCTAAGGAACGATGGGTTGAAAGTGTAGGCGCGTATGCGTCCCGCATATAGATCCTACTTAGAGATGCACATATAACATGACAGGAAAGGAATGAGGCATATTCACCTTGCGTCAGTGCAAGGGACGCAAGGGCGAGTGCGTCGACTTGGTAAGCCACGAATCAAACACGAGATTGGTTGTTTGTTTGCCTATTCAATTCGATAACATGCTTGCTATGCTAACATGCTTTACGCTTTCGAATATGCCATGAAATCGACCCTAAGGAGAACATAGCAAGATCATAAGCTAAGTTGCATGATTCAACATAAATATTACAATGTCGGTTTGGAAAGAAGATCTTTGTATCAATACATGCGAGGACGAACGTACTGATCCCCTACCAGCTTCATGCAGGGTGCAGGGAATGGATGGCTCGCGGCGAAGCGTTGCTTGAACGTGTTGAGGCTTGGAATGTCGAAGCGCATTGAAGCGTGCGATCGTATTGACGCTCGGATATGCAACATGATTGATGCGGCCGAGATATAGAAGGCATGATGTATGGAACGGTGAAATCCTTTGTGAGCAAGAGAGAACCCGAGTGTTGTAGCCAATCTGGCATATATTGTTAGGCTATCGAAAGCCGTTGTAATCTTAGTTTCGGATATCAATAAAGAGAATTGTTTCGTATACTCTGTTTCCCTTTCGTTGTTAATATCGAATCAAAAGATAACCATTTGAGAACTTGTCATCTTGCCTTGCACGAGCGCAACTCTAGGCTCGTGCTGCATCACGCCCCCTGCGAGGGTGATGATTCGGGTGATTCCGGGTCGGGGCGTGACAAATTGGTATCAGAGCTCTAGGCTCAATTTTCTGGACGCTTGCTTCGTTTCAATTCCAAAGAGTTGTCCACCACCAATCGAAACCACTCTTGACTCTACTCAATGCCGCACTGGATGTTCCATACAATAAGTCTAATACAAATCGTGAAATTTTGCCGCATGTGTTTTTGAAATTTCATGATGTTTGCTAAGTAAGTCGCGAAGGGTATATTGCATTGAATGCAACGAGCCGTAAAAATGTTAGTTGTTGCAAGTGCAACAAATTGTGAAATACGATTTGAGATACTGTTGCAATGTAACATGTTGAAAGAGAAATAAAATGATGCACGATGTGCAACGAGTTAATGTGAATATGCGTTAAAATGAAAGTGATAAGCCAATGCCGAATGTGTTGAACGGATTGGGCATAGACTTTGAAAAGTCGGAAATAATCTTGCACGAGGTGCAATGGATATTGGAAATGAATCGTTGCACGATGTGCAACGCGTGTCGGAAGTAAAATTATTGCACGTGGTGCAACACATATTAAATTAACTGAAAATTGCTGAGAAACCTAATTTCGGGGTGGGCTTTTATGAAATGCCCACCCGCTGGATAAGTTTTATGAAATACCCAGAATTAAGTATTTTCACGTTAAATATTCCAAGATTCCTTTTAGATGCCATCCGCTGGAAACTGCTATTTTTATAATACCGAAACTACCCCTCCGCGCGAATTGGTTATCTATATGTATTTGAATTCAAAAAACTCAGATCTGGATTGCGATTTTCGTCTTCTGCTTCTTCACGAAAAATCTGAATTCCATTGCTCTCATCTTCAGCAGAGATCGCAAAGATCGTTCGTAGTTCGGTGTGCTTTTCTTCAGTCGAACTCAGATCATCGCTCGTCATCATCATCATCTTCATCGTGGAGACATTTGAAGTTTTTCGACGATTAGGTCAATTGTTGAGAGAAGATCTTTCTTCTTCTTTTCCATAAGAATTATCATCGTTTTGAAAGAAGAACGAAACTTTTTATTCATGAAAAAACTAAATTACGTGGAGAATGACCATTCTCCTACGTTTTAACACTGTAAATAACCATTCTCCGTGTAAATTAACACGGAGAATAACATTCTCCGTGTAAATTAACACGGAGAATGCCATTCTCCGTGTAAACGTTTTAACACTGGAATGACCATTCTTCGTGATAAATTACACGGAGAATGGCCATTCTCCGTGTAAATTAAGACGGAGAATGATCATTCTCCGTGTAATTTAGCACGGAGAATGACATTCTCCGTTTTATTTAACACGGAGAATGGCATTCTCCGTGTTTCTGACACGGAGAATGGTCATTCTCCTGCGTTTTAACACTGGAATGCCCATTCTCCGTGATAAATTACACGGAGAATGGCCATTCTCCGTGTAAATTAAGACGGAGAATGGTCATTCTCCGTGTAATTTAGCACGGAGAATGACATTCTCCGTTTTTTTAACACGGAGAATGGCATTCTCCGTGTTTCTAACACGGAGAATGGTCATTCTCCTGCGTTTTAACACTTGAATGTCCATTCTTCGTGATAAATTACACGGAAATGGCATTCTCCGTGTAAATTAAGGCGGAGAATGGTCATTCTCCGTGTAATTTAGCACGAAGAATGGCCATTCTCCGTGTAAATTAAGACGGAGAATGCCATTCTCCGTGTTACTAACACAGAGAATGACTATTCTCCGTATAAGTTAAGACGGAGAATGACATTCTCTGTGCTACTAACACGGAGAATGACCACCCTCATGCGAAATTAACATTTTTCGTGTTCTAACACGGAGAATGTCCATTCTCCAGCATTTTATGGTCAGTTGAAACTTTGGAGGGCCATAACTTTTGACTGGGAGGTCGAAACGAGGTCTCGTTTGTCGCAAAATGAGCGTATCGTCGAGGAGACTGAAAGTAACCGCTTCACCGTTAGACGGCCTTCCGAAATTTTAGAATCGCAAAAAAAATGATGTTTGGACCTCCGTTTTAGCACTTTTACCGTTTGTTCCGGTCTTTCCGAAATTTTCCGACGAGTTTTTAAAGATTTTTGAGGAGAAAACCTAGATTCGAAAGTGAGCAGCGTATGGAAGAAGATGAAGTATCGAAACGTTTTTTTAAGAGCAGTTTCGTGGGTGTTTTCAATAAATTAAAAGGAAGGACAAAAGGGTCATTTGGAACCCGCTTTGGATAAGTTTCTCTAATTCTGGGCACGCGATGAAAGTTTTTTTAGCGGTGGGTTTTACATAATTTTTTTTTAGTTTTTGGGCATTTCATAAATCATCCCTTAAATTAATCGTTGCACGAAGTGCAAAGGAGATTGGAAATAAATCGTTGCACAAAGTGAAATGAAATGTCGGAAATAAATCGTAGCGTAGCACGATGTGCAACGCATATTGGGAGTAAATTTGTTGCATGTGGTGCAACGCACATCAAAATAAATTGTTGCACGAGATGCAACGGAAGGAATTGAAATCGTAAATCGATAGAACGAATCGTTCGGTTGCATACCAAACTTATGTTGGCAAACAAGAGAATTGACCGAGTTGTGTCGGATTTTGATAGAATCAAAGTTACGGTTGTGATCAAGCACGATCACTGCGGAAATCGTGAGTCGGAAGAGATTGTCGGTTTATACTAAGTATAGTGCGAGGGAAATGACTTAATTTTCGAGTGGTATATGCCATACCACGTAGGCGATGACTGACTCGATTCTGAGTGGTATATGGGATACCACTTGTGCGATGAATTGCATCGACGCGTTGTGAGAATTGCGGAAGGTTTGTCCCCAACGGACAGGAGAGTACCGAGACTCGATTGGAAATTTGTATGACGATATGTTGATGCAAGTGTTCTTCGAATATCGGTTGGGACGATAGGCGAGACTCGTATCAATGAATGATACGTCGGACGAAATTTATAAGTCGGTCAGACGACCGAGACTAGCGGAACGATTATGCCTTGAAGCAATAATCGGACCGACGGGAAAGGGAAACTCGAACTTACAAATGAGTCGCACGACCTGCGATCTCGATAGAAATGTTGGACGAGACGAATCGAATCGCGCGACTTGCGATCTCGATAGAAATGTTCGGCGAGGCGAATCGAATTGCACGACTTCCCATTTTGATAGAAATATTGGGCGATGCAAATTGTAATCGAATCGCACGATGTGCGACTTCGGTGAAGAGTTGGTTGACGTGAGTAATCGTGCCTAAGAAATAGTTGGTTACGTTACGACGAAACTCATTTGAGTACGACTGAAAAACACGCAAAACTCAGAGGGCGAGATCGTATGACTTGAGGGTTCGATGTTGGATAATCGGTAACTCAATTACGCGATCGAAGTATAGCGGGATGCGGCGAATCGGAAAACGAGTTGATGCATATGGAAAAGTTTGTTGCGAACTTGGAAGTATGCAATACAAGTTGTCGATGTTGAAACGGATTCAAAGTTGACCCTTACGCTATCGAAATTGATACGACGTATTGAGATCGATACGAAGGGAAACGTAAGCACGATGCGAGAATACAAAATGGAGAACGCCTTGCGCTATCAAAATTTTGTAAGTAACGAAACGAGAAGCAACGAACTGGGTGATCATGAACTTTGTGATTAATCAAGACGAGACTTAAGTCATCGACGATTGCTCGATGCGTATAGTATCTCGTGTGTCGACCCGCAAAATAAAATAGACTCGAACTCGATACGAGTGGATGATTCGTAAATTGTGGAATCATCAATGATAGTGCACGACTCTACTCGGAGGATAGTTGCGCATCAGTTGCGCCGATAGAAATGGTTTGTCCAAAATTGGATAGTCGCGTAGAAACCGTCGGAATGTGATTTGGCTTCGAAATAAGATATAGCATGGTTCGTAGTAAACTGTCCTTCGGTGATGATCCACAATTATCGAGCGTAGCTTCGGGGCAGCTGACCCTAGAAGACTTGACCGCCAAATCAAATTGAATGTTGCAGACCGTAAGATGACCCAAGCGATATCGTATGAGATTGCATCGATAACAAATATAACATGGTGCATGACGACGATAAGTCTAGGCGATTGAAAATTGTTGGAACATCTTTCGATTGAGAATGGTATAGTTAGATTTTGAGTATTCGTCGGATGGATGCTTGAATGGTTATGTTGGTCGACGATCGAACGAGAAATTCACCAACGAACTTGGTGATACGTGTGTATACATTAATGACATAAACTCAATTTTTTTTAGGTGTCCTTTCTCCAAGCCCAAAGCCATCCAGCCGTTCGAGTGAAGGATTCGAACCCTAGATCTGTGCTCGGACGACCTCCCGCACTACCTAGACTAGTGCCTTAGGGACTAAACTCAATCTTTTTTTTTTTGAGGTGTCATTTCTCCAAATTAGGTCGTGGCTCAAAGCCACCCAGCTGCCCAAGGAAAAATTCGAACCCGGAACATGTGCTCGGACGGCCCCCGCACTACCACTAGGCTAGTGCCTTAGGGACGAGACTAAACTCAATCTTGATTGCACGAAACAACATGTCAAAATATTTAATATCACAAAATAAATGTAACATAAAACTTCCAAATACATGAAACATAATTATATACCACATAATTAAATGCAACAGGAAAGGAAATGATTTTTGCTTGATCTGCCAACCCTCGTTAACGAATATAGAGATTACAAGAAGCCTTAGTTGGTTTGAGACACGAATCATACAAATACATGATTTGAGAAGAACAAAAACATACGAATGAGAAAATAACAACAACGATGGAGTACTAAATCATGACCCATTCATTTCGTCAAAGTCGACTACACGAATCGCCGTGGACAACAAATAATTTTCAATAAATTCCCCTTCGATCTCTTCCACATATTTCCTTCTAGTAAAAACTTGCTAATTATGTTAATTAGGTTACAATGGTTGTTATCCCCATGGCCGGCTCCAGAGGGAGGCGGGCTAGGCAGCTGTTTAGGACCTCCTCATCCGAAAGAGCATCTATTTTTTCGAATTTTTAATTATTTTGTACTGGGCTAAAAAGAAACTATAGATTTGGAACAATCCATGGTTGTTTAAAGAAGAATTAAATAAAACATTAAAAGAGAGAAAAAATATTGCGCTCTTCTCTCTCACACTTTCCCACTAAAAATCTCTCTCCTAAGGAAAAAAAAAGGTCTCTTCCTCCCTCAACAAACATGTCCATGCAATTTTTTATCCTTTTTAGTTTCAAATGTATTTTATTTTGTCTTGTGAAGTTTTTAATATTAATTTTAAAAATATCGGAAAGAAGCGCATAAGTGAAGGAGATCACAAAGTAATATATTTCATTACTTGTAAATAAAAATTATATAGAAGGATAAGGGTCTCATTTTTGGGACATATTTAGGACCTCCAAATTGCTAGCCGCTCCTGAACTTAACCCTAGATAAACAAAAAAGTATATAATTCAAAATTGTATTAGCTCTAAGGTTGGGTATTTATAGACCACAGTCAGTGACCATGTGGAACTATCTACAATAGTATAATCTAATACCCCATTATTGGACGTTTATATTACGGAAAATGTTAAATCTACAACCAAATGTTTATAACATTCTTACAACCTCTCTCTCCCACCCTTTACACATGGGTCCCACCTCCTCTCTCACCTCCTGCTACGTGGGCTCCACCCGACCCCACCACTTCCCCTCTTCCTTCAATCGAAGTCCAAAATGTGATGGTTGTAAGAGAATTGTATGTATTGGTTGCAGGCATAACAAAACTCTTATATTACTAGTCACATTGCACGTGCAAAAAAAAAAAACTCGAATATTATTAAAAAATTAGGTACGGATATTTTAATTCTATTAAAAAAAATTAAATTAGATTTGACATATTTTTATTAGAATTTGTTGTAGTCATGTTTTTATAATTTTGAATATGTGTTTAGTTAGATATTTCATGTACCTATTTTAAATATAATTTGAATATTAAATATATTTTAGGATTTATATATGTCCAGAAAGTGAGAAGGGTTTTAGATTTTAGTTTTTTCCCCCCTTAAAAAACGTGAGAAAATACATACACAATATTAAAAAAAATTGTCCAGTTTATTACTATTAGTTAATGGAGAATATACATACAATTCAGATTGTTCATTCTTTAGCCGTTTTCAATCCGCATTATAATAGTAGAGATGTGTAAACAACAAAATTTATTATATACACTATATAAACATATCTTTATTACTACTAGTAAGTTCACGTGCGTTGCACGTAAAATATTTTTTTATGACATAGTTGAAAATAGTTCAAGTATCTAAATATATTTGAATTTAGATTTGTTAAACAATTTTTAAAAATTAATATTTTTCATTGTAAATTAAATTTTAAATTTACTTTTTAAACACTTTAGAATATATATATATATATATATATATATATATATATAGTATGAGAGAAAGATAGTATTTTTATCCGTAATTTTTAATAAATAAATGGTGATGATACACATACGGCTCCTTTCTGAGTCATTTTCAAGCATAATTGTAAAGAGTAGAGATAAATCGGCTTTAAAATGGCTCCAAATGAATGTCTAAGCCGTATATGTATATCCTCACATAATTAATATTTTTTTTAAATCCTTCAAACTACCCCCATATATAAAATTTAAACTATTTTAATATATTTGAACTAACTACAAGTTATTCTCTAAATGTATATGTATATATTCAAATTCTAAAACATATCTATAACATTTTAAATAAAATGTATCAAAATTATGTATAAACTATTTTACTCTTATTTAAAATTTTATCTAATTATTCATAATATCAGGAAAAAAATACTTATGGATAAACGTGAACGTGACGGTACTTATAACATTAGTATATTTGGAACTTGTATTCAGTGTTGAACTAATAAAGAAAAATGCTAAAGAGCGTGTAGTTTGTGATCGCGGACTGAGGTATCGCAACCGCATTCGCGTGGGGCCCCACCGCCAGTGTTATACCAATTAAAAGCCGTACGTGGACCGTGGACCAAAACTGTAGGCCAAAATGTGGTCCACGCAGCACTGTCGCTAATACAATTTCTAATAAAAGAGATTGTGTTAGGGATGAGGGTTTAATTTTTTTACTTTTATATTCATTATTTTTTGAATTATTATGTTGTGCCACCCCCATTTTTCGTCCATGTAAACCACCCACTTTGTCCCCTCCCCCCCTCCTCTGGCTGCACTCCACCACTCAGCCCCCCCGGGGCGCACTCCTCCGCTCAACTGCGCTCCCCTTTCGGCAGTCCTGCCCTTCAGCTGTGCACCCCCATCCCACCCCAGCGACCAGCGCATCCCCCGCTGACAGCTGCTGTCGCTGCTTGCTGATGCATGTCCTCCCTTCGGTCGTCGACGTCGAAGAAAGAGGAGAGTTTTTTTTTTCCGATTAATCTTGTTTAAAAAAGTAGGAGAAAGATATTAAGTTAGTATGTATCAAAGTTTAAAATATCTTTTATAATTTAGGTAAAAGGAAAAAAATGTGGTGTTTTATAGATTGCGAATTCGATTCAGAAATCTTAAAATAATTGACAGATGGAATCATAATGGGGTCAAGAGTGGCAGGCTCCAACAACCGATTTGGCCTGCTACATACGATGTACTCAACTCTTCTTCCGATTCATTTCATTGGTCCTACAAATTCCTCCTCTCCCTCAGCTAAGCCGCCACTTCAGAAACCCCTGAAAATTTTTTCCTCCTCTTCTTGATATCCACTTCCGCCACTTCCATCACTTCCGCCGATGGCTCAAGTTACAAGCCATTCAGTCCTCTCCCAGCATCCCTCCCCATGGCTGCACCAACAAATCACCATCTGGTAAAAACAAAAAACTCTCTCTCTCTCTATCTCTCTCTCGTATTTGCAAAATTGATGTCGCGAAAGGTTTCTTATTTAGGAAATTTGATTGCAGGAACGTCCACAATTTCGTGACAGCATTTGCATTGGGAAGAAATGGTCATACCCAAAGGTGAGAAATGTTGATTTATTAAAAAAATTTAATGCAGTATACATATTATTTGTTTAGTATAGGTTGATATCTTCCGATTTTGGTCGCGTTGTCGCGCAGGTAGGAACGGGTTCGAGCGTCCGCGATGAGAAGACACATTGTTCGGAGGACAGGTAGCAGCCACTGCTGTCGAAAAATCTGTTATTTGCTGTCGAAAAATATTTTATTTGTTAGTTTGATTCCAGGAGGATTAGATATTGAGATTCCATGGATTATGATTTTCCAATTTCGGCAATTTAGGATCTCTACCTGTTATAGTTAGTGAATCCATAAGCCGACCTTCGCAAAAGTTGGTGGCATTTAACTAAATCGGGATATCGGCTGATATTGCAGCCCAAGTTAGATATGTCTGCCGATATATTCCAAAAGGATAAAAGATGCATTTTGGTGTCGTATCCCTCCCAAAATCGATGTCGGTCGGCCAACAATGTGGTCCACTTCATCAAGCACCACGCAATTGACCTCTTTGGAGCATATTTCTTGTTGCATATTGGAGTAACTGAACACTACTCGCAAGCCATTATCCAATTAGGAGGGATTCACTAATATTTGTTTTGCTGAATTAGGCTCTGGAAATAATGATGCACATGTTGCCGTCGAACATTTTAACTGGGGAGATGTTGTTTCTCAGATCATCTACGTCGCCAACAACAAAGCCTATGTCCCAAAATGTTGTGGTCTATTACATTGAATCCTTTTCTCTATTCAGCACTCTTAATAGTCATGTCCTTTATAACATTAGCACATACAATATCCTTTTTGCTTGGCCCCGATCCAAACTTATTTAGGACGAGCTTGGTTCCAGCATTGTCTTTCAATACGATTATACTATTTATACAAATACACTCAGTTATTCTTATTGTTAACGTATTGCCAGTCACCCATCTCATTTCAGTATTTTCATTTCAACCATGTTTATCATATTATATATGTTGGTTTTGATATTTCCTTTTGATATGCAGCTATTAAAAGTGTACTCTCGAGCGGAGAAGATGATTCTCGTGGTAGTCATAATGGAAGTGGACTTCGGGGGAAACTAATAAAGTTGTTTTAGCGTATAGTGGTGGTTTAGACACATCTGTGATTGTCCCATGGCTCAGGTATATTTCTTGTATCTGAATAACTTGCTGAGATCTGAATATTGAGCTGAACTGATGTTATGAGAACACACAGATTTTATACTAAATAATTGTAGGTTATGTAACTATTTTCAATTGCCTAATAAAAGTAAGTTACAAATTATAATCATCGGATCATCATCTGCTTTGTGGAAACCAATTAATGAAGGCCAATGTATTAGTTATTATTACTTAGATTTACTTCTTTACACATAATTTAGCTTTGTTTTTGCACATAGTTTAGCTTAGTTTTTGACTTCTTGTTTACTCTTCACTAGGACTTTGCTAAACCGTAGGCCAATTTGTTTTTATTGTTTGAATTTGCTATGTACTAAAATAGTGAAAACATGTTGATGGTATATTAAGGGTTATGACTGTATCAATAGATCCATTGCACGGTTCAGCTCATTCAGTCATATGTTTGCTTATAAAATCCGATTGTGTGTAGTATTAGTACCTTACTTCTGTTATCTTTCTCCTAATCTGCTATTATTTGCTTGTCACAGGGAGAACTATGGCTGTGATGTTGTCTGCTTCACCGCAGACGTTGGCCAAGTATGTCACTGGTTACTAGAGTAACGTCATCTCAGTATAAATTAGCTATGCTCTGCAGTCCACATTTATTTTGGTTTCATTATATATCCAACAGTTTGGTGTTCTGTTCTGCTTGGACCAATGACCAAATTATGATTTGTTTAGTAAATTTCAAACTATTTTTACATTGTATTTAGTCCATAATCCACTGCATTTGAAAATGAAAAGGAATTTTACATACACAGGGGAGTAGGTGTTAGGCGACATGCTTAATGGTCTTTAACATGGTATCAAGGATCACAATATCCGGTATCGGAATCGGTATCGGACCTGTCCTATGAGTATCGGTATCAGCAGTATCGGCGGTTTCGGATCGGAGTATCGGATTTTTGGTATCGAAAAACAAATTATTCTGAATACATTATTAAAATTCTATAATTTTTTTAATTATATATTTAGGCATAATTTTAAGTATTTCATGTGTTATTTCTTAGTAATTTTGGAATTAAATGAAATAGTAATCACCTTTGCCGATTGGTTTACCTGCGATAGATAATTTTTCTTCTTTTACATTCTTTTACAACCTTATTATGCTTTTACACTCTTGTTGATTGGTCTTTCTCGTTCAATTTTCTTTGCTCAATTTACTGAAAATGAAACCCCGATGTTGGTATCGGTTAGTATCGAGATCGGTCGGTATCGGATCGGGACATGTCAAACCGTATTGGTATTGGTTGTATTGGATCGACATCGGTCAATACTGCAAACTATTCATGGTATTGGAGCTGCCCATGTTCATATCCCGTCTGAGGCGCATTTTAAGCAGATTTGACAAAATTAAACTGTTGCATGGATCCAGCTATCAACCCATAAAATGGCATTCGACCTGCGACGGCGCATTATAGCCTTCTGGGGTATTAGAATAATTGGAATATATTAACATCAACCCTCACCAGAACTCTCGAGCTTTTGGTGCAGTGACATTGTCTTTAACCCTATGGAACTGCTATTCTGTATCTTAATATGCTTCATGTTTCTCTAACTTGGTTGCTTCATTAGGCATACTTAAATTTGTTTCATTTCTCCCACTTTATAATATATAATTTTATTTTCATTTACTTCACTTGCACGCCTCATCATTGAGATGGATGGTCTTGAAAAGAAAGCCAAAGCCAGTGGTGCAAGCCAACTAATTGTGAAGGATTTGAAGGAAGAATTTGTGAAAGATTACATATTCCCTTGTTTACGTGTCCAGTTATTGCTAAGGTGATCTCCTTGTACTTCTCCTGTGTCTTTTCCTTACTAAAGTCTCTTCCCTATCTACAGACGGTTGGTTAATCTGTTGAAAGTGTCGGATTGTATAGATTCGGTTATCTGTTTATCAAATTTAACATATATGCAATCACATCAAATAGTTCTGCTTGCTAAATTTTTCTTTATTTCGTTGAACAAAAGAAACATAATGCATATTATGTTACTTTCTAGTTCTCTTATGAGCCTATATAGTTCAACAAACTAGAGCACTCTGATTAGGAACTAACCAAAAAAGCCTAAGTAATCATATATGTATAGATATACATTATACATAATGTAAGCTAGGCATATGAGGTAACACTGTACCCAAGGTAGGTAAGGTGTCAGCTTATAGTCACTATGTGGGCGGCTACCCCATGTATAGGTTGTACTATTGATCTCAATTCATTGTTTTAAATGTACTCCACACGTGTCCTATATTTGACCAACTAGCGGCCGACATATCAGTCTTGGGCCGCAATACTTGACCGATACCCAAATAGTAGAAATGTTGCCGATCTTTATAAAGTCGACTTAGTGGTGTTAACAACTATAACAAAATGGCATGTGCATAACCAGTATGCTTTTAGCCCGTTGTAAAACAGATAAATCCCTAAATTAGGATATCAAAAGTTGTATCCTCTCGATTTTTCTCTCATCTTCTACCGTTCTTTATATAAGATATTTATGTAAGGAGCCTGATATAGATGTCCGATATTATAATTTATCTCCAAATGGCATATGGCATTCATATTCTACATGTTAAATCCCAATCAGACATGAATGTGACATTCAATTTTTAATATCCTGTATCCATGCCTAAGGGGGCATTTGGAGTGGATACTGATTGGATTTGGATATATGGGTATTATTACCATATCCCTATTTTCTTTCAAGTAAAGAAGATAGATACAAATACAAGTATCTTTCATAAATAAAAATCAATAACTATATCTGACAAAAATGGATTTGAATCCGGATTGATATAAGAACGGATACGTATAGGATATAAAATAGATGGAGATGCTTTAATATAGGTTTAGTCTTGTATTAGTTAACTTATGTTATGTTTTACTCATATTTACTTTGAATATCATAGGTTTCTTTGTGAATAAAGGACAAAGTGGTGCCTAGTTGTAAACTGTAGAATAGAATTTGTATATATACCTATACAGATACTCCAGATAATGGGGTGGAAACCATACTGGAATCTATATGCGCCCCTATCCATGTCCCAACAGACATTATTGCTCAATTGTAAATTCCTTGTACCCAATTCTTACTCACGGATACAAATACTAAGACATGGTATGACATTATATGGACATGACGTTACAAGTTTGAAAAGCAAGGATACAATGTGGCAAGACTGTGATCATAAATAAGTATAGAAATAGCATATTAAGCTTTGTTTATTTATCTAACAATTACAATTTTAATTTGGATAACTTTCAATATTCCCACATTAAGGACCCCTGGGCGCGTATTACGTAATACCTTCTGCTTTTTCGTCTCTTAATTTTTTTTTCTTTCAAAAAAGGATAAAAATGCTCCTCATTAAAAAAAGGTCTTTGCAGGCTGTCCATCTATTTCATCTAGAGGACACAACACTTACTGTTAAAAAATAATAAATTATAATAAACACGGATAATTATGGCGATCCAGTTAACGATATCATAACTGGACGAAACTTACAATGTAGGCAAGTTCGACGTTGCGCATCCAATGACGCAAGTCTCATATTGATTCGAAGAGTGTTAAGAGAATAATACAAATTTTCGAAAAACATCGATACGGTAAAAATTGACGGATTCAGGCCAAACTCGTAGCGCATAGCTGACGAATTCGAGTTGTCAATTTTCATAGGTCGGCTATGCACCTTTCGGTTGAATAGGTATGTGCCGGGATCTCTCAGATCAAAGGGACGATACCCAACCCACTATTTTTAATTAAAACATAAATTTTCAAGTAGCTCACTTCGAGCCTCAAGACAAGGGATCCAATAATGGACGACAACACTAGCTTTGGTCCTTATTTTCTTACTTGAATGGACATATATAAATGTTGCTTCGGGTTCAGATTGAGTATGGTGCTTACTTGTGGTCCTTAATTTTTTTAGTTGTTTCATTGGATTATAAGGTTACCTTGAGCATCCACATTGTCCTATACTATAAATCACCGATACTTCAACAATGGCCTTTGGTATTGGATACTTACCTCACATTTGTATTGCTCAGCTACACTTTGTTATGTTCGGCTACATCTAGTTCCAACACTTGAATACAGACTTGGTATGGCTCCACAAGGCATAATATATATATATATATATATATATATATATATATTTTGGAATAAGGGTGAATTTATTCCTCGCAAATAGCGGAAAAGGTATTAAAATACAACATCACAACTCTCCATGCCCCAAGCAATTGTTATGGGGTCATTACAGATACATCGAATTCTATATTATGTAGAATTCCAATAGGGGGGTAGTAAAGCCCTCAAAGATACGTCTGTTCCTCTCCTTCCAGATGTGCCAAACAGACGCAGCAAGACGAACTCTGGCTCTTCTAGCCCACCCCGGCTCTCGACCTCTGTGATCTCGGATCCAGCTGAGAATGCTTCGGATGTCTCTGTCCACCCCAACTCCTCCTCTCAGCTGTGCACACTGCTCTGTCCAAATGTGCCAGGTCACCGGGCAAACAAAGAAAAGATGCCCCATAGATTCATTTTTCTCATTACATAGCACACATTTGGCATCCGGGATCTGTATCCCAAACCGGAGGAGTCTGTCTTTCGTCATCAATCTACCCCGGAGAAGACGATATGCACATAGTTGTATTTTCCGTGCAACGCCCTTGCCCTAAATGAAGTCCACCTCCTCATCCTGGTCGTGGTGGGTCCGGACCAAATCATAGCAACTACGAAAGCAGAATAGACCTGACCCGCCTCCCGTACCTGGGCCGGCCCAACTCCATGTATCCTCCGTCTGGCTAGCATCAATGATAATAGGGTGTATCTCTGCTGCAAGCTGGGCAGTATATGGTTAGCCCTCTGGCCTCCGAACTCCGTCTCTAATGATCCGACTGCATGTGAGCCCCCTTCCCGCTTCCCTGTCCAGCTGCCCTCCCAAAATCTCGAGGAGGGATCTGGAACCCAACCAAGGGTCTAGCCAAAGGTCGGTAGTCGTCCAATCCTTCATGCGCCTGCATATAGCGGTCTGGAGCACCGGTCTACATCTCAGGATGGCCTTAAACGTGACCGAGAAATTGTTGTCTATCCTGCAGGCCCAGAAGTTGGTCCTCCGTAAGTATCTGCTAGCCATCCAGTCCGCCCAGAGCGACCCCCTTGATGAATTTCCAGGCCATCTTCACACAAGCTGCCTTCCTAACCGCATGGAGAGGCCTCAACCCAACTGCTCCTTCCTCCCGAGGTCGACATAACTGGTCCCAAGATATCGCATGTATCCCTCCCCGCCAGATGAAGTTAGCGCAAATGGCCTCCACCTTCCGAATAGTAGCTGTGGGGATCTGGATAGACTGGAGCCAGAACATAGCGATGCTAGCAATGACCGACCGCACCAACTCAATCCGTCCCCCAAATGAAAGCCCCGCCGCTTGCCAGCCCTCCACCCTCCTCTGAGCAAAGTCTACCAAACTGTGACAATCCTGCTCTCGGGCATAGTTGACCGTCAGCGGGACCCCCAGGTATTTCACTGGGAGCTCGCCTCTGTCCACACCTAAAGCGAAGGCTCTCTCCTCCTGAAGTGTACACTGGGAACTGAAGTAGACTCTGCTCTTCTCCCGGTTTAACTGGAGCCCAGAAAGCCGCCCGAACTCCTCCATAATGTCAGAGAGCGCTCTCATTCCCCTCATGGAAGGCTGGAGTAGCACCAATAAATCATCAGCATAAATCAAATGAGAAACAGCGGGACTCACCAATCGGAAAAGGGGGACAATCCTCCCGCTGTGCACTGCTATATCCATCATACAAGTACTCCATCACCAAGGTAAAGAGATACGGGGGGAGGGGGTCGCCCTGCCTCAACCCCCTGTTGCTACTAAAGTAGCCATGCGGCGTGCCCTGGATGAGGACAGAGAAGTTAGGGGAGCAGATACACTCCCTCACCCTCGCCACCCACCTCTCATCAAACCCCATGGCAAGCATCAAGTGGCACAGGAAGTCTCGATTGACCGTGTCATACGCTTTCCGGAGGTCAAGAGAAGGTAGGGGAGCAGATACACTCCCTCACCCTCGTCACCCACCTCTCATCAAACCCCATGGCAAGCATCAAGTGGCACAGGAAGTCTCGATTGACCGTGTCATACGCTTTCCGGAGGTCAAGTTTCACACAAGCCTTCATCCCCCCGGTTTGCTGAACTCCCACACCATCTCGTGAGCTAGCAGGCTGTGCTCCGCTATCGACCGGCCCTTGATGAACGCTGCTTGATTTCGGGACACTAAAGCCTGCATAATCCTCTCCATACGCCTGCACATAAGATGAGTGATAATCTTGTAAAGGAAATTACAGCAAGCAATGGGCCTAAAGTCTGCAAGTGAGGTCGCTCCTTCCTTCTTAGGAACCAGATTCAAGAATGTATGGTTCATCTCCTTCAGGAGCCGGCCCTCCACAGAGAACTCCTGATCCGCTGTCAGAACAGGTGCCTTAAGTACACCCCAGTGTCTCTTGAAGAACCCAGAAGAGAAGCCATCAGGCCCAGGGGCTTTGTTGGGATTAGCCTTCATCACAATATCTTCCACCTCCTCCATCCTCACCGGTGCCAAGAGTAGACTGTTCCCATGTCGGGACACCAGTCTCTTCGTAACCAGGGCCGGAAACGTGCTAGAGTAGTCTGTCTGCTAATATAAGTCAGTGTAGAATCTGACGGCCTCCTCCTGAATCTCCACCGGGTCTCCTACAAGACGCCCCCCAGCATTCAAAAGTCTGGGGATGCTGTTCCGGTGCTGTCGGGTGCGGATCACATCGTAAAAGAATTTGGTGCAGCGGTCTCCATCTTTGAGCCAGGTGCATTTGGCCCTCTGTGCCGCACTGAGCTCCTCATGCAGTCTCATGGTGCTAACCTCCTCAATCAGGGTCTTCTCCTTAGCCGCGAGATCCCCGTTCATAATGTCAGATTGGAGGGCCACCTGAGTGTCCCGAAGCTCTTCTTCCTTCTCCGCCAGGGAAGTCCGCGGTCTCATTTTCAGCCACCCCCTGATAGCCCGCTTGAGCTGTTTGAGCTTGTGAACCATGCGGAATTGGGCCGTGCCATCCCGGAAGTGCTGCATCTCTCTCATAACCACCTCCTCATAACCTGGTGATAGGTACCAGCTGTTGTTATACCGAAACGGCCTCGCCCTCAAGGTGGGTCTCTCACATAGGCCCACCCGGATAGGAGAATGATCGCTAGTACCCGCTGCCAGACCTTCCGCCATCGAGTTCGGGAAACACCTGAACCACTCGCTATTGCCCAAGGCCCGATCCAGCTGACAAGTAATACGATTCTGAGTAGCCAGGTCCAAATATGTCCAGCTCGCTCCAGCCCCCGCATACCTGACATAAGAAGACACCTCTGGAAGTCATATAAAATCGAGTTCGGTACAGGCCGGCCCCCAACCTTCTCTTGACGAAGCAACATAGCATTGAAGTCCCCCATGATGAGTAGGGGAAGATGCATGTTGTCCGTCATACGACCCATAAGCACAATGTCCTCCCACAGAGCCTCCCGGAGTCTCCGGTCGTTGTGCCCATATACAGTACCCAGGATGAATCTGAACCCACCTTTATTCTCAAAAGTAAGACCGACATCTAACTAAAAGATGTTGGGCCCCCCTGTAACTCCTCTGGATTGACACTTGAGGGAAGTGTCTCATCCGTCTGCTCAAGGACTGCATCTACCATGGAGGAAGGGGCAAGATGAGCCTGAATCCTGCTAAGAGTAAGTGTCCAGTCAGGATTGGGGTCGGTCTGGTCATCCATCTCCCTCATCTGAGGAATATCCTCCAGTGTGGCCGGAGCGTGTCTCTTCCTGCTGTTGTAAACCATAAGTGCCGTGGAAGCCTCCCCCCCTCTGACCACTATCCGCCGCACTCATACCCCTGGTCATCATAGTCCTCCGTGGCCTGAACGGAACCAGTGCACCCTGCATGCTCTCCTGTCTCTGTGGCGGTCCTGTCTCCAGTCTCCTATCCATCTCCATAACTGTGTCTTCCTCCATGTGTCTCTCTGGCGCCGTCTCCTCAGGCAAGTGACTGGGGGCCGCCTCCTTCTCGTGTGCCTCCGTCTGAACCGTCTCCGGCCGAGGTGTCTCTGTCTGGCCCGCCTGTGGCCTGGCGGACTCCTTCCCCTTATAGTTGCACGCACTGGTAATGTGCCCAAAACACTCGCAATGCGAACACATGGGTGGGACCCAATCATACTCCACAGCCTGCGTCAGAACCTCTCCAGATGGTACCTGATACTCAAGCATGTTCGGGAGCTCCGAGCCAGCCTTTATCTCCACAAAGACTCTGGCGTACATTATTCTGGATCGGAAAGTAGTGGCCTCATCTGCCTTGATCTACTTCCCCACGAGGCTGGCAAGTCTCATGAGAAGTGGGATGCTCCAATATTGCACAGGGAATTCTGGGAACCGGTTCCAGACGGGGATGGCATTCAACACTTCATTCTCACACCTCAGCGCCGGTGTCCATTCTTTCAAAATAATGAGTCTCCCATCAAACGACCATGGCCCTCCCTGCACAATCCTGGTCACATCATCCGCCAGTCCAAACTTGACATAGTAAAATCCATTCTCCCGGGAGAAGAATTTCATGCTGCCTTTGGGCCTCCAGACTCTCTTCGCATAACCCCTAATTTGGCCAAAGAACGGCTTATTCCCTAACACATATAGCACTAAGGTCTTCTTCCAGAAATCAGCGACCTTTGCTATTTCCTCTGCAGGGAAGTAAGCCCTGAGTCCTCCACCAACCGCCATCGGGGTAACATATTCCATTGACATCGGGCTTTTCGACTCCACTGGGGTGCAGACCTCCTTCCATGCTCGAGGCCTCTACTCCACAGAGGGTGTTCTGGTTGGAGGAGTCGCAGCTACCGGGCCCTGTCTACCAGTATTGACTGCAACACCATTCCCCTTCTCCGCCGCCGTTGCCTTTGGCCGCCACCCAGACACAGTGCGAACCATATTTCCCCCTCGGCGATGAGGATCAACAGTGCCTCTTGGGGGTCGGCTCCCAGAATTCCCCTGGTTCTGAACCCCTCGTCGTCCTCCGGCCCGTCGTCTCACCACCGTCTGCCAGCCTGCCTCTCCAGTCCCGTCCGCCCCCATTGTAGACCCCGACCCGAATTCAAAAGTCGGGGCCGTACCTCCACTCGCTCATGAACCCCCAATTGTGGTGGTCCCGATCAATCCAGCCGACCCCCTCCCACCGTGGAGCGCCCCCCCCCCCCTTTCTCCCTCGCCCGACCCCCCACCCCTCCGCCTGGGGGGGTCTCCCTGCTGCCGCCGCCCCTAGGGCAGTCCGCCCCCTCCCCGCTGGTGACGCCCGACCCCCCTCCACCGTCTGGGGGGTCGCCAACCCGCCGCCGCCTTGGGGGGTGGTCCCCCCCTCCCATGCTCGCCCGACCCCCCGCCACCGCCTGGGTGGGTCGCCAACCCGCCGCCACCGCCTGGGGGGTGGATCCCCCCCTCCCATGCTCGCCCGACCCCCCGCCACCGCCTGGGGGGGTCGCCATCCCGCCACCGTCGGCTGCATAGGGCCGCCCCCCCTTCCCACCTTTCCGTCGGACTCCTCCTTCGAGGGGGTCTGGGGGCGGGGGGGTGGGGGGTGTCGTCGCCTTAGGGCATGGAGAGTTGTGATGTTGTACTTTAATACCTTTTCCGCTATTTGCGAGGAATAAATTCACCCTTATTCCAATATATATATATATATATATATATATATATATATATATATATATATATTATGCCTTGTGGAGCCATACCAAGTCTGTATTCAAGTGTTGGAACTAGATGTAGCCGAACATAACAAAGTGTAGCTGAGCAATACAAATGTGAGGTAAGTATCCAATACCAAAGGCCATTGTTGAAGTATCGGTGATTTATAGTATAGGACAAATGTGGATACTCAAGGTAACCTTATAATCCAATTGAAACAACTAAAAAAATTAAGGACCACAAGTAAGCACCATACTCAATCTGAACCTGAAGCAACATTTATATATGTCCATTCAACTAAGAAAATAAGGACCAAAGCTAGTGTTGTCGCCCATTATTGGATCCCTTGTCTTGAGGCTCGAAGTGAGCTACTTGAAAATTTATGTTTTAATTAAAAATAGTAGGTTGGGTATCGTCCCTTTGATCTGAGAGATCCCGGCACATACCTATTCAACCGAAAGGTGCATAGCCGACCTATGAAAATTGACAACTCGAATTCGTCAACTATGCGCTACGAGTTTGGCCTGAATCCGTCAAATTTTACCGTATCGATGTTTTTTGAAAATTTGTATTATTCTCTTAACACTCTTCGAATCAAGATGAGACTTGCGTCATTGGATGCGCAACGTCGAACTTGCCTACATTGTAAGTTTCGTCCAGTTATGATACCGTTAACTGGATCGCCATAATTATCCGTGTTTATTATAATTTATTATTTTTTAACAGTAAGCGTTGTGTCCTCTAGATGAAATAGATGGACAGCCTGCAAAGACCTTTTTTTAATGAGGAGCATTTTCATCCTTTTTTGAAAGAAAAAAAAAATTAAGAGACGAAAAAGCAGAAGGTATTACGTGATACGCGCCTAGGGGTACCAAATGTGGGAATATTGAAAGTTATCCAAATTAAAATTGTAATTGTTAGATAAATAAACAAAGCTTAATATGCTTATTTCTATACTTATTTATGATCACAGTCTTGCCACATTGTATCCTTGCTTTTCAAACTTGTAGCGTCCTTTCCATATAATGTCATACCATGTCTTAGTATTTGTATCCGTGAGTAAGAATTGGGTACAAGGAATTTACAATTGAGCAATAATGTCTGTTGGGACATGGATAGGGGTGCATACAGATTCCAGTATGGTTTCCATCCCATTATCTGGAGTACCTGTATAGGTATATATACAAATTCTATTCTACAGTTTACAACTAGGTACCACTTTGTCCTTTATTCACAAAGAAACCTATGATATTCAAAGTAAATATGAGTAAAACATAACATAAGTTAACTAATACAAGCCTAAACCTATATTAAAGCATCTCCATCTATTTTATATCCTATACGTATCCGTTCTTATATCAATCCGGATTCAAATCCATTTTTGTCAGATATAGTTATTGATTTTTATTTATGAAAGATACTTGTATTTGTATCTATCTTCTTTGAAAGAAAATAGGGATATGGTAATAATACCCATATATCCAATCCAATCAGTATCCACTCCAAATGCCCCCTTAGGCATGGATACAGGATATTAAAAATTGAATGTCACATTCATGTCTGATTGGGATTTAACATGTAGAATATGAATGCCATATGTCATTTGGAGATAAATTATAATATCGGGCATCTATATCAGGCTCCTTACATAAATATCTTATATAAAGAACGGTAGAAGACGAGAGAAAAATCGAGAGGATACAACTTTTGATATCCTAATTTAGGGATTTATCTGTTTTACAGCGGGCTAAAAGCATACTGGTTATGCACATGCCATTTTGTTATAGTTGTTGACACCACTAAGTCGGCTTTATAAAGATCGGCAACATTTCTACTATTTGGGTATCGGTCAAGTATTGCGGCCCAAGACTGATATGTCGGCCGCTAGTTGGTCAACATATCGGACACGTGTGGAGTACATTTAAAACAATGAATTGAGATCAATGGTACAACCTGTACATGGGGTAGCCGCCCACATAGTGACTATAAGCTGACACCTTACCTACCTTGGGTATACCTTGGGTACAGTGTTACCTCATATGCCTAGCTTACATTATGTATAATGTATATGTATACATATATGATTACTTAGGCTTTTTTGGTTAGTTCCTAATCAGAGTGCTCTAGTTTGTTGAACTATATAGGCTTATAAGAGAACTAGAAAGTAACATAATATGCATTATGTTTCTTTTGTTCAACGAAATAAAGAAAAATTTAGCAAGCAGAACTATTTGATGTGATTGCATATATGTTAAATTTGATAAACAGATAACCGAATCTATACAATCCGACACTTTCAACAGATTAACCAACCGTCTGTAGATAGGGAAGAGACTTTAGTAAGGAAAAGACACAGAAGTACAAGGAGATCACCTTAGCAATAACTGGACGAGCCGTTGAAGTTCCCAGCAAGTATTTCCTTTCATATACCCCGCCAGCACGTAAACAAGGGAATATGTAATCTTTCACAAATTCTTCCTTCAAATCCTTCACAATTAGTTGGCTTGCACCACTGGCTTTGGCTTTCTTTTCAAGGCCATCCATCTTCGTGACACCCTAAAAAAAAATAAACATTCAAGCAAAGGAATTTTACTCAAGTTTGAGACTAAGGGCATCAATGATGAGGCGTGCAAGTGAAGTAAATGAAAATCAAATTATATATTATAAAGTGGGAGAAATGAAACAAATTTAAGTATGCCTGATGAAGCAACCAAGTTAGAAAAACATGAAGCATATTAAGATACAGAATAGCAGTTCCATAGGGTTAAAGACAATGTCACTGCACCAAAAGCTCGAGAGTTCTGGTGAGGGTTGATGTTAATATATTCATATTATTCTAATACCCCAGAAGGCTATAATGCGCCGTCGCAGGTCGAATGCCCATTTTATGGGTTGATAGCTGGATCCATGCAACAGTTTAATTTTGTCAAATCTGCTTAAAATGCGCCTCAGACGGGATATGAACATGTGCAGCTCCAATACCATGAATAGTTTGCAGTATTGACCGATGCCGATCCAATACAACCAATACCAATACGGTTTGACATGTCCCGATCCGATACCGACCGATATCGATACTAACCGATACCAACATCGGGGTCTCTTTTTCAGTAAATTCAGCGAAGAAAATTGAACGAGAAAGACCAATCAACAAGTGTGTAAAAGCATAATAAGGTTGTGAAAAATTATCTATCGCAGGTAAACCAATCAGCAAAGGTGATTACTATTTCATTTAATTCCAAAATTACTAAGAAATAACACATGAAATACTTAAAATTATGCCTAAATATATAATTAAAAAAATTATAGAATTTTAATAATGTATTTAGAATAATTTGTTTTTCGATACCAAAAATCCGATACTCCGATCCGAAACCGCCGATACTGCTGATACCGATACTCATAGGACAGGTCCGATACCGATTCCGATACCGGATATTGTGATCCTTGATACCATGTTAAAGACCATTAAGCATGTCGCCTAACACCTACTCCCCTGTGTATGTAAAATTCCTTTTCATTTTCAAATGCAGTGGATTATGGACTAAATACAATGTAAAAATAGTTTGAAATTTACTAAACAAATCATAATTTGGTCATTGGTCCAAGCAGAACAGAACACCAAACTGTTGGATATATAAAGAAACCAAAATAAATGTGGACTGCATAGCATAGCTAATTTATACTGAGATGACGTTACTCTAGTAACCAGTGACATACTTGGCCAACGTCTGCGGTGAAGCAGACAACATCACAGTCATAGTTCTCCCTGTGACAAGCAAATAACAGCAGATTAGGAGAAAGATAACAGAAGTAAGGTACTAATACTACACACAATCGGATTTTATAAGCAAACATATGACTGAATGAGCTGAACCGTGCAATGGATCTATTGATACAGTCATAACCCTTAATATACCATCAACATGTTTTCACTATTTTAGTACATAGCAAATTCAAACAATAAAAACAAATTGGCCTACGGTTTAGCAAAGTCCTAGTGAAGAGTAAACAAGAAGTCAAAAACTAAGCTAAACTATGTGCAAAAACAAAGCTAAATTATGTGTAAAGAAGTAAATCTAAGTAATAATAACTAATACATTGGCCTTCATTAATTGGTTTCCACAAAGCAGATGATGATCCGATGATTATAATTTGTAACTTACTTTTATTAGGCAATTGAAAAATAGTTACATAACCTACAATTATTTAGTATAAAATTTGTGTGTTCTCATAACATCAGTTCAGCTCAATATTCAGATCTCAGCAAGTTATTCAGATACAAAAAATATACCTGAGCCATGGAAAAATTTATCTATCGCAGGTAAACCAATCAGGCTCCTTACATAAATATCTTATATAAAGAACGGTAGAAGACGAGAGAAAAATCGAGAGGATACAACTTTTGATATCCTAATTTAGGGATTTATCTGTTTTACAACGGGCTAAAAGCATACTGGTTATGCACATGCCATTTTGTTATAGTTGTTGACACCACTAAGTCGGCTTTATAAAGATCGGCAACATTTCTACTATTTGGGTATCGGTCAAGTATTGCGGCCCAAGACTGATATGTCGGCCGCTAGTTGGTCAGCATATCGGACACGTGTGGAGTACATTTAAAACAATGAATTGAGATCAATGGTACAACCTGTACATGGGGTAGCCGCCCACATAGTGACTATAAGCTGACACCTTACCTACCTTGTGTCAGTGTTACCTCATATGCCTAGCTTACATTATGTATAATGTATATGTATACATATATGATTACTTAGGCTTTTTTGGTTAGTTCCTAATCAGAGTGCTCTAGTTTGTTGAACTATATAGGCTCATAAGAGAAACTAGAAAGTAACATAATATGCATTATGTTTCTTTTGTTCAACGAAATAAAGGAAAATTTAGCAAGCAGAATTATTTGATGTGATTGCATATATGTTAAATTTGATAAACAGTTAACTGAATCTATACAATCCGACACTTTCAACAGATTAACCAACCGTTTGTAGATAGGGAAGAGACTTTAGTAAGGAAAAGACACAGGAGAAGTACAAGGAGATCACCTTAGCAATAACTGGGCGAGCACTTCTGTCCAGTCAGAAGTTTTTAACTAAGATATCTGATGTGTAATTAAAGGCAATGGTCGATGCTGCTAAAGAAGTAGGTGCTGATGCAGTTTCACATGGATGCACAGGAAAAGGCAATGATCAGGTTACATATCTACTTCGAAGATTTATTTTTGAGTTTCTATCTAAATTTGTCTGAAATATATATATTTTTCTGCCACTCTTCTTCCCAGGTCCGATTTGAACTGACATTTTTTGCTTTAAACCCCGAACTCCAAGTTGTGGCCCCGTGGAGGGAATGGGAGATTACAGGGCGAGAAGATGCTATAGAGTATGCAAAAAAGCATGGTGTTCCTGTTCCTGTTTCAAAGAAATCTATTTATAGCAGGGACAGAAATCTATGGCACCTTAGCCATGAGGTAAATCTGTCATTTAAAATTGACATCACTGGACAAGCACTGTACTGATGGCTTCTTAATGTTTTAATATATTATGGTTACTGATCGTCCATTGCTTTTAGTAGTTGGCAACTCACACCTCTTTCTTTGGTTCTGAGAACTAAACCTTGAATTTATTGGAAAATTGAAAAATACTTCCGGATATATCAGGAAATGCTATATCCTGCAACAATACGTATCAGGCAAAAGTTAATCGGAAAAAAATCTAGAATAGACCTTGAAGTTTGTCTTAGTTAAAGTTGTGTACCAAAGGTTGGGCGGCCCAATCCTTGAGAGCTTTGATATGGGAAGGTGAAGTCCTAGGTTCAAGGCCTTGGGGCTACAAGTGACTGGCCCTTAATATAAAAAAGAATTATGTTAGGCTCCTCGTAACCACTTAAGAAAATTGTTCATATTGACCACAAATTTGGTTAGTTTGTGCTCTTCCAGCTTGAGAGATTTGATATAGGAAGGTCAATTCTGAGGTTCGAGGCCTAGGGGTGATAGTAAATGACTGGCCCTTCATCCTAGGTTGCGCAGCCTGATCGTTGACAGCTTTGATATAGGAAGGTGAAGTCCTAGGTTCGAGGCCTAGGGGCAACAGTCAATGACTGGGTCACTGGGCCTTAATCCTATGTTGGGCAGCCCGATCGTAGAGAGCTTTGATATAGGAAGGTCAAGTCCTATGTTCAAGGCCTAGGGACGACAGTGACTGGCCCTTCTCCATAAAAATTATGTTAGGCTCCTCATAATCATTTAAGAAAATTGTTCATATTGACCATGCAATTTGGAATGTGCTCGTGCAGCTTGAGAGCTTTGATATTGGAAGGTGAAGTCCTAGGTTTGAGGCCTCGGGGCGTCACTAAGTGACTGGCCCTTCATCTAAAAAATTATGTTATGCTCCTAGTAATCACTTAAGAAAATTTTTCATATTGACCATGCAATTTGGTTAGTGCACTCGTATAGTTTGGGATACTTCTGCGTAACATTTTCCAGTTTATAACTAAGGCTGTGTTTGATTGAGCTTTTTTTCTAATGGAAAATATTTCCATCGCAAATTTTCCACCAATTGTAGTGTTTGATAGCTTATATTTTTCATGGAATTATTTTCCAAAAAACTATCATTTTCCATATTTTTTTCTAAAATGGTGGAAAATGAAACTTGACCAACCCATAAGAAAATATAATTTTCCATGGAAAATAACTATTTTCCGTGGAAAATAATGACAATCAAACATCCAAATTAAGTTTTCCATGGAAATTTTTTAAAATTCCATGGAATTTTTTTCCTAGGAAATAATTCCATGGAATGAATTCCATTTCCACATTTTCCACCTTGCAATCAAACACACCCTAACTGGTGATTTGACTTCAATCATGGAAATTTCTAGAATTTGTTGAGAATCAGTAAGGGAATTTTAGTCCCACATCGGAATATGTAGTATGTAGAGGAGCTAGACTCCCTATAAGTAGTGAAGTAGTCCATCAATAAAATCATCCAACCATTATTTTCTACATGGTATCAAAGCCATAACTCTCTCTCTCTCTCTCTCCACAAAAAAAAAATTTTAGCCGACCCCCCCCCCCCCCCCGACCCTACCCCCCCCCGACCAGCACCCTTCCGCTCCCCCTCCCGCCCCCTCTACAACACCCTCCCGCCCCCCCTCCAGCACCCTCCCCCCCTCCTCCCTCTCCCTCTCCTGACATAGAAATCCTAACCCTAGTCCTAGCAGCCCCATCCAAACCCTAACCCTAGCCGTCTTTAAACAAAAAAAAAACGGCGTATTTCAAAGAGAGACGACTGTCAAATACTTTATTTGCACCAACTCTGTTCCTAGATTACGCCGTTTGGAACTAACAAATACTTTATTTGTTATTCCTTCTTTACATCGGGATCTCTACAGAGACTGATCATGTCTTCTCTGGTGACCTGACGTGTTCACTTTACATGCACGCGTCGGTGCTGGCCATGTTAGTAGCGCATTCGTAAAGTCTGTAACGTCGAAGAAAACGACGACGACGACGAAGACGGAGAAGACGACGAAGTTGGAGAAGTTGCTGACTTCAACGTCGAAGAAGTCTCTTCGAAGAAGACGACGAATAGGGTTCACAGTTGAAGAAGGCATGGATTCGATCAGTGGCAAACTGACGGCCGAAGAGATGAAGGCCTTGGTTGATGATATCTTATCAAAGTGATTAACTGAGGCAACCCCACATGTGATTCATACTGATGTGGATCCGTCACCTTACAAAATGAGGAAATTGGAGAAGCTGGAGACGAAGTTGGAAGGAACGTCCAACTACTTGAAGTGGTCGCGGCAGGCGATGCGGACGCTGAAGGGACGTGGCTTGGTTGGCTATGTCACTGGCCAAGCCAATGCGCCAGCCGATCACTCCGCAAAGGAGTTTGCTGTTTGGTAGATTGTCAACAACGTAGTGGCTGGGTGGTTGACTGCCTTATTAACCGACCAGGTGTCGGGCAATGTCGAGGCAATGTAGGCTGCTGCTGATATATGGCGAACTCTAAAAGATATGTACTCCGGCTCCGGCAACCCTATGCGAGTCTTTCAACTGCAAGATGAACTCGATAGGGTGGCCCAAGACGAACGTACCATCTCTGAGTACGCAGCCCTGTTGAAGAAGTACTGGTCTGATCTAGATCATTATGATCCTCTTGGGATGGAAGATGCACAAGTCGAACCGGCATTCGCGAAGTACTTTTAGACGTTCTTGGCTTATATTTCGCGGCAGCGTATGATGAAATTACTGAAGGGACTACACCCTGTATTTGAGCAGAGACGGAATATCCTCCTATCCCAACCCACGCTTCCGATCTTGGAAGAAGCTATAGCCGTCATGACACAGGAAGAAGCTCGACTGAAGTTGATGCCCAACAAGGGCTCCTACCAGGGGGAGCAAGCCGCGGTTGACAAGTCTACCCTTGCTGCCTTCAATCAACCTCCATCTGTGGGTGGTGTTTGCCACAATTGTGGTGACTCCGGACATTACATCCGATTTTGTCCGAAATCCTTGTGCAATCAGTCTAATGATCGTGGACGGGGTCGTAGAGGCCGACGTGGTAGTAGAGGAGGATATGCTGGTAGAAGGGGCGGATACAAAGTAAATCTGGCGGAGGAAGGGGGAGAGAATCAACTGGCTGAAATAATCCCGCTTGAGCGGGAGTTCCTCGAGAAGTTGCGAGGCACAAAGCTGGGTTCGGCCGACAGTCCTGGGACGTCTTCTACCTCGGGAGATCACATCACTTGCTTTGCCCAAACCAGCACCGGTAATTCTGCGCATGCTCTTGCATCTGTCCATCAGCCAGGATGGATTATGGACTCTGGGGCATCTCGCCATGTCACGGGAGCCCGTGGTACGTTTCAGGACTATACTCCCCTACCATTGCCGGAGAGTATTCAGACCGCTGATGGTACATCCAGCCCTGTAATGGGTAAAGGCACTGTCGCATGCACCCCTTCCATCACCCTAACCAATGTCTTACATGCTCCGTCTTTTTCTGTCAATCTTCTATCAATTAGTGCCATTATACTTGATCTTAACTGTACTGTTTCCTTTGACATTCCTACGGTGACTTTTCAGGAGAAGGGGACAGGCCGACGACTTGGGACTGGCACATGGCATAAGGGGCTGTGGTATTTAGACATGACTGGACTGGACAACGCATTGGCATCCTTGGTAGCAGATGCACAACCAGAAGCTTCATGTCGCAGTGTTGAAGCCGACTTGCTACTCCACCAACGTGTCGGTCATTCCTCTTTTAAAGTTATTAGTCGAATGTATCCGTCCTTATATCAAAGGGCTAATAAAGAGAAGTTATTTTGTAATGCTTGTGAGTTGGGAAAACATACTAGAAGCTCGTATATGAGCTCGGGGAATAGGAGTTCAGTTGCTTTTGACATGATACATTCGGACGTATGGGGCCCTTGTCTTACAACCGGAATTAACGGTTTTCGATGGTTTGTCACATTTGTTGACTGTTATACCCGCGTGACATGGGTCTACCTTATGAAGAATAAAAGTGACGTCCTTGAGGCCTTTCGGGACTTTCATCGCCTGGTGGAAACACAATATGGCGCTAAAATTAAGTGTTTCCGGTCTGACAATGGGACGGAGTATACTTCATGTACTTATACTCCGGCACAAAATGGTGTGGCTGAACGAAAGAACTGACACCTGCTGGAAGTCGCACGGATCCGAAACACTTATAGGGGCAGGCTATATTGACGGCCTCTTATCTCATCAACAGAATGCCATCTCAAGTATTGGACTGGAAGACACCGTTGGAGATGCTTACTGGGGCAACTATATACACTGTTCCACCGAAAGTTTTTGGATGTGTGTGTTTTGTCCAAGATAATAGGCCAGGCGTTGGCAAACTGGATCCTAGGGCAGTTAAATGTGTCTTTGTCGGTTACACGACGACTCAGAAGGGATATACATGTTGGAGTCCGGTCGAGCGGAAGATGTTTGTAAGCATGGACGTTACATTCAGAGAACTCGAACCATACTATGGTTCGGATGAAGGTTCAGCATTTGGTGACACACCTAACACAGATGGTGTTAGATGTGAGGGGGAGATAATAAGCCCAAATGTGGTCATCGGATCGGTTCCGTATCCGGTTGTAGAAAACTGGACGAAAGGGGGAGAGCACAGTGACTCAGATACAGAGAATGAAGAAGAAGATACATATGTTACGCAGGGAGAGCAGCAGACAAGGGAAAAGGAGCTCCAAGTCTACAGAAGGAGACAACAGAAGTCCAGTACTGTGCCTATGCCGTGCCCTGTGCCTACTGTACCAAGTCCCTCGTCTACTCCTGCTCCAACTCCTGAATATGTTGCCCCAGCACTGAATCACTCGGATTCTGATGTGGATCTCTCCGACTCGGATGGTATGATCTCTCCACCACCTATTGCTCCCTTAAGGAGATCTTCTCGCATCAATGCGGGTAAGGCTCCTGCTCGTTTTGACGATTACGAACATGACATTGCCAACTTCTTGTCTTATTCTAACATTTCTTCAAATTATCGAGCCTTCATTGCATCGTTAGACTCTACTTCGTTGCCCAAGTGTTGGCAGGAAGCAAAGAAAGATCCAAGGTGGAAAGCTGCAATGATGGAAGAACTTGGGGCATTGGAGAAAAATAAAACATGGGAGCTGGTTCCATTACCCAAAGGAAAGAAAGCTGTGGGATGCAAATGGGTGTACACAGTGATAGAGATGTCAGAAGGAAAAGTAGAGCGGTACAAGGCGAGATTGGTTGCAAAAGGATTCACACAGTCATATGGAATAGACTATGATGAGGCGTTTGCCCCAGTAGCAAAAATGAGCACCGTGAGAACTCTGGTCTCCGTTGCAGCGAACTATGGGTGGAAGTTGTACCAGCTGGATGTGAAGAATGCCTTTCTTCATGGGGACCTGCAAGAAGTATACATGGAGCTCCCGCCAGGGTGCTACGCAACGGAATCAGACGGAGGGACGTCGCAAGGAAAGGTGTGTAAACTGAAGAAGTCGCTATACGGGCTCAAGCAATCTCCTCGAGCCTGGTTTGACAGATTCAGAAAGGCTGTTACAGGCATGGGATACCGTCAAACAAATGCAGATCATACGGTCTTCCTCCAGCATGCAAGAGGCCACATCACTATACTTGCTGTATATGTGGATGATATAGTGATCACAGGTGATTATGAAGTCGAGATCACTAAGTTGAAGTCAAAACTCGCGAAGGAGTTTGAGGTGAAGGATTTAGGAGCGATGAGATACTTTCTAGGTATCGAAGTGTGTGAAGGCGAACAGGAAATTGTTCTATCACAAAGAAAATACACACTAGATCTGCTAAAGGAGACAGGGATGCTGGGATGCAAAGCAGTCGTTACTCCAATTGACCAGAAGAGTAAGCTTGGAGCAGAAGCAGGAGAGTCTGTTGATCGTGAAAGATATCAAAAACTTGTAGGAAGATTGATTTATCTGGGACACACTCGCCCTGATATCTCATTTGCGGTGAGTGTAGTGAGTCGCTACATGCATGATCCAAGAAAGGGTCATATGGAAGCAGTATTTCAGATCTTGAGATATCTGAAAGGAACGCCGGAAAAGGGGCTATGGTTCAAGAAGAATGGACGCATAGAAGTTGAGGGATACTGTGATGCAGACTGGGCGAGCTGCATAGACGACAGAAGGTCTACCACGGGATACTGTGTTTTTTTAGGAGGAAATCTGGTCTCATGGAGAAGCAAGAAACAGTCAGTGGTAGCACGGTCGACAGCTGAAGCAGAATACAGAGCAATGGCTCTGGGAGTGTCAGAGTTGTTATGGGTGAAAGCATTGCTGACAGAGTTGAAGCTGGATAAGGGAGCACCATTGCGTCTTCTGAGCGATAGTCAAGCTGCAATAAGTATAGCTAACAATCCAGTTCAGCACGACAGAACGAAGCACATCGAGATTGATCGATTCTTCATCAAGGAGAAGCTGGAACAAGGGATACTGAAGATTGACCATGTCCGCTTAGAAGAACAAGTTGCAGACTGTCTGACTAAGGGTCTTAGTTCATTAAGTCTGTCGAAGCTATGTAACAAGATGGGGGTGATCATTATCTATCGCCCATCTTGAGGGGGAGTGTTGAGAATCAATAAGGGACTTTTAGACCCACATCGGAATATGTAGTATGTAGAGGAGCTAGACTCCCTATAAGTAGTGAAGTAGTCCATCAATAAAATCATCCAACCATTATTTTCTACAGAATTGAACAGTTGTATTTGTATCATATTGTACCTTATCTTCCTTGCCATACATTAAACTAAGACTTATTCCATTCAAATGGGGCAGCTTGGGGCATGATGCAATGGCAAGAAAGCTATGGGGAAATATAGTTCTCCGAATCTTTGTTGACCTGGCTGACGTCAAACTTTTACAAACTGTTGTGGAATCCTTAGTAGAGCTAAGTAAGGAGGCCTTTTGTTATAGGAAGTTGTAAGGTCGGTTGACGGGAGGGTTGCCATCTATTTTGGTTATGCAATTAAGCACATGTAACCAACCGTAAGGTGGAACCTTCAAGTTTAGGAGTCGATTGGAAGAAGTTGGAGAACAAGGTACAAGAATAACATTTGCTATAAGAAAGCATATCTCAGTAGGACTATAGTCTGTGGAGCCAAATGGAATGACATTACCATTTTGATACGTAAAGTTATCTGAACTCCAAAAGTCAGCCTGAAGAATGGAAATTTCTCTCCAGATAAAACTGCTCCAGAGTTTTTCCTCTGTACATGAAAAATCCATGCCTATAGACTTAGACAGTCGATACTGTTCTCTTTTGAATGTCAATGAAATTCCTTTTTATAGCACAGTAGGCTGGTAGTGTAGAATCTGGGATGTTGGCCAACAACCTGAGGGACTTTTTCATTAGAATGGTGGCATTTAGAAGGCAGCACATACTTTTATAGCACTGTTGGCTGGTAGTTCAAGCTGAATGTTGATGGATATTAAACAGAAGGCTTACAAGTTTGTCATCTCTGTTGCTTTCTATTTTGAAATAGTCTTTATTTATGGTTTTTCATGTATGCTGCTGATTAGCTAACCGTGTGCAATCTTATGTGGAATGGATCTTCTGATCGTGAGAATTAAACTCTTGCCAAACTTACCGCAATAAATGATAAAGCTAATCTCATCTTACAGGGAGACATTCTGGAGGACCCAGCAAATGAACCAAGGAAGGAAATGTACATGATGTCTGTTGACCCAGAAGATGCACCCAATCAACCCGAGTAAGCAAATTCTTTTCTTCATCCATCCAATGATACTACTGGCCTTTAGATCTTTGGATAATACATGAACATTTTGTTGATCCACACGGGTTTCAGTTGATTTTAGTATACTCTGATTACTTGCAGATATTTAGAGATTGGGATAGTGTCAGGCGTGACTATTTCCGTCAATGGGAGGGAGCTATCCCCAGCAGCTCTCCTTACGGAGCTTAACGAGATTGGTGGGCGGCACGGGATCGGGAGAGTGGACATGGTCGAAAATCGACTTGTTGGAATGAAGAGCCGCGGAGTGTACGAGACTCCTGGTGGAACCATCCTGTGGGCTGCTGCTCGTGAGCTTGAATCCCTGACGCTCGACCGCGAGGCCATGCAGACGAAAGACATGTTTGCTCTCAAGTATGCCGAACTGGTGTACAATGGCCATTGGTTCGACCCCCTCCGCCAGTCGATTGACAAGTTCATGGAGGAGATCACGAAGATGACTACGGGCTCCGTCACCCTTAAGCTCTACAAAGGATCGGTCACTGTTGCTTCGCGGAAGAGCCCCAATAGTTTGTACAGGGAAGACATATCTTCGTTTGAGAACGGAGCAATCTACAACCAAGCTGATGCCGCTGGGTTTATTAGGCTCTATGGGCTTCCTACCAGAGTCCGTGCAATGCTTGAGAAGGGCATCTGAGGGGTTATTTTGTTTTTTTTTTTGCTCTTTCAGGAAATTTTATGGTAATTTTTAAGTTGGTAGAAGTAGTGTGGATGCTTTCTTTCTTGAACTTTCTCGTGCAATTATCTGGAATATGTAACTGGAGCAGCTTATCAGTTTATTGCCTCTGTTTCGTTCTTGTGCTCGTTAGAGTTTAGTTCAAGGTTTGCCGAACAGTAACAGTCGGAATTAGAATCAATAAATTGCAGATTTTCTCGAGGATTTGTTTGTTATTAGCTGAGGGCTGATTTAACTGCCTTTGCATTCTGCAATTGCTGCTGGTAAATGTTTCTCTCAATTGTATGATTTTGGAGCCGTGTCGTGTCGGTGCCTGTAGTTTGGTGCAGTTGATGGCGTATCCACTGGGTTTTTGTTTGGGAGAATGTGGTAGCTTATGAGCATTTTGTTCGATCGTGACTGCAGCATTCCTCAGTGTTCCCATGATATTACTTGTTTTGCTATGGAACAATGCAATTGCTCAGTAATCTTTGGACGAGATGGTAAATACTTTCATCAGCATAGTGACTCCAAGAGGGGTTGTTACTGTTGTCCATTTTTTTTTCACAGCTACGTTTGTTTTAACGGAAAATTTTACATAGGAAGATGAACTTTAGTGTATTTATTAAAAAAAAGGGATTAGAAGAATTATCAAAAGGAGGACAAGACGACATTAAAGATGACGCCACCCAAAGGCCCTCCTCTTAGCGACATTAGAGATGGCGCCAAGACAACCCCCCCCCCCCCCCCCCCCCCCCCCCCCCCCCCCCCCCCCGTACGTCATCAGTAATGTCGTTAGACTTTGTACTTCTTTTTTACCGAGGAGAGATGATTTATTATAGATTTATCTAATATTCTAACCTTTTTTTTAGTTTAACTACTTGATACATATCTATAACAAATTCTTATTTAAACTATTTTTCAACAATATTATAGATTTTTTTTTGTGCAATATATATATATATATATATATATATATATATATATATATATATATATATATATATATATATATATATATATATATATATATATATTAGAAACTTGTCATGGGATTACAAGAAACTATATGCCAAAAGCCATAACGAAATATTATAAAATAAAATAAAAAATATTAGAAACTTGTCACGGAAATTTTTTTTAATAAAAATTTATAATAGTTTATAATACCAAAAGCTCCCTTAAATTTATAAAAAACGATTATAAATTTTTACAAGAAATTATTAGAAACTATATACCAAAAGTCATAACGAAATACACCACACATCGTTGCACATGTTATAGATACGTTTGAATATCTTTTCATTAAATCCTCTCTCCTCTCTCCTCGGTAAAAAAAAAAGCACAAAGTCTGGTGACATTAGTAATGGCGCAAAAGGGGGGGGGGGACGCTTGGCGCCATATCTAATGTCGCCAAGAGGGGGGCCTTTGGGTGGCGCCATCTTTAGGGCTCGTTTGGATCAAGTTTTTGGATTCCTAGGAATAGATTTTCAATTCCTTTTCCATGGGAAAGGAATTCAACATTTCCATACCCATGTTTGGTTAGGTTGGGAATAGGTAGTTCAAAATTTAAAAAAAAATTATTTTCATGTTTGGTTCACACATGGATAGGAATCTTAATTTATTTAGTTTTACTTTAATACCCTTTCACTAATTTCATGATGATTCACATGTTTGGGATGAGAGTTGAAAATTTGAAAATAAAGCGAGGGTATAACCGTCCAAACAAAATAGTCAAACATCATTCCTAGGAAAGTAAATCTATTCCCAAGAGGGGGCTTGGGAATAGCTTTCCCACATCCATGGAAATATCTTTCCCACATCCATGGAATAGCATTCCCATCTAACCCCCTCCTCATTCCCAATCCTAAACTTACCAAACATGGGTAGGGAATTCAAATCTCATTCCCAAGCCTAAAAAACTTGAACCAAATGCTCCCTTAATGTCGTCTTGTCCTCCTTATGATAATTCTTCCAAAGTTATCTTCTTTTTCATAAATACACTAAAGTTCCTCCTCCTATGTAAAAAATTTCGTTGTTTTAATGGGCTCTTCTTCGTGCTCTTCCACTCAAAACCATAGGAAATATCATTATGTTTAGGATTGTTATATTCCTAGTTGTAACCCTTCATCCTTCTTTCTTATTTCCATCCATTTGCTTCTCTCGATTGGCTCTTGTGGTTAGCGAAGAGTGGTATAAGACCCCGACTAAGTGGCGGAAGATCAGTGGATCGAGTCACGAAAGCGTACACTAAGTCCTGTGCGTATCGCCGGACATCTAAAAATAAATAAATAAATAAATCCAAAAAAAAAAGATGTTTGTTTTATGCACTATGGTGCATGACTTTTTAAATTACTTAAACAAGTACAAATACAAAATCTACCAACTTAAAATGTTTATTTTTGTTTTTAAAATTCTTCATCACTATATAATATTACTATATAGTGATGTGCTTTATAAATGATAAATTTAAACTCAAATCTTTAGTTTATAATTTACTACTTAGCTTATAAGTGCAAAAAAAAATGTAACATTTAACAAATTCAATTATTACGAAACGTGTCCAAATGATCCTAATCGGTTCTTTTTCCGGTTTAGAAACACACACAAAATAGATAAAAAGGACTAGTTTCAAACTTCATAAATTATCAATTAATTTTCAGTATCTTAAATGGACATTTGACTTAAATATTAATAGTTAAATAATTTTTGATACCAAAAATAAAGAAAATTTTAAATTATTAAATATTTTTATTTTATTGCTATTTGAAAGTGAACCAAAAAACCCTCTTGTTATACTCTTCTTCCTTCTTTTTCTCCCACTCCCTATTCTGAATCAATGATGATCAACTCCTTTCATCTCGTATGTCGATACTTCTTCCCTTTGTTTTTTTTTCCTCTTCTTCATGTTCTAAATCCTTGATGATCAACTCCTTCATCCTTACTAACACCTACTACAACAATTTCTTTTACATCCTCCATTCCAAACCCACTCCTCCAATTAAAACCATGACTCTCGTAGAGGGATCTGTCACGACCCGCACCCGGATATACGGATACGAATACGTGGGCCACGCCCAGCCTACGTCGCAGTATCGACGGTAGAACGTTGTCTAGTACCCAATAAATATACACTACATCTAGAAGGTCTACAACTATAAATATACTCTAGTCACATCACAACAGCTAAGGATGATAAGACAAGAAAGATAACTAAAGCAGAAGAACAACTAAAAACTACTAGAAGGAATCATAAGACAGGAAAAATAAAGAAGGAAAAACAAGACGAACTAAGGATAACTACCAGGCAACTCGCATAGAAGAATAGTGAGGTCCACCTCAGCTAGCAACATCATGAAGTCCACTAATAGTATAACAACTCCTAAAATATTATCAACGGTATCCTGTCAGGAAAATGAGCAAGTACAAGCACTAACTTCAGTTCCATATGAATTGACAAATTCTATAAGAGACAGTATAATGAAATACAAGACAAAGATATATGAAGACTTGGAAACCATTCGAAAGCTGAGTTACAACCCTTAAACCAAACAAGGACCGGGTTGTAACCCTTCTTCCGAGCAGAACTTAGCCTCCAATCATGGTACAATATAAAGGTATGTAGAACATGTGAGTAACTGTATATCATAGCATGGTGAGAAAGTACTGAATATAGAACAGAGCAGGATCTATGATAAGATAAAGTAAATATAAAATGTGCCTTGATTTATTAGAGCAATATGTGATCGGCTTGGGATAAGTGACAGGACAGGCTATCCACTTGGCCCGGCAATCCGCGGTGACCTCAACGGAAAGTTGTGCCGGCCAACCTGGATAACGAGCACAAGGCAAGGGAATCTCGCTACACCCTACGTGAGGGAGAGTGGCGCGAGGACAAGGATAGTGACAGGGTGGCTTTGATCAAATAGCCTCTAATAATTCTCCATCCCCGAATAGTATAATGGACCTGGACATGACACATCATGACACAGGATTCCCTAAGAGGATAGCTACTCCCTCTCAGGAATCGGTGTCTATACAAGTACATGAAACAAGGCAGGAAATGTACATATATACCAAGAAAATCCAGGAACAGAATCTCATGTCATGATCCAACATATACTAGTCCGTGAACCATCGTAACTGGGAATCAAGTAAGACACTACGACTGAATCAGATATAGCAGATATCAAGACAATGAAAACTATCAGTGAATGTACTCGCCTGCGGTCCTGAGCTGTGAAATGGGATCGATGCTCAGAGTGATTGTCACGACCCGATCCCAACTAATTGGGTCGAACCGGATCATGCCCAGCCTGCACCGTTGTTGAGACGGCGGCAGTAAGTTGTTCCATTAGCAGGTAACCATACAACAACAACTATATTTGTCACAACTCAACATCGAAAAATAAAACTTTATTAAACTTGGAATTGAAATACAAATGGGAAAATGTTCTGAAATAAATAAACAGAGTTTGAACATAACAACAATGCAGGAAAAAAAAACTATCTATCAACCGGATCATCGGCCTCAGTCCTAACATCCTCCAATGGGGACTCTGGCAGCACTACCGGGTACAACACAGGGTCGTAGTAGCTGTTGTATAACATCTCAGCATTCTCAAAATCTCCTAAAATATATCTCCAGTCAGGAGAGAGCAAAGTACAATTCATGCTAATTTGAAACAGTTAAAGTAAATAATAGAATTATGCAGTTTTAAACAGTTTAAAGAAAGAACAGTTTTCAGCAGTAAAACAGTGTAATTTGAACAGGCAATGAATTATGACCGGCTTGGGATATACAGTTGTATCCTATTGATACGATTCGGCTTATCCCCGTGTGTGTGAGAGGTAAGCTAATACAGTTCTAAGTTACAGTTGGCTTTGGTCATAATCATTACTCTATTCCTCCAGTCCCCAATCAGTACAGTAGTCACAATCAGTACTCATCGAGAGAGTTTCGTGTTTGCATCGTGGTTTAAACTTGCAGTAAAATGATTATAAAGATAACTGTAAAACTAACACAAACTATACTTGCCTCAAAAGGATTTGACTGGAGAGGTTGAAGTCTTCGAGACAGGAATTCAGAATCGTCCTCGAATTCCTACATTCGAGAAATTGACTCAGATTCCAGGTTTACCAATCTAGCTACGCTAGTTGAAATCTCTATTTGTGTCCTAATCCAATTTTAATTCTTTAATTAATAAAACATGAAACACGATTATTTGTGCGTTGATTTTAATACGAGGGAAAGATCGTTTTTATACTTTGAATTTGGAAAATTCGTCGATGCCAGATTAATTTATTAAAGCTTTGTATTTTCATAATTTATAAATATAAAGCTAAATTTCTTATTTTAATGAGAAATACATGATCGTTAATTAATATTAAAACTTGTAGATTTTATGTGAGAAAATCTCTATTAATTTTTATATGAAAATAACTTTTTATTAAATTTATTCGTACGCTACAAAAACTTGCAAAATCAGCAAATAACCAAAAATCCTACACTACCAGATTACAGTTACAGAACCAACAACCAGCTGGGCTTATGCCCATTACAATTTATTTACATAAATTGAAATAAGACAGAAACGGTCGTTAGTTCTAAACTTCCTATAAATAATTATAAATAAATAAATAGTACTAATAAAATAAGTTAAAAATAAATGTTTGGTGAGTCTCAGATATGGTCCAATCGTCAACTAGGCTAATGCCTCAACGTCCGGGCGAAGCCGATTTCATTTGCACTTACCCGGGGCCCATTGACCGATACGGTCATCGCCCAAAATCCAAATATTTAATATAATTCCGAAATCTATTTTGAAATCATTTTTAAAATATAATTAAATTTACGGAAAAATCCGACAGCATTTCTTCTATTTTTGGTCAACCCAAAAACTGGAAAATATGCCGATAATTTTCCTGCAAATCCCAAACCAGGGAATCCCAAAATATATATATATAAATAATCCACAACCAATCCACAGATTAATTCGGAACGATCCGAACCAAATCCGGAAGTCCAAATCCAACCAAAATATTCACAGCACAATACCGGAAAATCCGAAAGCCCAAAATATATCGAAATCCAGTTTTCGAAAAATTTTGGAAAATCAAAACAACCAACAGAACCTTCCCAAAGGTTCCGAAACTACGACGTCGCTAAAAACCGAATTCCCAGGAGGGAATCGGGGACCAATCTCATCATAGACTGCATGAAAATGGAACGGGACAGGGTTATACCTCGGGTTGCTCGGCTAGAGCTCTCAGATGCAAGTTATAGAAAAAGAAATACGAGAACAGCAAGTCGGGAATCCGCGGACAGCGCTGGGGTGCTGGCCGGGCACGGCAACAGCAGAAGTGCGCTGGATCGGGGTCCGGGGTGCGACGAGACGCTGGGACAGCGCGTCGGCGGGAAGCCGAAGGGGGGTCGACGTCCACTGCGAAGGGGTCGGCTAGGGAAGCCGGGGGCCGGAGGGCTGCTCGCGGGCGGAGGGGGCTGCCGAAGGGGTACGCCGGGCGGGAAGAGGCCGGCGTCGGGGTCGGACAGCCGGGGCTAAGGGCTCCGGCGAAGAGGGTCGGACCGAAGATGGCGCGCTGGAGAGTCGAGGGCGCGCCGGGTTGCGACGGAAGGAGCCGACGGCGGGGGTCGGCCGTACGGGGAGGGGTCGGCTCTCGGGAAGGGGGTCGGCTCTCGGGAAGGGGTCGGTGAAGGGCTCTGGGGTTGGGGGTGAAGGGAAGTGAGGGTTTTCTTGGAAAATAGGGAGGGAGAGTTCTCTGGAGAAGGGAATATAGAGGGAGAAGTGAGGGAGTAGGGAGAGCTTTGCTCTTAAGTAAAGAAGTGGTGTGGCTGGTGCTTGGTCGTGAGAGGTTTGAGGAATTAGTGGGAGAGAAAGAATAGGGAAGTGGGAATAGGTTTGAACGTGTAATGCTGGTCGAATTTGGACCAGCTCAAGAAATTTTTTTTTTATTTATTAAAGAATAACTCAGAATTTCAAAGAAATAGGATTGGGTCTGGGTTCGGGCTCGGGTATGGGTCAGCACCCAAAAACCAAATTAATAATTTTCGAAATTGATTTTAACACTAAAAAATAATACTAATAATTTTAATAAATATAATAATAATAATATACTTATATTAATTAACAAAAATTGGATTTCACAATCTTTCCTCCTTAGAAAATTTTGTCCTCGAAATTAAAGGCAGGGTTAGGGGTTACCTTAAGTCTCAAACAGGTACGGGTACTGCTCCCGCATCTGGTCCTCTCACTCCCAGGTTGACTCGCCTGGTGAGTTGTGCCACCACATCACTCTGACTATCGGCGTCACAGAGTTCCTGGTTCTCTTCTCGCCTCGGTCCAATATCGCCACTGGCTTCTCCGGCACTGTGAGGCTGGGTCCAATCTCCAACTCTGAATGGTCCAATTTATGGCTCGGGTCTGGGATGTAGCATCTCAGTTGCGAAACGTGGAAGACGTTGTGGACGCCTTCGAGACTTGGGGGTAGAGCCACCCGATAAGCCACTTCTTCAATCCTGTTAAGTACTTCGAATGGACCAATATACCTGGGGCTTAACTTTCCTGCTCTGCCGAAACGGATGGTTCCTCTGGTAGGAGAGATCTTTACAAACACACTGTCGCCTTCTTCAAACTCCAAAGGTCGTCGGCTGCTATCGGCCCAATGCTTCTGTCTATCCTGGGCAATCCTGAGCTTGTCTCTGATCATTCTTACCTTCTCTGCTGCTTCGGTCACCATTTCAGGTCCAAGCAACACTCGTTCTCCGACGTCGTCCCAAGCAAGTAGAGTGCGGCAACGACGTTCATAGAGTGCCTCGAACGGTGTCATACCGATGCTAGCTTGGTAGCTGTTGTTGTAAGAGAACTCTACCAACTACAAATGGTCTTCCCAAGACCCTCCAAATTCCAAGACGCAGGATCTCAGCATATCTTCTAGCGTCTGGATTGTTCTTTCCGATTACCCGTCAGTCTGAGGGTGGTACAGTTGGGTTCCCAAGCTGTCATACAAATTCTTCCAAAAGTGAGAGGTAAATCTAGTATCTCTGTCAGATACGATACTTACCGGAACGCCATGAATCCGGTAGATGTGCCGCATGTACAGTGCTGCCAACTTCTCAGTGGATAAACCAACCTTGAAGGGGATGAAGTGAGCTGACTTCGTCAGTCGGTCCACGATAACCCAAATGGCATCCTTCCCTCCTTGGGATCGAGGCAGTCCCGATACAAAATCTATCGTTATGTGCTCCCATTTCCACTCTGGAATGTCAAGCGGCTGCAATAATCCTGTTGGTCTCTGTCTGCTAGCTTTAACTTGTTGACAAATTAAACATCTAGCCACATACCTGGGTACGTCCTTCTTCATTCTGTACCACCATACTATAGTTCGCATATCCCGGTACATTTTGTTGGCTCCAGGATGTATGGAATACTACGACTGGTGCGCTTCTTGCATCAGCTCGTTCCTCAGTTCGCCAGTTGGTACGCACAGCCTCGTACCATTCTTCAGTGCTCCGTCGCTGGCGATTGAGAATCCTTCAAGTGTTCCTGCCAGTACTTGGTCTCTGAGTTTACAAAGCGTCTCGTCTTAGAATTGTGTCTCCTTGACTCTGTCCATCAGACTTAAACGCACTTGCAACTGCATCAATGATGATTCAGCTCCTGGTACGATGGCTTCTCTTTCAAGTTTCTTCATCTCCTCCTCCGGCAGTACAATCTCCAATCCTAGCTTCTCCATGTCCTCCAGCAAATGACGCTCCTTGGTCAAGAACATTGCCATCGGATATCGACTAAGTGCATCTGTAACAACATTAGCCTTACCCGGATGATACTGCAGGTTGATATCAAAATCCTGCATCATCTCCAGCCATCGTCTCTGTCTCATGTTCAGCTCCTTCTGAGTGAAAACATATTTCAGACTTTTGTGGTCTGTAAATATTTCTACTCTCTCTCCATACAGGTAGTGCTTCCATATCTTCAAAGCAAATATCACTGCTGCAAGCTCCAAATCATGTGTGGGATAGTTCTTCTCATGAGTCTGTAATTGTCTAGATGCATAGGCAATTACTTTCCCGTGTTGTTGAAGAACGCAGCCTAGTCCCTTACCGGAAGCATCACTATAGATTGAGAAACCGCCGGTACCTGCGAGTAGCGCAAGTATCCGTGCCGTTGTAAGCCTCTTCTTCAGTTCCTCAAAAGCTGTCTGGCAAGCTTCAGACCATATGAATTCCTCGTTCTTCCTGGTAAGCTTCATCATTGGTTCAGCAATCTTGGAGAAATCCTTTACGAACTTCCGGTAGTAGCCAGCTAAACCCAAAAAGCTTCTGATCTCTGCAACCGAGCTTGGTGCAGTCCACTTCTCAATAGCAGCTATCTTCTTTGGATCTACCAAAATTCCTTTTCCTGTGACAACATGGCCCAAAAATTTCACTTTGTCTAAAAAGAATTCTCATTTGGATAGCTTACCATAGAGCTTCTCCTTCCTCAAGGTACTCAGCACTTTCTTCAGGTGCTCTTCATGCTCTTCCTCCGTCTTCGAGTAGATCAGTATGTCATCGATAAAGACAACAACAAACTGATCCAGATATTCATGGAAAACCTTGTTTATGAGGTTCATGAATACCGCATGAGCATTCGTCAATCCAAACGGCATGACCAAGAATTCAAATTGTCCATACTTGGTGTTGAACGCCGTCTTGGGAATATCCTCCTTACTGACCTTGATTTGATGGTAGCCTGACCTGAGATCTATCTTTGAAAATACCTTGGCTCTACTCAGTTGATCAAATAGGTCGTCGATCCGGGGCAGGGGGTACTTGTTCTTGATGGTGATGTTGTTCAGCGCCCGGTAGTCAATGCACATCCGCACGGTTCCATCCTTCTTGGGCACGAACAAAACTGATGCTCCCCAGAGTGAAGCCCCGTCTCGAATAAATCCTTGTGCCTTCAGCTCGTCGATCTGATCCTTCATCTCCTTTGCCTCCTTAGGGTTGACTCTGTAGCATCCCCGAGAAATAGGAGAAGAGCCGGGTACTAGATCGATGGTGAATTCCATACCTCGATCTGGCGGCAATCCTGGAAGACTATCTGGAAAGACGTCCATGAATTCCGTAATGATAGGGTGAGGAGGTCCGGGTTCTTCGGTGATTGAGGAGTAGGTAATACTATTTATATCTTCCGGAGCCCGGGAGACTTCAAACTCCGGTTCTCCTGGTGGGCTGAAGATTACACATCCTCTGTGACAATCTATCAGCGCATGCTGTACACTTAGCCAGTCCATCCTTAGGACTACATCATAGTTGGACAGGGGCATCACTAGTAAAGGTATTAAGAACTGATGGCCAGAGATAGTTATGGGACAATTACAAGCCTCAGTGATGGGTATGGGTCTACCACCGGTCATAACTCTACTAATCACCTTGCTAAGTCCCGAATCTATGTGGTGTGCAGAAATAAACTTTGATGATATGAAACTATGTGATGCACCCGAATCAAATAATGCTAGAGCATGATGTGAAAACACATAAATGGAACCTATGATGACATCAGCGGCGGGTTCCTGCTCTGTTTCCTGCTCATCAGCTGCTAGGGCAAAAGCTCGCCCGGTCTTCTGCTGGTGCTGTCCGAACCGTTGTTGCTGAGTGGGTAGGGGAGCTCTTTGCTGATTGGTTCCGGTCCGGTGGACTGATGAGGGGCAGTCCCTCACTTGGTGGACGGCAGACCCACAGACTAGGCAGTGTCATAGCCTCTTCCTGCATATGTTCGATTGATATCCCGGCCTCTTGCAATACTTACAGACTGGGATCTGCCTCTGAGACGACTTGTCATTAGTCCTCGCCTGATGGTGCTGCTGCTGGTGGTGCGAAGGCCTGTTGTTGTTGGGCCTCTTCTGGTTACCCTGAAAGTTGCTAGTTCCAGGATACTCCATCTTGGATTGAGAAGGCTGACTCTTCTCCACGTCCTGAGCTCGGATCAGGATCCTCTCATTTGTCTTAGTGCCACCTGCGATCACAAGGGTGCGAATCTCTTCTCGTAATCCATACCTGAATCGTTCAGCACGATCCTTGGGGTCAGCTACCAGGTTCTGGGCAAAACGGCTTAGTCGGCCGAATCCTGCCGCATATTCGCTAACCGTCATGCTTCCTTGCTTCAAATCCTGGAATTGTCTCTCAATTTCCCGCATCTTCGATGTTGGGAAGAACTTCCTGAGGAACAGCTTCTTGAAGGTGTCCCAGTCGAGCTGCTTGTCCTGGAGTCGGTGTTCATTCCGATACCAGGTGCTCGCCACATCCTGTAGTTGGAGTCCTACAGCTTCAGTCTTGAGGTCCTCCGGGAGTCGAGCGACGCTCAAGAGACGCTCCATATTATCCAGTCATTCATCGACGTAGATGATACCCTCGGTTCCCTTGAAAGGTCGAGGGCCTTGCTTCTTAAAGCTTTCTATGTCTCCCACCTTCATGCAATAATATGCCTCTAATCAAAAGAATGGTCTTATAGATATAAATCTTAACTCCTGAATCATGCTTACCTTGGCAGGTCGTGGCTCCGATGAAGTGGTTCCTCCTCTCTCGAGGGCAGCCATAGCCACGTTGTGGGTATTCTCCATGCCTTCTCTCGCAATCTGCTCTCTGTGGGCTTCTGCTTGAGCTCTCTGGGCTCCAAGCACTCCTCGTAGCATTCCCACTAGATCAGTGGGGTCTACGGGCACTGGTGGGGCAGCTGGTGCGGGCACCACCGCAGGGATCTGCGGCTCAGCCCGGGGAAGTGCCGGTTTCGTCGTTTGTGCTATGGTAGCGTAAACAGGCCGGGGAGCTGGTGCAGCATGAGGACGGTCTGTCAGCTGCAAGGGAGGTGGGTCCCGGCGTGCTTGAGGAGGGGTGTGATAAGTTGATGACACCTCATCGTCAACAGGGCCGGATCGGGTAGTCTTTCCTTTGGCCATGATCTGGAAGGTTTAGGGTACATACATAAGCAAGGTATCCTACCAGTCTATAATCAAACAAAAATATTTATGTATATAATTCGGTCCTATGTCGTGACAAATCAATGTTCTAGTGTTCTAATTGTTTCTAGGTATATTTTCCTAAGTTGTTGTATGACCTGCATGGACCACCACTAAAAACATGTCACGACCCGATCCCAACTAATTGGGTCGAACCGGATCATGCCCAGCCTGCACCGTTGTTGAGACGGCGGCAATAAGCTGTTCCATTAGCAGGTAACCATACAACAATAACTATATTTGTCACAACTCAACATCGAGAAAATGAAACTTCATTAAACTTGGAATTGAAATACAAATGGAAAAATGTTCTGAAATAAATAAACAGAGTTTGAACATAACAACAATGCAGAAAAAAAACTATCTATCAGCCGGATCATCGGCCTCAGTCCCAACGTCCTCCAATAGGGACTCTGGCAGCACTACCGGGTACAACACAGGGTCGTAGTAGCTGTTGTATAACAGCTCAGCATCCTCAAAATCCCCTAAAAATGTATCTCCAGTCAGAAAGAAGCAAAGTACAATTCATGCTAATTTAAAACAGTTAAAGTAAATAATAGAATCATGCAGTTTTAAACAGTTTAGAGAAAGAACAGTTTTCAGCAGTAAAACAGTGTAATTTGAACAGGCAATGAATTATGACTGGCTTGGGATGTACAGTTGTATCCTATTGATACGATTCGGCTTATCCCCATGTGTGTGAGGGGTAAGCTAATACAGTTCTAAGTTACAGTTGACTTTGGTCATAATCATTACTCTATTCCCCCAGTCCCCAATCAGTATAGTAGTCACAATCAGTACTCTCCGAGAGAGTTTCGTGTTTGCATCGTGGTTTAAACTTGCAGTAAAACGATTATAAAGATTACTGTAAAACTAACACAAACTATACTTGCCTCAAAAGGATTTGACTGGAGAGGTTGAAGACTTCGAGACAGGAATTCAGAATCGTCCTCGAATTCCTACATTCGAGAAATTGACTCAGATTCCAGGTTTACCAATCTAGCTACGCTAGTTGAAATCTCTATTTGTGTCCTAATCCAATTTTAATTCTTTAATTAATAAAACACGAAACACGATTATTTGTGCGTTGATTTTAATACGAGGGAAAGATCGTTTTTATACTTTGAATTTAGAAAATTCGTCGATACCAGATTAATTTATTAAAGGTTTATATTTTCATAATTTATAAATATAAAGCTAAATTTCTTATTTTAATGAGAAATACATGATCGTTAAACTTGTAGATTTTAGGTGAGAAAATCTCTATTAATTTTTATATGAAAATAACTTTTTGTTAAATTTATTCGTACGCTACAAAAACTCACAAAATCAGCAAATAACCAAAAATCCTACACTACCAGATTACAGTTACAGAACCAACAACTAGCTGGGCTTATGTCCATTACAATTTATTTACATAAATTTAAATAAGACACAAATGGTTGTTAGTTCTAAACTTCCTATAAATAATTATAAATAAATAAATAGTACTAATAAAATAAGTTAAAAATAAATGTTTGGTGAGTCTCAGATATGGTCCAATCGTCAACTAGGCTAATGCCTCAACGTCCGGGCGAATTTACATAAATTCGTGAGAGGTTTGAGGAATTAGTGGGAGAGAAAGAATAGGGAAGTGGTGTAGGTCCTAAAAAAATTAAGTTGCATCAATAAACCAAGTCAAATGATCAAGATATGCACCATTCAATCAAATTGCGCAGACAACAGATTGTGCAGTTCACAGACTGCGCAAGCCTCATTGTGCACACTTCCGATTGCGCAAAGCCTACGTGGCTAATGTCATCATTACCTGACAACCAAATCAAATCTCTGACAGCTGACAGGCGCAAAAGACGAGGAAACCGTTCGTTTCTCTGTGCAAACACAGTGCTCGAGGACAGCTGTCTAGCCTGATGCGCAATCTACTTCCTGCGCAGTCCAAGGGTGCGCAATCCAGTTCCTGCGCCATCTATCTCCTGCGCAGTCTAATACTTGCGCACTCCATCAAATCAACTGCTAAGTGCATATGTGGCCTTCATGCCATCAATTTCTCATAACGTGGTAACTGTCTGTGCACGACCATGCGCATTTCAATCAAGTTTTGCCAAGTGTCCAAGACAGGTGGCCCATGATCAAGTAACTGCCTGCGCAGTCTTCAGTTGCGCAATCCAATAGCTGCGCAATTCCAGAATAACTGTAAATCAGTTATTTCCATAACTCTATAAATAGAGTTTCAAGACTTCATTTTAAGGGACGACTACATAGATATCAGATCACACACAGAGAGATTATTCTCTTCAGAGAATCCAGGAGTTCTTGCTAAAGTGCTGCTGCATTCTTCAGAGGCTTTTGCCTTCAGTTCTTCAGACGCTTTTTGCCTTCGTTCCATCAGAGACTTCGTCTTCAGTCAGCTTCAAAGGCTTTCGTCTTCAAAAGTTTACATCGTCCAAGGGATAAAGCAATCGTCTTATAGATTGGATTCCTACAGTTTTACTTTCCCAGAATTCAAAATTGTAATCATCTTTTACAAAAAAAAGTTTGTAAACACCTTTTTGTTTTTGCAAACAAAATGGCGACTCTGCTGGGGATAACACCGGAGGAGAAGCATATCCGAGCCCTCTATTAGTCCTGCTGTGGTACATTTCAGACTTTCCATATGGAACAGCTGTACGAACAGGAGTTCGCCTTACTTTGCCGTAATTGAGGCCACTTTGGAAGTCATAGCCCATTTTTCGGATGATATCTTTTGATTGTTGACTGTAACGACGGAGTTGAAGATGTCCGGTATCGTTGACTTTGCTATCATCCGTGTAGCTGAACTTCTGTTCTGGTCCTTTACTAAAAAGTATTGGACTCTCGCCTTTCTTTCGAGAAGGAACGACAAAGTACGACTTCTCTGATTGATCAAGTGAGACTTCTGTCTGAAGAGCTTGTAGAACTCCCATTGTGAATGATTGGAAGCTATCTAACATTTCCAAATAATACTTAGTATAGTAGATAACATCAGTATACTGGAAAGAAGATACATCTTCATTGATATACACAGTGGTATTTACAGCAGGACCTTTAGCCTTAGCAGACTTGGTCAGATCGATTATAAGAGGGGGAGAAGAAAAACGTGGAGGAAGATTAGACTTGTTACGACGGAGATCGATAACAAGCGGCTCAGAGGAGGTGAGCTCCCTTTTCTCCTTGTCATTAGTAACAAGTGGCTCAGAGAAAGTGAGCTGCTTTTTGTCCTTGTTACGACGTAAGTCGATAACAAGAGGCTCAGAGGAGGTGAGCTCCCTTTGACCATCATCAGTTGGCTGTTTCTGAATTGGCAAGTGAATAGCCAATGGTTTAAAAGATTGAGGATGAGAAATCCGCCCTTTGACAGGTATGATGAGGGTTTCATTGGGCGTTGCTTCTTGATCTTCTTCTGTGTCGAGAGACAGGACAATCTTTATGAATTCCTCCTTATACATGCGAGAATCATTGCAATATGCCTCGACACCTTTGAAAGGATGGAGATTGGCAACCTCCTTGTGGACTTCTCAATTGTCATCAACATATTTAAAACATTGATGAAGAGTGGAAGGAACAATGTTATGCTCATGTAAGAATGGCCTCCCCAGAATAGCATTGTATGAACAGCCGTGGTTGTCAATGATATAGAAGGTAACCTTAGTGCGAAGATTGCCTATTTGGAGTTTCAGGCGAATCTTGCCCAGAGGTTCACTTTTGCCTTGGTTGAATTCCAGAATGGTGGTGATGGTAGTAGAAAGACTATGCACAGGTATTTTCAGTGCATCTAGCATAGTCCTCGGCATAATGCTGAGAGCGGATCTAGGATCAATTAGTAGACGATCAACCTTTATAGAATCGATATAGCCCGTAAAATATAGAGGACGGTCATGTCGATTATCTTCTAGCAGCATATCGTCCTGCGTGAAGGTGATGTTCGGGATTAATTCCAGAACACTATGACAATGTAGGCAAGAAATTGGCTCTGCTTCCGGCTTCTTGAGGAGGGTCAAGCAGGTTTCTGCTTGCATCAGGGCTTCGCTCAGAGTTTCTCGAGTCTCTTTGGAGAGGCGTAAGAGCTCGAAGATTGACAATCTGGCTGGTGTATTAGCTAGTTGAGCCAAAATGTCAAAATTGTAAGGCTTTTCAAGTCCTGTAGGAGATGACTTCTTCAAAGGCTTGTCGAAGCGGACTTATTGCTTGCCCTTGTCTACTGCAGTAGGTTTGGAAGGAATGGAAACCACTACTAGTGTTGATGCAGAAGGATTCTCCTCAGTGGAAGTAGGTTGTGCCGGAACAGAGTTCGAAGAGGAAGCAACATTCTCCGGAACTTCAGGAACTTCCCGTAGATAGGCTTTCCCTGATCTGGTGCCTATCAAGATTTCTTCTTCGTTTGTAGGGTCGAAGGACACCATATTGCAAGTCTTTATCTTGCTTTTGGAACGATCTTTCTTCTTGGAAGATGAGACTTCAAATTCAGAAGCAAGATCAGGATGGATCCACATGATTTCACCATTATCAAGAGATAATGGGACAAGGCCTTCATTTTGAGGAGGAGGGAGATTCTCAATCTCAAGAGTAGATTTGGGGATAGGAATGACGCCGTGTTGCACCATCTGAGGAGGAAAGTCTCCAAATTGAACTGAGACCATGTTTGCAGTCACAGTCTTTTCATCTTGCTGAAGAGTGACAACACCAGCGTTGACTAGCTCTTGGATCTTGCCTTTGAGCACATAGCATGCTCGAGTAGGATGTCCAACAAACCTGTGATAGACACAATATTTTGGATGATCAGTTTTGCCGACTTCATCAGGTTTCTTAGGATCAGGAAGCTGGATCTTGTTGCTCTTGAGTAAACACTCAAAGATGCTTGCGGTGTCATTCTCATCAAATGAGTACTCTACTTTGGGTCGAGGCTCCCTTGATGGAGTTGCAGCAGGAGTAGAAGTGGGAGCAGATGGAGCCACATTGACTGCCAAAGATTCTTTTTATAAGTTGATATTTAAAGCATCTTTGTTCTTGCGATTATTTTGGCGATTGCCACTGCTTGATGTCTGATGATCATCTTGATTAGGGTTAGACATATGTACCCCCAACTGTTTGAACTTGTCGGCGCTAACTTCTGCAGCTTTAGCGTTGACAATGAAAGATGGCCATTCCTGAAATTGAGTTGAACCACTCCACATGCTAATGATAGGCAGGAGATTTGCCTTGCAGGTATCAATAGTTATTGCGGCAGGAGTTCCTGAAGGCATCTTTAGAGCTTCTCGACGGAATCTCTCAATGAAACTTTCAGCAGTTTTATTAGGCTTTTGCTTGATTTTGTTGAGGGCTGACATGGTCATATCGTTGATACCCTCATAAAATCTTTCCAGAAAGATTTGTTTGAGGCCAGAGAAAGAAGTGATACTACCATCTGGCAGACTTCTGTACCAGTCGTATGCTACGCCTGCTAAACAGCCGACGAACATTCTGGTAAGAAGAGGGTCATTAGGTTGAAGCTGAATGGTCATGACCTCGAAGTGATTGATGAATTGACTTGGTGAGGTACTGCCGTCGAATTGTGTGATTGTAGGGATCTTGTATTTTGGGGAAATGGAACTTTTTTCCATTCAATTGGATAGGGTTGCTTGATCACTAGGCTTTGCAGATTGTATTTCTCTTTAAACGCCTCAAATTGAGATCGCAAAATCTTGACCGCTTCATTGGCATCTTCAGAAGATGAAGGAACAGGTTGAGATAGAGTGAGAGGAGGAGGAACAGCATGGTATGCACTACCCCCAGCACCTGATTGGCTTGGTGTAGGTTGAGCTTGCATAGGAGGTATTTGAGGAGAGACTACCCCCAATCCTATATTGACTGGTACTGATGATGCTATTATTTCAGGATTTGCAACTGGTACAGCTGGTGGTACTGCATGCTGAGTTGCCATGATAGAATGCATACTGGCGACCATTTCAGCCATGGTCTTCAGCTTGTCTTCTAGTGCTGCTATCCGCTGGTCCTGATTAGATGAGTTGGAAGCGTCTGGATCATCGGTAACAGCATAAGCTGTCACCTCTCTGGGTATGGTAGAGGACATGGTTTGATCAGAACTCTCATTGTATGCATCATAGTCGGAGAGAGAGTCGCCTTCCGGGTGAGAAGCAGAAAGGGGACTAGAAGGAAGAAGATTCATTTGACCGATTGTTTCTCGGCTTTGGGATCGAGTATGTCGAAATACTCCTTCAGAAGATTCTTGGAGTAGATCTAGATACCGTTGACTTGGACGGCGAGACTTGCCGTGTTTGCAATACTTCTTGCTTCCGGTATCTCGAGATGCCATGTTGACAGAAGCGTATAATAGCTCATCTTCTGACATCGGTTCTGATTTAACAAAGTTCAAACGATCGAAGACAGATCGCTTTGTTGTTTGACAACAACACTGGATGATGACTTTATGGTTGCAGTGATGATGATTAGATGGCTGAACTGTAGATGTTGGGATTTTGTCCCGCTTTTGTCTGAGATGTTCCCGAAGATCAAGAACCAAGGTAAGACGAGAAGATGTCTGAGGAATGTATTCCTTGATAACATTTGGAACATGATTCTTGTTCTTCAAATGTTTTGTTCCTTGAGTGTACAGGGAAGTGCTCACTTCATTAGCATAAGTGTTAGGATTTTTGATCCTGGAAGTTTGCTTCTGATGTTGTTTCACCTTCGGCATCGGCTGTTTGCGTTTTGCCGAAGTTGGTCTGTTGAGGTAGGCTCTTAGATCAGCAAATTCACCCCCAGGGGTTTCTATTTGAGACACTTGCAGCTTCCCTTGTCTTGATCGGGAAATCTTGAGAGTAGGAAGATCTTGGAATTCTGCTACTGGAGTAGGCAGAATGCCTCTCTGATCAGTACAAGTCTTCTTAGCACGAAGGGAAGAAGAACGGTTGTCTAGAAGAATTATACTGACAGGTGCCGAAGCACGTTCAGATTGATCTTCAGCGGTAAGGACCGAAGAAGACTGAGAAAAGACCAAAGGGCCTTTTCCTTTTTGAGATGAAGGTTTAGCTAAAGAGCGTTTCCCTCTGTTGACTTCTGAGTCGTGAGATAAAGAAGCTTGAGAAAAGACTAAAGAGCCTTTTCCTTTGTTTGATGGGGCAAGAGGAATAGCCAAAAGACTACCCCCAGTGGATTGTGCAGAGGCAACAGGAAGTTTGTGAGAAGAAGAGAGACAAGCTAAAGAGCCATCTCTCTTAGATTGTGCACACACAGATTGTGCATGTGGAGTTCTTGCTATGGAGTTCTTATGCTGAACTTTAGTTGCTGGTTCTTTGGACTGTGCAGGATGGATGGCAACCAATTGCGCAAGAGGCAGAGGGGTCCTGCACTTGGACAAGGCAGAATATGAAGTATTCTGATCTTTGATGGCAGCAGATTGCGCAGGAGAGTGAGAGGCAGTTTGCGCAATAGAAGACTGCACACTAGTCTTAGCAGTAAAAACTGCAGACTGTGCAACAGCTTTGACAGTGGGAGCAATGGACTGCGCAGCAGCTTTGGTGACCCACACCTTGCGCACTTTGCTTGTGGCAGGAGTGGACTTGGATTTGATCATATCTTCGTAGGCAGTCTGGTTGACCTTGACAACCAGAGTCTTCTGCGTCTTTCCGATAGACGCTACGTCACATTGAGTTGTCACCTTCTCGTTGGAGGAGAAAGTCGTCCCCAGCAGAGTCGCCATTTTGTTTGCAAAAACAAAAAGTGTTTATACAAACTTTTTTGTAAAAGATGATTACAATTTTGAATTCTGGGAAAGTACAACTGTAGGAATCCAATCTAGAAGATGATTGTTTTATCCCTTGGACGATGTGAACTTTTGAAGACGAAAGCCTTTGAAGCTGACTGAAGACGAAGTCTCTGATGGAACGAAGGCAGAAAGCCTCTGAAGAACTGAAGGCAAAAGCCTCTGAAGAATGTAGCAGCACTTTAGCAAGAACTCCTGGATTCTCTGAAGAGAATAATCTCTCTGTGTGTGATCTGATATCTATGTAGTCGTCCCTTGAAATGAAGTCTTGAAACTCTATTTATAGAGTTCTGGAAATAACTGATTTACAGTTATTCTGGAATTGCGCAGGGTGGATTGCGCAGCTATTGGATTGCACAACTGAAGACTGCGCAGGCAGTTACTTGATCATGGGCCACCTGTCTTGGACACTTGGCAAAACTTGATTGAAATGTGCATGGTCGTGCACAGGCAGTTACCACGTTCTGATAAATTGATGGCATGAAGGCCACATATGCACTTGGCAGTTGATTTGATGGAGTACGCAAGTATTGGACTGCGCAGGAGATAGATGGCGCAGGAACTGGATTGCGCACCCTTGGACTGCGCAGGAAGTAAATTGCGCATCAGGCTAGACAGCTGTCCTCGAGCACTGTGTTTGCACAGAGAAACGAACGGTTTCCTCGTCTTTTGCGCCTGTCAGCTATCAGAGATTTGATTTGGTTGTCAGGTAATGATGACATTAGCCACGTAGGCTTTGCACAATCGAAAGTGTGCGCAATGAGGCTTGCGCAGTCTGTGAACTGCGCAATCTGTTGTCTGCGCAATTTGATTGAATGGTGCATATCTTGATCATTTGACTTGGTTGATTGATGCAACTTGATTTTTTTAGGACCTACAAGTAGTCTGGGTCTTCCCTGGTCTCAACTGCATCAGAATATATCATGATCAGTACAAATCAATGCAAGTCAAAAGACTCTGTCAGATTCAGCATATCTTTATATTGCGCAAACCTTAAACTGAGCTGATATAGCCTGCGCATATATCAGATTGTGCTGATATACTTTGCGCAGTTCAACAGTTTGCGCAGAAGTTCCTGCGCAAATCAATTGATTGCGCTAGCTTTCTGCCAGCGCAATTCAACCGACTGTGCAGGAAGGCCATCATCATAAAAATGAAGATAGACACTTTTTATGAAACCGAAACCCTAAAAGGGTGGCGCAGTATGAACTCATCTCAAAAAAGAGATGAGTTTCGAAGACAAAGGCAGTCGAAACCCTAAAAAGGGTGTTCGATCAAAGTTCATCCACCTCTCAACGCAGGGTGCGCGGCCTCATGGCGAGAAGCGCGCGGTGCAGTACGAGAAGATTCGGCGGGGGCCTTGCCCTTGTCGGCGGTGGAGGATCGTCGGGGTGCCATCGCTCGTCGGAGAAGAAGGCTAAAAAGCAAAGAACTCTTTCTCTCTTTCTCAGAACTCAAACGAATGCAAGTGAAGAGTTCTCAAAGTACAAGGAGACTATTTTATAGTTTTCGAATGTGAAACGGCCACCACAGTTTGCGCCTTAGACTGCGCACCACTCCGATTGCGCAGACAGATCACTCCCTTGCGCAACTTGATTTCAATATCATAATTCAAAGTATTTCAAAACTTTGAATCAAATCAACTTTCGAAAACTTTGAATGGGGTCTTGTAGGTCCTAAAAAATCAAGTTGCATCAATCAACCAAGTCAAATGATCAGGATATGCATCATTCAATCAAATTGCGCAGACAACAGATTGCGCAGTTCACAGACTGCGCAAGCCTCATTGCGCACACTCCCGATTGCGCAAAGCCTACGTGGCTAATGTCATCATTACCTGACAACCAAATCAAATCTCTGACAGCTGACAGGCGCAAAAGACGAGGAAACCGTTCGTTTCTCTGTGCAAACACAGTGCTCGAGGACAGCTGTCTAGCCTGATGCGCAATCTACTTCCTGCGCAGTCCAAGGGTGCGCAATCCATTTCCTGCGCCATCTATCTCCTGCGCAGTCCAATACTTGCGCACTCCATCAAATCAACTGCCAAGTGCATATGTGGCCTTCATGCCATCAATTTCTCAGAACGTGGTAACTGCCTGTGCACGACCATGCGCATTTCAATCAAGTTTTGCCAAGTGTCCAAGACAGGTGGCCCATGATCAAGTAACTGCATGTGCAGTCTTCAGTTGCGCAATCCAATAGCTGCGCAATCCACCCTGCGCAATTCCAGAATAACTGTAAATCAGTTATTTTCAGAACTCTATAAATAGAGTTTCAAGACTTCATTTCAAGGGACGACCACATAGATATCAGATCACACACAGAGAGATTATTCTCTTCAGAGAATCCAGGAGTTCTTGCTAAAGTGCTGCTGCATTCTTCAGAGGCTTTTGCCTTCAGTTCTTCAGAGGCTTTCTGCCTTCGTTCCATCAGAGACTTCGTCTTCAGTCAGCTTCAAAGGCTTTTGTCTTCAAAAGTTTACATCGTCCAAGGGATAAAGCAATCGTCTTCTAGATTGGATTCCTACAGTTGTACTTTCCCAGAATTCAAAATTGTAATCATTTTTTACAAAAAAAGTTTGTATAAACACCTTTTTATTTTTGCAAACAAGTGGGAATAGGTTTGAACGTGTAATGCTGGTCGAATTTGGACCAGCTCAAGAAATATATTTTTTTATTTATTAAAGAATAACTCAGAATTTCAAAGAAATATGATTGGGTCTGGGTTCGGGCTCGGGTCTGGGTCAGCACCCAAAAACCAAATTAATAATTTTCAAAATTGATTTTAACACTCAAAAATAATACTAATAATTTTAATAAATATAATAATAATATACTTATATTAATTAACAAAAATTGGGTTTCACAGTGATGCCACAGACCTAAAGATAAGATATATATAAACTAATTAGGGTTCAACAGTTTTAGGTTTGATTCTATAGTATAAGCTATGTAATCTAGGTCAATCTCAGTCCAACTAAGTCAAACTAGGTCACACTGAGTCACACTAGGTCACAGGAAGTCAAACCTAGTCAAACTAGGCTAATGTTGACTAACAGTTGACTTTTGGTCAACTGGTCAACTCTGGTCAAGTTTTAGACATTTATAGGCCAAGTGTTGACTGATAGTTGACTTTTGGTCAAAGCAGTCAAACTTGGTCAACCGAGGTCAAAACTAGCCTAAGCATACTATTCCTAAACATTACCAACCAAGATACGTACCATATATCTTGGTCAAACAGGGTCAACACATTCAGTTTCAGTTGTCACGACCCGATCCCAATAATCTAGGTCTAGTCGGATCATGTCCAACCTGCACCGTTGTTGAGACGGCGGCAGTAAGCTGTTCAGTAGCAGGTAACCATACAACAATACTATATTTGTCACAACTCAACTTCGAAAATAAACTTTATTAAACTTGAAATTTAAATACAAAAGGAAACTGTTCTGAAATGAAATACAGAATTTTGAAATAAAATAACAATGCAGAAAGAAAATCTATCTAGCAGTCGGATCATCGGCCTCAGTCCCATCGTCCTCCTGGGGGACTCTGGCAGCACAACTGGGTACAACACAGGGTCGTAGTAGCTGTTGTAATACAACTCTGCATCCTCAACATCCCCTAAAAATGTATCTCCAGTCAGGAGGGAGCAAAGTACAATTCATGCTAATTTTTAAACAGTTAAATAAGTAATAGAATCATGCAGTTCTAAACAGTTTTAAACATGAACAGTTTATTACAGTAAAAACAGTAATTTGAACAGGCAATGAAATATGACCGGCTTAGGTTTGTTACAGGAAGGATAAGGGGTTTTTGTTACAGTATGGTCATAATCATTACGCTATTCCCCAAGTCCCCAGTAGTTACAGTACAGTACTCTCGGAGAGAGTTTCGTGTTTCATCGTGGTTTAGACTTGCAGCAAAGCGATTAAATAAATAACTGTAAACTAACATAAACTATACTTGCCTCAAGGAAATGACTGGAGAGGTAGAAGACTTCGAGACGGAAAGTTAGAGTCGTCTTCGAATTCCTACATTCGAGAGATAGACTCAAATATTAGGTTTACCAACTTAGCTATGCTAGTTGTAATCTCTATTTGCATCCTAGTCCAATTTTAATTCTTAAATTAATCAAACACAGAAAACACGATTATCTGGTGCGTTGATTTAATACGAGGGAAAAGGTCATTTTAACTTTGAATTCGGAAAACATCGTCGCTGCCAGATTATTTTAGAAAAACTTGGTAATTTTATAAATATAAATATAAAGCTAATTTTTTCTTATTTTAGTGAGAAATACGTGATTTTTAATTATTAATAAACTTGTCAATTTTAGGTGAAAAAATATTAATTAATTTTATACGAAAATACTTTTTAGTCAATTTAATCGTTAAATAATAAAAACTCGCAAAACCAGAAAAGACAAGAAAATCTAAGCTATTACAGTTACAGACCACAGCCAGCTGGGCTTATGCCCATTACAATTTATTTACATAAATTGAAATAAGATAAACCGCCGTTAGTCCTAAACTGAAATATTAAATAAATATAAACAGTAATTAAATATAAAAATAAAGATAAATTATAAGTCTCAGATATGGTCCGATCCTCATCTTGGCTAATGCCTCAACGTCCGGGCGGGGCCTGTATCGTTTGCACTTAGTCGGGTCCATTGGCCGATACGGTCGTCACCCAAAATCGAATATCAAATAAAATTCCGAAAATCATTTTAAATTTATTTTTAAAATAATCCAGTATTTACGAAAAAATCGGGCAGCATCTCCTCTGTTTTTGGTCAACCCAAAAACTGGGAAATTGTGCCGATAATTTCCTGCAAATCCCAAACCAGGGAAAACCCGAATATATATATATAAAATCCACAACCAATCCACAGAATAATCGGGACAACCCGAAATAATTTCGGAAGTCCGATTCCAATCCACAAATCACAGAATGCTTCCGAAAAATTTCGGAAAGCTAAAACATACCCAAAAATCAATTCCCGAAATATTTCGGGAATCCAAAATAATTCACAGGACCTTTCCAAAGTCCCGGAAAATTACGACGTCGCTAAAACCGAGTTTCCAAAGGGAATCGGGACCATTTCATTATTGACTAAATAATAAAATGAGCGGGACAGGGGGTTATACCTCGGATTGCTCGGTTAGAGCTCTCAGATGAAAATAGAAAGAAAATAAGCTCTGAATCAGCGAACGTATTCCTAGGTCAGCGCTGAAATCAGCAGCGTCGTCGAAAATGCTGGAAAATGTCGAAGCTAGGGCACGGCCAGAACACGCGAGGGGCGCACGAGGGAACGGGCGCGGCCAGGGGACGGATCCGTGGGTTCTGGCCCGGATCGGCAGGGAGCGCCGAAGGGGGCGCAGGGCTCGGCCGCAAGAGGGAACGGCGCTGTCGGGGGAGACGGGCGGCCGCGCCAGGGGGCGCTCGCGGGGAAGACGTCGTCGCTGGCCGGAGGGGCCGGCGAAGAGGGGCTGGCGCGGGGATTCCGGCGCGAGGGGGTCGCGCTGCAGAGGTGGTTGGCCGAGCTGGGCGTCGGGGCGAGGGGGTCGAGCGCAAGGGGATGGCCGACGGTGAGAGGGCAGTTGGCCTCGGGGGTCGCCACGAACAGGGGTGCGGGGGTTCTGTGTGAGGGTTTGTGGGATGAGAGAGAACAGAGATTGAGGGGAAGTTGGGGAGTAGGTAAAGTAGAGAAGAGTTTGTTCTGTGAATGAGAAGGGAGTTTGTTTTGTTCTTTGAACGTGAGAGGAGTGGGGAAAGTGGGAAATATTAAGGCGAGTTGGGTGTGTGCGTGTGGTAGAGAGAAAATTAAGGGGAGAGAAAAGAGTGAGGTGACTTTGAACGAGTATGGGATTGCTGGTCCTAAGGGACCAGCTCAAAACTAAATTTTTTTTTTTCATTATTTTTTAATAATAATTAGCCAAGTCAAAATCAGATTGTGAGAATGGGATTGGGTTCGGGCTCAGGCCTGGGTCTGGGTTTCGGACTCGGGTCTGGGTCTGAAATCCAAAAATCCATGTTATTATTATTTTTTTGAAATCTTTTGCACTCAAACATATTTAATAATAATAGAAATAATAATTTTACTAATAATAATAATAAAACACTATTTAATTAATCACAAAATAAATGGGTTTCACATCAGTGGTTGTGAAATCACCGGAATCGATGGATCTCAAATCCGATACAAGGATCTAAAAATACGAATAAAGAAGGATTATAATAATAGGGTAAAAACCTGCAAGTGTTGACGGATGATAAAACAAACATCACCAACGTGTCCAGAATGGTCAAATCAGCTAGGATAGCATGTCCATAAGTCCAATTTGGACACAGGGGCAAAAAGGTAATTTCGGGTCAAAACGGTATCCGTGTCGGACCCACTTTGCACCAAAAAATGTGTCAAAATAAAAGTGCACAAAACCTAACAAATTATATGTCCACGAATCCAGAATGACGATACGAACCCAACGGTATATCCAGAATTGGATTCCGTTGACCCGATCTCAAATTGGTCTGTTGACCAGGACATTAAAATTTTGATTTGCACGGAAAAGCATGTCGGAGCCAATGTCCTCAAAAATCAGCAAATTATATGTCAACGAGTCCAGAATGACGATACGAACTCAACGGTATATCCGAAATTAGATTTCGATGAGCCGATCTTAAAATGACCCGTTGGCCCGGATATTGGTATCCGACTTGCACCAAAATGTGTGCCGGAATCAATGTCCACTAAAATCTAGCAAATTATATGTCAACGAGTCCAGAATGACGATACGAACTCAACGGTATATCCAGAATTGGATTCTGATGAGTCGCCGTTAAAAAGTCCCGTTGACTCAGAAAGTGGGACCCGTTTTGCACCGAAATGCGTGCCAGGGCCCACGTTCTCCAAATCAAGCAAAATTTATATAAAAACATGCCAGAACGATGCCACGAGTCTACTGGTGGTGTCAGAAATTGAATCCGGAGTCTCGGGTTCAAAAATAGAATTTTACAAGTGCAATACTAAGAATTCGAATGGCCAACTTTGGCGTCGAATTCGACCAACCGAACGTACTCAAAATGAAACGAAAGTTAAAGGAGACAGGAAGAG
>JANAVB010012200.1:6071478-6233978 GCA_029216955.1 Iris pallida
GGTTATACCAGCTTCACACAGGAATTGGTAGCGCGCAACCGGAGCTACGACGGAGGAGATACGAGTCGACGAAGTCGGCTCCACAAAACTGTCCAAAAATAACACAATTTAAAGTGTCAACTTGGTGGCCGGTTTGATGTATCAAACGACGAAATTAACGGGTGAAATTTCAGGGGAGTGAAGGGGTATATACCGAGATTGAGATGGATCAAAGAAAACGCCGATCCAACGGTCAAATTTCTCGGAAAATGTGCATGAAGTTGCTGTCCCGAACGCAAATTCTGTGTTCCGTTCCCGCGCACGTCACGGCGGAATCTCGTGCAAAATGCACGGATAGCCCATTTTCTGCGTCGGGGACGACGGAGGCAGCAAGGGGGGCCTCGCCTGAGGTCGCCCCGCCATGGGTGGCTCGTCGGTAGCGGCTGCTGGCCGCGGCGGTGCCACGCGCGTTGGTGACGTGGCAGTGGCTGCTGCCACATCGCTGCTGCTGTGTCACGACCCGCACCCGGTTTTCGGACGCGAGCTCGTGAGCAAGCCAGCTACGTATCGAGCGGACTCCAACCCGACTCGAGTACGTATAAGCTGTCAAGGTCATGGTATCATATCTAATCTAAACTATATCTCAATCCACTTGAATCATATAAACAAGAAAGAACAAGTATGGGTCATGGTCTGCAGCCCATTAGCATATTGTCCGATTGGGCTCTAAGAGTGATATGAGTCCATAAAGTAAGCAGAATATGTCATGGTACTGAATGTAAAGCACGAAAGGATAATAAGAAATATTACAAGCAAATACCTGTATCACAGATCACAATCCTCTACCATCCTGCTCTGCTAACTAACTCCGTGCAATCGCTAAACCTGAAGAGATCATCAGGTCCTCAGAGGACTAGCAAGATACATAATATACAAGACAACATGTAACAGTAAAAAGAAGCAAGAAAGTGAGAAGCAATCAAGGATATCCAACTAGACTAAATGAACCAAGACACAAGATCTAAACACGAGGATCCTAAGACACTGGCATGCCATACTAGAAATGGCTGGCTATAAACTGCATCAAGACAAGTACTCACAATCTATAGTATCTCAATCACTGTCAAGGCAAGTACACACAACCAAGACGGTAGCCAATCCTAGTATAAAATCCTATAGACCATAGTCAAGGTAAGTACTCAAAATCTATAGAATGCCAAAGTCAAGTCCCACTCAAGTCATGTCAAGTCAAGTCAAGTCAAGTTATAATCAAGTCGAGTAAATCGTGGTATAGGACTAGACGACTCTATCAAGCAATACATATGAGATTAACACAGTGTAACAGGTAGAACTACCATAACAGGAAAGAACAAGAATGTACAGGCAACTAGAAACATGTAAAGTAAACTAAAACAGGAAAAGTATAATAGACATGGAATAAAGCAGTCATGACTGTAAGGAAAATAACAGCAGCGAGATGATGAACATGTATATAAATTATACTGTACAAGTTGGCAAGGTATACTTGCCTGAGGGATGCACGGAGAACCAACAAAGTATCGCCAATCACAAGTCAGAAAATCCAAGTCATCACAAATGTCTCCGAAAGCTGAAATAAACGTTGCCAACATTCTTAGAATAGTCAAATTAGCTAGGATTGCCTGTCCTTATGTCACGCCCCGCTCCCGTAGGAGCGATCGTCCTCGCTAAGGCGTGATGCCGCACGAGCCTAGATTGCGCTCGTGCAAGGCCAGTTCCATAATGGCCGATTACATCGGCGGCGACGGGGTCGTCGCACAGAAGTCCCCAAGCAGAAACGTTGAATCATTGCAGCGAAAATTTAAAGAAGAACACATGAACATAAGTAACTCAGAAGAATCTCTTTATTGATATTGAATACAAGATTACATTTGTGGGCGCAAGGCCAATTACAAGTCTCTCAGGCTCACTTTTCACTCATGTTACAAGTCACTCTGCTCTCTCTCATCTCTCGATACAATGCTTGAATCCAGCGGAAGCTTCGGAAGGCGATGTCCATACATTACGTCCTGTATAAGTCTTCGGGTCGCACGGCCGCACGCTTCGACTCGCCAAGGAACTCCATGCCTCGACGCATCCAAGCGAGCTCCGCGCCACGAGCTTCTACCTGTGCCTGCACATGAAACACTGTGTGGGTGTCAGTACCACTGTACTGGTGGAGTGAGCTTCTCGCCCACCTATACATAACCGACACGTTCATTTACTTTTGTGCAGTTAAAACCCTTTCCATTGTCTTTCTAGTCTTGCCTTAGGATGCATTTTAAGACTTGACGTCTAGCAACTCGACGTGCAACGACATGGTCGTGCTACCAAAACCAACGTGTATTCTCGATCGAGGCAGTGCCTCATCGACTAGGTACTTGACCAAACTTCCAGGCGGGACGGCAGGGTCGTGCCACATTCTATTCCAAACTTAGACTTGTTCAAGACTGTGCTTTGTCGAGGGGCAGTTCACGTGAACTCGGCCGTGCTAGGACCTTTAATCAAACTCAAGCGCCACTAGACCAATTCTTGTGCTAACGATTCAAGTGCCAAGGGACGGCAACGGGACGACTCGTGCAGGTCGTGCCTTAGACTTTACTTAGACATGTTTGAACATTCGAGACTGAGGTCGTGCCTCGCTATCCAGACTTATCCATGCTACCGCCTTGCGGCCTTCATGTTAGACCCATCGCTAACTTAGACAAGACTTGTGAACCGTAGTGATGAATTCCATGAACATTCCGATGCCATCTAGCGTGCCAAGCACGGTGCCTATGCTGCAGCCCAGTCTTAGGCCCAGACATTGATTTTCCGACTAGACAAGCATTCAAGTTCTAGACTCAATCCAAAGGCATACATGCGGTGTGCCGCTATCTGCCGACCCATCTACATGAGGTGGTCACTAGCAATTTCAAGCTATCTTGGACATGGCTCGGCGGGGGTATCGGTCCGCCCTTCTAAGGGTAGCTAGCCCCGGAAGCGCCGATACTCCCATGCGGTCATCCAGCATCCTACTTTGAGCCACACTCGCTTCTCCCGGGCGGATGATCCCGGTGCCCCGGAGGAGATCACCCGAGAAGACTACACCTTGTCGACAAGTTGTCCATGACCATGCAAGACTCGATCTATCCAATCTATCCAGTCTTTCCTTAACATGACCATGTACTCCCTTATTCTATCGAGACTCCCAAGCCGCGGGATCGATCTCGTGTGCGGGACTTATCAAGTATTCAGGCAGGACATGACCGGGCAGGACCGGCATGCTTATTCAAGTATTCAGGCAGGACATGACCGGGCAGGACCGGCATGCTTATTCAAGTATTCCAGCAGGACATGACCGGACGGGACCGGCATGGTAGACAGGCATGGTTCTCTAGGCGACGCTAACGCTCGAGTCATATACTTATACGACGAGCCTTGTTCTCAAGGGACTACTTGACTTGACAACCGCAGCTAGAGCGGGATAGCGCTAGAAATGGCTTCGTTAGCCTAGAGCAACTCTTATTGACTCGTACGGCCAATGACTCGACGAGCAAAGGCTACGCCGAGCTACGCATCGAGGAAACGTGCTAGGCACGGGGTCGACTTAACAACCAAGTTCTCGGGTGCCTAGACTTAAGCCAACTACCCGTACAAAGACGACTTAACTTGCAGGACGTGCGAAGGCTATTCCAAGCCTTGCGGGATCGGACCGTGCATGCTTTGTTAAGCATTCGTGCGGGCGATGCCTGTGACTTAGGCTTATTCAAGTATCGGGATAAGTCGACGGGACCAACGGGACCAACGGGACATGTGAAGGCTATGCCAAGCCTTGCACAACGGGACCGTGCCTGCTTCAGCAAGCAGTTACGCAGGCGACGCCTAGGACTTAGGCTATTTCAAGTGTCGGGACAATTTAGCAACTTAGGCCACTTCCTTCTCCCAAGCCACGGGAACGAAGGATCGAGTGTCAATTGAAAGCACGCTGTGCCGACTTCTATGTTGATCGTGGGACCACTTTCCATGTTCTATGACATTCCGACTCGACGGGATTACTCCCTTAGCTATGTGCGTTCGTAGCTTTTAGATTAGCCTACCAGTGCAAGTTGAAAACATTGCGAGTTATTAAGTGAAGGCTAAGATGAAGCAAGTTCACCGAAACTCCCCCACCTGTGCGAGGAGTCGCCTCGGACGAGCAAGCCTTCAAGCAGCCGTTGCAAGGCTAAGTTCCAACGCCGTCGGCGTTTCGATTTCTCCGATTGACTTTACGGGACGGGGCACTACACCTTAAGTCCAATTCTGGACACAAGGGCAAAACGATAATTTTGGGCAAAAACGATGTCCGCCGTTGGACCCGCTTTACACCGAAAAGCGTGTCAGAGTCAAAGGTCTCTAAAGTCGTCAAACTATATGTCTACGGATCCAGATTTCCGATACGAACCCAACCGTATGTCCAGAGTTGGATTCCGACGGGCCGTGCACAAAATCGCCCGTTGAGTGGAACCGTGGGGACCGCAAAACGACGTCGATTTCAACTGTCTCAGAATTGGACCAAACTTGGCATACAGGACCAAAAAAATGATACGGTCCTATTGGCGTAAGTTTCGTCTCGATCTGATGAGCGTGCACAAAGTTATGACTGAATTTGCATTATACGGATACGGGGCGATTTCGACGGATACGCGTCGAATTCGTCGCGCACACGCGACCAATTTGAATTCCGTCAAAGCACACACGACCACGAAGCCGTTACGCAGCTTTCGATGTCTTCGGTGCGTGACCACGTCGCCCGGAATGGCGGGACGGACGTGGTATCGGAGGGTTTTTCTAGTTTATATATTTTTGAAAACGAAATTTTTCCTAACTTTCAACATTAAATACTTCGTGTATTCTTCGTGAAATCTTGTCCTACAAATTTGGTTTTACTCTCCTATATGTTGACTAAAACTATGTTTAAATAGTTTTTGAAATTGGTTAAGGGTTAAACAAGAATCGGACGTCAAAGTTGGCGGTTCGGGTGGTGTTTCCTGTTCGGTGATTAACCATTTTTTCTTGATCTTTAGCTCGACTTCCCGTCGATCCCAGATCAAACTAATCCACACTAACTACTAGGCTTCAAAGGCGGTTAGGTTGTGGTCGTAAATGGGAAAACGAAACGAAGAATGATTGCACGAGGGACGAGAGATTAACCTGTAAATAGGGGGTCGGTGCTGCTGTGAAAATTCGATGTTCTCCGTTTTGGCGCGCGCGCGGCTCAGTCCCGGCGGTGCTCCGGCAGTCGTACAGTCGGCGGGGACGTGCGCCGGCGTCAGGGGAGGGTCTCCAGTGATGAAGAGGAGGGTGGCGGCGGTTTGGTCTAGGGTTTCGAGTTTTCGTAGGAGTTCCCTCGAACTCTCGATCTCGGTTCTGTTCTGCCGAGTCTGCGTACATATATGACTATATGTAACTGAATCGGCTGGGTCCTTGGGTGTTTCACTGTAGAGAAAAACCCTCTCGGGCTGGGGCCTGCTGGCCTTGGGCCGGCCCGGGAAGCATTTGCTTCTCTTTCTTTTCTTTTCTTTTATTTCTTTTTCTATATTATCAAATATAGGTCTATATATATATACCTATATACACACACGTATATACGTGTATATTTATATATATATTTTTTCTTTTTTAGTATATTTATATATATATTTTTTCTTTTTTAGTATATATATATATATATATATATATATATATATATATATATATATATATACATAAGCACTAGTATGTATATTCGTATATACACGTACATATACTCTTTTATATATATATATATATATATATATATATATATATATATATATATATATATATATATATATATATATATATACACACACACACGTGTGTATATATATATATATATATATATATATATATACATAAGCACTAGTATGTATATTCGTATATACACGTACATATACTCTTTTATATATATATATATATATATATATATATATATATATATATATATATATATATATATATATATATATATACACACGTGTGTGTGTGTATATATATATATATATATATATATATATATATATATATATATACACCGACGCATATTTTTATTTATATACATTTATACACACACGCATATATATGTAATTATATATTTTACATAAATCCACATACACATTGTAACTCCCAAAATCAAATTTGGCAAATTTTAGAATTTTTACTAATTTTCTTTGGATTAAATATTATTTTTATGAAAGCCTAATTGCGATTAAATTAGTTGATTTAAATAAAGATTCAGGTGTTAATGAATTTTTGTCAATTTGAAAAGTATTTTGAATACTAGTTGACGTAATGATTTGATTTATGAATTACTGAAACAAATTTTTGTAGCTAAATAAATATTTATGTATACGTATTAAATTTCGTATTAATTGTTTATTAATTTCTTAATTGTCTTATTAATCATTTTCGGAATTATATATTAGGTATTAAGAAAAACTGATTTTATTAATTAATTAGTAACTGCTAATTATGATAAATGATTTATTATTATTTTCGGATTTTATTAATATAATTTTATTGGAGGAAACGGTAACTGTCTTATTAACAGTTAGAAATTTTGTAATTAGAAAATTTATTTTGAAAACTGTTTAAATTCTGTTAACTATTGCTATTTGAAAATTTGTTAAAACAGTTTGTATTTTGAAATTTATTTAAAAATGTGGAAGGAAATGTTTTGGATTTTGGTATTGGAAAATCTGTTTTAAATTCGAATTTTGAAATCTGTTGGAATTATTGGAGGCAAAACCTGATCTCAAAAATTGTTATTATTTTTGAATTCTGTTATTCTGTTACTAAGCCTATTCTAATTAACCTCAGATCTACACGTATTTACCAGCACTGCCCCTGTTCCAAATACCCCCAGATCTATGCCTATTTACTACACTGCCATTTTTTATAACCCCCAGATCTATTCCTATTAACCACTTTGCCACAGATTATTTTATTATAAATTAACTGTCAGTACACAGTACACATTTCCCAGTACTGACATCAGTGTTCAGTCACATCAATTCTCTCTCTACTTTTTCTCTCTCTGGCCGAGCTTGGCCGAGCACCACCGTCGCCATCGCCGGAGTCCAGATCCGATCTCGCCGAGCCACCGCGGGATCGCCGTCACTCGACTGCCACAAAGCCTAGACCCTCACGTTGCTGACCTCGACTTCTGCGCCGCCCTGGGGGTCACGCCGTCCCTTCGAGATATACGCTGGCCTTCGAAGAACGAGCTGCCTCGTCGAGCAACTCCAGAGCTGCGCCTAGCCGCCTCCTCGCTGAGGGACAAAGCCGCCTGGACGCCTATCCGAAGTCATCGCCGAGTCTTCCGCCAACCGGAACCATCGAACCGCAGAGCCGCCGAGGTAACTTGTCGTCTCGATCTTCCTTGAAACCCCTCTTTTTCTTGTATTCTAGAGTTTGGGTTGTAGTGTGAGAAGAGTGAGTAGAAAGGAAGGATGGAGAATAGTGGTCGGCTGATTATCAAGAGGAAGTGCGAAGAAGAAGAAGAAGAAGCTTGAGAATGGGCTTTGGGTTTGCTGTCGACTAGGAAGAGAAAGCCATGGGGATTTTGTGAAGACTGTGAGAAGGGGCTGGAGGAAGAAGATGGGTGAGGACAGATGGTTTTTTCGATTATTTGTTGTGAGCGGTTGAATGAAGACTGTGAGAAGAAGACATGGGTTTTGTTCAGCTGAGTGTGAAAGAGGTTGTAATTTAAGTGTGTAAGAAAAGATTAGAGAATAGGATGGGAAGAGAGAATTTTAGGAGTTAAAGAGGGATAGTAGTGGGCCGGCTGAGAATTAATGGAGGAAAAGAGGAGTGGCCCTTTCCGTGTTGATGTGAAGGGTCAGCTGTGACTTTTCAACGAAAAGTTGATTGAAGTATAGTGTGAAAAAGAAGGAAGCTACGGCTGAAGAATTATGAGGGGGAGTATAAAGAAGGTTTTATTGACCAATGGATTTTGTGGGCTGGGTTGAATTATGAAAGTGTGTGCTGGAAGGAAATAAATTAATAGAGAGAGAAATTGGGAGTTGTGCATAAACCCACCCATGTGGCCGGGTGTAATTTATGGGGAGAGTTGTTAGGCTGGTAGAACAATGTGTTAATGGAGGTGAAATGATGATGAAGAGTCTTATCTTTTATTAATTCCTTTCTTTTTAATGTCATGGTGACTTCGAATTTGGAGCCACTCACTTGCCTCTTCAAACCGTAGGCTAGGCTGGTGCAGTATAGGTGTGGAGTGAGGCTTTAGCTATTCCTTTATTTTTCAAGTATAGTAATAGAAATTTACTATGAACAATTATTCCTATATTTGAAAAATAAAGGAATAACTATACTGACATCAGTGTTCAGTCACATCAATTCCTTTAGTATATTTAGGTGTGGAGTGAGGCTTTAGCTATTCCTATATTTGTAAAAATTCTCTGCAGCAATATTTAGTAGGTTTGGTCCCTAGAAGTCAGGGCTATTATTTTGTATTTGGAAATATTGATAAGCAATCCTGTTGTAAGAATTTGGTTAATAATTGTTCATAGTAAATTTTAATGTTATTCTAGTTACCATGTATTACTAAATATAGTTTGTAATATTTTTACAAATTGTTATATACAAGTATAGAAGCTGTAAATTTTATTAATTAAATTTATTTGCTAACAAATTTATGGTTAAAAATGATTAAGTTGACTAAATATTGCTAAGAATATATTTTTAATGTGTCTTAATTATTACCTAGTATATTTTCTATGAAGTTGCTAAACTTTTTCTCAATATATTAGATTATATATATTTATGATGATATAATTGATTTTTTTATTAGCAGTAAATGTTAGTTATTTTATAAATGGTAAATTATGGTTATATTATAGTTAGCAGGTTTATGCTTAGTTAGCCTTTAACTGATTATTATTTTTAAAAATTAAATGTTTCTAAAAAGGATTATATAGTTATAATTTTGCTAGCAAAATGTTCTAATATTTCTAAAAATAGTTAAGTATTTTTAGGCTACATATATTTTCTAAAAATATTGGTTAGCTATGGATAGGTTCCAAATTATTTTGTGGCAAGTTTTATTTAGAGAGTTTATCTAAATATTATTATTTTCAAAATATTATGACTAGGTAGATGAGTAGATAACCAGTTAGATACAATTAGATAAATGTTATTATTTAAAACCCTAATAATTGTACAAAATATTAACAGGTGACTTGTAATCATTATTAACAGGAGATCATCCAGCTCTTTTACCTACTCGTACTTTCCTGGAGCAAGGTAAGTACTTTTCTACGGTTTTGGGCATTTACATTCCTGTACCCTTTCTTGTGACACGTCATGGCACGATATTCATGTACTCCTGTATTTCTGTACTCTTGCTCTTGTACTTGTTAGTGTCGGGTGGGGAAATACACTAGCCATGTGACCAATCCCGGTTACTATATATTCTTGTGCCTAGCTTAGGCCTCGCACTGTGCACGCGGGTCCTAAGTCGTACCATATTCATGTACTCCTGTACATGTACTCACCCCAGCCGGTCACATGGACTAGATTATTTCAATATTGTGCACATCATGTCTGGTATTACAGGATTATAGTTTCATTCCTGTACTTTACATGTTCCTGTACTTTACATTCTTGTACTATAGATCCTGTACTCATTTTCTGTATTACTTTCATGTACATTCCTGTATATCTTTTCATGTACCCCTGTACACATTTCATATCATGTTCATGTTTCATTACCTAGAACTGTACTTTGCTCCGCTCCTGAATAGGATAAGTTGCAGGTGAGTGGAAGATTACATGGAGCTGGTGATTGCTTGGATATTGCAGCTTTTATTTTACTTTATTTTTTCTGGAGATTGTATTGTAGATATTCATTATTGTATATTATTTTATTTGACCGGATATGTCTCCGGCTGAGTTGTATTTAAAAGACTTGATGGATATTGGTGATTTCTGGGAAAGTTATAAAAGTTGTGTTTGTTTACATTTCATTGTGACTTCGAGTTTTCCTTAGTATTGTACAACTTACTTCGTCGTGTCCAACGACGAAGGCTGGGCGTGTCCGACTCGTATCCGATTATTCGGGAGCGGGGCGTGACACACATAGACTATTATATATATTTATATATACATACAATCACTTATATAATATATATATACATTTTTTTTATATAATATATATATACATACATACATACATATATATATATATATATATATATATATATATATATATATATATATATACAATCACGTATATACATATATATCAATATATATCTTATACACAAATATATATTCATATATATATATTTATATATATACTCATACACACATTTACATATATATATTTATATATATACACATAAATACGTATGTATCAATACATATATAATATATTTTATATACATATATACACATCCGTATTTTTATATTCATATATATATATTTATACATACATACTTATATATATTTACCATGAATACAAATAAATAATATACACAACATTTTATACCAAATAATATTGTTTGATATATATTCGTATAAAAGCCTATTTTTATGTATTGTGAATATATTTCTATATATATATATATATATATATATATATATATATATATATATATATATATATACACCTGCTTATGTAATCTAGACAAATTCCAAAATCCAACGTATTTATTAAGGAAGTTATTTACTATGATATTAATAAAATATTATTTAATACTAAGAACTCATAATATAGATATTTAACCACAATTTGGGAAAACGTCTACTAGGTTACTGGATTAAATACTACCACCCAATGCATGTCTACACGGTCGTCTTGGGATGCCCTACATGACTACCTGGGCTTGGGCTTGGTTTGGGTCCAGCCTGGCCAATTTGGTTCAACCGGGTCACTCAACGTCAGATAATATAATAATAATAAATAATTAACTATTTATAATAGTCATGTCACAACTTGGCCTGGTTTTCCTAGTTAGGACATCCCTATGGCTCGGCATTCTCCTACCATGGTTAAACACTAGTCAAGGCACGCCACTGCACTATCCGTGCCATGATTCCTAGTCGTCTGGTGCTCCAAAACTCAACTATGGCTAAAGTCGCCTACCGTAATAATTAACTAAAGAATTATTTATAAACTCATAATTCACCATTTTAATCAATTAAATAAAATTAAAAAATATTCAAAACATTTCCGGGAAGGGAGCTACAAATCTACCCACCTTAAAAATAATTTCGTCATCGAAATTCCAATCCATAACTATTTCTAAAATCAAAGCCTACTATCACCTTAATCTTTTCAAATTTAATTCCTTGAAAATAGCTTATATCCTCCTCCTAATCATTCTGTAACTACGAAGTCTTGAGGACTTCTACCCACCTTTGGTCGCACTATGCCTCAAAATACGGTCACTAAAGTCTTATGGTTTTCTAACTAGTTGCTAACAATTCTACTGGACAGATATTTAGGCATATGGCATATATAAACCCTCATATCTATAAACAACCAAACACTCAATAGTCAAGCAATATTATACTGTAATTTAAGAACTTCTGATGAATCCTAGATAACACGATCATTCGTCACCCCGGAATAGGAAGCGACGAGAATCAATGGTACGAAAAGCAAGGAAGTATAATCGAGAGCAAGTATGAAGTTTTCAAGACCGTTGAGAATTTCTAGGAGAATTTTCAAGACAGAGTGGATTGAGATTTCTAAGGGTTTAGTCATATTCGCAGGCTCGTATCAGTACAGTTACGTAACCGATACGATATGCTCTCACCTGTGTAATGCCCTGCTTCGCACGAGGCATTTGGTTGGCTTGTTGGATGGGATCAGAATATTGGACCGTGACTTATGTTGGAGATTAAGAGAATTGAGACTGATGCAGTCTTTCTTAGCTGGCTAGACGGAATGGGTATTGGAACGTGGCTCGCTGGTGGAGCTACGCTTAGTGGGATTGGAGCAGGAAGGCCATTATGGAAGGCAAGTGGAACTGTCCTCCTTCCTCCTTATTCCTGCATGCTTAATAAATGGAACAATGTGATGCTATGAATATGTCCCTAATGTCTCTTACCTTGAATGTTGAATAACTGTGATGTGATGCCTTAGTTGCTAAATTGATAGAGATGCATATGCTGGAATCATTGAATGAATAACACCTAAATATTGAACTGCTGATTGAATCACACTCGAACTGCTAATATAACATGATGCCTGAGAATGAATCGATAATGTCCCTTATGCTTAAGATTGATGAAATGAATGAATCACTTGAGAAATGAGATGCCTTATGAATGACAGAATAAGAAATGAACTGGCTATGCTATCGACCCAATGAACTGAATGAAACACTAGAATCATGTATCTTCTCCATAACTGTTGCTGTTGCCTGTTTCCTTATAAGCAATAAAAGAATGAATATTGTCCCTATGATATGAATGAAATGCTACAGGTCCCTTCGAAATGAATGAATGCTATTGTTCCTCCTAAGAAGGAACGTAATGAGAAATGTTGCAATGAAACAAACAATGAGAATTGATGTGGCTTGGGATCGTTGAGATCACCAAATGAAATGTTGGTAATGTTGAGAATGAATAAGTCATTGAACATGACTTGAATGAGATGAATGATGATGCACTGTTGTCTTTACTTCAATATTTCACCATGCATTTTATGTTCACGATTGAGTCGGACACGCATCCGCATGGTCATAGGACAACTTATGCATAAGAGTGATGGGGATATGTTTTCTCGGACGGTACCCCGGGACGTTAGGGCGACCGATCCGGCCTAGGAGGAAACATTGGCGTGCCAGTGGGGGCACGGGTTTTGCGAGGCATCCTTTGGGGCTAGCTACCTTCTCTGGAGTCATCGCATTACCAATGAAGACCTATATGGCAACGTCCGTATGGTTTAACACCAGTGACCATGTAGTCAGGATGCATGCTAATGAATATCTTATGCAGGCAGAGTGAGTATATCTGCTAACCTGTATTTGATGCAGGTATGAGGGAGTCGGCTATCGGTAAGAAATCACTTAAATGTGATAATTCAATATATGTGTTGGCTTAACTTGCGTGCTTACGTTCCAAATAAGTAAATAATACCGTATGTAGCCTTTCAGTATGAGATCCTGCTTAACATGTTAAATTCAGTATGCTAGAAAGATGCCATGCTATAAACATCGCTCAAACATAACATACATGCTAAGTGATGCTTAAAGTGAGAACTATCATAACATGTTTAAGATATCAATGTCAATGATGCCTTTCATGATAACACCTAGTATGCCTCAATGATGCCTTTGCATGATAATACCAAGAATGCTAAATGATATGTCCACACGAATGCTACTAAGAATATGTTTACATGCTTCACTCTGATTATTGCCCATGAACTGTAAACTGATGCTAGGTTCCAAGTAGAAAGATCATTCTAATAAATGCTTGCTTAAATGATCACTTTAATGTTGGTTTATTCGAGTGGGTTGGATTCTGCTCGCCAGTACATAGATGATGTGCTGACCCACGTTTTGTGGGCAGGTGCTCGTGCTGGAATATTCTACACACGAAGATTGGCTTGATTGGTCCCGCGGTATCGAAGATTTGTTGGGCATACAGAAGCTCTCCTTGTATAAGATGATGTCTTCTGTTTATAAAGGGCATAATGTATGGAACATTGTAATCAGTTGTACCAGTGAGATTGTAAGCCAAGTCAGTATATCGAGTTGTAATCCAATGTCTTCAAGTATCAAATGTAAGCTGTATAGCATTGTTCAGTTGGCTTTCAATGTAAAGTGAGATTTGTTGTAAACATTGTACTTCAATACAAGTCTTGTACTTTTCTTCATTTATCAATAATGAGAATAAAGTTCTATATGTCTCTGTGTGGCTTCAAGTTGTCCTTTTATCTCCGCTGCTATAAAGAAATAAAGAACTTCTATTCAATGTGAAAGATTGTCCTCATATACTTCAATTTATCTGCTCCTGCCGCTGCGATGTGTTCCTATTTGAAGAAATCGGATTATGTACCATCTTTGCCTTGTACAAGTGCAAAACCAGACTTGTACGGCATCACGCCCAAGCGAGGACGATCGATTCCAAGAGATAAAATATGTGAATAAATGACTCTACGAATCGGGGCGTGACAAATTGGTATCAGAGCACGGCTTTACGTCCTTGGTCTCTTCTTTGATTCGTTTCAAATCAAAGTGGCATCGACGATTAACCAAAGTTGCTTCCGCGATCACTCAACGTTGCTTCCGAGATTAAATCAAAGATTGCTTCTGCGATTATGCTGTTGTTGTTCGGTAATCATCCTATGTTGTTGTGTCTAAAAGTTCATTACCCTCTTGACTACTCACTGGATGTTCCATACAATAAGTCTATATACATTGTGATGCCCCTAAATGAATGATTGTTGTTGGTTTGGACACAAATAACCCAACAATGACTCGATGCCATAGTATGCTATAATATGAATGTTGTTTGGAATTGTGGGAATAAAGAAAAGTTGCTATGTATGCTGTAACAAGTTGAGATTGTATGTGATGTTGGAAATGAATAGTGAATGGGATAATTGGTGGATGAGCTCAACGAAACTGGTGAATTGACTCATTGGTGATGGCTAGTACTTCTGAGACCCTAAGAATGTTGGCTTGTGGTTTGAGACCCTGAGATGTTGGCTAAGTGTTGTGATCATTGTAGATCACGAATGTCCGGAATAGGATTGGGTTGGTATTGTTTAAGGATGGCTTCGTCTCTGAGTGGTATATTGCCTCTACCACCTCAGAACGAGATGTATGTTGACCCTTTCCATAGGATAGCAAGGAGACTATCTGTGAGTATTGGGTAGTGCCGAGACTTAGCTGGGAGTCATGTATTATGGCTAGATGACTCGAGTGTCCCTTGACGGTGATGTTATATTGAGTAGCGATATTGTCGGAAATTGTAACTGGTGGCTTGGTTAGAAATTATATAGTCGAGTGATGACTCAGACTAGTAAGACCGTTAGTATGCTATGGGTAAATGGATTTGGCTAGAGAATGTGGTGGCTTAGAACATCTGAATGTTGACTTTGATTGGTTGGATGTAAATCATATGTGGCTAATACAAAGTGGATTGCTAAGATGAGAGTTTTAGAAATATTGTCGGTGAACCAAAGGAATATTAGATATTTGTGCCTTGATCCTAAGGTGTAATACATGTTAACCCATCTGGATCACCAAAGGATAGTTGTTGTCTATGTGCATGTATGCTGAGGAATTTAATGGGATTAGAAAAGTGACAAGTAGCAACCCTGAATATCTGTGTTGCATAGAGGATGGTTAATTGATACATGAATTGTCGGATCGAATGGGATGAACTACTCGACCCTTGAGGTAGGGAATTTTAAGAATGTCCGTATGAGATTTTGATGGCTGGAAAAAGAAAGAGATTTAAGAATGCCCGTAAGATAGTTTGATGATTGATGAAACGAATGGAAATTAGAAATTGCAAATGTGTTGGATAAAGTCGGTATATGTGACTGTTGGATTGGGATATAGTTGCTGGCTTATGACATAGTGGTGTGACTTTGTCATACAGATCGAATAGTATGATTCCATAGTTATGTTGAGAATATCGGAATCAATGACCCTTGAATAGTTAGCCTTGGCTTATGGGTTCGTGTGAGTACAAAGGATTTGGAATAGAAATTGAATCATTGGGAATTTACTTGATGGATTATTAGAACGATGAAGATCATATATCGGATTGGAAATTGACCGTAATGTCGATAGATCGATCTTAGTCGATCGTTGGGTAAGTCTAGAATGAGCCTCTGTGGGAATTAATTCCTTGAGGAAGACCCTGGATAGATAGACTTGACTCTAGCGACCAGTTGATGAACTACCAATTGCTGGCTTAGCCCAATTGGCGATTCATTATTCAGACTGAGTTGATACCCATAGTTTTGGGTAGAGTTCCTTAGAGCTGTCGGTTGCTTGTTGGCCCTAAGAAAAAGAAACTAGCATGATCCCTAGTAGCCGCCTACTCTAGGGAAGTCACCTGAATGATTAGGTGTAGCTGTCGGGATAGCTAACCATAGAGACTTGACCGAATAATGGGGTAACCATTGGAGACCCATAGGATGATCTTGTGGCATTGAACGAGAGATGGTGATGAGTACGACCTAAGAATGATATGTTGTATGTGTATGCTTCAACTTGTACCTTAGAGCTGTTTGACCCTTGAGGATTATGTGTCGGCCTATAGCGGGAACTAGAATTGTGGGATGAGACTTGAGTTGTATGTATCGAGTGGTGAATTATTATATGAGATGGAACTGACGGCTCATGACGAGAATATTGGATAGGTATCTAAGTCGGGTAGCTGGGTTAACCTTAACTATTGCATAGAATTGTACCCTTGGCTCGATTAATCGATAGTTGGTGATGTCGGATTGTGTCTTTTAGAAAAGATGAATTGCCTCGGTGAAAAATATTATTGGATTTGGGAAGGAATATGATTGCATGTTGTGAACTCTTGATATGATTTGCTCTAAGTTGGACCCTTGACCGAATGTTAAAAATATTATGCACGGATAGAGAGCTGTCCCTGATGCTAAGTGTTGTGGCCTAGAAAATAGTGATTGTGGCAAGTGAATAAAGTGATAAAGTTAATTGAAAGGATGCTAAGTCGGATTTAAAAAAGAGAGTTATATCGTGGCTGATCGAATCGCACTAACATGGAAGTTGGCTGAAGTACATATGTTTTGGGGACGCCTAAAATATGTGTATGGATCCAGCCGAAGTGATTGGTTGCGACTGAGATAACATTATGGGAAGAAATTATCGTACTAGCGCGGACTTTGGCTAAAATGCATATGTTTTGGGGACGCCTGAAATATGTGTATGGATCCAAATGAAGTGATATGTTGCGACCAAAGATAGAATGCAAGGAAAATGTTGGTGAATCAATGAAAAGTTGCAAGTATTTGGAAACGAGAAAGATGGATTGAATCGTTGATAGATTAAAAGGATACAGTTGGATAGCTACTTTGAAATGACCGAGTGGGCTGAAGTGAATATTGAATTGAAGCTAGATGAATAACTCATTGTGACTAAGTGAATCTAGTAGAAGAGTTGTTTCCTTAAGTTTCGAGGACGAAACTTTTTCTGAGTGGTATATTATGTAATGCCCTGCTTCGCACGAGGCATTTGGTTGGCTTGTTGGATGGGATCAGAATATTGGACCGTGACTTATGTTGGAGATTAAGAGAATTGAGACTGATGCAGTCTTTCTTAGCTGGCTAGACGGAATGGGTATTGGAACGTGGCTCGCTGGTGGAGCTACGCTTAGTGGGATTGGAGCAGGAAGGCCATTATGGAAGGCAAGTGGAACTGTCCTCCTTCCTCCTTATTCCTGCATGCTTAATAAATGGAACAATGTGATGCTATGAATATGTCCCTAATGTCTCTTACCTTGAATGTTGAATAACTGTGATGTGATGCCTTAGTTGCTAAATTGATAGAGATGCATATGCTGGAATCATTGAATGAATAACACCTAAATATTGAACTGCTGATTGAATCACACTCGAACTGCTAATATAACATGATGCCTGAGAATGAATCGATAATGTCCCTTATGCTTAAGATTGATGAAATGAATGAATCACTTGAGAAATGAGATGCCTTATGAATGACAGAATAAGAAATGAACTGGCTATGCTATCGACCCAATGAACTGAATGAAACACTAGAATCATGTATCTTCTCCATAACTGTTGCTGTTGCCTGTTTCCTTATAAGCAATAAAAGAATGAATATTGTCCCTATGATATGAATGAAATGCTACAGGTCCCTTCGAAATGAATGAATGCTATTGTTCCTCCTAAGAAGGAACGTAATGAGAAATGTTGCAATGAAACAAACAATGAGAATTGATGTGGCTTGGGATCGTTGAGATCACCAAATGAAATGTTGGTAATGTTGAGAATGAATAAGTCATTGAACATGACTTGAATGAGATGAATGATGATGCACTGTTGTCTTTACTTCAATATTTCACCATGCATTTTATGTTCACGATTGAGTCGGACACGCATCCGCATGGTCATAGGACAACTTATGCATAAGAGTGATGGGGATATGTTTTCTCGGACGGTACCCCGGGACGTTAGGGCGACCGATCCGGCCTAGGAGGAAACATTGGCGTGCCAGTGGGGGCACGGGTTTTGCGAGGCATCCTTTGGGGCTAGCTACCTTCTCTGGAGTCATCGCATTACCAATGAAGACCTATATGGCAACGTCCGTATGGTTTAACACCAGTGACCATGTAGTCAGGATGCATGCTAATGAATATCTTATGCAGGCAGAGTGAGTATATCTGCTAACCTGTATTTGATGCAGGTATGAGGGAGTCGGCTATCGGTAAGAAATCACTTAAATGTGATAATTCAATATATGTGTTGGCTTAACTTGCGTGCTTACGTTCCAAATAAGTAAATGATACCGTATGTAGCCTTTCAGTATGAGATCCTGCTTAACATGTTAAATTCAGTATGCTAGAAAGATGCCATGCTATAAACATCGCTCAAACATAACATACATGCTAAGTGATGCTTAAAGTGAGAACTATCATAACATGTTTAAGATATCAATGTCAATGATGCCTTTCATGATAACACCTAGTATGCCTCAATGATGCCTTTGCATGATAATACCAAGAATGCTAAATGATATGTCCACACGAATGCTACTAAGAATATGTTTACATGCTTCACTCTGATTATTGCCCATGAACTGTAAACTGATGCTAGGTTCCAAGTAGAAAGATCATTCTAATAAATGCTTGCTTAAATGATCACTTTAATGTTGGTTTATTCGAGTGGGTTGGATTCTGCTCGCCAGTACATAGATGATGTGCTGACCCACATTTTGTGGGCAGGTGCTCGTGCTGGAATATTCTACACACGAAGATTGGCTTGATTGGTCCCGCGACATCGAAGATTTGTTGGGCATACAGAAGCTCTCCTTGTATAAGATGATGTCTTCTGTTTATAAAGGGCATAATGTATGGAACATTGTAATCAGTTGTACCAGTGAGATTGTAAGCCAAGTCAGTATATCGAGTTGTAATCCAATGTCTTCAAGTATCAAATGTAAGCTGTATAGCATTGTTCAGTTGGCTTTCAATGTAAAGTGAGATTTGTTGTAAACATTGTACTTCAATACAAGTCTTGTACTTTTCTTCATTTATCAATAATGAGAATAAAGTTCTATATGTCTCTGTGTGGCTTCAAGTTGTCCTTTTATCTTCGCTGCTATAAAGAAATAAAGAACTTCTATTCAATGTGAAAGATTGTCCTCATATACTTCAATTTATCTGCTCCTGCCGCTGCGATGTGTTCCTATTTGAAGAAATCGGATTATGTACCATCTTTGCCTTGTACAAGTGCAAAACCAGACTTGTACGGCATCACGCCCAAGCGAGGACGATCGATTCCAAGAGATAAAATATGTGAATAAATGACTCTACGAATCGGGGCGTGACAACCTGCATGGACCACCACAAAAACTTGTCACGACCCGTACCCGGTTTTCGGACGCGAGCTCGTGAGCAAGCCAGCTACGTATCGAGCGGACTCCAGCCCGACTCGAGTACGTATAAGCTGTCAAGGTCACTGGTATCATATCTAATCTAAACTATATCTCAATCCACTTGAATCATATAAACAAGAAAGAACAAGTATGGGTCATGGTCTGCAGCCCATTAGCATATTGTCCGATTGGGCTCTAAGAGTGATATGAGTCCATAAAGTAAGCAGAATATGTCATGGTACTGAATGTAAAGCACGAAAGGATAATAAGAAATATTACAAGCAAATACCTGTATCACAGATCACAATCCTTTACCATCCTGCTCTGCTACCGTGCAATCGCTAAACCTGAAGAGATCATCAGGTCCTCAGAGGACTAGCAAGATACATAATATACAAGCCAACATGTAACAGTAAAAAGAAGCAAGAAAGTGATAAGCAATCAAGGATATCCAACTAGACTAAATGAACCAAGACACAAGATCTAAACACGAGGATCCTAAGACACTGGCATGACATACTAGAAATGTCTGGCTATAAACTGCAGTCAAGGCAAGTACTCACAATCTATAGTATCTCAATCGCTGTCAAGGCAAGTACACACAACCAAGACGGTAGCCAATTGTCACGCCCCAGAGCCAGAACACTGGAGAGCGGGGGAATGACTCAGCCAGCTACGTATTACGGGTAGATGAATACCGTATAATACGATCAATACTGTCTAAAAGATAAGGGGGTACATACTACATGAAAGTCTCGCTATGGTCACTTCACATCTATTGTCTCAATCATTCAAACAAGAAGCAATAACAGAGAATATTTAAGATAAAGCAATAAGGCGTACCAAACGCTTAATCAAAATGTTCTTGAGATCTGGCTTTCCAAAACATAGCCAGATGATATAGCAACATATACACAATGGTTATCAGCTGCAGTCTGACTTAATTACAATTATGTAAAAGTAAGTACAAGACAATCCGACTAACATGTCGGTGCCAAACGGTAAAATATAAAGTAAGTAACAAAACGAGCGGGGAAGTAAGGAACCCACTCGAGTCCTCCTGCGATCATTCCTCTAGTATTGACCATCTTGGAGGTAGAAGTAAGCTGAGTCCTCGGGGACCGGCTCTAAATCTGGTCATGCAAAACCAGAGAGGTTAGACCTCTAATAGCAAGTACCGCAAGGAAGCACGATATGAGGAATTTAAACCAGTAAATAAGCGAATATAATAATAGATCTCTGCTTGCTATTGGGATTCACGTAACATCACGACACTTCGAACCAACTTTCCAACCAAACAAGGACAGAAGTTGGCCCGTCATGTCCTGACGCTCTGATCATCTCAGTTAGGTAACAGAGTAGGTGCAGTACACAAACAAATCAACTTAAACGGCCATCCAACTCCTACGGCTTACTACTGTGAGTCCCAAGTTATCCTGGAATTATGCAATGAGAATTTCTCAGTTCTTACTATGGGCAAGCAAGGCTAGTCTATCCAATCAATCAATTGCGCCAATCATGAATTAGACGAGTCCCAGCGGGACGCCCGTCATCAATATACAATATACAATAATATAAACAGATACCGCTCTCTGTCCGTGTGGCAGATTTGCAGTATCTGTGGGAACCAGCCGGCCTGTTGGGCACTAATAGTCCCAAAGAGGGCTGCCATGTAAGAACTCGGAAATCCATTCTCTCCATGCAATCATTATTTTATTTAACTTAGTAGCCTCTACGTTAAGTGAAATCCCATGCCGTGGGTCATAGTCATTCAGAATGAGTACTTCCGTACAAAGTACGATATGCCCAGCTCTACAATGATACCCATGCGGTTAGGTTGTAGGTCGTACATAGCGTAGTGCAACAATTAAAACTAACCATAAAATAATCATGCCTTGACCATAAAGTACACATGCTGCTTTCGTAAAATAAATAAATAAATTGTAGCCTGCATGTATCTATATGCCAATATTCGGGATTGGCCAATCGATTTCAATAGTTCATAGTTAATATGAACGTGTCTTATTCCATTCAATTCAATAAGACGACTAGCCAGTCTCTTAATTCCAACTAGGAACGCATGTCAATTATAAATCAAGATAACAATCAATGTTAATTAATGCCAAATTCGGAAAATAGAAATCTATCTCATACGGTTGGGAAATAAAAATCTCATGCGGCTGAGAAATGAGATTCGAAAATAAATAATCCATGCGACTGAGAAATAAGATTGGGAAATAAATAATCCATGCGGCTGAGAAATGAGATTGGAAAATAAATAATCCATGCGGCTGAGAAATGAGATTGGGAAATAAATAATCCATGCGGCTGATAAATGAGATTGAGAAATAAATAATCCATGCGGCTGAGAAATGAGATTGGAAAATAAATAATCCTATGCGGCTGAGAAAGGAGATTGGAAAATAATTAATCCATGCGGCTGAAAAATGAGATTGGAAAATAAATAATCCATGCGGCTGATAAATGAGATTGAGAAATAAATAATCCATGCGGCTGAGAAATGAGATTGGAAAATAAATAATCCTTTGCGGCTGAGAAATGAGATTGAAAAATAATTAATCCATGCGGCTGAGAAATGAGATTCTCATGCGTGAAATAAGATTGGGAAATAAATAATCCATGCGGCTGAGAAATGAGATTCTCATGCGGCTGTGAAATGAGATTAGAAAATAATTAATCCATGCGGCTGTGGGAAATAAATCTCATGCGGCTGTGGAAAATAAAAGAGTTCATGCGGTTGGAAAATAAATATCACAGCGGCTGAGGAATAAAAATTCCATGCGGCTGTGGGAAATGAAAGAGTTCATACGGTTGGGAAATAAATATCACATGCGGCTGAGAAATAAAAATTTCATGCGGCTGTGGGAAATGAAAAGTTCATGCGGTTGGGAAATAAATATCACATGCGAATAAAAATTCATGCGGCTGGGAATTGGGAACCCATCTTCTCAGAAAACCTGAGAAGGATGGTCATGGAATTCTTGGCTTTCAAGCTCCATAAAACCTTCGCCGTAAGTCCAAATTTGGACTTCCATAGGTCAAAATGGGGTAGAACGAAATTCTCTACAACATAGAACCATCAAAACTTGGAAATAATAATGTTAAATAGATCAAAACCCAAAAAATCAGAAAATACTATAAACTTAGATCTAAAAGAATTTAGCTATAGAAATTAAAAATGCCAAGCACTAAAGTGCCTTAGAATGTTGAGAGGAAGACAATGGAACAACAAAAATGGAGATCCATCAAGAAGCAAGTTGGCACTTGCCTATCTCTTCTAGGTTGGTGGGAGAGTTATGAAGAAGAAGAAGAGTAATGAGAAGAAGTAATGAAGAGAGAGAAAGGGTTTGGGGCTTTAAATGGGTTAGTGGTAGGTGGGGGTTTGTTTCAGTTCACGATGAACCAACATAATTAAACCAATCCAAGTCGAACCTAAAACAAAGCTAAAGCAGAGTATAAAAGGAGAAAGTAAAATTCAGGAATAAAATGCAGAAAAATGATTAGCAAAAAAATTAAAGGAATTTAAATACAGAACAATACATGTTAAATATTAAATGAATACATTCCGCAGTACATGTATTTAGAATACGTATTATGGGAACGGGAAGTGACATCTCTACCCTCCTTACAAAATTCTGTCCTCGGAATTTCAGATCCAAGCATGATAGAAACGTCAAAGCTAAACTAATCTAAATACAAGTAAATTGAGTAAGCAATCATTCTACAATAATAACAAGTAATGTATCTACATCTAACAATCTACAATATTAAGTAATTCTACTCATAAGGTGATAAGCATGAGGAGTTAAGACAATCAAGGTATACAGAAAGAAATATACCTTGTGAGTCAAACAGGTGTGGATACTGTGATCGGATGTCATCATCATGTTCCCACGTTGACTCCCCTAAAGAGTGATGACCCCAAGCAACCCGGATAAGGCAAATTATTCGGTTCTTGAGTAACTTCTCTCTTCGGTCCAAAATAGACACAGGCTGTTCCTCGTAAGACAGGTTGGTACCAACAACCAGCTCATAATGATCGAGGATGTGGCTTGGGTCCGATACATACCTACGTAACTGAGATACATGAAACACATCGTGTACCTCACGCAATGAAGGTGGAAGGGATAAACGATAAGCAACATCGCCTACCCTCTCAAGGATAACAAACAGGCCAACGTATCACGGACTCAATTTCCCGCGAACGCCAAATCTAATGACCCCACGAGTAGGTGAGATCCGCAAGAATACGTGGTCCCCAACAGAGAATTCTAAAGGTCTACGATGCTGGTCCGCCCAATGACGATGCCGATCCTGTGCAACTTGAAGTCGCTCTCTAATTTTTTTAATCACTTCCACTGTCTGAACAATCATCTCCGGGCCTAACATCTTTCTCTCTCCAATATCGTCCCATGCTAGTGGCGACCTACACTTTTTACCATATAGTGCTTCAAATGGCGCCATCTGGATACTGGCTTGATAACTGTTGTTGTACGAGAATTCGACTAAGTGCAGGTGGCTCTCCCAAGACCCTCCAAATCCAGCGTGCAAGCTCGTAACATATCTTCTAAAGTTTGAATTGTTCTTTCTGACTGTCCGTCTGTCTGTGGATGGTAAGCCGTGTTAAATCTTAACTTGGTACCCAAGCTATGATGTAAGCTCTTCCAAAAATGTGATGTAAAATAGGTATCTCTGTCTGACATAATATTGACTGGGACCCCATGCTGTCTGACTATATGTTGCATATACAATTCTGCCAACTTCTCCGTAGATTGACCTACTCTAAAAAGAAGAAAATGGGCCACCTTCGTAAGCCGATCTATGATTACCCAAATAGCATCCTTACCACTTGGTGATCTTGGTAAACCGGTCACAAAGTCCATTGTGATATGCTCCCACTTTCATTCCGGGATAGGAAGCGGTTGCAATAATCCAGCTGGTCTCTGCTGCTCTGCTTTCACTTGTTGACATATCAAGCAACGAAAAACGAACCTAGCTATCTCCCTCTTCATTCCATTCCACCAGAAGTGCTGCTTGATATCTTGGTACATCTTGGTCCCTCCAGGGTGTACAAAATACTGAGAACTGTGAGCTTCTGTCATAACCTCTTGTCTGATATCTCCACTAGGCACACATAGACGTGACCCAAACCTAAGTGTACCATCCTCATGAATCTGCATCTCCTTCCTGAGTCCTGACTCACATTCTGTCCTAAGCTTCTGAATTCTTGGGTCTTGTGCCTGAGCTGCATTGATCCTGTCTACCAAGTCGGATTGAACTTGTAGACTCGCCAGAACTCCTATATCACTAGGAAGTATAACCTCGATGCCCATATCCTGAAGGTCTTCTAAGATATGCCTCTGAATTGTTAACATAAATGCGTCGCCTCTCCTGCTGAGAGCATCTGCTACCATAGCTTTGTCTGGATGATACTGAAGCTCCACGTCGTAATCCTTTATCAACTCTAACCATCTTCTCTGTCTCATGTTCAGTTCCTTCTGGGTAAAGATGTACTTTAGACTTTTATGGTCTGTGTACATGTCCACTCGGTCACCATATAAGTAATGCCTCCATAGCTTCAAAGCAAATACTACTGCTGCCAACTCCAAGTCATGAGTTGGATAATTCTTCTCGTGGTCTCGAAGCTGCCTAGATGCATATGCTATCACCTTTCCGTGTTGTATGAGGACACATCCAAGTCCTTTACCTGACGCATCACAGTAAACGGTAAAACCTCCGGGTCCAACTGGCAATGTAAGAATAGGCGCTGATATCAACTTCTGCTTCAGATTCTAAAATGATGCCTGGCATTCTGCCGACCAGACGAATGGTACGTCTTTTCGTGTCAAGCGGGTCATGGGTGCTGAGAGTCTTGCAAAATCTGATACAAACCTTCTGTAATATCCTGCCAATCCCAAGAAACTCCGCACATCTGCTACGGTCTTGGGTACTGGCCAACTCTCTACTGCTTCTACCTTCTTGGGATCCACTGCTACTCCAGCTCCTGATATGATGTGACCCAAAAATGAAATGTGGTCCGACCAAAACTCACACTTGCTGAGCTTGGCATACAACTGGTTCTCTCTCAGAACCTGTAACACCTTTCGGAGGTGGTCTTCATGCTCCTCTTCACTAGTTGAATATACAAGAATGTCGTCGAGAAACACAACGACAAATTGATCCAAGTACGGCATAAAGATACGATTCATCAAATCCATAAAGATTGCTGGAGCATTGGTCAAACCAAACGACATTACTAAGAATTCATAATGTCCATACTTCGACCTGAATGCTGTCTTGGGAATGTCCTCCTTCCGAACCCTCACTTGGTGATACCCTGAACGGAGATCTATCTTGGAGAAAACTCTAGCTCTACTCAACTGATCAAACAAGTCGTCGATCCTGGGTAGTGGGTACTTGTTCTTTACTGTTGCCGCATTAAGCTTCCTGTAATCGATGCACAATCTAGATGACCCATCCTTCTTCCCCACAAGTACCACTGGTGCTGCCTATGGTGATATGCTAGCTTGGATGAACTTCTTCTCCTTCAGTTCCTCTATGTGCTGATATACCTTGGCCTGCTCTGAGTCTGCCATTCTATAAACTCGATCTGATATCGGTTTAGTTCCAGGTGCCAATTCTATACTGAACTCAATATCTCTAACCGGTGGTAGACCTGGAAGTTCTTCGGGAAATACGTCCAGAAACTCTTCAACTACCTTCGGAACTTGAACTTCTTCCATTGCCGTCACTACTCCCTGCTCTTGTTGAGTTGCCACTGATCTGACTAAGGTGAACCTCTTCATGCTTGGAATATCAAAAGATACACTCCCTCTACGATAATCTATTATCGCATGACTGTCTTTCAGCCAGTCCATGCCTAAGATAACGTCGAAATTTCCAACTGGAAATTCTATCAACCTGGCGGGTAAGGAATGCCCGTAAACTACAATGCTACAAGCTAGAATAACTCTACTAACTCCTACGAGCCCATTACCAGTGAGTATATTTAACCTCTCTGGCAATGCCTCGAACTCCATTCCTAGTCATGTTACAAATTGTGCAGATATAAATGAGTGTGATGCTCCCGAATCAAACAATGCTACTGCAGGATAAGAGGTGACGAGAATGTTACCTGCCACAACATCTCCCGATGCCAATACCTCTTCCAAGGACAGAGTGAATGCCTGCCCTCGACCTCCTTGTTGGTCTCCATGCTGCGGCCTAGCCTGGTGCTGCTGCTGGCCCCTGACTCGATGGTGCGGGGGTGGTCTATGCTGGTGTTGCTGTATCGGCGGTCCCTGCTGCCGAAACATCTGAGCTTGCGTCATGAACGGGCGCTGTGCCAACGGCCTCACTGCTACCGCTGGTCCTCGATACTGTCCTGCCCCTGGTGCTGGCAGAGCAGGAAACTGTTGTACTGGTCTTCCTGATCTCGAATTCATGGGACATATGGTAATCCGATGATTTGGGTTTCCACATATCAAACACTGCCCGTTCAATGTCCGACACACATCTCTAGTGTGCCCTACCTTCCCACAATAAGTGCAGCCCGCTGGGGGTTACTGGTTCTTCCTCTGTTGCTGTTGCTGCTGCCTGACTGGTGGTGCTGGCCCTCGTACTGCTACATCATGAATGCGAATGCCAGGGGACGGTGTTGTTGCTCGGGGCGCTGCTCCCCCTCATCCTCCAATCTGACTGTGGGATCTCTTCTGACCTCCAGTCCTTGCCGTGATCCTCTGAGCGGTGATCTCATGCCTCCGAGTGGCCGTCAATATCTCATCGAAAGTCTGATAATTGTGCCCATCTATCAACTGCAAGAGTTCAAGATGAAACCCTTGCTGAAACCTCATAGCCCTCTGGCTCTCTGTGGCTACCATCTCCGGGGCGAACCTACTCAATCTGCAGAACTCCGCTGCATAAGCATCTACCGTCTTGCCAGCCTGTCTGAGGTTGATAAACTTCTGTTGTAGCTCAAACTGTGCCACAACTTCATAATACTTCGTCTTGAATCTTGCAGTAAAATCGTCCCAAGCAACCGGACGTCTGATGCCTACTTCCTCTGATTCCCACCAATCACGTACGAGATCCTGAAGTAACAACTTTACTAGATCCACACGTTCTTCTGCCGGTACCTTAGCTGCTGTCAAAATAGCCTCAATATCCTTAAGCCATACATCTGCTGAGATGGCATCTTCCGTGCCCTCGAAACGGCGGGGGTTGTACTTACAAAACCTGGATGATGCTCCTGAATCAGTCCTCACTCCTCTTTCTAAAGTTGTCTGCAATCCTTGGTTGAGCAGCACATTCTGCTCTTGTAACTGAGCGTGCATGCGCTGTTGGGCTAACATCTGATGTTGCTGAGTAGCCATCATACCTCTCATGATCTCCAGAAGGGCTGGTGTGTCCACTTCCACTGGGGTAGGTGGAACTATGGGTGGTGTAGGAACCTCCGGATAGAGCGGTCACTACAAGAAAATAGGGCTTTGCCGACGTTTTTTTCTCCGACGTTTATGAAAACGTCGGCTTAGGCATGATACACCAACGTTCTACATGAAACGTTGGAAAATACCAATGTTTTCTCTTAAACGTAGAGGATTATCGACGTTTATTTCTCGACGTTTATGTTTAAGTCGTCTTAGGCAAGCAAATACCAACCTTTTATATTAAACGTTGCAAAATATTGACTTTTCAACGTTTTTCTCGACGTTTATCTTAAACGTCGAAAATCACTACAAGAAAATATGACTTTTTCGACGTTTTTTTTCCCGACGTTTATAGGAATGTTGTCTTAGGCATGATACACCAATGTTCTATAATAAACGTTAGAAAATACCAATGTTTACTTTTAAATGTGGAGGATTATCAGCATTTTTTTTCTCGATGTTTATGTTTAAGTCGTCTTAGATAAGCAAATACCGACATTCTACATTAAATGTTGAAAAATATTGACTTCTCTATGTTTGTCTCAAACATCGAGATATTTATCGACATTTTGTCCAAAACCTAGAATATTGCGAACGAAAAACATTATAGCATTATTTTCATTTCCCTCTAATATTTTGTCCTTTCCCTCCTAAAATCATCTAATTCCTACAATCCAGTGCTGCTCCTCTCTTCATATGGAAAAACCAATATCTTCTCTCGCAGCTGATCAACAAACCCCCTACACAAACTCTAAGAAGAAAAGGAGCGCAGAGGAGGAGTTCATTCCTCTGTAGTGGACTCGTCTGCGGCACTCAAGCCACGATGTCCTCCCCTTGGCGTCGGTTATGAACATGGTGGTACGGATTCCTCCTCCCGCGCTCCCGATGAGCCCTCATTCCCCTTGTTCTGTCTTATTTCCGTCGATGAATCCATGCCTGCACCACATCTGTCGATCGAGCAAACTATGGGTATAGTGGTCCACAAAGAGGATGATCAAGAACTGGAGCCAACTACGGTTAGAGATCGAATGATGGAGTTTCAACCAGGAAGGGGGAATTTGAAGTCGTGTCCATGCCAGGTACATGACATAGTGGTTGTCTGTTATCTATGTAGTGCATATCAACTGCTTGTGGAAATTCCTAAGAAATAAAATCAAAAGAGGTTGCATACGAAAATTTATTGATAGCGCTAAAAATGTTCAGACATGTCATCGAATAGCTGTATATACGTATTGATGACCGCATAGACCTCATCAAGTTTATCAAGATCATCTACAATGCCAGAATGTACTTGATCCTCTGTGTCAGTCCCTTTGTCGCCATATTTTTTTCTCTTCTTGTTTTGCTAATGTGGGATTGTAATTTGTAGCTATTTTTTTTGGTATTGTATTTTCCAGGAATCATGTTTCGAACCGACAATGAGCATTAGGTTTGGAAGTTCTTTGGATGGATTTTTTTTTGGTTCGGTTTGGTTAGATGAATGTGTTGGTTTTGGGGGTTTCAAAGGCATATACAGAATTTCACTACGTACACAATGGACGTGATGAAGAAAGGAAAGTTCTTTGTAAGTTTCTACCTATTTCTCAGTCACATACTCGGCATAACCAGAGAGTTAGAGTTCACAAGTGGTGAGGAGTACTCATGTCATTCCTTTCTTAATAAAAATATAAAACAAGATTAATCTTAGAATTGACACAAGCTGCCACTAGAGTCCTCATTGCTAAACTTGCATGGACATTAGAAGTCAAGGTTGACTTTCTTTCTTAGCCTAACGATATTCATGGATTTATAGTACGCTTGAAAAACACAATGGAAACCTATCTAGTCCAGGGTCTTTATGTGATCCTAACCACTCTTAAGTAATCTTTAGTACCTCCACAGTGCCATTTCTGAGAAGTCAAAACATTTTCCTATTAGTTATTAGTAATTAGGCTACTGAGTAGCTTCTCCTTCAGCAGATAAGAGGTCCATCTTTGAACCTTGAATAGATACACCAACTTCTCTGTCCATTTTTCTTACTACAAACCCATTGCTCGATAGTTTACCTCCTCAAGCATTCAGCTATAATGTATGATATGCATCTTGACATTACCACATCTACATAGAGACATCTGGTGCGTACTTAGTTTATACATACACACAGTCAGGTACATATTTATGTATGTACTAGTACATGAGACACTTGGGCAAAAGACAATTGTATCTATACACAGAGAGAGGTGTATAATTATATTTGTAGCCATAGCTGCCATACATACACAGAAATAGGTATATAATCATATTATATTAACCGATATCATTGGGTACCATCTTGTCACCTGCAGGTTTTATTGGCCACTGGGGGTGGGCATCTTGTCTACCTTGAAATTGGGATCGGGTCATTAACTGAAGTGAAACATATACAACTAGAACATGAGATATCATGTCTTGATATAAATCCAATTGGGGAAATTCTAGTTGTAGTTCGCTGGCAGCAGTTGGGATGTGGACTGATATAAGTGTGAGGATATATTCACTTCCAGGCTTGGATTTGATCACGAAAGAAAATCTTGGTGGAGAAATCATACCTCGTTCAGTTCTTCTATGTAAATTTGAAGGGGTATGTTAATATTTGATGCAATTTGCTTTGATGCAATTTGCCTGTTATAGCAGTTTTGGTTAGAGCTAAGGATTGTTTTCCAACTTGTTATTTTTGATATATGTTGTATTTCAGATATCTTATTTATTATGTGCCCTTGGAGATGGGCGACTGTTCAACTTTTTATTGAACATGAGTACTGGTGAACTGTCTGATAGAAAGAAAGTATCTCTTGGGACACAACCAATAACACTTCGTACATTTTCATCGAAGGATACCACCCATGTCTTTGCAGCATCAGATAGGCCGACTGTAATTTACAGCAGCAACAAGAAGTTACTTTACGGTAATGTGAATCTGAAGGAAGTTGGCCATATGTGTCCTTTCAACTCAGCTGCTTTCCCAGACAGGTTCTTTCTTGCTTCTCTTTTGAATTTTTCTTGTATGCCTTTGCTAAATGGTGGTTGTATCCTCGAGTATTTTTTATCAGTTATCTTTTATCTACTGTATTGGCCAGAAGTGCAAGACATCATTTATACGAACTCGTCTAGGGCCAAAAGCAATTCAGAACCTTTTTAAGTCCTGGTCTAGTTGTACTTTGAAAAGGAAGCTATAGGTCAAATAGTAATTGAATGACTCGTTCTTTCGGTGTAAGATAATCGTACACTTACTTTTGAATGTCTATTCTTTTGGGTATTGCATTTTCTTGTTTCGAATCTCTGCTAGATGAATTCTAAGTGAATTTAGGTTTCCCCCTACCAGGCAACTCAAGAGTGGCGAACCATATTACCAAGGGATGGTATTGGAAGGTGTACTAGTGCCCAAGGGCGTGTATCATACTTACTAATATGCTTCTGAATTAAAAATCTTGCCTATCTTGTACAAGAAGATAAACAAGAGGCTCATCAATATTTGTCACTACAATGTGATATGGTAGATAAAATAAGCAATGGATATCAAGAAAAACCTGGACTGTTTATGAAAGTTTTTTCTTCCAAGAAGAATTATAATATAAGTATCAAAATAAAAAGTGGATATGCCATCTTAGTCGAGAATGACTAAATATAAAAAGAGGGTCTTTATTTTGTTCCTGCCAACTCCAAAAAAATGGGATAAAGCCTTTCTTCTTGTATTTCTTCCAACCAAAGTTCTTGTTTGAGTATATTTCATGTGAGCTTTCTAACAGACTAAGTTATCATTTACCTGTTTGCACAATAATATTTATTATTAAATAGAATGAGCCTGGATTTTATCTTAAAGAAAGCAATTATAAGCATTCTGATGTATGTATATTGTGCAAGTTGTTTATCATTCCTGAACTGAAAGTTAATGCCTCAGATTTATGGCACTGACTTTCTGTAGTTTGTGTCCAATGCTTTTAGAGTACTATAACTGTGTGGTGATGTGATTGGCAAACTTACATACCTGAAAATAGTTTCTTATTGTAAAGAACTTGATTAAAGACTATCATAACAGATGGAGCATTGTGATCTTTTGAAGTTATTATTATTTATTTGTACCTATTTTGGCAAATGAGTTGTCATACGAAATAAAAAATGAAGGTTTACCTTATAGGAAATGTTCTCACGCATACACTTGATTGCTGAAGGTTTTACATCTAGTCTAAATTGTAGTAATAAAATATACGGAAGATGAGTAAGGGCTATATGTATTTCTCATAGAAGTACGTAACTTTGAGCATCTGCCTTTAGTCTATTGGCTGAAAAGAAACCTGTTCGTCATATTCTTTCCTCTCTATAGCTTTGATGTGGGAAACGAACTGATAGAATGGTGCTACATCTTATACTTATGAATGTATTAGGTTTATAAATCTATAAAAATACGTTATACTTAAATTGTATGTAAACTAGCTAGGAGTCCCCCTCCCAGGTGTGCAATGTGGAGGCACTTGGTGAATTATATACCTTCCTTCTCTGAATGGGTAAAAAAGAAATCATGGAGACCCAAACTGCAGCAGTCTCAGCCACCAGTGGAGCTGTCTGTTCCAACAGACTTGCCAACTTTGAAGACCTTTGGCAGCAGCTCGAAGGCTACATTAATTCCTGCCCCTTCCCCAGAAAGCCCTCAGCTTCTGCTGCTTTTACCTGTGAACCCTAATACTCAACATCGTCTCCTACAACGACCGCTTTCCCTCAGTTGCAATGAAAACTGTTATCTAACTCTCGTACTATTCTAGAGTCTTGGTGTAGTGGCAGGGATTTTCACAAGTTAGAATAATATAACTATTTAACCCTCAACCGTAACTTTGGAGTTATGGTGCATTGGAATGGTCCTTAACATGGTATTACTGTAATAACCCAGATTTGGATCTCTGGCACGCATTTTAAGAGTTATAAAAAAGAGAGATTAAACTGCTGTTCATTCCAGCTTTCAGCCCATAAGCAACCTTGAACCTGTGTTAGAATATTATAAATATTTAACCCTCAACCCACATCAAATCTCTGGAACTATGGTTCAGTGGCAGGGTCCTTTGAATAAATACTTTCCTGTGTAACAGTGTAAGTAGGAAGAGAGATAATAAACTGAAGGTTCAAAGAGAATTGGCGTTGGTTGTTTTCAAGTAAAGGCTGTTAGATCAGTGGGATATAACTTAGATTACTTACCCCCTTTAGAAATTTAAATTAATGGTATCGGCCAGTAATAAAGCTTCAGTGAATGCAATATCATTATTGTGCACATTTACAGACTTTTATATTTTTGTGTGTTTACGGAAACACTAGAATATAACCAGAAAATGGAAAAGCATTAAGGATGTATGATATACTTATCTATGTTCGTATTTATTACGAGCAGTTACTTCTGTTGTTTGTCTATGGGTACAGTACAAGTGCAAACTATACACATGAATAGTGGAGGTGTACTACTTTCGAAATTACTACTGGAAATGCGAAGACTTGAACTACAAATTGCAGGTTTGACCAGTCCAAATTAGAAACCCAAACCATTAATCTTTCTTATTTCATCAGCCGCTTCTCAGCTGTACAAGTTCTTGCTTGTGCATGCGCTTCTGTGAGCTAGTTGCTTGCAGCAACACAAGCCACTTGATTGCTTCATAACTTCGCAACTGGTGTTCATTTTTTACTTGGTGATGCTCACAGTTTGTCATGTGAGCACCAAAAGCTCGTCTTATGTGCAACTGGTCTATGCCAAAAATATCTGAACTGGCTTAACTCAGTGCTCAAGGTTTGCCACCAATTCCTAGTCACGTGCCTCAGATTCTACCGTAAGCCCTTTGCTTTATCTTGAGTATTTTCTTTTATTGTGCTTGAGGATGTCAGCTTCTTTGCCACTGTCCCTGCTTGAGGTGATTGTGATTCTTTTCAGGAGATTCAGTAGTCTTGTCAACCTCAAATATGTCTAAACCTCATCAGCCAGCATCTTTGACAATATTAGGACTGCAACTTACCGCAGTCCCTTTAAAGAAGATGAGTATTTTCAGCAATAAATCTGAGGTTCAGAAGTCTGCAGCTGCTCTTGGTTACGTTGCACATGTAAGTTCTGTAACTGGTTAATTTGGTGAAATCAAACTCTTTTTTTGGGTACTAAGCATATATATGGAGTATACTTGTTGGTAGTTGGTAGAAGTGGAATATTGAAAAGTAGAAACATATAGACCAGTCTTGTTTGCTAGTTCTGTGGGACGGAGATTATTGATTAATTAAATGACTTTCCTGCTTGCTTTTTAGGCAGTCTTGTTGATTGCATCTTACCTAGATGTTCATCTATGATATCCTTTGCGGTTTGGAGGTTCTCGGTCATATATTCATGACTATGCTCCTTCAATAGACTCTGCATCATCTGACTTGCCGCCAAATGCAAACATAGACAAGAATTCAAAGTTTATGGAATTTCCCCTCTTTCTGGAAGGCCAGGACGCTACTAGAGCAGCTTATGCAATCTTCTTATTAAATAAGGTAGGCTTTTGTGTACTTTTTCCCACCGTTATCCAACTATAAATTATCCACCTTCTTTGCTAACTGGTTCTAATTTAATTTTGGTTTAATTGTTCACTAGCATTCTACAACAAAGGAATATAATTTGATAATTGTTTGTTGACTGAAAAGGTAGAGGTCATTGATGTGCAACGGTTAAATATCGTACACAAACTAGTTTGGCAAGTTGACGCATTCTTTTCATCACATTTATGGTTAATATGATGAAACATGTTTTTGACAACTTCTTTGGGTATCTTGAATATATTTTTTAAATTAAGTTTCAATCTGTTGCGTACATGGGCTGTAGCAAGTAGGTGAGCTTTGGTTCAGTGTGAAAGCCAGGGTGACAGTTATATTGGTTGAGATGTCAGTATGGAAGCAGTTATCAGCTAACTGTCCAGTCCTTGCCATATCAGCATTAATTGCATTACTGTGCCACTTCAGCAAATGTCTGGACCAATCACGAGCCTTCGCGTGACTCATTATCCTGTCAGCAAAAGAGAAGAATCCAGGTCAGCTCAGGCTAGCTGTTAGTATAAATAAGAGTAAAGCTCAATAGAGACTTATGAAGATTGCTATTGTAATTTCAGCTTCCTTATGCATTTATACTTGTACTTTCTTATTCTTCCTCATCTTCTTCGCAATTTGAATAAAACCTAACCCTCATTTCCCCTCCAATTCTTGATTCAATTGTGCGTAGACATGGCAAATTTCCCTAGGAATGTGAATTTTCATGGCCAGGCAGCTCGGGAACTCTCCAATTTGGTATCAGAGCCGCTCGATCCAGTATTCTAGACCAGCATGGAGGGAAGCTCCGGCAATGGGAATTGGGTGGAGTAACATCAGAAGGAAAGAGAATTATTGCGGATTAAGGTCAATTTCTCTCCATCGAAGACACCATGGGAGCAATGTCAGGTACAGTTCTAGATCTGAATAGTCGATTTGATAAATTTGAAGGCAGATTCAATAAACTCGAGAGAATGGTAAGCTAAATGTTTATCTATTTACTATTTCTACATGCATTGCTAGAGTCTCCGTTTCTATCTTCTGCGTCCACACCTTGAAGCATTATTCGTAGAATAGAGTAAGAATTTCATAAACTTCATTCAGGCCTTCTCCCATAATAATGGTTCTGTTATGGAGCAGGAGAAAGCTCCACAAAGAAATTGCAAAATTTTGTGATTGCATGCCAACCTGATGTCATCCCTCTATCTTGGTGCCAAGTTCCTAGAGAAGGCAGCTAAGAGTAAGCGAGGGCCCCCTCTTCCTCCACCGTGCAAACACTATTGCTCCTTTTCCTGTGCCAGTAACTATCTCTACCAGTCCCTCTTTTCCTCTGATTTATCAAGCAAGCAAAAAGCCTTCCTACTATTTCCCTTAACCTAGCAGTCCCGATCTCTATCTAAACTCTTCTAGCACCCTTTCTACAACCCAACCTCCTCCAAACACTGCTAAAGCAGCCTGCTGTACATGCTATTACAGTAGCCTCTTTGACATCGGACAATGTTATTTTCTGAAACCTAAATTCCAATGTTTTATCACCATCTTTTGGCTCCCATGAATCCCAATGCAATTTTCCTTAACCCTAGGATTCCTTTCCCCCATATCGGGCTTGTGTAAGAGGGATATATTTGGCAGCATGGTTGTTGTCTGTTATTGGTTATCTTGGTATTATGAGATTACATAGTAGAGGCTTGCAAGTAACAAAAATATAAAGTGTCACTCCCCGTTCCCAGTATACGTATTTTATACATGTGCAACTCATGTGTATTTATTTAATATTTATCATGCATTTATTCTGTATTTAAATTCTTCAATTTTGCGCTTATTAATTTTTCTGTATTTTATTTTCTGCTTTTTCTTGGCTCTTGGTTCATTTCGGTTCATAGGAAACCAAGTTGGTTCGGTTTGGTTCAACATGGAAAGGAATGGATGGCTTGGATTTGGTGGAGAGAATGAATGGTGGAGATCCACTTGACCTTGATATAAAAGTTCTTCTTCCACTCTCTCTCTCTTCATTCATTCACATTTACTCCTCCACCAAACCCTAACCCATTTGGAGAGGCAAGTACATCTTGCACACCATGAGGGATTTCATGCATTCCCATTTATTTTTAGTTTATGTTGTTCATCTTCTCTTCCTCTACAAGTTTAGGTCTTGAAGTTCTTGATTCCCATGGATGGTTGGGTGTAGATCTAAGTTTTAAGTTTTGGTTTTCATTGTTTTGGTTTTCATATGAAATTAGGGTTTTGATCTATCAAACATTGTTGTTTTCGAAATTAAGTGGTTCCATGTTGTAGAGAATTTAATTCTACTAAAGTTTGGCTTTTGAAAAGTTAGATTTCGATTTGTTTTGTGGAAGTTATGGCAAAAAAGTATTTTTGGTTCGTTCCTATGTTCATCTGCAGCATGAACAGCATGTCGCAGTTGGCGCATATGATGTCTCTGTTGACGCATGTCGCAGTTGACGAATATGATGTCACTGTTGGCGCATGTCGCAGTTGGCGCATATGATGTCTCTGTTGATGCATGTCGCAGTTGACGAATATGATGTCGCTGTTGGCGCATGTCGCAGTTGGCGCATATGATGTCTCTGTTGACGCATGTCGCAGTTGACGAATATGATGTCGCTGTTGGCGCATGTCGCAGTTGGCGCATATGATGTCTCTGTTGACGCATGTCGCAGTTGACGAATATGATGTCGCTGTTGGCGCATGTCGCGGTAGGCGCATATCATGTCGCAGTTGAGCCGCATGAGGCGCATGTCGCGGTAGGCGCATATCATGTCGCAGTTGAGCCGCATGAGGCGCATGTCGCGGTAGGCGCATATCATGTCGCAGTTGAGCCGCATGAGGCGCATGTCGCGGTAGGCGCATATCATGTCGCAGTTGAGTCGCATGAGGCGCATGTCGCGGTAGGCGCATATCATGTCGCAGTTGAGCCGCATGAGGCGCATGTCGCGGTAGGCGCATATCATGTCGCAGAATAGGCCGCATATGCCTATTTTGGTTGTTTCTGACTATCATATGTTCTATTTTGACTGAATTATGGCTAGAATTGCTTTCAACTCCCAACATGAAATTTGTAGATCTTTTCCTTGGCTTCAAGAATATGTTACCAACTATTTTATACTAGTTATGGACTGGACCATGCTTAATACAAATTGACCTTCATGCCTTGATACCATTGATAATAATGGATATCTTGACTAATTGATCATGCGTTCCTAGTTGGAACTAAGAGACTGGCTAGTCGTCTTATTGAATGAAATGAATGAGACACGTTCATGTAATGAACTATTGTACTCGATTAGCCGATCCCGAATATTGGCATACAGGCACATGCAGGCTTCAAATTGTTATTTATCTATTTTACGAAAACAGCATGTGTACTTTATAGTCAAGGCATGATTACTCCGTGGTTAGATTTGATTGTTGCATCACGCTATGTAAAACCTACAACCTAGCCGCACGGGTATCGTTGTAGAGTTGCGCATATCGTACCCCGTACGAAGGTACTCATTTGAATGACCATGATCCACGGCATGGAACTTCACTCAACATAGAGACTATTAAGTTAAATAAAATAATGATGGCATGGAGAGAATGGATTTTCGAGTTCTTACATGGCAGCCCCCTTGGGACTATTAAGTGCCCGACGGGCCGGCTGGTTCCCACAGATACTGTAAATCTGTCATACGGGCAGGGAACAGTATCTGCTTATATTATTGTACATGCTATAACGGCGGGCGTCCCGCTGGGACTCGTCTAACTACATGATTGGCGCAATTGATTGATTGGATAGACTAGCCTTACTTGCACATAGTAAGAACTGAGGAATCCTTAATTTGCATTATTCCAGGATAACTTGGGACTCACAATAGCAAGCCGTAGGAATTGATTGGCCGTTCAAGATGATTTGTTTGTGTACTGTACCTACTCTGTTACCTAACCGAGATGATCAGAATGTCAGGACACGACGGGCCAACTTCTGTCCTTGTTTGGTTGGGAGGTTGGTTCGAAGTGTCGTGATGTTATGTGAATCCCAGTGGCAAGCAGAGATCTACTTATCATATTCTCTTATTACTGGTTTTAATTCCTCATATCGTGCTTCCTTGTGGTACTTGCTATTAGAGGTCTAACCTCTCTGGTTTTGCATGGCCAGATTTAGAGCCAGTCCCCGAGGATCCAGCTTACTTCCACCTCCAAGATGGTCAATACTAGAGGGACGATCGCAGGAGGACTCGAGTGGGTTCCTTACCTCCCCGCTCGTTTTGTCATTTACTTTATACTTAGCCGTTTGGCACCGACATGTTAGTCGGATTGTCTTGTACTTACTTTTGCATAATTGTAACTAAAGTCAGACTGCAGCTGATAACAATTGTGTATACTTGCTATATCATCTGGCTATATTTTGTAAAGCCAGATCCCAAAGAACATTTTGACTGAGCGTTTGGGACGCCTTACTGCTTTATCTTATATGTTCTCTATTTCCTGTTTCCTTGTTCGAATGATTGAGACAATAGATGTGAAATGACCATAGTGAGACTTTTATGTAGTATGCACCCCCTCGTCTGGTTAGACAGCATTGATCGTATTATTCGGTATTCATCTACCCGTAATACGTAGCTGGCTGAGTCATTCCCCCGCTCTCCAGTATTCTGGTTCTGGGGCGTGACATAAAGTAAAGTGTGTTTCGTATATTCGGGTTTTGGATTTATGAAGTCTACTTGCACCTTCTCTTTTCAAGGCCAGCAAGGTATGCTGACTTCTTCATCTGCACCGCAATAATAGTATTTGGTGCTTTAGGACTTTGGCAAGTGGTCTTACTCTATTAGTTTTATGGTGTCCATTCTATAATATTATACCAGGAGTTTCTTTAGGATATTTATTTACCCCCTATATGGTCGTCTACTCATCGACATGCAACTTTGATCCTTAACTTGTTTGGTGCTTTTTTATGTATTTTTTTTCTGTTTTATGGTTAACTGGTCTCTTGATTCCAGTTGTGGTGACCCAACAATGTTTGCCTTCAGTAAGCGTATCATTCTTTTGTGTAGGTTGATCCACTAATATGTATAACCGAATATATTATAAAAAAGTATAACCAAATATATATATTTCAAGCTGGAAGAAAATATATCTTGTTTTCTGTATGCAGATGAACCACCTCACATGTTTGCTAGTATACACTTTGTTTCTTGAAAGTAAAAAGAGTGTCAATTGAAGTGTTTGCAGGTTTTATGGAGGGGAAAAAATCTAGTTTGCCCAATATATTTGGACTGGCTTTAAGTTAAGGTTCAAAATTACTACTAAGGGCAATCAAATGTGCATAATGGATTGTTGCTCACTTAATGTGCAAACATGATACTAGCTAGCATTTTGCATGCTTAGGATGCTAATCTCTCTCTACCAGGTTACAGGGGTATCTTTCCTCTGTAAAGATTGTGTCAGGAGCGTATATGGAGTATCTGTTGATTCCTTCTGGTCATGTTATCTACTTGTCTTGCATCTTTTCTTTTTGCAGATGGAACGACTTGAGTAGGATAATAAGGACAGTCCATATGCCTCGAGAAGAAACTCTCTAGGTAATTACTATTGAACTGTAAGAAAGAGGACTGACTAGTTGTAGAAATCTCCACACCACTCAGCCAGATTTTTGCCCTTCCACATTGTGGGAAGTGTATTATTCTTGAGGAGTTTCATACGTTTATGATAAGAATACAGATACTATTCTCAAGGACATGTTTAGTGTCAAGTTGTATGTATCTGTAGATTGTTTGCTAATGTTTGTTTTTTCTTCTCCATGATTCATAGCTGCTGATGGGCTTGTGGATTTTCAGTGAGTTCTGCTTTTTGTCTAGTGCTGCAGGATACGGATACTTTCATAGAATTTTATGTGGCTGGCGGATATGCCCCGACTGAAAAGTCGAAACCAGACTGCATTGAAATCCCGTTTCCTTGGAGAAGATCAAGTTCATCTGCAGAACCTGAAGAAAAAAAAATTATACATGCAAACGGTTTCTATCTGACATCTTATTTAGTGTTTTACTTCAGGAGAAGATGTTTCTTACTGTAATAAAACGTTGGAAAATTATGTACTGTAAAATATTGTAAAAAATTATACATACAAACGGTTTCTTTCTGACATCTTGTTTTTATTTTGTTAAACTCGATAGTATTGTAAAATATTGTATTTTTTAATAAAAGTTTTTTTAATTATGTACTGTTTGAAGTTACAATGTTAATTGGAGTGTGGTTTAATTACTCATTAGGAAGCTAGTTGAATACAAGTGCATGGCTAATATACCCAAATTATTTTTTTTAAAATTTTTTTTACCTATACCGACGTTTATGTTAAAATGATGGGAAATGTTTGGAAAAGCAAATTCCAACATTTTTTAAAAAAAGGTTGGGAAAGAAGTTTAGTTTTCGACATTTCTATTAAAACGTTGGAAAATTAGTAGCCATTACATCACAATTTTCAACGTTTATTAAGCGTTGTTGCAAACGTCGTCTTTACCTATATCTACGTTTATCTAAAACGTTAGAAATTCCCAACTGCGGCAACGACAACGTTTTTCGTAAACGTTAAAAAAACGTTGGAAATTCCTATCCCAACGTTTTTTACCTTTTTTGTGACGTTTATAAAATGTTGGGAAAAATCAATTTTCTTGTAGTGGGTCCAACTTCTGGTTCCACTATCACTTCTTCTTGGATAGTCTCTTGAGGTAGTACTGGCCCTTGTTGCTGACCGACCTGGTCATGTTGCCCATGTTGCCCTTGTTGCTGTTGTCCAGTCCTGACATGTACGGATGAGGTGCCCCTAAGAAAAGGGACAAGAGAACAATCAAACGACCGGACATGAAGGATCAATGAAGCCAAAGAATATAAGAAGGTCAAGCTAGGATTGAGAACAACGAATCATGAGATCAAGGGAGATCATGTATGATTGAGACATCCTATAAATAAAAACACCCCACAAGTCTGAAATCAGACCTGCATGAGCCACCACTAAAAACCTTGTCACGCCCCAAAATCAGAACACTGGAGAGCGGAGGAATGACTCAGCCAGCTACGTATTACGGGTAGATGAATACCGTATAATACGATCAATGCTGTCTAAAAGACAAGGGGGTGCATACTACATGAAAGTCTCGCTATGGTCACTTCACATCTATTGTCTCAATCATTCAAACAAGAAGCAATAACAGAGAATATTTAAGATAAAGCAATAAGGCATCCCAAACGCTTAATCAAAATGTTCTTGAGATCTGGCTTTCCAAAACATAGCCAGATGATATAGCAACATATACACAATGGTTATTAGCTGCAGTCTGACTTAATTACAATTATGTAAAAGTAAGTACAAGATAATCCGACTAACATGTCGGTGCCAAACGGCAAAATATAAAGTAAGTAACAAAACGAGCGGAGAAGTAAGGAACCCACTCGAGTCCTCCTGCGATCATTCCTCTAGTATTGACCATCTTGGAGGTAGAAGTAAGCTGAGTCCTCGGGGACCGGCTCTAAATCTGGTCATGCAAAACCAGAGAGGTTAGACCTCTAATAACAAGTACTGCAAGGAAGCACGATATGAGGAATTTAAACCAGTAAATAAGCGAATATAATAATAGATCTCTGTTTGCTACTGGGATTCACGTAACATCACGACACTTCGAACCAACTTCCCAACCAAACAAGGACAGAAGTTGGCCCGTCATGTCCTGACGCTCTGATCATCTCAGTTAGGTAACAGAGTAGGTGCAATACACAAACAAATCAACTTAAACGGCCATCCAACTCCTACGGCTTACTACTGTGAGTCCCAAGTTATCCTGGAATTATGCAATGAGAATTTCTCAGTTCTTACTATGGGCAAGCAAGGCTAGTCTATCCAATCAATCAATTGCGCCAATCATGAATTAGACGAGTCCCAGCGAGACGCCCATCATCAATATAAAATATACAATAATATAAGCAGATACCGCTCTCTGTTCGTGTGACAGATTTACAGTATCTGTGGGAACCAGCCGGCCTGTTGGGCACTAATAGTTCCAAAGAGGGCTGCCATATAAGAACTCGGAAATCCATTCTCTCCATGCAATCATTATTTTATTTAACTTAGTAGCCTCTACGTTAAGTGAAATCCCATGTCGTGGGTCATGGTCATTCAGAATGAGTACTTCCGTACAAAGTACGATATGCCCAGCTCTATAACGATATCCATGCGGTTAGGTTGTAGGTCTTACATAGCGTAATGCAACAATTAAAACTTACCACGGAATAATCATGCCTTGGCCAATCGATTTCAATAGTTCATAGTTAATATGAACGTGTCTTATTCCATTCAATTCAATAAGACGACTAGCCAGCCTCTTAATTCCAACTAGGAACGCATGTCAATTATAAATCAAGATAACAATCAATGTTAATTAATGCCAAATTCGGGAAATAAAAATCTATCTCATACGGTTGGAAAATAAAAATCTCATGCGGCTGAGAAATGAGATTGGAAAATAAATAATTCATACGACTGAGAAATGAGATTGGGAAATAAATAATCCATGCGGCTGAGAAATGAGATTGGAAAATAAATAATCCATGCGACTGAGAAATGAGATTAGAAAATAAATAATCCATGCGGCTGATACATGAGATTGGAAAATAAATAATCCATGCGGCTGAGAAATGAGATTGGAAAATAAATAATCCTATGCGGCTGAGAAAGGAGATTGGAAAATAATTAATCCATGCGGCTGAGAAATGAGATTGGAAAATAAATAATCCATGCAGCTGATAAATGAGATTGAGAAATAAATAATCCATGCGGCTGAGAAATAAGATTGGGAAATAAATAATCCTATGCGGCTGAGAAAGGAGATTGGAAAATAATTAATCCATGCGGCTGAGAAATGAGATTCTCATGCGGCTGTGAAATGAGATTGGGAAATAAATAATCCGTGCGGCTGAGAAATGAGATTCTCATGCGGCTGTGAAATGAGATTGGGAAATAATTAATCGATGCGGCTGTGGGAAATAAATCTCATACGGCTGTGGGAAACAAAAGAGTTCATGCGGTTGGGAAATAAATATCACATGCGGCTGAGAAATAAAAATTTTATGCGGCTATGGGAAATAAAATAGTTCATGGGGTTGGAAAATAAATATCACATGCGGTTGAGGAGTAAAAATTCCATGCGGCTGTGGAAAATGAAAGAGTTCATGCGGTTGGGAAATAAATATCACATGCGAATAAAAATTCCATGCAGCTGGGAATTAGGAACCCATCTTCTCAGAAAACCTGAGAAGGATGGTCATGGAACCCTTGGCTTCCAAGCTCCATAAAACCTTCACCGTAAGTCCAAATTTGGACTTCCATAGGTCGAAATGGGGTAGAACGAAATTCTCTACAACATGGAACTATCAAAACTTGGAAATAATAATGTTAAATAGATCAAAACCTAAAAAAGTCGAAAATACTATAAACTTAGATCTAAAAGAATTTAGCTATAGAAATTAAAAATGCTAAGCACTAAAGTGTCTTAGAATGTTGAGAGGAAGATAATAGAACAACAAAAATGGAGAACCATCAAGAAGCAAGTTGACACTTGTCTATCTCTTCTAGGTTGGTGGGAGAGTTATGAGGAAGAAGAAGAGTAATGAGAAGAAGTAATAAAGAGAGAGAAAGGGTTTGGGGCTTTAAATGGGGTAGTGGTAGGTGGGGGTTTGTTTCGGTTCATTTGAAGTTTTTCGACGATTAGGTCAATTGTGGAGAGAAGATCTTTCTTCTTCTTTTCCATAAGAATTATCATCGTTTTGAAAGAAGAACGAAACTCTTTATTCATGAAAAAACTAAATTACACGGAGAATGGTCATTCTCCTACGTTTTAACACTGTAAATGACCATTCTCCGTGTAAATTAACACGGAGAATGCCATTCTCCGTTTTATTTAAAACGGAGAATGCCGTTCTCCGTGTTTCTAACACGGAGAATGACCATTCTCCTGCGTTTTAACACTGGAATGACCATTCTCCGTCTCAATTAGGACGGAGAATGACCATTCTCCGTCTTAATTAGGACGGAGAATGCCATTCTCCGTTTTATTTAACACGGAGAATGACATTCTCAGTTTTATTTAACACCGAGAATGGCATTCTCCGTGTTTCTAACACGGAGAATGGTCATTCTCCTGCGTTTTAACACTGGAATGACCATTCTCCGTGATAAATTATACGGAGAATGGCATTCTTCGTGTAAATTAAGACGGAGAATGGTCATTCTCCGTTTAATTTAGCACGGAGAATGACCATTCTCCGTCTTAATTAGGACGGAGAATGCCATTCTCCGTTTTATTTAACACGGAGAATGGCATTCTCCGTGTTTCTAACACGGAGAATGGCATTCTCCTGCGTTTTAACACTGGAATGACCATTCTCCGTGTAAATTAAGACGGAGAATGTCATTCTCCGTGTTAGTAACACGGAGAATGACCATTCTCCGTGTAAATTAAGACGGAGAATGTCATTCTCCGTGTTACTAATACGGAGAATGGCCATCCTCATGCGAAAATTAACATTTTTCGTGTTCTAAACGGAGAATGGCCATTCTCCTGTATTTTATGGTCAGCTGAAACTTTGGAGGGCCATAACTTTTGACTGGGAGGTCGAAACGAGGTCCCGTTTGTCGCAAAATGAGCGTATCGTCGAGAAGACTGAAAGTAGCAGTTTAACCGTTAGACGGCCTTCCAAAATTTTAGAATCGCAAAAAAATGATGTTTGGACCTCCGTTTTAGCACTTTTGTCGTTCGTCCCGGTCTTTCCGAAATTTTCCGACGAGTTTTTAAAGATGTTTGAGGAGAAAACCTAGATTCGAAAGTGAGCAGCGTATGGAAGAAGATGGAGTATTGAAATGTTTTTTTAAGAGCAGTTTTGTGGGTGTTTCCAATAAATTAAAAGGAAGGGCAAAAGGGTCATTTCGAACCCGCTTTGGATAAGTTTCTCTAATTCTGGGCACGCGATGAAAGTTTTTTTAGCGGTGGGTTTTACATAAAACTTTTTTAGTTTTTGGGCATTTCATAAATCTTCCCATTTGCAAATAGGAATAGAGTTGAGGTCCGTTGCAAAGCCCAAAACAATCATATTCCTTCCCACCGTAAACCGAAATCATATCCAAAGGCCAGGTCCCACGTTATGGGTCACGATCTTGGGTCCAGATTCCGCGTCTCCTTCGGAACTCGAGTTCTTTCCTAATTAATCGTTCGTAAAATTTCACTTGAGAGAGAGAGAGAGAGAGAGAGAGAGAGAGAGCTTTGGGAAGCTCGAAGAGATTGAACCAGCAGCCATGGACCCCTCTTTCGTCTTCTTCCTCTTTCTTCTCTCCTTCTTCTTGATTCCGAGCTCTACCATCGCCAGGGGCGGTGACCGGATCCCGATTCCATCAGGTACGATCCGGTCGCTTTGCTCAATCTAACTCAATTTCGAACTATTTTCCTTCAAATTTTCTTGATTTTGATTACGTACGAGCCTCGATTCTCAAGAAATTGAAATGTTTGTAATTTAACACGGTGCAATTTGCTAATACAACGTGTACTACGAGAATCAAATGATCCATTTGTTTCGAACCTAGTTTTGTACGGATCCGTGTAGAATAACATGTCACTTAGTTGCAGCTGTTAGGAGAAGCTTCTAAAAAAAGGAACAATCAATTAGATCGCAGCAGAAATGAGAAACAAGACAACCACAGAATTATCGCAAGCACGTCACCGAGATTTACGCCGAAAACCCTAATACTGGTAAAGAACATAGAGGACTATATTAATATTCAATTAGGAGGTACGAGTTGGAGAGATGTGACCAAGCTTCTCTTAGTTGTAGAACCATAGACTCCAAGAAGAACACGGAATGCCAACGATGTCCCTTGCTCTCTACACCACTAAGCTCTCGAACTTAGTATTTGAGCCTCTCCTTCATCCCTCAGTCTGTAGTGTGACGAAGAGGAGAAAGATAAGCAAAGGTATTTGATTTGGTAGACAACAAAATAATAAATAAAAATCCAAAATACCTCTAAACCAAAATAACCTTATACTCGAGATAGGAACAAATAAGTTGGTTGAAACTTCTTCTTGATTGAGGAACAACCGTAGACAAATTTGAGTCAATTCCACAAAATAGAGAAGCTTTACTTATGCTCGAATTCTAGGGAGTATCAACGACACTATTGAATCCTTGTGTAATGTTGCACTTGTTATGGAAAAGCAAACGAGGCAAAACCTCTCCCATCACCGAGCTTTTAGCGTCACATTTTTAATAATTATGGGTCGGCCGTGACTGAAATTTTGGTCAAAGGCCTGAAATTCGAGTCAACACCATATTTGATATGTTTTAGCCTTTTAGGGTCTAGTTTAGGATTACTAACCTACTAAGGTTTTGTGTATTAGATTTAATAGAAGACTCGGTTTATATTTATATATTAAGTCAAGAGTATATATTTCTGTATAGGAGGTTTCCATCTATCCTAGCATACTTAATTATTGGACTCTTTCTATTCTATATTTAGTCCATCATTGTAATATTAATAATGATAATAAGAAAGTCCGGCACGATGATAAGGCTTATTGCTTGCAGCATGGAAGATGCCGGTTCGAGTCATGGAAGCAATCTACCCGTATTATACGGGGTTAAGGGTGCATATGTTTTGACCCTCCCCAGACACTGCGTAAGCGGGAGCCCCGTAGCACTGTGACGTCCATACATAAGGGGAAAAAAAGACTCCTTCAGAGAGTGTCTGGTTATTCCTTTTCACGGAATTAGGGTTAGCCACCATTTTTTTTTTCTCTTCCTCCATCTCCTCTGCCCAGTGTCATCTGAAACTGAATAACATGACTAGTTATTTGTTAGTAATACAGTTTGTTTGACACCCATTTTAGAGGCTATTTGGTATGCCGTAAAATGCAACTGCATCATTTGTTACCACATTTACACCATTTTCAGTCTTAGTTTCATTGTAAATTGTCACTTATGCAACAAAAACTACAATGATTACCCCAATTCCAGCAGCATTTGTTGCAGCCAAAATGGCTGTAAGATCATTTATAACAACTTTTGTTGCAAGGCATTTATATTACAGGTAGCCAAACAACCCTTAGATATCATTCTTTTTTTCTTCTTTTCAAATCCATTAATGCCTCATTTATGATACTAATGAGTATATGGAACTTCATTTAACATAACTTTCTTGGTAAGTAAGTGTATACTAGATTTTTAAGTGTCACGCCAAACGTATATAGGGTTACGAAATGACCACATAACCCAAGAATCCCCAGGGAACTGGCGGGCTTCAACTAGGCTCCCACTTACATATGGTCCAGGGAGGATTAAGATGTATGCAACCTGCCCTTGTATATGGAGAGGCTGTTCCCATGACTTGAAACTACATCCTCCAGGATGCAAGCAACAAGCCTTACCATTGCGTTAGCCTACGCCCTTTCAACTATATGTTAGGCTAAAAAACAAAATTCATACTGGATGGAAACATGATATGCTGATGTTCATCAATAAACACTTAATCAAGGCGTATGTATAGCCTCTGTTATAAATCCACATACCTATTTATATTCAGAGTTCCAAAATTCAAAGATTGTGGGCTCCCACTTATTAGGCTTTTCCTTTGTACTTTTTACATTATAAATCAGAAAAGAAATTGCTTTTCTCTAAAGAATTGTTCTCTATTTTAGGGGTAGCCACTATATTATCCATTTCCCATACCTACCGACATATAAGAAACAAATAAGTCATGAACTTGGACGACTAAAAGTAACTGGGTCATTGATCTCATTATCATTCTATTTTAAACTTGATTGCATGTCAAATCTGAAATTATTTATAAGACATCACTTGGATTTACTTAAATAATGAAAATTCAACTCACATCTATGGAGCTCATAGAAAATTTTCTTTTGAGAATAAGATTTGAACTCTTATGTACTTTTGGAATGTTCTTGGTTGGCCGATAGATCACATTGTCATATATTCTCGTGACCATTAGGAAAGACCACGGCTAGAGATAAAAACAATACACAAGTTTGTTCTTTGCTAGCTGAAGTACTGCAACTAATGTATTGGCTTTTGGTTTTGAACTTTTGGTTCTGAAATTACTACTTAGCTTATACAGCACATTAATGTCTTACATTTCTTCTACGTGGTGTACTTGTGCAGAGGGTTACTGGTTTTTACCTTCTTATGGATCATATCGCTAAGATCGGTCTTATATTGATAATTTCTGGACTTATGTTAATTTTGGCAGGTTTTTTGGACAAAAGTAGTGAGTTATTAACACGACATTTGTTTGAGGATAAACAACGGAAGATATCGTATGTATCAGAGGCGTATCTTATGGAAGTTTGCTTTCTTTATCTTTTGTACCTTCTACGTATAATACAACATATTTATGATGTGTCGATAACCAACTTCTTTAACACTGTTGCAGGGAAGCTCTGACTGATGGATATATGAGTAACACTGAACTTGAGAAGTCTGTTACAGAGTTTGGCCAAAGATGTGCAAATATTTCCAGTATCTACAGGTATAGTTTACTTAAGATTGTCTCCTGTTGGTTGCTCCTGAAAATTTTAGCAAGATATGGTTAATTTTATCTAAAAGAAGCTGTAATTGCATTTAAGATAGTTGCATACTTCAAAAAACAGGCTGAAGGTTAAATATTTATTCTGCATATTCTAGACGTAATCAGTAAATTTTTATAAGAGTGCATCAGGCAACAACTTAATTTTGTATGCATGTAAATTGACATTTTCATCACTTGGTTTCCATTTGTGACCTTTTCCATCTGTCTGTGCTGACCTTCTTGTTTCTCTCTTTGAGGGGTTGTTGAAACGTGCTTCCAGCATTGGAAAGAGTGTAAATGGATCCCCATTGGTAATGTTTCCAACCTGAATAATAATAGAGATGCATCTAAAATGGTTGTACTAACTTTTGCAATGTCTAGCTGCTAACACGTACTAAGTTGTCTGGTGCACTTTCCGTAGTTGGTGATTGAAATTTCTGACAAGCCTGGCAAGGAAGAAGCTGAGCCTGCATTTAAAGTTAGTGTCCTTACCCGATAATTTTATTTTGTTTATTCATTTAGTTATATTTGTACATCTATCTTTATGTTGGTGCTAGCCTAAATTTGGATTCATATACGAGTTGGATGCAGCTGTGCAGCAATTATTTGAGTAAACTTTAATATACCCCACCCTCCATTTTAACAGTTGTTGCAGGTAACTGGAACAGGACAACAAGACACCATATACCACCTTAAGTGTAACTTTTGTACCCTCAGTTGCTACAAATAAAGGTCTCAGTAGAATATCCAATTTACCGGTTGTGGCTCATGTGTCCTATTCCTATCCTTTTAGGATGATTACTATTTGAATAGCTTCTTACGTCGCCAGTATGGAGGATTGGTGGGGAAATGAGGAAGTTTATGGGGTTACTTAAAACTGGAAAATGTTGTAACTCACATTGGTATTGATGGATCTTATGAGTTTAAACTAGGAAGGAAGGTGCGGTGGAGGAACAGGGAAGAAGAGGAAGGAGAGGGGAAATCAAAGACAAAGGACAAGGATTTAAGAAAGAAGAAAGTTGGTCTGATTAGCAGGATTATATGTGTTGGAGCTTAGTATTGCTGAAACTTAATTGGGTTGATGCTTCTTTTCTTCATCATGTGTCAGCAACTATTTAGATCAGATTTCCTGTTTATTAGTGGGATCCTATGACGGGGTCGCAATAAATCATATCTACAAGATCCACTTACGGTGACCCATATCCAAATATTAACTATTATTTTTTGGTTTCAGGGTACAGACCGAACAATTCACTTTTTTCCTTAGGCAATATACACTACCATGAAAAATCTCACAGATGTTCTACAAGTTGACTTGCTCACCTATTTTTTGTCATCTAAATCTATTAAGATATTCCAGAGAGCAGTAGGTGTTAGCTCAAACCAGCTGGAAAAGGGATTCGTTCTTTTGGAGCTCTGATACCATGTTGTTGTGGAGCTCTGATACCATTTTAAAGGCCTTTATTTCATTCAAAGGCCTTTATTTCATTGTGAAGCATGTATGCTTGGCTTTGACATTTAAAGGCCTTTATTTCATTGTGAAGCATGCTTGCTATAGATTTATCAGCATTAAATACTACTGCTATAGTTGTGAACAATGTTGCAAATGCACTAAGATATGTCTTATATTGTAGTTCATTGGAAAAGTGCATGGTGATGAGCCCGTGGGTCGGGAACTGCTTATGCTTCTTGCAAATTGGTTATGCAGCAATTATATGAAGGATTCTTTGGTATTCTCCCTCTCCCTACTTCAAAGTTTATTGGTATCAAAAAGTTTGAATGCATTGGATTCGCTGGTTTTGAATGTCTTGAAATATGATAATATTGTTTGTGATTAAGGGCCACTTGTGTTTCTTATGGGACTCGAACCTAGGAATTCCCCGTCCGTGCCAAAGGTCTCAACCATCGAGCTTCCTAACCTTTGGTTCTGAAAGATGATTTTAAACTGACGAAAAGTACTCGAGGTGTTAAGTAGAAGAGGAAAAAAAAGATTATTTACTACCAGTTCCAGAAAAGTAACTAAATACCCAATATGCTCAGTACATTCCTAAAAATAACTTAAAGCCCAAAAAATACACATTACAAACACTTGTCATAGGTAATCAACAATCTCCATGAAACTTCTTGGTGCTTGTTATATTTTCCAGGTTCCCTGTATGTCATATCTCCTTATCCTGCTTGTGCTTTATAATTTTCTTACATTTCTATTTAAGTAGTCCAGTTTTAGTAAATTTTCAGGGGAAAGTATGAGCATGCATATTATTACATAGTAATAGATAAAACTTGTTGCTTAGAGGTTCTCAATATTATAGGTGAGACGAGTTAATTTGTAACTAGTTAGATCATGCTGGATATGATAGTTTATGGGATACACAATTTCTAAATGATAGTTCATTTATGTTTTGCTTGATACTCTTTCCTAAGATTATATTCTAACCTGTATCAAAGTTACCACCAAGGGGGTGGTCCAGTGCGCTAGCACTGATAGGGGGGGGGGGAGGAGTAGGGGTGTTGGTTTGGAACCCAGCCCGGGCAAAAATTTAATTAAATTGGAGGGGTCTTGGTGCTGGTAACTCAGGATAGAGAGGGTCATTAATGACTGGTCCAGAAAAAAAGACCTGTATCAAAGTTCTAGGTGCCAACATGAGCATGGTGTACATTCCCACATCTAATATTTAGGTATACCATGTTAAATCCAGGTGCCTTTTTTTAGTGTGGATGTGTTTCTTTCTTGTGTCTTGACTATTGTGTTTTTTTCCCCTTATAATTTTTCTTTGTTTCCTTCTTCCGAAGTGGCAGGCTCCAACAACCGATTTGGCCTGCTACATACGATGAGCGCCTGGAGCCTGCGCCTTTCTACACTAGGCGCGCGCTTTTTTAATGTGGTGCGTCTGGCTTGTTCCTAGGCGCTATCCCTGCGCCTCGCTGCGCCTTGCGCCTAGGCGCACGCCTAGGCGCGCTTTTTAATTCAATGAAGAGGATGAAAAAATTTCAGGGGTTTCTGAAGTGGCGGCTTGGCTGAGGGAGAGGAGGAATTTGTAGGACCAATGAAATGAATCGGAAGAAGAGTTGAGTACATCGTATGTAGCAGGCCAAATCGGTTGTTGGAGCCTGCCACTTCGGAAGAAGGAAACACATTATGTTAAATTTGATAAACAGATAACCGAATCTATACAATCCGACACTTTCTACAGATTAACCAACCGTCTGTAGATAGGGAAGAGACTTTAGTAAGGAAAAGACATAGGAGAAGTACAAGGAGATCACCTTAGCAATAACTGGGCGAGCCATTGAAGTTCCCAGCAAGTATTTCCTTTCATATACCCCGCCAGCACGTAAACAAGGGAATATGTAATCTTTCACAAATTCTTCCTTCATATCCTTCACAATTAGTTGGCTTGCACCACTGGCTTTGGCTTTCTTTTCAAGGCCATCCATCTCCGTGACACCCTTCAAAAAAATAAACATTCAAGCAAAGGAATTTTACTCAAGTTTGAGACATAATAAGGGCAACGAAGGGCATCAATGATGAGGCGTGCAAGTGAAGTAAATGAAAATCAAATTATATATTATAAAGTGGGAGAAATGAAACAAATTTAAGTATGCCTGATGAAGCAACCAAGTTAGAAAAACATGAAGCATATTAAGATACAGAATAGCAGTTCCATAGGGTTAAAGACAATGTCACTGCACCAAAAGCTCGAGAGTTCTGGTGAGGGTTGATGTTAATATATTCATATTATTCTAATACCCCAGAAGGCTATAATGCGCCGTCGCAGGTCGAATGCCCATTTTATGGGTTGATAGCTGGATCCATGCAACAGTTTAATTTTGTCAAATCTGCTTAAAATGCGCCTCAGACGGGATATGAACATGGGCAGCTCCAATACCATGAATAGTTTGCAGTATTGACCGATGCCGATCCAATACAACCAATACCAATACGGTTTGACATGTCCCGATCCGATACCGACCGATATCGATACTAACCGATACCAACATCGGGGTCTCTTTTTCAGTAAATTCAAAGAAAATTGAACGAGAAAGACCAATCAACAAGAGTGTAAAAGCATAATAAGGTTGTAAAAGAATGTAGAAGAAGAAAAATTATCTATCGCAGGTAAACCAATCGGCAAAGGTGATTACTATTTCATTTAATTCCAAAATTACTAAGAAATAACACATGAAATACTTAAAATTATGCCTAAATATATAATTAAAAAAATTATAGAATTTTAATAATGTATTCAGAATAATTTGTTTTTCGATACCAAAAATCCGATACTCCGATCCGAAACCGCCGATACTGCTGATACCGATACTCATAGGACAGGTCCGATACCGATTCCGATACCAGATATTGTGATCCTTGATACCATGTTAAAGACCATTAAGCATGTCGCCTAACACCTACTCCCCTGTGTATGTAAAATTCCTTTTTATTTTCAAATGCAGTGGATTATGGACTAAATACAATGTAAAAATAGTTTGAAATTTACTAAACAAATCATAATTTGGTCATTGGTCCAAGCAGAACAGAACACCAAACTGTTGGATATATAATGAAACCAAAATAAATGTAGACTGCAGAGCATAGCTAATTTATACTGAGATGACGTTACTCTAGTAACCAGTGACATACTTGGCCAACGTCTGCGGTGAAGCAGACAACATCACAGCCATAGTTCTCCCTGTGACAAGCAAATAACAGCAGATTAGGAGAAAGATAACAGAAGTAAGGTACTAATACTACACACAATCGGATTTTATAAGCAAACATATGACTGAATGAGCTGAACCGTGCAATGGATCTATTGATACAGTCATAACCCTTAATATACCATCAACATGTTTTCACTATTTTAGTACATAGCAAATTCAAACAATAAAAACAAATTGGCCTACGGTTTAGCAAAGTCCTAGTGAAGAGTAAACAAGAAGTCAAAAACTAAGCTAAACTATGTGCAAAAACAAAGCTAAATTATGTGTAAAGAAGTAAATCTAAGTAATAATAACTAATACATTGGCCTTCATTAATTGGTTTCCACAAAGCAGATGATGATCCGATGATTATAATTTGTAACATACTTTTTGTAGGCAATTGAAAAATAGTTACATAACCTACAATTATTTAGTATAAAATCTGTGTGTTCTCATAACATCTGTTCAGCTCAATATTCAGATCTCAGCAAGTTATTCAGATACAAGAAATATACCTGAGCCATGGGACAATCACAGATGTGTCTAAACCACCACTATACGCTAAAACAACTTTATTCAGTTTCCCCCGAAGTCCACTTCCATTATGACTACCACGAGAATCATCTTCTCCGCTCGAGAGTACACTTTTAATATCTGCATATCAAAAGGAAATATCAAAACCAACATATAATATGATAAACATGGTTGAAATGAAAATACTGAAATGAGATGGGTGACTGGCAATACGTTAACAATAAGAATAAGTGAGTGTATTTGTATAAATAGTATAATCGTATTGAAAGACATGTTGGAACCAAGTTCGTCCTAAATAAGTTTGGATCGGGGCCAAGCAAAAAGGATATTGTATGTGCTAATGTTATAAAGGACATGACTATTAGGAGTGCTGAATAGAGAAAAGGATTCAATGTAATAGACCACAACATTTTGGGACATAGGCTTTGTTGTTGGCGACGTAGATGATCTGAGAAACAACATCTCCGCAGTTAAATGTTCGACGACAACATGTGCATCATTATTTCCAGAGCCTAATTCAGCAAAACAAATATTAGTGAATCCCTCCTAATTGGATTATGGCTTGCGAGTAGTGTTCAGTTACTCCAATATGCAACAAGAAATATGCTCCAAAGAGGTCAATTACGTGGTGCTTGATGAAGTGGACCACATTGTTGGCCGACCGACATCGATTTTGGGAGGGATACGACACCAAAATGCATCTTTTATCCTTTTGGAATATATCGACAGACATATCTAACTTGGGCTACAATATCAGCCTGATATCCCGATTTAGTTAAATGCCACCAACTTTTGCGAAGGTCGGCTTATGGATTCACTAACTATAACAGGTAGAGCTCCTAAATTGCCGAAATTGGAAAATCATAATCCATGGAATCTCAATCTCTACTCCTCCTGGAATCAAACTAACAAATAAAATATTTTTCGACAGCAAATAACAGTTTTTTCGACATGAGTGGCTGCTACCTGTCCTCCGAACAATATGTCTTCCAGCGCGGACGCTCGAACCCGTTCCTACCTGCGCGACAACGCGACCAAAATCGGAAGATATCAACCTATACTAAACAAATAATATGTATACTGCATTAAAAAAATTTAATAAATCAACATTTCTCACCTTTGGGTATGACCATTTCTTTCCAATGCAAATGCTGTCACGAAATTGTGGCGTTCCTGCAATCAAATTTCCTAAATAAGAAACTTTTCGCGACATCAGATTTTGCAAATACGAGAGAGAGAGAGATAGAGAGAGAGAGAGTTTTTTGTTTTTACCAGATGGTGATTTGTTGGTGCAGCCATGGGGAGGGATGCTGCGAGAGGACTGAATGGCTTGTAACTGAGCCATCGGCGGAAGTGATGGAAGTGGCGGAAGTGGAGATCAAGAAGAGGAGGAAAAAATTTCAGGGGTTTCTGAAGTGGCGGCTTGGCTGAGGGAGAGGAGGAATTTGTAGGACCAATGAAATGAATCGGAAGAAGAGTTGAGTACATCGTATGTAGCAGGCCAAATCGGAAGAAGAGTTGAGTTCATTGGAAATGTGCATGGTGATGAGCCCGTGGGTCGGGAACTGCTTACGCTTCTTGCAAATTGGTTATGCAGCAATTATATGAAGGATTCTTTGGTATCCTCCCTCTCCCTACTTCAAAGTTTATTGGTATCAAAAAGTTTGAATGCATTGGATTCACTGGTTTTGAATGTCTTGAAATATGATAATATTGTTTGTGATTAAGGGCCACTTGTGTTTCTTATGGGACTCGAACCTAGGAATTCCCCGTCCGTGCCAAAGGTCTCAACCATCGAGCTTCCTAACCTTTGGTTCTGAAAGATGATTTTAAACTGACGAAAAGTACTCGAGGTGTTAAGTAGAAGAGGAAAAAAAAGATTATTTACTACCAGTTCCAGAAAAGTAACTAAATACCCAATATGCTCAGTACATTCCTAAAAATAACTTAAAGCCCAAAAAATACACATTACAAACACTTGTCATAGGTAATCAACAAACTCCATGAAACTTCTTGGTGCTTGTTATATTTTCCAGGTTCCCTGTATGTCATATCTCCTTATCCTGCTAGTGCTTTATAATTTTCTTACATTTCTATTTAAGTAGTCCAGTTTTAGTAAATTTTCAGGGGAAAGTATGAGCATGCATATTATTACATAGTAATAGATAAAACTTGTTGCTTAGAGGTTCTCAATATTATAGGTGAGACGAGTTAATTTGTAACTAGTTAGATCATGCTGGATATGATAGTTTATGGGATACACAATTTCTAAATGATAGTTCATTTATGTTTTGCTTGATACTCTTTCCTAAGATTATATTCTAACCTGTATCAAAGTTACCACCGAGGGGGTGGTCCAGTGCGCTAGCACTGATGGGGGGGGGGGGGGGGAGGAGTAGGGGTGTTGGTTTGGAACCCAGCCCGGGCAAAAATTTAATTAAATTGGAGGGGTCTTGGTGCTGGTAACTCAGGATAGAGAGGGTCATTAATGACTGGTCCAGAAAAAAAGACCTGTATCAAAGTTCTAGGTGCCAACATGAGCATGGTGTACATTCCCACATCTAATATTTAGGTATACCATGTTAAATCCAGGTGCCTTTTTTTAGTGTGGATGTGTTTCTTTCTTGTGTCTTGACTATTGTGTTTTTTTCCCCTTATAATTTTTCTTTGTTTCCTTCTTCCGAAGTGGCAGGCTCCAACAACCGATTTGGCCTGCTACATACGATGAGCGCCTGGAGCCTGCGCCTTTCTACACTAGGCGCGCGCTTTTTTAATGTGGTGCGCCTGGCTTGTTCCTAGGCGCTATCCCTGCGCCTCGCTGCGCCTTGCGCCTAGGCGCACGCCTAGGCGCGCTTTTTAATTCAATGAAGAGGAGGAAAAAATTTCAGGGGTTTCTGAAGTGGCGGCTTGGCTGAGGGAGAGGAGGAATTTGTAGGACCAATGAAATGAATCGGAAGAAGAGTTGAGTACATCGTATGTAGCAGGCCAAATCGGTTGTTGGAGCCTGCCACTTCGGAAGAAGGAAACACATTATGTTAAATTTGATAAACAGATAACCGAATCTATACAATCCGACACTTTCTACAGATTAACCAACCGTCTGTAGATCGGGAAGAGACTTTAGTAAGGAAAAGACATAGGAGAAGTACAAGGAGATCACCTTAGCAATAACTGGGCGAGCCATTGAAGTTCCCAGCAAGTATTTCCTTTCATATACCCCGCCAGCACGTAAACAAGGGAATATGTAATCTTTCACAAATTCTTCCTTCATATCCTTCACAATTAGTTGGCTTGCACCACTGGCTTTGGCTTTCTTTTCAAGGCCATCCATCTCCGTGACACCCTTCAAAAAAATAAACATTCAAGCAAAGGAATTTTACTCAAGTTTGAGACATAATAAGGGCAACGAAGGGCATCAATGATGAGGCGTGCAAGTGAAGTAAATGAAAATCAAATTATATATTATAAAGTGGGAGAAATGAAACAAATTTAAGTATGCCTGATGAAGCAACCAAGTTAGAAAAACATGAAGCATATTAAGATACAGAATAGCAGTTCCATAGGGTTAAAGACAATGTCACTGCACCAAAAGCTCGAGAGTTCTGGTGAGGGTTGATGTTAATATATTCATATTATTCTAATACCCCAGAAGGCTATAATGCGCCGTCGCAGGTCGAATGCCCATTTTATGGGTTGATAGCTGGATCCATGCAACAGTTTAATTTTGTCAAATCTGCTTAAAATGCGCCTCAGACGGGATATGAACATGGGCAGCTCCAATACCATGAATAGTTTGCAGTATTGACCGATGCCGATCCAATACAACCAATACCAATACGGTTTGACATGTCCCGATCCGATACCGACCGATATCGATACTAACCGATACCAACATCGGGGTCTCTTTTTCAGTAAATTCAAAGAAAATTGAACGAGAAAGACCAATCAACAAGAGTGTAAAAGCATAATAAGGTTGTAAAAGAATGTAGAAGAAGAAAAATTATCTATCGCAGGTAAACCAATCGGCAAAGGTGATTACTATTTCATTTAATTCCAAAATTACTAAGAAATAACACATGAAATACTTAAAATTATGCCTAAATATATAATTAAAAAAATTATAGAATTTTAATAATGTATTCAGAATAATTTGTTTTTCGATACCAAAAATCCGATACTCCGATCCGAAACCGCCGATACTGCTGATACCGATACTCATAGGACAGGTCCGATACCGATTCCGATACCATATATTGTGATCCTTGATACCATGTTAACGACCATTAAGCATGTCGCCTAACACCTACTCCCCTGTGTATGTAAAATTCCTTTTTATTTTCAAATGCAGTGGATTATGGACTAAATACAATGTAAAAATAGTTTGAAATTTACTAAACAAATCATAATTTGGTCATTGGTCCAAGCAGAACAGAACACCAAACTGTTGGATATATAATGAAACCAAAATAAATGTAGACTGCAGAGCATAGCTAATTTATACTGAGATGACGTTACTCTAGTAACCAGTGACATACTTGGCCAACGTCTGCGGTGAAGCAGACAACATCACAGCCATAGTTCTCCCTGTGACAAGCAAATAACAGTAGATTAGGAGAAAGATAACAGAAGTAAGGTACTAATACTACACACAATCGGATTTTATAAGCAAACATATGACTGAATGAGCTGAACCGTGCAATGGATCTATTGATACAGTCATAACCCTTAATATACCATCAACATGTTTTCACTATTTTAGTACATAGCAAATTCAAACAATAAAAACAAATTGGCCTACGGTTTAGCAAAGTCCTAGTGAAGAGTAAACAAGAAGTCAAAAACTAAGCTAAACTATGTGCAAAAACAAAGCTAAATTATGTGTAAAGAAGTAAATCTAAGTAATAATAACTAATACATTGGCCTTCATTAATTGGTTTCCACAAAGCAGATGATGATCCGATGATTATAATTTGTAACATACTTTTTGTAGGCAATTGAAAAATAGTTACATAACCTACAATTATTTAGTATAAAATCTGTGTGTTCTCATAACATCTGTTCAGCTCAATATTCAGATCTCAGCAAGTTATTCAGATACAAGAAATATACCTGAGCCATGGGACAATCACAGATGTGTCTAAACCACCACTATACGCTAAAACAACTTTATTCAGTTTCCCCCGAAGTCCACTTCCATTATGACTACCACGAGAATCATCTTCTCCGCTCGAGAGTACACTTTTAATATCTGTATATCAAAAGGAAATATCAAAACCAACATATAATATGATAAACATGGTTGAAATGAAAATACTGAAATGAGATGGGTGACTGGCAATACGTTAACAATAAGAATAAGTGAGTGTATTTGTATAAATAGTATAATCGTATTGAAAGACATGTTGGAACCAAGTTCGTCCTAAATAAGTTTGGATCGGGGCCAAGCAAAAAGGATATTGTATGTGCTAATGTTATAAAGAACATGACTATTAGGAGTGCTGAATAGAGAAAAGGATTCAATGTAATAGACCACAACATTTTGGGACATAGGCTTTGTTGTTGGCGACGTAGATGATCTGAGAAACAACATCTCCGCAGTTAAATGTTCGACGACAACATGTGCATCATTATTTCCAGAGCCTAATTCAGCAAAACAAATATTAGTGAATCCCTCCTAATTGGATTATGGCTTGCGAGTAGTGTTCAGTTACTCCAATATGCAACAAGAAATATGCTCCAAAGAGGTCAATTACGTGGTGCTTGATGAAGTGGACCACATTGTTGGCCGACCGACATCGATTTTGGGAGGGATACGACACCAAAATGCATCTTTTATCCTTTTGGAATATATCGACAGACATATCTAACTTGGGCTACAATATCAGCCTGATATCCCGATTTAGTTAAATGCCACCAACTTTTGCGAAGGTCGGCTTATGGATTCACTAACTATAACAGGTAGAGCTCCTAAATTGCCGAAATTGGAAAATCATAATCCATGGAATCTCAATCTCTACTCCTCCTGGAATCAAACTAACAAATAAAATATTTTTCGACAGCAAATAACAGTTTTTTCGACATGAGTGGCTGCTACCTGTCCTCCGAACAATATGTCTTCCAGCGCGGACGCTCGAACCCGTTCCTACCTGCGCGACAACGCGACCAAAATCGGAAGATATCAACCTATACTAAACAAATAATATGTATACTGCATTAAAAAAATTTAATAAATCAACATTTCTCACCTTTGGGTATGACCATTTCTTTCCAATGCAAATGCTGTCACGAAATTGTGGCGTTCCTGCAATCAAATTTCCTAAATAAGAAACTTTTCGCGACATCAGATTTTGCAAATACGAGAGAGAGAGATAGAGAGAGAGTTTTTTGTTTTTACCAGATGGTGATTTGTTGGTGCAGCCATGGGGAGGGATGCTGCGAGAGGACTGAATGGCTTGTAACTGAGCCATCGGCGGAAGTGATGGAAGTGGCGGAAGTGGAGATCAAGAAGAGGAGGAAAAAATTTCAGGGGTTTCTGAAGTGGCGGCTTGGCTGAGGGAGAGGAGGAATTTGTAGGACCAATGAAATGAATCGGAAGAAGAGTTGAGTACATCGTATGTAGCAGGCCAAATCGGAAGAAGAGTTGAGTTCATTGGAAATGTGCATGGTGATGAGCCCGTGGGTCGGGAACTGCTTATGCTTCTTGCAAATTGGTTATGCAGCAATTATATGAAGGATTCTTTGGTATCCTCCCTCTCCCTACTTCAAAGTTTATTGGTATCAAAAAGTTTGAATGCATTGGATTCACTGGTTTTGAATGTCTTGAAATATGATAATATTGTTTGTGATTAAGGGCCACTTGTGTTTCTTATGGGACTCGAACCTAGGAATTCCCCGTCCGTGCCAAAGGTCTCAACCATCGAGCTTCCTAACCTTTGGTTCTGAAAGATGATTTTAAACTGACGAAAAGTACTCGAGGTGTTAAGTAGAAGAGGAAAAAAAAGATTATTTACTACCAGTTCCAGAAAAGTAACTAAATACCCAATATGCTCAGTACATTCCTAAAAATAACTTAAAGCCCAAAAAATACACATTACAAACACTTGTCATAGGTAATCAACAATCTCCATGAAACTTCTTGGTGCTTGTTATATTTTCCAGGTTCCCTGTATCTCATATCTCCTTATCCTGCTAGTGCTTTATAATTTTCTTACATTTCTATTTAAGTAGTCCAGTTTTAGTAAATTTTCAGGGGAAAGTATGAGCATGCATATTATTACATAGTAATAGATAAAACTTGTTGCTTAGAGGTTCTCAATATTATAGGTGAGACGAGTTAATTTGTAACTAGTTAGATCATGCTGGATATGATAGTTTATGGGATACACAATTTCTAAATGATAGTTCATTTATGTTTTGCTTGATACTCTTTCCTAAGATTATATTCTAACCTGTATCAAAGTTACCACCGAGGGGGTGGTCCAGTGCGCTAGCACTGATGGGGGGGGGGGGGGAGGAGTAGGGGTGTTGGTTTGGAACCCAGCCCGGGCAAAAATTTAATTAAATTGGAGGGGTCTTGGTGCTGGTAACTCAGGATAGAGAGGGTCATTAATGACTGGTCCAGAAAAAAAGACCTGTATCAAAGTTCTAGGTGCCAACATGAGCATGGTGTACATTCCCACATCTAATATTTAGGTATACCATGTTAAATCCAGGTGCCTTTTTTTAGTGTGGATGTGTTTCTTTCTTGTGTCTTGACTATTGTGTTTTTTTCCCCTTATAATTTTTCTTTGTTTCCTTCTTCCGAAGTGGCAGGCTCCAACAACCAATTTGGCCTGCTACATACGATGAGCACCTGGAGCCTGCGCCTTTCTACACTAGGCACGCGCTTTTTTAATGTGGTGCGCCTGGCTTGTTCCTAGGCGCTATCCCTGCGCCTCGCTGCGCCTTGCGCCTAGGCGCACGCCTAGGCGCGCTTTTTAATTCAATGAAGAGGAGGAAAAAATTTCAGGGGTTTCTGAAGTGGCGGCTTGGCTGAGGGAGAGGAGGAATTTGTAGGACCAATGAAATGAATCGGAAGAAGAGTTGAGTACATCGTATGTAGCAGGCCAAATCGGTTGTTGGAGCCTGCCACTTCGGAAGAAGGAAACACATTATGTTAAATTTGATAAACAGATAACCGAATCTATACAATCCGACACTTTCTACAGATTAACCAACCGTCTGTAGATCGGGAAGAGACTTTAGTAAGGAAAAGACATAGGAGAAGTACAAGGAGATCACCTTAGCAATAACTGGGCGAGCCATTGAAGTTCCCAGCAAGTATTTCCTTTCATATACCCCGCCAGCACGTAAACAAGGGAATATGTAATCTTTCACAAATTCTTCCTTCATATCCTTCACAATTAGTTGGCTTGCACCACTGGCTTTGGCTTTCTTTTCAAGGCCATCCATCTCCGTGACACCCTTCAAAAAAATAAACATTCAAGCAAAGGAATTTTACTCAAGTTTGAGACATAATAAGGGCAACGAAGGGCATCAATGATGAGGCGTGCAAGTGAAGTAAATGAAAATCAAATTATATATTATAAAGTGGGAGAAATGAAACAAATTTAAGTATGCCTGATGAAGCAACCAAGTTAGAAAAACATGAAGCATATTAAGATACAGAATAGCAGTTCCATAGGGTTAAAGACAATGTCACTGCACCAAAAGCTCGAGAGTTCTGGTGAGGGTTGATGTTAATATATTCATATTATTCTAATACCCCAGAAGGCTATAATGCGCCGTCGCAGGTCGAATGCCCATTTTATGGGTTGATAGCTGGATCCATGCAACAGTTTAATTTTGTCAAATCTGCTTAAAATGCGCCTCAGACGGGATATGAACATGGGCAGCTCCAATACCATGAATAGTTTGCAGTATTGACCGATGCCGATCCAATACAACCAATACCAATACGGTTTGACATGTCCCGATCCGATACCGACCGATATCGATACTAACCGATACCAACATCGGGGTCTCTTTTTCAGTAAATTCAAAGAAAATTGAACGAGAAAGACCAATCAACAAGAGTGTAAAAGCATAATAAGGTTGTAAAAGAATGTAGAAGAAGAAAAATTATCTATCGCAGGTAAACCAATCGGCAAAGGTGATTACTATTTCATTTAATTCCAAAATTACTAAGAAATAACACATGAAATACTTAAAATTATGCCTAAATATATAATTAAAAAAATTATAGAATTTTAATAATGTATTCAGAATAATTTGTTTTTCGATACCAAAAATCCGATACTCCGATCCGAAACCGCCGATACTGCTGATACCGATACTCATAGGACAGGTCCGATACCGATTCCGATACCAGATATTGTGATCCTTGATACCATGTTAAAGACCATTAAGCATGTCGCCTAACACCTACTCCCCTGTGTATGTAAAATTCCTTTTTATTTTCAAATGCAGTGGATTATGGACTAAGTACAATGTAAAAATAGTTTGAAATTTACTAAACAAATCATAATTTGGTTATTGGTCCAAGCAGAACAGAACACCAAACTGTTGGATATATAATGAAACCAAAATAAATGTAGACTGCAGAGCATAGCTAATTTATACTGAGATGACGTTACTCTAGTAACCAGTGACATACTTGGCCAACGTCTGCGGTGAAGCAGACAACATCACAGCCATAGTTCTCCCTGTGACAAGCAAATAACAACAGATTAGGAGAAAGATAACAGAAGTAAGGTACTAATACTACACACAATCGGATTTTATAAGCAAACATATGACTGAATGAGCTGAACCGTGCAATGGATCTATTGATACAGTCATAACCCTTAATATACCATCAACATGTTTTCACTATTTTAGTACATAGCAAATTCAAACAATAAAAACAAATTGGCCTACGGTTTAGCAAAGTCCTAGTGAAGAGTAAACAAGAAGTCAAAAACTAAGCTAAACTATGTGCAAAAACAAAGCTAAATTATGTGTAAAGAAGTAAATCTAAGTAATAATAACTAATACATTGGCCTTCATTAATTGGTTTCCACAAAGCAGATGATGATCCGATGATTATAATTTGTAACATACTTTTTGTAGGCAATTGAAAAATAGTTACATAACCTACAATTATTTAGTATAAAATCTGTGTGTTCTCATAACATCTGTTCAGCTCAATATTCAGATCTCAGCAAGTTATTCAGATACAAGAAATATACCTGAGCCATGGGACAATCACAGATGTGTCTAAACCACCACTATACGCTAAAACAACTTTATTCAGTTTCCCCCGAAGTCCACTTCCATTATGACTACCACGAGAATCATCTTCTCCGCTCGAGAGTACACTTTTAATATCTGCATATCAAAAGGAAATATCAAAACCAACATATAATATGATAAACATGGTTGAAATGAAAATACTGAAATGAGATGGGTGACTGGCAATACGTTAACAATAAGAATAAGTGAGTGTATTTGTATAAATAGTATAATCGTATTGAAAGACATGTTGGAACCAAGTTCGTCCTAAATAAGTTTGGATCGGGGCCAAGCAAAAAGGATATTGTATGTGCTAATGTTATAAAGAACATGACTATTAGGAGTGCTGAATAGAGAAAAGGATTCAATGTAATAGACCACAACATTTTGGGACATAGGCTTTGTTGTTGGCGACGTAGATGATCTGAGAAACAACATCTCCGCAGTTAAATGTTCGACGACAACATGTGCATCATTATTTCCAGAGCCTAATTCAGCAAAACAAATATTAGTGAATCCCTCCTAATTGGATTATGGCTTGCGAGTAGTGTTCAGTTACTCCAATATGCAACAAGAAATATGCTCCAAAGAGGTCAATTACGTGGTGCTTGATGAAGTGGACCACATTGTTGGCCGACCGACATCGATTTTGGGAGGGATACGACACCAAAATGCATCTTTTATCCTTTTGGAATATATCGACAGACATATCTAACTTGGGCTACAATATCAGCCTGATATCCCGATTTAGTTAAATGCCACCAACTTTTGCGAAGGTCGGCTTATGGATTCACTAACTATAACAGGTAGAGCTCCTAAATTGCCGAAATTGGAAAATCATAATCCATGGAATCTCAATCTCTACTCCTCCTGGAATCAAACTAACAAATAAAATATTTTTCGACAGCAAATAACAGTTTTTTTCGACATGAGTGGCTGCTACCTGTCCTCCGAACAATATGTCTTCCAGCGCGGACGCTCGAACCCGTTCCTACCTGCGCGACAACGCGACCAAAATCGGAAGATATCAACCTATACTAAACAAATAATATGTATACTGCATTAAAAAAATTTAATAAATCAACATTTCTCACCTTTGGGTATGACCATTTCTTTCCAATGCAAATGCTGTCACGAAATTGTGGCGTTCCTGCAATCAAATTTCCTAAATAAGAAACTTTTCGCGACATCAGATTTTGCAAATACGAGAGAGAGAGAGATAGAGAGAGAGAGTTTTTTGTTTTTACCAGATGGTGATTTGTTGGTGCAGCCATGGGGAGGGATGCTGCGAGAGGACTGAATGGCTTGTAACTGAGCCATCGGCGGAAGTGATGGAAGTGGCGGAAGTGGAGATCAAGAAGAGGAGGAAAAAATTTCAGGGGTTTCTGAAGTGGCGGCTTGGCTGAGGGAGAGGAGGATTTTGTAGGACCAATGAAATGAATCGGAAGAAGAGTTGAGTACATCGTATGTAGCAGGCCAAATCGGAAGAAGAGTTGAGTTCATTGGAAATGTGCATGGTGATGAGCCCGTGGGTCGGGAACTGCTTATGCTTCTTGCAAATTGGTTATGCAGCAATTATATGAAGGATTCTTTGGTATCCTCCCTCTCCCTACTTCAAAGTTTATTGGTATCAAAAAGTTTGAATGCATTGGATTCACTGGTTTTGAATGTCTTGAAATATGATAATATTGTTTGTGATTAAGGGCCACTTGTGTTTCTTATGGGACTCGAACCTAGGAATTCCCCGTCCGTGCCAAAGGTCTCAACCATCGAGCTTCCTAACCTTTGGTTCTGAAAGATGATTTTAAACTGACAAAAAGTACTCGAGGTGTTAAGTAGAAGAGGAAAAAAAAAGATTATTTACTACCAGTTCCAGAAAAGTAACTAAATACCCAATATGCTCAGTACATTCCTAAAAATAACTTAAAGCCCAAAAAATACACATTACAAACACTTGTCATAGGTAATCAACAATCTCCATGAAACTTCTTGGTGCTTGTTATATTTTCCAGGTTCCCTATATGTCATATCTCCTTATCCTGCTAGTGCTTTATAATTTTCTTACATTTCTATTTAAGTAGTCCAGTTTTAGTAAATTTTCAGGGGAAAGTATGAGCATGCATATTATTACATAGTAATAGATAAAACTTGTTGCTTAGAGGTTCTCAATATTATGGGTGAGACGAGTTAATTTGTAACTAGTTAGATCATGCTGGATATGATAGTTTATGGGAAACACAATTTCTAAATGATAGTTCATTTATGTTTTGCTTGATACTCTTTCCTAAGATTATATTCTAACCTGTATCAAAGTTACCACCGAGGGGGTGGTCCAGTGCGCTAGCACTGATGGGGGGGGGGGGGGGAGTAGGGGTGTTGGTTTGAAACCCAGCCCGGGCAAAAATTTAATTAAATTGGAGGGGTCTTGGTGCTGGTAACTCAGGATAGAGAGGGTCATTAATGACTGGTCCAGAAAAAAAAGACCTGTATCAAAGTTCTAGGTGCCAACATGAGCATGGTGTACATTCCCACATCTAATATTTAGGTATACCATGTTAAATCCAGGTGCCTTTTTTTAGTGTGGATGTGTTTCTTTCTTGTGTCTTGACTATTGCGTTTTTTTTCCCCTTATAATTTTTCTTTGTTATTTGGTTCATTATGCTTTTGTTGTTACCAAATTAATTTGGACTTGGTTGTTTTGTGTACATAGGCAACAATGATTGAAAAAAATGTACATCTACATATTCTTCCAACAATGAATCCTGATGGGTCATGGTCTGCAGCCCATTAGCATATTGTCCGATTGGGCTCTAAGAGTGATATGAGTCCATAAAGTAAGCAGAATATGTCATGGTACTGAATGTAAAGCACGAAAGGATAATAAGAAATATTACAAGCAAATACCTGTATCACAGATCACAATCCTTTACCATCCTGCTCTGCTACCGTGCAATCGCTAAACCTGAAGAGATCATCAGGTCCTCAGAGGACTAGCAAGATACATAATATACAAGCCAACATGTAACAGTAAAAAGAAGCAAGAAAGTGAGAAGCAATCAAGGATATCCAACTAGACTAAATGAACCAAGACACAAGATCTAAACACGAGGATCCTAAGACACTGGCATGACATACTAGAAATGTCTGGCTATAAACTGCAGTCAAGGCAAGTACTCACAATCTATAGTATCTCAATCGCTGTCAAGGCAAGTACACACAACCAAGACGGTAGCCAATTGTCACGCCCCAGAGCCAGAACACTGGAGAGCGGGGGAATGACTCAGCCAGCTACGTATTACGGGTAGATGAATACCGTATAATACGATCAATGCTGTCTAAAAGATAAGGGGGTACATACTACATGAAAGTCTCGCTATGGTCACTTCACATCTATTGTCTCAATCATTCAAACAAGAAGCAATAACAGAGAATATTTAAGATAAAGCAATAAGGCGTACCAAACGCTTAATCAAAATGTTCTTGAGATCTGGCTTTCCAAAACATAGCCAGATGATATAGCAACATATACACAATGGTTATCAGCTGCAGTCTGACTTAATTACAATTATGTAAAAGTAAGTACAAGACAATCCGACTAACATGTCGGTGCCAAACGGTAAAATATAAAGTAAGTAACAAAACGAGCGGGGAAGTAAGGAACCCACTCGAGTCCTCCTGCGATCATTCCTCTAGTATTGACCATCTTGGAGGTAGAAGTAAGCTGAGTCCTCGGGGACCGGCTCTAAATCTGGTCATGCAAAACCAGAGAGGTTAGACCTCTAATAGCAAGTACCGCAAGGAAGCACGATATGAGGAATTTAAACCAGTAAATAAGCGAATATAATAATAGATCTCTGCTTGCTATTGGGATTCACGTAACATCACGACACTTCGAACCAACTTTCCAACCAAACAAGGACAGAAGTTGGCCCGTCATGTCCTGACGCTCTGATCATCTCAGTTAGGTAACAGAGTAGGTGCAGTACACAAACAAATCAACTTAAACGGCCATCCAACTCCTACGGCTTACTACTGTGAGTCCCAAGTTATCCTGGAATTATGCAATGAGAATTTCTCAGTTCTTACTATGGACAAGCAAGGCTAGTCTATCCAATCAATCAATTGCGCCAATCATGAATTAGACGAGTCCCAGCGGGACGCCCGTCATCAATATACAATATACAATAATATAAACAGATACCGCTCTCTGTCCGTGTGGCAGATTTGCAGTATCTGTGGGAACCAGCCGGCCTGTTGGGCACTAATAGTCCCAAAGAGGGCTGCCATGTAAGAACTCGGAAATCCATTCTCTCCATGCAATCATTATTTTATTTAACTTAGTAGCCTCTACGTTAAGTGAAATCCCATGCCGTGGGTCATGGTCATTCAGAATGAGTACTTCCGTACAAAGTACGATATGCCCAGCTCTACAACGATACCCATGCGGTTAGGTTGTAGGTCGTACATAGCGTAGTGCAACAATTAAAACTAACCATAAAATAATCATGCCTTGACCATAAAGTACACATGCTGCTTTCGTAAAATAAATAAATAAATTGTAGCCTGCATGTATCTATATGCCAATATTCGGGATTGGCCAATCGATTTCAATAGTTCATAGTTAATATGAACGTGTCTTATTCCATTCAATTCAATAAGACGACTAGCCAGTCTCTTAATTCCAACTAGGAACGCATGTCAATTATAAATCAAGATAACAATCAATGTTAATTAATGCCAAATTCGGAAAATAAAAATCTATCTCATACGGTTGGGAAATAAAAATCTCATGCGGCTGAGAAATGAGATTCGAAAATAAATAATCCATGCGACTGAGAAATAAGATTGGAAAATAAATAATCCATGCGGCTGAGAAATGAGATTGGAAAATAAATAATCCATGCGGCTGAGAAATGAGATTGGGAAATAAATAATCCATGCGGCTGATAAATGAGATTGAGAAATAAATAATCCATGCGGCTGAGAAATGAGATTGGAAAATAAATAATCCTATGCGGCTGAGAAAGGAGATTGGAAAATAATTAATCCATGCGGCTGAAAAATGAGATTGGAAAATAAATAATCCATGCGGCTGATAAATGAGATTGAGAAATAAATAATCCATGCGGCTGAGAAATGAGATTGGAAAATAAATAATCCTTTGCGGCTGAGAAATGAGATTGAAAAATAATTAATCCATGCGGCTGAGAAATGAGATTCTCATGCGTGAAATAAGATTGGGAAATAAATAATCCATGCGGCTGAGAAATGAGATTCTCATGCGGCTGTGAAATGAGATTAGAAAATAATTAATCCATGCGGCTGTGGGAAATAAATCTCATGCGGCTGTGGAAAATAAAAGAGTTCATGCGGTTGGAAAATAAATATCACAGCGGCTGAGGAATAAAAATTCCATGCGGCTGTGGGAAATGAAAGAGTTCATACGGTTGGGAAATAAATATCACATGCGGCTGAGAAATAAAAATTTCATGCGGCTGTGGGAAATGAAAAGTTCATGCGGTTGGGAAATAAATATCACATGCGAATAAAAATTCCATGCGGCTGGGAATTGGGAACCCATCTTCTCAGAAAACCTGAGAAGGATGGTCATGGAATTCTTGGCTTTCAAGCTCCATAAAACCTTCGCCGTAAGTCCAAATTTGAACTTCCATAGGTCAAAATGGGGTAGAACGAAATTCTCTACAACATAGAACCATCAAAACTTGGAAATAATAATGTTAAATAGATCAAAACCCAAAAAATCAGAAAATACTATAAACTTAGATCTAAAAGAATTTAGCTATAGAAATTAAAAATGCCAAGCACTAAAGTGCCTTAGAATGTTGAGAGGAAGACAATGGAACAACAAAAATGGAGATCCATCAAGAAGCAAGTTGGCACTTGTCTATCTCTTCTAGGTTGGTGGGAGAGTTATGAAGAAGAAGAAGAGTAATGAGAAGAAGTAATGAAGAGAGAGAAAGGGTTTGGGGCTTTAAATGGGTTAGTGGTAGGTGGGGGTTTGTTTCAGTTCACGATGAACCAACATAATTAAACCAATCCAAGTCGAACCTAAAACAAAGCTAAAGCAGAGTATAAAAGGAGAAAGTAAAATTCAGGAATAAAATGCAGAAAAATGATTAGCAAAAAAATTAAAGGAATTTAAATACAGAACAATACATGTTAAATATTAAATGAATACATTCCGCAGTACATGTATTTAGAATACGTATTATGGGAACGGGAAGTGACATCTCTACCCTCCTTACAAAATTCTGTCCTCGGAATTTCAGATCCAAGCATGATAGAAACGTCAAAGCTAAACTAATCTAAATACAAGTAAATTGAGTAAGCAATCATTCTACAATAATAACAAGTAATGTATCTACATCTAACAATCTACAATATTAAGTAATTCTACTCATAAGGTGATAAGCATGAGGAGTTAAGACAATCAAGGTATACAGAAAGAAATATACCTTGTGAGTCAAACAGGTGTGGATACTGTGATCGGATGTCATCATCATGTTCCCACGTTGACTCCCCTAAAGAGTGATGACCCCAAGCAACCCGGATAAGGCAAATTATTCGGTTCTTGAGTAACTTCTCTCTTCGGTCCAAAATAGACACAGGCTGTTCCTCGTAAGACAGGTTGGTACCAACAACCAGCTCATAATGATCGAGGATGTGGCTTGGGTCCGATACATACCTACGTAACTGAGATACATGAAACACATCGTGTACCTCACGCAATGAAGGTGGAAGGGATAAACGATAAGCAACATCGCCTACCCTCTCAAGGATAACAAACAGGCCAACGTATCACGGACTCAATTTCCCGCGAACGCCAAATCTAATGACCCCACGAGTAGGTGAGATCCGCAAGAATACGTGGTCCCCAACAGAGAATTCTAAAGGTCTACGATGCTGGTCCGCCCAATGACGATGCCGATCCTGTGCAACTTGAAGTCGCTCTCTAATTTTTTTAATCACTTCCACTGTCTGAACAATCATCTCCGGGCCTAACATCTTTCTCTCCCCAATATCGTCCCATGCTAGTGGCGACCTACACTTTTTACCATATAGTGCTTCAAATGGCGCCATCTGGATACTGGCTTGATAACTGTTGTTGTACGAGAATTCGACTAAGTGCAGGTGGCTCTCCCAAGACCCTCCAAATCCAGCGTGCAAGCTCGTAACATATCTTCTAAAGTTTGAATTGTTCTTTCTGACTGTCCGTCTGTCTGTGGATGGTAAGCCGTGTTAAATCTTAACTTGGTACCCAAGCTATGATGTAAGCTCTTCCAAAAATGTGATGTAAAATAGGTATCTCTGTCTGACATAATATTGACTGGGACCCCATGCTGTCTGACTATATGTTGCATATACAATTCTGCCAACTTCTCCGTAGATTGACCTACTCTAAAAAGAAGAAAATGGGCCACCTTCGTAAGCCGATCTATGATTACCCAAATAGCATCCTTACCACTTGGTGATCTTGGTAAACCGGTCACAAAGTCCATTGTGATATGCTCCCACTTTCATTCCGGGATAGGAAGCGGTTGCAATAATCCAGCTGGTCTCTGCTGCTCTGCTTTCACTTGTTGACATATCAAGCAACGAAAAACGAACCTAGCTATCTCCCTCTTCATTCCATTCCACCAGAAGTGCTGCTTGATATCTTGGTACATCTTGGTCCCTCCAGGGTGTACAAAATACTGAGAACTGTGAGCTTCTGTCATAACCTCTTGTCTGATATCTCCACTAGGCACACATAGACGTGACCCAAACCTAAGTGTACCATCCTCATGAATCTGCATCTCCTTCCTGAGTCCTGACTCACATTCTGTCCTAAGCTTCTGAATTCTTGGGTCTTGTGCCTGAGCTGCATTGATCCTGTCTACCAAGTCGGATTGAACTTGTAGACTCGCCAGAACTCCTATATCACTAGGAAGTATAACCTCGATGCCCATATCCTGAAGGTCTTCTAAGATATGCCTCTGAGTTGTTAACATAAATGCGTCGCCTCTCCTGCTGAGAGCATCTGCTACCATAGCTTTGTCTGGATGATACTGAAGCTCCACGTCGTAATCCTTTATCAACTCTAACCATCTTCTCTGTCTCATGTTCAGTTCCTTCTGGGTAAAGATGTACTTTAGACTTTTATGGTCTGTGTACATGTCCACTCGGTCACCATATAAGTAATGCCTCCATAGCTTCAAAGCAAATACTACTGCTGCCAACTCCAAGTCATGAGTTGGATAATTCTTCTCGTGGTCTCGAAGCTGCCTAGATGCATATGCTATCACCTTTCCGTGTTGTATGAGGACACATCCAAGTCCTTTACCTGACGCATCACAGTAAACGGTAAAACCTCCGGGTCCAACTGGCAATGTAAGAATAGGCGCTGATATCAACTTCTGCTTCAGATTCTAAAATGATGCCTGGCATTCTGCCGACCAGACGAATGGTACGTCTTTTCGTGTCAAGCGGGTCATGGGTGCTGAGAGTCTTGCAAAATCTGATACAAACCTTCTGTAATATCCTGCCAATCCCAAGAAACTCCGCACATCTGCTACGGTCTTGGGTACTGGCCAACTCTCTACTGCTTCTACCTTCTTGGGATCCACTGCTACTCCAGCTCCTGATATGATGTGACCCAAAAATGAAATGTGGTCCGACCAAAACTCACACTTGCTGAGCTTGGCATACAACTGGTTCTCTCTCAGAACCTGTAACACCTTTCGGAGGTGGTCTTCATGCTCCTCTTCACTAGTTGAATATACAAGAATGTCGTCGAGAAACACAACGACAAATTGATCCAAGTACGGCATAAAGATGCGATTCATCAAATCCATAAAGATTGCTGGAGCATTGGTCAAACCAAACGACATTACTAAGAATTCATAATGTCCATACTTCGACCTGAATGCTGTCTTGGGAATGTCCTCCTTCCGAACCCTCACTTGGTGATACCCTGAACGGAGATCTATCTTGGAGAAAACTCTAGCTCTACTCAACTGATCAAACAAGTCGTCGATCCTGGGTAGTGGGTACTTGTTCTTTACTGTTGCCGCATTAAGCTTCCTGTAATCGATGCACAATCTAGATGACCCATCCTTCTTCCCCACAAGTACCACTGGTGCTGCCTATGGTGATATGCTAGCTTGGATGAACTTCTTCTCCTTCAGTTCCTCTATGTGCTGATATACCTTGGCCTGCTCTGAGTCTGCCATTCTATAAACTCGATCTGATATCGGTTTAGTTCCAGGTGCCAATTCTATACTGAACTCAATATCTCTAACCGGTGGTAGACCTGGAAGTTCTTCGGGAAATACGTCCAGAAACTCTTCAACTACCTTCGGAACTTGAACTTCTTCCATTGCCGTCACTACTCCCTGCTCTTGTTGAGTTGCCACTGATCTGACTAAGGTGAACCTCTTCATGCTTGGAATATCAAAAGATACACTCCCTCTACGATAATCTATTATCGCATGACTGTCTTTCAGCCAGTCCATGCCTAAGATAACGTCGAAATTTCCAACTGGAAATTCTATCAACCTGGCGGGTAAGGAATGCCCGTAAACTACAATGCTACAAGCTAGAATAACTCTACTAACTCCTACGAGCCCATTACCAGTGAGTATATTTAACCTCTCTGGCAATGCCTCGAACTCCATTCCTAGTCATGTTACAAATTGTGCAGATATAAATGAGTGTGATGCTCCCGAATCAAACAATGCTACTGCAGGATAAGAGGTGACGAGAATGTTACCTGCCACAACATCTCCCGATGCCAATACCTCTTCCAAGGACAGAGTGAATGCCTGCCCTCGACCTCCTTGTTGGTCTCCATGCTGCGGCCTAGCCTGGTGCTGCTGCTGGCCCCTGACTCGATGGTGCGGGGGTGGTCTATGCTGGTGTTGCTGTATCGGCGGTCCCTGCTGCCGAAACATCTGAGCTTGCGTCATGAACGGGCGCTGTGCCAACGGCCTCACTGCTACCGCTGGTCCTCGATACTGTCCTGCCCCTGGTGCTGGCAGAGCAGGAAACTGTTGTACTGGTCTTCCTGATCTCGAATTCATGGGACATATGGTAACCCGATGATTTGGGTTTCCACATATCAAACACTGCCCGTTCAATGTCCGACACACATCTCTAGTGTGCCCTACTTTCCCACAATAAGTGCAGCCCGCTGGGGGTTACTGGTTCTTCCTCTGTTGCTGTTGCTGCTGCCTGACTGGTGGTGCTGGCCCTCGCACTGCTACATCATGAATGCGAATGCCAGGGGACGGTGTTGTTGCTCGGGGCGCTGCTCCCCCTCATCCTCCAATCTGACTGTGGGATCTCTTCTGACCTCCAGTCCTTGCCGTGATCCTCTGAGCGGTGATCTCATGCCTCCGAGTGGCCGTCAATATCTCATCGAAAGTCTGATAATTGTGCCCATCTATCAACTGCAAGAGTTCAAGATGAAACCCTTGCTGAAACCTCATAGCCCTCTGGCTCTCTGTGGCTACCATCTCCGGGGCGAACCTACTCAATCTGCAGAACTCCGCTGCATAAGCATCTACCGTCTTGCCAGCCTGTCTGAGGTTGATAAACTTCTGTTGTAGCTCAAACTGTGCCACAACTTCATAATACTTCGTCTTGAATCTTGCAGTAAAATCGTCCCAAGCAACCGGACGTCTGATGCCTACTTCCTCTGATTCCCACCAATCACGTACGAGATCCTGAAGTAACAACTTTACTAGATCCACACGTTCTTCTGCCGGTACCTTAGCTGCTGTCAAAATAGCCTCAATATCCTTAAGCCATACATCTGCTGAGATGGCATCTTCCGTGCCCTCGAAACGGCGGGGGTTGTACTTACAAAACCTGGATGATGCTCCTGAATCAGTCCTCACTCCTCTTTCTAAAGTTGTCTGCAATCCTTGGTTGAGCAACACATTCTGCTCTTGTAACTGAGCGTGCATGCGCTGTTGGGCTAACATCTGATGTTGCTGAGTAGCCATCATACCTCTCATGATCTCCAGAAGGGCTGGTGTGTCCACTTCCACTGGGGTAGGTGGAACTATGGGTGGTGTAGGAACCTCCGGATAGAGCGGTCACTACAAGAAAATAGGGCTTTGCCGACGTTTTTTTCTCCGACGTTTATGAAAACGTCGGCTTAGGCATGATACACCAACGTTCTACATGAAACGTTGGAAAATACCAATGTTTTCTCTTAAACGTAGAGGATTATCGACGTTTATTTCTCGACGTTTATGTTTAAGTCGTCTTAGGCAAGCAAATACCAACCTTTTATATTAAACGTTGCAAAATATTGACTTTTCAACGTTTTTCTCGACGTTTATCTTAAACGTCGAAAATCACTACAAGAAAATATGGCTTTTTCGACGTTTTTTTTTCCCGACGTTTATAGGAATGTTGTCTTAGGCATGATACACCAATGTTCTATAATAAACGTTAGAAAATACCAATGTTTACTTTTAAATGTGGAGGATTATCAGCATTTTTTTTCTCGATGTTTATGTTTAAGTCGTCTTAGATAAGCAAATACCGACATTCTACATTAAATGTTGAAAAATATTGACTTCTCTATGTTTGTCTCAAACATCGAGATATTTATCGACATTTTGTCCAAAACCTAGAATATTGCGAACGAAAAACATTATAGCATTATTTTCATTTCCCTCTAATATTTTGTCCTTTCCCTCCTAAAATCATCTAATTCCTACAATCCAGTGCTGCTCCTCTCTTCATATGGAAAAACCAATATCTTCTCTCGCAGCTGATCAACAAACCCCCTACACAAACTCTAAGAAGAAAAGGAGCGCAGAGGAGGAGTTCATTCCTCTGTAGTGGACTCGTCTGCGGCACTCAAGCCACGATGTCCTCCCCTTGGCGTCGGTTATGAACATGGTGGTACGGATTCCTCCTCCCGCGCTCCCGATGAGCCCTCATTCCCCTTGTTCTGTCTTATTTCCGTCGATGAATCCATGCCTGCACCACATCTGTCGATCGAGCAAACTATGGGTATAGTGGTCCACAAAGAGGATGATCAAGAACTGGAGCCAACTACGGTTAGAGATCGAATGATGGAGTTTCAACCAGGAAGGGGGAATTTGAAGTCGTGTCCATGCCAGGTACATGACATAGTGGTTGTCTGTTATCTATGTAGTGCATATCAACTGCTTGTGGAAATTCCTAAGAAATAAAATCAAAAGAGGTTGCATACGAAAATTTATTGATAGCGCTAAAAATGTTCAGACATGTCATCGAATAGCTGTATATACGTATTGATGACCGCATAGACCTCATCAAGTTTATCAAGATCATCTACAATGCCAGAATGTACTTGATCCTCTGTGTCAGTCCCTTTGTCGCCATATTTTTTTCTCTTCTTGTTTTGCTAATGTGGGATTGTAATTTGTAGCTATTTTTTTTGGTATTGTATTTTCCAGGAATCATGTTTCGAACCGACAATGAGCATTAGGTTTGGAAGTTCTTTGGATGGATTTTTTTTTGGTTCGGTTTGGTTAGATGAATGTGTTGGTTTTGGGGGTTTCAAAGGCATATACAGAATTTCACTACGTACACAATGGACGTGATGAAGAAAGGAAAGTTCTTTGTAAGTTTCTACCTATTTCTCAGTCACATACTCGGCATAACCAGAGAGTTAGAGTTCACAAGTGGTGAGGAGTACTCATGTCATTCCTTTCTTAATAAAAATATAAAACAAGATTAATCTTAGAATTGACACAAGCTGCCACTAGAGTCCTCATTGCTAAACTTGCATGGACATTAGAAGTCAAGGTTGACTTTCTTTCTTAGCCTAACGATATTCATGGATTTATAGTACGCTTGAAAAACACAATGGAAACCTATCTAGTCCAGGGTCTTTATGTGATCCTAACCACTCTTAAGTAATCTTTAGTACCTCCACAGTGCCATTTCTGAGAAGTCAAAACATTTTCCTATTAGTTATTAGTAATTAGGCTACTGAGTAGCTTCTCCTTCAGCAGATAAGAGGTCCATCTTTGAACCTTGAATAGATACACCAACTTCTCTGTCCATTTTTCTTACTACAAACCCATTGCTCGATAGTTTACCTCCTCAAGCATTCAGCTATAATGTATGATATGCATCTTGACATTACCACATCTACATAGAGACATCTGGTGCGTACTTAGTTTATACATACACACAGTCAGGTACATATTTATGTATGTACTAGTACATGAGACACTTGGGCAAAAGACAATTGTATCTATACACAGAGAGAGGTGTATAATTATATTTGTAGCCATAGCTGCCATACATACACAGAAATAGGTATATAATCATATTATATTAACCGATATCATTGGGTACCATCTTGTCACCTGCAGGTTTTATTGGCCACTGGGGGTGGGCATCTTGTCTACCTTGAAATTGGGATCGGGTCATTAACTGAAGTGAAACATATACAACTAGAACATGAGATATCATGTCTTGATATAAATCCAATTGGGGAAATTCTAGTTGTAGTTCGCTGGCAGCAGTTGGGATGTGGACTGATATAAGTGTGAGGATATATTCACTTCCAGGCTTGGATTTGATCACGAAAGAAAATCTTGGTGGAGAAATCATACCTCGTTCAGTTCTTCTATGTAAATTTGAAGGGGTATGTTAATATTTGATGCAATTTGCTTTGATGCAATTTGCCTGTTATAGCAGTTTTGGTTAGAGCTAAGGATTGTTTTCCAACTTGTTATTTTTGATATATGTTGTATTTCAGATATCTTATTTATTATGTGCCCTTGGAGATGGGCGACTGTTCAACTTTTTATTGAACATGAGTACTGGTGAACTGTCTGATAGAAAGAAAGTATCTCTTGGGACACAACCAATAACACTTCGTACATTTTCATCGAAGGATACCACCCATGTCTTTGCAGCATCAGATAGGCCGACTGTAATTTACAGCAGCAACAAGAAGTTACTTTACGGTAATGTGAATCTGAAGGAAGTTGGCCATATGTGTCCTTTCAACTCAGCTGCTTTCCCAGACAGGTTCTTTCTTGCTTCTCTTTTGAATTTTTCTTGTATGCCTTTGCTAAATGGTGGTTGTATCCTCGAGTATTTTTTATCAGTTATCTTTTATCTACTGTATTGGCCAGAAGTGCAAGACATCATTTATACGAACTCGTCTAGGGCCAAAAGCAATTCAGAACCTTTTTAAGTCCTGGTCTAGTTGTACTTTGAAAAGGAAGCTATAGGTCAAATAGTAATTGAATGACTCGTTCTTTCGGTGTAAGATAATCGTACACTTACTTTTGAATGTCTATTCTTTTGGGTATTGCATTTTCTTGTTTCGAATCTCTGCTAGATGAATTCTAAGTGAATTTAGGTTTCCCCCTACCAGGCAACTCAAGAGTGGCGAACCATATTACCAAGGGATGGTATTGGAAGGTGTACTAGTGCCCAAGGGCGTGTATCATACTTACTAATATGCTTCTGAATTAAAAATCTTGCCTATCTTGTACAAGAAGATAAACAAGAGGCTCATCAATATTTGTCACTACAATGTGATATGGTAGATAAAATAAGCAATGGATATCAAGAAAAACCTGGACTGTTTATGAAAGTTTTTTCTTCCAAGAAGAATTATAATATAAGTATCAAAATAAAAAGTGGATATGCCATCTTAGTCGAGAATGACTAAATATAAAAAGAGGGTCTTTATTTTGTTCCTGCCAACTCCAAAAAAATGGGATAAAGCCTTTCTTCTTGTATTTCTTCCAACCAAAGTTCTTGTTTGAGTATATTTCATGTGAGCTTTCTAACAGACTAAGTTATCATTTACCTGTTTGCACAATAATATTTATTATTAAATAGAATGAGCCTGGATTTTATCTTAAAGAAAGCAATTATAAGCATTCTGATGTATGTATATTGTGCAAGTTGTTTATCATTCCTGAACTGAAAGTTAATGCCTCAGATTTATGGCACTGACTTTCTGTAGTTTGTGTCCAATGCTTTTAGAGTACTATAACTGTGTGGTGATGTGATTGGCAAACTTACATACCTGAAAATAGTTTCTTATTGTAAAGAACTTGATTAAAGACTATCATAACAGATGGAGCATTGTGATCTTTTGAAGTTATTATTATTTATTTGTACCTATTTTGGCAAATGAGTTGTCATACGAAATAAAAAATGAAGGTTTACCTTATAGGAAATGTTCTCACGCATACACTTGATTGCTGAAGGTTTTACATCTAGTCTAAATTGTAGTAATAAAATATACGGAAGATGAGTAAGGGCTATATGTATTTCTCATAGAAGTACGTAACTTTGAGCATCTGCCTTTAGTCTATTGGCTGAAAAGAAACCTGTTCGTCATATTCTTTCCTCTCTATAGCTTTGATGTGGGAAACGAACTGATAGAATGGTGCTACATCTTATACTTATGAATGTATTAGGTTTATAAATCTATAAAAATACGTTATACTTAAATTGTATGTAAACTAGCTAGGAGTCCCCCTCCCAGGTGTGCAATGTGGAGGCACTTGGTGAATTATATACCTTCCTTCTCTGAATGGGTAAAAAAGAAATCATGGAGACCCAAACTGCAGCAGTCTCAGCCACCAGTGGAGCTGTCTGTTCCAACAGACTTGCCAACTTTGAAGACCTTTGGCAGCAGCTCGAAGGCTACATTAATTCCTGCCCCTTCCCCAGAAAGCCCTCAGCTTCTGCTGCTTTTACCTGTGAACCCTAATACTCAACATCGTCTCCTACAACGACCGCTTTCCCTCAGTTGCAATGAAAACTGTTATCTAACTCTCGTACTATTCTAGAGTCTTGGTGTAGTGGCAGGGATTTTCACAAGTTAGAATAATATAACTATTTAACCCTCAACCGTAACTTTGGAGTTATGGTGCATTGGAATGGTCCTTAACATGGTATTACTGTAATAACCCAGATTTGGATCTCTGGCACGCATTTTAAGAGTTATAAAAAAGAGAGATTAAACTGCTGTTCATTCCAGCTTTCAGCCCATAAGCAACCTTGAACCTGTGTTAGAATATTATAAATATTTAACCCTCAACCCACATCAAAACTCTGGAACTATGGTTCAGTGGCAGGGTCCTTTGAATAAATACTTTCCTGTGTAACAGTGTAAGTAGGAAGAGAGATAATAAACTGAAGGTTCAAAGAGAATTGGCGTTGGTTGTTTTCAAGTAAAGGCTGTTAGATCAGTGGGATATAACTTAGATTACTTACCCCCTTTAGAAATTTAAATTAATGGTATCGGCCAGTAATAAAGCTTCAGTGAATGCAATATCATTATTGTGCACATTTACAGACTTTTATATTTTTGTGTGTTTACGGAAACACTAGAATATAACCAGAAAATGGAAAAGCATTAAGGATGTATGATATACTTATCTATGTTCGTATTTATTACGAGCAGTTACTTCTGTTGTTTGTCTATGGGTACAGTACAAGTGCAAACTATACACATGAATAGTGGAGGTGTACTACTTTCGAAATTACTACTGGAAATGCGAAGACTTGAACTACAAATTGCAGGTTTGACCAGTCCAAATTAGAAACCCAAACCATTAATCTTTCTTATTTCATCAGCCGCTTCTCAGCTGTACAAGTTCTTGCTTGTGCATGCGCTTCTGTGAGCTAGTTGCTTGCAGCAACACAAGCCACTTGATTGCTTCATAACTTCGCAACTGGTGTTCATTTTTTACTTGGTGATGCTCACAGTTTGTCATGTGAGCACCAAAAGCTCGTCTTATGTGCAACTGGTCTATGCCAAAAATATCTGAACTGGCTTAACTCAGTGCTCAAGGTTTGCCACCAATTCCTAGTCACGTGCCTCAGATTCTACCGTAAGCCCTTTGCTTTATCTTGAGTATTTTCTTTTATTGTGCTTGAGGATGTCAACTTCTTTGCCACTGTCCCTGCTTGAGGTGATTGTGATTCTTTTCAGGAGATTCAGTAGTCTTGTCAACCTCAAATATGTCTAAACCTCATCAGCCAGCATCTTTGACAATATTAGGACTGCAACTTACCGCAGTCCCTTTAAAGAAGATGAGTATTTTCAGCAATAAATCTGAGGTTCAGAAGTCTGCAGCTGCTCTTGGTTACGTTGCACATGTAAGTTCTGTAACTGGTTAATTTGGTGAAATCAAACTCTTTTTTTGGGTACTAAGCATATATATGGAGTATACTTGTTGGTAGTTGGTAGAAGTGGAATATTGAAAAGTAGAAACATATAGACCAGTCTTGTTTGCTAGTTCTGTGGGACGGAGATTATTGATTAATTAAATGACTTTCCTGCTTGCTTTTTAGGCAGTCTTGTTGATTGCATCTTACCTAGATGTTCATCTATGATATCCTTTGCGGTTTGGAGGTTCTCGGTCATATATTCATGACTATGCTCCTTCAATAGACTCTGCATCATCTGACTTGCCGCCAAATGCAAACATAGACAAGAATTCAAAGTTTATGGAATTTCCCCTCTTTCTGGAAGGCCAGGACGCTACTAGAGCAGCTTATGCAATCTTCTTATTAAATAAGGTAGGCTTTTGTGTACTTTTTCCCACCGTTATCCAACTATAAATTATCCACCTTCTTTGCTAACTGGTTCTAATTTAATTTTGGTTTAATTGTTCACTAGCATTCTACAACAAAGGAATATAATTTGATAATTGTTTGTTGACTGAAAAGGTAGAGGTCATTGATGTGCAACGGTTAAATATCGTACACAAACTAGTTTGGCAAGTTGACGCATTCTTTTCATCACATTTATGGTTAATATGATGAAACATGTTTTTGACAACTTCTTTGGGTATCTTGAATATATTTTTTAAATTAAGTTTCAATCTGTTGCGTACATGGGCTGTAGCAAGTAGGTGAGCTTTGGTTCAGTGTGAAAGCCAGGGTGACAGTTATATTGGTTGAGATGTCAGTATGGAAGCAGTTATCAGCTAACTGTCCAGTCCTTGCCATATCAGCATTAATTGCATTACTGTGCCACTTCAGCAAATGTCTGGACCAATCACGAGCCTTCGCGTGACTCATTATCCTGTCAGCAAAAGAGAAGAATCCAGGTCAGCTCAGGCTAGCTGTTAGTATAAATAAGAGTAAAGCTCAATAGAGACTTATGAAGATTGCTATTGTAATTTCAGCTTCCTTATGCATTTATACTTGTACTTTCTTATTCTTCCTCATCTTCTTCGCAATTTGAATAAAACCTAACCCTCATTTCCCCTCCAATTCTTGATTCAATTGTGCGTAGACATGGCAAATTTCCCTAGGAATGTGAATTTTCATGGCCAGGCAGCTCGGGAACTCTCCAATTTGGTATCAGAGCCGCTCGATCCAGTATTCTAGACCAGCATGGAGGGAAGCTCCGGCAATGGGAATTGGGTGGAGTAACATCAGAAGGAAAGAGAATTATTGCGGATTAAGGTCAATTTCTCTCCATCGAAGACACCATGGGAGCAATGTCAGGTACAGTTCTAGATCTGAATAGTCGATTTGATAAATTTGAAGGCAGATTCAATAAACTCGAGAGAATGGTAAGCTAAATGTTTATCTATTTACTATTTCTACATGCATTGCTAGAGTCTCCGTTTCTATCTTCTGCGTCCACACCTTGAAGCATTATTCGTAGAATAGAGTAAGAATTTCATAAACTTCATTCAGGCCTTCTCCCATAATAATGGTTCTGTTATGGAGCAGGAGAAAGCTCCACAAAGAAATTGCAAAATTTTGTGATTGCATGCCAACCTGATGTCATCCCTCTATCTTGGTGCCAAGTTCCTAGAGAAGGCAGCTAAGAGTAAGCGAGGGCCCCCTCTTCCTCCACCGTGCAAACACTATTGCTCCTTTTCCTGTGCCAGTAACTATCTCTACCAGTCCCTCTTTTCCTCTGATTTATCAAGCAAGCAAAAAGCCTTCCTACTATTTCCCTTAACCTAGCAGTCCCGATCTCTATCTAAACTCTTCTAGCACCCTTTCTACAACCCAACCTCCTCCAAACACTGCTAAAGCAGCCTGCTGTACATGCTATTACAGTAGCCTCTTTGACATCGGACAATGTTATTTTCTGAAACCTAAATTCCAATGTTTTATCACCATCTTTTGGCTCCCATGAATCCCAATGCAATTTTCCTTAACCCTAGGATTCCTTTCCCCCATATTGGGCTTGTGTAAGAGGGATATATTTGGCAGCATGGTTGTTGTCTGTTATTGGTTATCTTGGTATTATGAGATTACATAGTAGAGGCTTGCAAGTAACAAAAATATAAAGTGTCACTCTCCGTTCCCAGTATACGTATTTTATACATGTGCAACTCATGTGTATTTATTTAATATTTATCATGCATTTATTCTGTATTTAAATTCTTCAATTTTGCGCTTATTAATTTTTCTGTATTTTATTTTCTGCTTTTTCTTGGCTCTTGGTTCATTTCGGTTCATAGGAAACCAAGTTGGTTCGGTTTGGTTCAACATGGAAAGGAATGGATGGCTTGGATTTGGTGGAGAGAATGAATGGTGGAGATCCACTTGACCTTGATATAAAAGTTCTTCTTCCACTCTCTCTCTTCATTCATTCACATTTACTCCTCCACCAAACCCTAACCCATTTGGAGAGGCAAGTACATCTTGCACACCATGAGGGATTTCATGCATTCCCATTTATTTTTAGTTTATGTTGTTCATCTTCTCTTCCTCTACAAGTTTAGGTCTTGAAGTTCTTGATTCCCATGGATGGTTGGGTGTAGATCTAAGTTTTAAGTTTTGGTTTTCATTGTTTTGGTTTTCATATGAAATTAGGGTTTTGATCTATCAAACATTGTTGTTTTCGAAATTAAGTGGTTCCATGTTGTAGAGAATTTAATTCTACTAAAGTTTGGCTTTTGAAAAGTTAGATTTCGATTTGTTTTGTGGAAGTTATGGCAAAAAAGTATTTTTGGTTCGTTCCTATGTTCATCTGCAGCATGAACAGCATGTCGCAGTTGGCGCATATGATGTCTCTGTTGACGCATGTCGCAGTTGACGAATATGATGTCACTGTTGGCGCATGTCGCAGTTGGCGCATATGATGTCTCTGTTGACGCATGTCGCAGTTGACGAATATGATGTCACTGTTGGCGCATGTCGCAGTTGGCGCATATGATGTCTCTGTTGATGCATGTCGCAGTTGACGAATATGATGTCGCTGTTGGCGCATGTCGCAGTTGGCGCATATGATGTCTCTGTTGACGCATGTCGCAGTTGACGAATATGATGTCGCTGTTGGCGCATGTCGCAGTTGGCGCATATGATGTCTCTGTTGACGCATGTCGCAGTTGACGAATATGATGTCGCTGTTGGCGCATGTCGCGGTAGGCGCATATCATGTCGCAGTTGAGCCGCATGAGGCGCATGTCGCGGTAGGCGCATATCATGTCGCAGTTGAGCCGCATGAGGCGCATGTCGCGGTAGGCGCATATCATGTCGCAGTTGAGTCGCATGAGGCGCATGTCGCGGTAGGCGCATATCATGTCGCAGTTGAGCCGCATGAGGCGCATGTCGCGGTAGGCGCATATCATGTCGCAGAATAGGCCGCATATGCCTATTTTGGTTGTTTCTGACTATCATATGTTCTATTTTGACTGAATTATGGCTAGAATTGCTTTCAAATCCCAACATGAAATTTGTAGATCTTTTCCTTGGCTTCAAGAATATGTTACCAACTATTTTATACTAGTTATGGACTGGACCATGCTTAATACAAATTGACCTTCATGCCTTGATACCATTGATAATAATGGATATCTTGACTAATTGATCATGCGTTCCTAGTTGGAACTAAGAGACTGGCTAGTCGTCTTATTGAATGAAATGAATGAGACACGTTCATGTAATGAACTATTGTACTCGATTAGCCGATCCCGAATATTGGCATACAGGCACATGCAGGCTTCAAATTGTTATTTATCTATTTTACGAAAACAGCATGTGTACTTTATAGTCAAGGCATGATTACTCCGTGGTTAGATTTGATTGTTGCATCACGCTATGTAAAACCTACAACCTAGCCGCACGGGTATCGTTGTAGAGTTGCGCATATCGTACCCCGTACGAAGGTACTCATTTGAATGACCATGATCCACGGCATGGAACTTCACTCAACATAGAGACTATTAAGTTAAATAAAATAATGATGGCATGGAGAGAATGGATTTCCGAGTTCTTACATGGCAGCCCCCTTGGGACTATTAAGTGCCCGACGGGCCGGCTGGTTCCCACAGATACTGTAAATCTGTCATACGGGCAGGGAACAGTATCTGCTTATATTATTGTACATGCTATAACGGCGGGCGTCCCGCTGGGACTCGTCTAACTACATGATTGGCGCAATTGATTGATTGGATAGACTAGCCTTGCTTGCACATAGTAAGAACTGAGGAATCCTTAATTTGCATTATTCCAGGATAACTTGGGACTCACAATAGCAAGCCGTAGGAATTGATTGGCCGTTCAAGATGATTTGTTTGTGTACTGTACCTACTCTGTTACCTAACCGAGATGATCAGAATGTCAGGACACGACGGGCCAACTTCTGTCCTTGTTTGGTTGGGAGGTTGGTTCGAAGTGTCGTGATGTTATGTGAATCCCAGTGGCAAGCAGAGATCTACTTATCATATTCTCTTATTACTGGTTTTAATTCCTCATATCGTGCTTCCTTGTGGTACTTGCTATTAGAGGTCTAACCTCTCTGGTTTTGCATGGCCAGATTTAGAGCCAGTCCCCGAGGATCCAGCTTACTTCCACCTCCAAGATGGTCAATACTAGAGGGACGATCGCAGGAGGACTCGAGTGGGTTCCTTACCTCCCCGCTCGTTTTGTCATTTACTTTATACTTAGCCGTTTGGCACCGACATGTTAGTCGGATTGTCTTGTACTTACTTTTGCATAATTGTAACTAAAGTCAGACTGCAGCTGATAACAATTGTGTATACTTGCTATATTATCTGGCTATATTTTGTAAAGCCAGATCCCAAAGAACATTTTGACTGAGCGTTTGGGACGCCTTACTGCTTTATCTTATATGTTCTCTATTTCCTGTTTCCTTGTTCGAATGATTGAGACAATAGATGTGAAATGACCATAGTGAGACTTTTATGTAGTATGCACCCCCTCGTCTGGTTAGACAGCATTGATCGTATTATTCGGTATTCATCTACCCGTAATACGTAGCTGGCTGAGTCATTCCCCCGCTCTCCAGTATTCTGGTTCTGGGGCGTGACAAGGTTTTAGTGGTGGCCCATGCAGGTCTGATTTCAGACTTGTGGGGTGTTTTGATTTATAGGATGTCTCAATCACACGTGTTCCTTCTTGATCTCATGATTCGTTATCCTCAACCCTTGCTTGACATTCCGGTATCCTTTGACTTCATTGATCCTTCATGTCCGGTTGTTTGATTGTTCTCTTGTCCCTTTTCTTAGGGGCACTTCGTCCGCACCTGTCAGAGCTGGGCAGCAACAGCAGGAACAACATGGACAACCTGACCAGGTCGGTCAGCAACAAGAGCCAGTCTCACCTCAGGAGACTATCCAGGAAGAAGTGATAGTAGAACCGCAGTATCCGGAAGTTCCAAACCCACCCATAGTTCCACCTACCCCTGTGGAAGTGGATACACCAGCCCTTCTGGAGATCATGAGAGGAATGATGGCTGCTCAACAACATCAGATGTTGGCCCAGCAGCGCATGCACACTCAGCTACAAGAGCAGAATGTGTTGCTCAACCAAGGATTGCAGACAGCTTTGGAAAGGGGGGCAAGGACAGATTCAGGAGCGTCAGCCCGGTTTTGCAAGTACAACCCTCGCCGTTTCGAGGGCACGGAGGATGCCATCTCAGCAGATGCATGGCTTAAGGATATGGAGGCTATTCTGACAGCAGCTAAGGTGCCGGCAGAAGAACGTGTGGATCAGGTGAAGTTGTTACTTCAGGATCTCGCACGTGATTGGTGGGAATCAGAGGAAGTAGGCATCAGGCGTCCTGTGGCTTGGGACGATTTCACAGCAAGATTCAAGACCAAGTACTATGGAGTTGTGGCGCAGTTTGAGCTACAACAGAAGTTTATCAACCTCAGACAGGCTGGCAAGACGGTAGATGCTTACGCAGCGGAGTTCTGCAGATTGAGTAGGTTTGCCCCAGAGATGGTAGCAACGGAGAGCCAGAGGGCCATGAGGTTTCAGCAAGGGTTTCATCTTGAACTCTTGCAATTGATAGAGGGGCACAATTACCAGACTTTTGATGAGATATTGACGGCAACTCGAAGGCATGAGCTCACCATTCAGAGGCTTGCAACTAGGACTGGGGGTCAGAAGAGGTCCCACAGTCAGATTGAAGGAGGAGGGGGAGCAGCGCCCCGAACAACAGCACCACCCACTGGCATTCGTATCCACGATGTGGCGATACGAGGGCCAGCACCACCCAGGCAGCAGCAACAGCAACAGAGGAAGAACCAGCAACCCCCGGCAGGCTGCACTTATTGTGGGAAGATGGGACACACTAGAGATGTGTGTCGGACATTGAATGGACTATGTCTGATATGTGGAAATCCAGACCATCGGGTTACCACATGTCCCATGAATTCGAGGGCAGGAGGACCAGGGCAGCAATTTCCTGCTCTGTCAGCACCAGGGGCAGGCCAGTATCGAGGACCAGCAGTGGCAGTAAGGCCATTGGCTCAGCGTCCGCAGGCTCAGATGTTTCGACAGCAGGGACCGCCGATACAGCAACACCAGCATAGACCACCCCAGCATCATCAAGGCAGGGGCCAGCAGCAGCACCAGGCTAGGCCGCAACATGGAAACCAGCAAGGAGGTAGAGGGCAAGCATTCACTTTATCCTTGGAGGAGGCATTGGCATCGGGAGATGTTGTGGCAGGTAACATTCTCGTCGTCTCATATCCCGCAGTAGCATTGTTTGATTCAGGAGCATCACACTCATTTATATCTGCACAATTTGCGACACGGCTAGGAATGGAGTTCGAGGCATTGCCAGGGAGGTTGAATATACTCACTGGTAATTGGCTCGTAGGAGTTAGTAGAGTTATTCTAGCGTGTAGCGTTGTAGTTTGCGGGCATTCCTTACCCGCCCGGTTGATAGAATTTCCTGTTGGAAATTTCGACGTTATCTTAGGCATGGACTGGCTGAAAGACAGTCATGCGACAATAGATTGTCGTAGAGGGAGTGTATCTTTTGATATCCCAGGCATGAAGCGATTCACCTTAGTCAGATCAGAAGCAACTCAACAAGAGCAGGGAGCAGTGACGGCAATGGAAGAAGTTCAGGTCCCGAAGGTAGTTGAAGAATTTCTAGACGTGTTTCCCGAAGAACTACCCGGTCTGCCACCGGTTAGAGATATTGAGTTCAGTATAGAATTGGCACCTGGAACTAAACCGATATCAGATCGAGTTTATAGAATGGCCGACTCAGAGCAGGCCAAGGTATATCAGCACATAGAGGAACTGAAGGAGAAGAAGTTCATCCAAGCTAGCATATCACCGTGGGCAGCACCAGTAGTACTTGTGGGGAAGAAGGATGGGTCATCCAGATTGTGCATTGACTATAGGAAGCTTAACGCGGCGACAGTAAAGAACAAGTACCCACTACCCAGGATCGACGACTTATTTGATCAGTTGAGCAGGGCCAGAGTTTTCTCCAAGATAGATCTTCGTTCAGGGTATCATCAAGTGAGGGTTCGGAAGGAGGATATTCCCAAGACAGCATTCAGGTCGAAGTATGGGCATTATGAATTCTTAGTAATGCCGTTTGGTTTGACCAACGCTCCAGCAATATTTATGGATTTGATGAACCGCATCTTTATGCCATACTTAGATCAGTTTGTCGTTGTATTTCTCGACGACATTCTTGTATACTCTGCTAGTGAAGAGGAGCATGAAGACCACCTCAGGAAAGTGTTGCAGGTTCTGAGAGAGAACCAGTTGTATGCCAAGCTCAGCAAGTGTGAGTTTTGGTCGGATCACATTTCATTTTTGGGTCATATCATATCAGGAGCTGGAGTAGCAGTAGATCCCAAGAAGGTAGAAGCAGTAGAGAGTTGGCCAGTACCCAAGACCGTAGCTGATGTGCAGAGTTTCTTGGGATTGGCAGGATATTACAGAAGGTTCGTATCAGACTTTGCAAGGCTTTCAGTGCCCATGACCAGCTTGACCCGGAAGGATGTACCATTCGTTTGGTCGGCAGAATGTCAGGCATCATTTGAGACTTTGAAGCAGAAGTTGATATCAGCGCCCATTCTTACATTGCCAGTTGGACCCGGAGGTTTTACAGTATATTGCGATGCGTCAGGTAAAGGACTTGGATGTGTCCTTATGCAACATGGGAAGGTGATAGCATATGCATCTAGGCAGCTTCGAGACCACGAGAAGAATTACCCAACTCATGATTTGGAGTTGGCGGCAGTAGTATTTGCTTTGAAGCTATGGAGACATTACTTATATGGTGATCGAGTAGACATGTACACGGACCATAAAAGTCTGAAGTACATCTTTACCCAGAAGGAACTGAACATGAGACAGAGAAGATGGTTGGAGTTGATCAAGGATTATGATGTGGAGCTTCAGTATCATCCAGGCAAGGCTAATGTGGTAGCAGACGCTCTCAGCAGGAGAGGCGGCGCATTTATGTTAACAACGCAGAAGCATATCTTAGAAGACCTTCAGGAGATGGGCATCGAAGTTATACTTCCTAGTGATGTAGGAGTTCTAACAAGTCTGCAAGTTCAATCCGACTTGATAGACAGGATCAAGGCAGCCCAGGCACAGGATCCAAGGATACAGAAGCTTAGAGCAGAATGTGAGTCAGGACTCAGGAAGAAGATGCAAATTCATGAAGATGGTACACTTAGGTTTGGATCACGCCTATGTGTGCCTAGTGGAGATATCAGACAGGAGGTTATGACAGAAGCTCACAGTTCTCAATATTCTATACACCCTGGAGGGACCAAGATGTACCAAGATATCAAGCAGCACTTCTGGTGGAACGGGATGAAGAGAGAGATAGCTAGATTTGTTTCCCGTTGCTTGGTATGTCAGCAAGTGAAGGCAGAACAGCAGAGGCCAGCTGGGCTATTGCAACCGCTTCCTATTCCAAAATGGAAGTGGGAACACATCACAATGGACTTTATGACCGGTTTACCGAGATCACCAAGTGGTAAAGATGCTATTTGGGTGATAGTAGATCGGCTTACAAAAGTGGCACACTTTCTTCCTTTCAGAGTAGGGCAATCTACAGAAAAGTTGGCAGAGTTGTATATGCAGCAGATAGTCAGGCAGCATGGAGTCCCCGTCAGCATTGTGTCAGACCGAGATACCCGTTTTACATCACATTTCTGGAAGAGCTTACATCATAGTCTGGGTACCAAGTTAAGATTTAGCACGGCTTACCATCCCCAGACGGACGGGCAATCAGAAAGAACAATTCAGACCCTAGAAGATATGTTGCGAGCTTGCACCCTAGATTTTGGAGGATCTTGGGAGAGCCACCTGCACTTAGTTGAGTTTTCTTACAACAATAGTTATCAAGCCAGTATCCAGATGGCGCCCTTCGAAGCATTATATGGTAAGAAGTGCAGGTCACCGCTTGCATGGGATGATATCGGGGAGAGGAAGATGCTAGGCCCGGAAATGATTGTTCAGACAGTTGAGGTAGTTAAAGGAATTAGAGAGCGACTTCGAGTTGCACAGGATCGGCATCGTCATTGGGCGGACCAGCATCGTAGGCCGTTAGAGTTCTCTGTTGGGGACCACGTATTCTTGCGGATCTCACCTACTCGTGGGGTCATTAGATTTGGCGTTCGCGGGAAATTGAGTCCGCGGTACGTGGGCCCATTCGTTATCCTTGATCGGATAGGCGATGTTGCTTATCGTTTATCACTTCCACCTTCGTTACGAGAGGTGCATGACGTGTTTCATGTATCTCAACTACGTAGGTATGTATCGGACCCAAGCCATGTCCTCGATCATTCTGAGCTGGTTGTTGGTACCAACCTGTCTTACGAGGAACAGCCTGTGTCCATTTTGGACCGAAGAGAGAAGATACTCAAGAACCGAACAATTAGTCTTGTCCGTGTTGCTTGGGGTCATCACTCCTTGGGGGTGTCAACGTGGGAACGTGAGGATGATATCCGATCGCGGTATCCACACCTGTTTGACTCACAAGGTATATCTCTTTCTGTATACCTTGATTGTCTTGATTTCTCATGCTTTATCACCTTATGGGTAGAATTGCTTGATATCGCAGATTGATGGATTTACATATATAGTACTTGCTTTTGATAGGGTAGCAACGATTGCTTGCTCACTAGAATTGCTTGATCGCTAGAATTGCTTGTATTAGTTAGCTCCGATATTTCTACCTGCTTTGGATTTGAAATTCCGAGGACGGAATTTTTTCAAGGTGGGTAGAGATGTCACTCCCCGTTCCCAGTATACGTATTTTATACATGTGCAACTCATGTGTATTTATTTAATATTTATCATGCATTTATTCTGTATTTAAATTCTTCAATTTTGCGCTTATTAATTTTTCTGTATTTTATTTTCTGCTTTTTCTTGGCTCTTGGTTCATTTCGGTTCATAGGAAACCAAGTTGGTTCGGTTTGGTTCAACATGGAAAGGAATGGATGGCTTGGATTTGGTGGAGAGAATGAATGGTGGAGATCCACTTGACCTTGATATAAAAGTTCTTCTTCCACTCTCTCTCTTCATTCATTCACATTTACTCCTCCACCAAACCCTAACCCATTTGGAGAGGCAAGTACATCTTGCACACCATGAGGGATTTCATGCATTCCCATTTATTTTTAGTTTATGTTGTTCATCTTCTCTTCCTCTACAAGTTTAGGTCTTGAAGTTCTTGATTCCCATGGATGGTTGGGTGTAGATCTAAGTTTTAAGTTTTGGTTTTCATTGTTTTGGTTTTCATATGAAATTAGGGTTTTGATCTATCAAACATTGTTGTTTTCGAAATTAAGTGGTTCCATGTTGTAGAGAATTTAATTCTACTAAAGTTTGGCTTTTGAAAAGTTAGATTTCGATTTGTTTTGTGGAAGTTATGGCAAAAAAGTATTTTTGGTTCGTTCCTATGTTCATCTGCAGCATGAACAGCATGTCGCAGTTGGCGCATATGATGTCTATGTTGACGCATGTCGCAGTTGACGAATATGATGTCGCTGTTGGCGCATGTCGCAGTTGGCGCATATGATGTCTCTGTTGACGCATGTCGCAGTTGACGAATATGATGTCGCTGTTGGCGCATGTCGCAGTTGGCGCATATGATGTCTCTGTTGACGCATGTCGCAGTTGACGAATATGATGTCGCTGTTGGCGCATGTCGCAGTTGGCGCATATGATGTCTCTGTTGACGCATGTCGCAGTTGACGAATATGATGTCGCTGTTGGCGCATGTCGCGGTAGGCGCATATCATGTCGCAGTTGAGCCGCATGAGGCGCATGTCGCGGTAGGCGCATATCATGTCGCAGTTGAGCCGCATGAGGCGCATGTCGCGGTAGGCGCATATCATGTCGCAGTTGAGCCGCATGAGGCGCATGTCGCGGTAGGCGCATATCATGTCGCAGTTGAGTCGCATGAGGCGCATGTCGCGGTAGGCGCATATCATGTCGCAGTTGAGCCGCATGAGGCGCATGTCGCGGTAGGCGCATATCATGTCGCAGAATAGGCCGCATATGCCTATTTTGGTTGTTTCTGACTATCATATGTTCTATTTTGACTGAATTATGGCTAGAATTGCTTTCAACTCCCAACATGAAATTTGTAGATCTTTTCCTTGGCTTCAAGAATATGTTACCAACTATTTTATACTAGTTATGGACTGGACCATGCTTAATACAAATTGACCTTCATGCCTTGATACCATTGATAATAATGGATATCTTGACTAATTGATCATGCGTTCCTAGTTGGAACTAAGAGACTGGCTAGTCGTCTAATTGAATGAAATGAATGAGACACGTTCATGTAATGAACTATTGTACTCGATTAGCCGATCCTGAATATTGGCATACAGGCACATGCAGGCTTCAAATTGTTATTTATCTATTTTACGAAAACAGCATGTGTACTTTATAGTCAAGGCATGATTACTCCGTGGTTAGATTTGATTGTTGCATCACGCTATGTAAAACTTTCAACCTAGCCGCACGGGTATCGTTGTAGAGTTGCGCATATCGTACCCCGTACGAAGGTACTCATTTGAATGACCATGATCCACGGCATGGAACTTCACTCAACATAGAGACTATTAAGTTAAATAAAATAATGATGGCATGGAGAGAATGGATTCCCGAGTTCTTATATGGCAGCCCCCTTGGGACTATTAAGTGCCCGACGGGCCGGCTGGTTCCCACAGATACTGTAAATCTGTCACACGGGCAGGGAACAGTATCTGCTTATATTATTGTACATGCTATAACGGCGGGCGTCCCGCTGGGACTCGTCTAACTACATGATTGGCGCAATTGATTGATTGGATAGACTAGCCTTGCTTGCACATAGTAAGAACTGAGGAATCCTTAATTTGCATTATTCCAGGATAACTTGGGACTCACAATAGCAAGCCGTAGGAATTGATTGGCCGTTCAAGATGATTTGTTTGTGTACTGTACCTACTCTGTTACCTAACCGAGATGATCAGAATGTCAGGACACGACGGGCCAACTTCTGTCCTTGTTTGGTTGGGAGGTTGGTTCGAAGTGTCGTGATGTTATGTGAATCCCAGTGGCAAGCAGAGATCTACTTATCATATTCTCTTATTACTGGTTTTAATTCCTCATATCGTGCTTCCTTGTGGTACTTGCTATTAGAGGTCTAACCTCTCTGGTTTTGCATGGCCAGATTTAGAGCCAGTCCCCGAGGATCCAGCTTACTTCCACCTCCAAGATGGTCAATACTAGAGGGACGATCGCAGGAGGACTCGAGTGGGTTCCTTACCTCCCCGTTCGTTTTTTCATTTACTTTATACTTAGCCGTTTGGCACCGACATGTTAGTCGGATTGTCTTGTACTTACTTTTGCATAATTGTAACTAAAGTCAGACTGCAGCTGATAACAATTGTGTATACTTGCTATATCATTTGGCTATATTTTGTAAAGCCAGATCCCAAAGAACATTTTGACTGAGCGTTTGGGACGCCTTACTGCTTTATCTTATATGTTCTCTATTTCCTGTTTCCTTGTTCGAATGATTGAGACAATAGATGTGAAATGACCATAGTGAGACTTTTATGTAGTATGCACCCCCTCGTCTGGTTAGACAGCATTGATCGTATTATTCGGTATTCATCTACCCGTAATACGTAGCTGGCTGAGTCATTCCCCCGCTCTCCAGTATTCTGGTTCTGGGACGTGACATAAAGTAAAGTGTGTTTCGTATATTCGGGTTTTGGATTTATGAAGTCTACTTGCACCTTCTCTTTTCAAGGCCAGCAAGGTATGCTGACTTCTTCATCTGCACCACAATAATAGTATTTGGTGCTTTAGGACTTTGGCAAGTGGTCTTACTCTATTAGTTTTATGGTGTCCATTCTATAATATTATACCAGGAGTTTCTTTAGGATATTTATTTACCCCCTATATGGTCGTCTACTCATCGACATGCAACTTTGATCCTTAACTTGTTTGGTGCTTTTTTATGTATTTTTTTCTGTTTTATGGTTAACTGGTCTCTTGATTCCAGTTGTGGTGACCCAACAATGTTTGCCTTCAGTAAGCGTATCATTCTTTTGTGTAGGTTGATCCACTAATATGTATAACCGAATATATTATAAAAAAGTATAACCAAATATATATATTTCAAGCTGGAAGAAAATATATCTTGTTTTCTGTATGCAGATGAACCACCTCACATGTTTGCTAGTATACACTTTGTTTCTTGAAAGTAAAAAGAGTGTCAATTGAAGTGTTTGCAGGTTTTATGGAGGGGAAAAAATCTAGTTTGCCCAATATATTTGGACTGGCTTTAAGTTAAGGTTCAAAATTACTACTAAGGGCAATCAAATGTGCATAATGGATTGTTGCTCACTTAATGTGCAAACATGATACTAGCTAGCATTTTGCATGCTTAGGATGCTAATCTCTCTCTACCAGGTTACAGGGGTATCTTTCCTCTGTAAAGATTGTGTCAGGAGCGTATATGGAGTATCTGTTGATTCCTTCTGGTCATGTTATCTACTTGTCTTGCATCTTTTCTTTTTGCAGATGGAACGACTTGAGTAGGATAATAAGGACAGTCCATATGCCTCGAGAAGAAACTCTCTAGGTAATTACTATTGAACTGTAAGAAAGAGGACTGACTAGTTGTAGAAATCTCCACACCACTCAGCCAGATTTTTGCCCTTCCACATTGTGGGAAGTGTATTATTCTTGAGGAGTTTCATACGTTTATGATAAGAATACAGATACTATTCTCAAGGACATGTTTAGTGTCAAGTTGTATGTATCTGTAGATTGTTTGCTAATGTTTGTTTTTTCTTCTCCATGATTCATAGCTGCTGATGGGCTTGTGGATTTTCAGTGAGTTCTGCTTTTTGTCTAGTGCTGCGGGATACGGATACTTTCATAGAATTTTATGTGGCTGGCGGATATGCCCCGACTGAAAAGTCGAAACCAGACTGCATTGAAATCCCGTTTCCTTGGAGAAGATCAAGTTCATCTGCAGAACCTGAAGAAAAAAAAATTATACATGCAAACGGTTTCTATCTGACATCTTATTTAGTGTTTTACTTCAGGAGAAGATGTTTCTTACTGTAATAAAACGTTGGAAAATTATGTACTGTAAAATATTGTAAAAAATTATACATACAAACGGTTTCTTTCTGACATCTTGTTTTTATTTTGTTAAACTCGATAGTATTGTAAAATATTGTATTTTTTAATAAAAGTTTTTTTAATTATGTACTGTTTGAAGTTACAATGTTAATTGGAGTGTGGTTTAATTACTCATTAGGAAGCTAGTTGAATACAAGTGCATGGCTAATATACCCAAATTATTTTTTTTAAAATTTTTTTTACCTATACCGACGTTTATGTTAAAATGATGGGAAATGTTTGGAAAAGCAAATTCCAACATTTTTTAAAAAAAGGTTGGGAAAGAAGTTTAGTTTTCGACATTTCTATTAAAACGTTGGAAAATTAGTAGCCATTACATCACAATTTTCAACGTTTATTAAGCGTTGTTGCAAACGTCGTCTTTACCTATATCTACGTTTATCTAAAACGTTAGAAATTTCCAACTGCGGCAACGACAACGTTTTTCGTAAACGTTAAAAAAACGTTGGAAATTCCTATCCCAACGTTTTTTACCTTTTTTGCGACGTTTATAAAATGTTGGGAAAAATCAATTTTCTTGTAGTGGGTCCAACTTCTGGTTCCACTATCACTTCTTCTTGGATAGTCTCTTGAGGTAGTACTGGTCCTTGTTGCTGACCGACCTGGTCATGTTGCCCATGTTGCCCTTGTTGCTGTTGTCCAGTCCTGACATGTACGGATGAGGTGCCCCTAAGAAAAGGGACAAGAGAACAATCAAACGACCGGACATGAAGGATCAATGAAGCCAAAGGATATAAGAAGGTCAAGCTAGGATTGAGAACAACGAATCATGAGATCAAGGGAGATCATGTATGATTGAGACATCCTATAAATAAAAACACCCCACAAGTCTGAAATCAGACCTGCATGAGCCACCACTAAAAACCTTGTCACGCCCCAAAATCAGAACACTGGAGAGCGGAGGAATGACTCAGCCAGCTACGTATTACGGGTAGATGAATACCGTATAATACGATCAATGCTGTCTAAAAGACAAGGGGGTGCATACTACATGAAAGTCTCGCTATGGTCACTTCACATCTATTGTCTCAATCATTCAAACAAGAAGCAATAACAGAGAATATTTAAGATAAAGCAATAAGGCATCCCAAACGCTTAATCAAAATGTTCTTGAGATCTGGCTTTCCAAAACATAGCCAGATGATATAGCAACATATACACAATGGTTATTAGCTGCAGTCTGACTTAATTACAATTATGTAAAAGTAAGTACAAGATAATCCGACTAACATGTCGGTGCCAAACGGCAAAATATAAAGTAAGTAACAAAACGAGCGGAGAAGTAAGGAACCCACTCGAGTCCTCCTGCGATCATTCCTCTAGTATTGACCATCTTGGAGGTAGAAGTAAGCTGAGTCCTCGGGGACCGGCTCTAAATCTGGTCATGCAAAACCAGAGAGGTTAGACCTCTAATAACAAGTACTGCAAGGAAGCACGATATGAGGAATTTAAACCAGTAAATAAGCGAATATAATAATAGATCTCTGTTTGCTACTGGGATTCACGTAACATCACGACACTTCGAACCAACTTCCCAACCAAACAAGGACAGAAGTTGGCCCGTCATGTCCTGACGCTCTGATCATCTCAGTTAGGTAACAGAGTAGGTGCAATACACAAACAAATCAACTTAAACGGCCATCCAACTCCTACGGCTTACTACTGTGAGTCCCAAGTTATCCTGGAATTATGCAATGAGAATTTCTCAGTTCTTACTATGGGCAAGCAAGGCTAGTCTATCCAATCAATCAATTGCGCCAATCATGAATTAGACGAGTCCCAGCGAGACGCCCATCATCAATATAAAATATACAATAATATAAGCAGATACCGCTCTCTGTTCGTGTGACAGATTTACAGTATCTGTGGGAACCAGCCGGCCTGTTGGGCACTAATAGTTCCAAAGAGGGCTGCCATATAAGAACTCGGAAATCCATTCTCTCCATGCAATCATTATTTTATTTAACTTAGTAGCCTCTACGTTAAGTGAAATCCCATGTCGTGGGTCATGGTCATTCAGAATGAGTACTTCCGTACAAAGTACGATATGCCCAGCTCTATAACGATATCCATGCGGTTAGGTTGTAGGTCTTACATAGCGTAATACAACAATTAAAACTAACCACGGAATAATCATGCCTTGGCCAATCGATTTCAATAGTTCATAGTTAATATGAACGTGTCTTATTCCATTCAATTCAATAAGACGACTAGCCAGCCTCTTAATTCCAACTAGGAACGCATGTCAATTATAAATCAAGATAACAATCAATGTTAATTAATGCCAAATTCGGGAAATAAAAATCTATCTCATACGGTTGGAAAATAAAAATCTCATGCGGCTGAGAAATGAGATTGGAAAATAAATAATTCATACGACTGAGAAATGAGATTGGGAAATAAATAATCCATGCGGCTGAGAAATGAGATTGGAAAATAAATAATCCATGCGACTGAGAAATGAGATTAGAAAATAAATAATCCATGCGGCTGATAAATGAGATTGGAAAATAAATAATCCATGCGGCTGAGAAATGAGATTGGAAAATAAATAATCCTATGCGGCTGAGAAAGGAGATTGGAAAATAATTAATCCATGCGGCTGAGAAATGAGATTGGAAAATAAATAATCCATGCAGCTGATAAATGAGATTGAGAAATAAATAATCCATGCGGCTGAGAAATAAGATTGGGAAATAAATAATCCTATGCGGCTGAGAAAGGAGATTGGAAAATAATTAATCCATGCGGCTGAGAAATGAGATTCTCATGCGGCTGTGAAATGAGATTGGGAAATAAATAATCCGTGCGGCTGAGAAATGAGATTCTCATGCGGCTGTGAAATGAGATTGGGAAATAATTAATCGATGCGGCTGTGGGAAATAAATCTCATACGGCTGTGGGAAATAAAAGAGTTCATGCGGTTGGGAAATAAATATCACATGCGGCTGAGAAATAAAAATTTTATGCGGCTATGGGAAATAAAATAGTTCATGGGGTTGGAAAATAAATATCACATGCGGTTGAGGAGTAAAAATTCCATGCGGCTGTGGAAAATGAAAGAGTTCATGCGGTTGGGAAATAAATATCACATGCGAATAAAAATTCCATGCAGCTGGGAATTAGGAACCCATCTTCTCAGAAAACCTGAGAATGATGGTCATGGAACCCTTGGCTTCCAAGCTCCATAAAACCTTCACCGTAAGTCCAAATTTGGACTTCCATAGGTCGAAATGGGGTAGAACGAAATTCTCTACAACATGGAACTATCAAAACTTGGAAATAATAATGTTAAATAGATCAAAACCTAAAAAAGTCGAAAATACTATAAACTTAGATCTAAAAGAATTTAGCTATAGAAATTAAAAATGCTAAGCACTAAAGTGTCTTAGAATGTTGAGAGGAAGATAATAGAACAACAAAAATGGAGAACCATCAAGAAGCAAGTTGACACTTGTCTATCTCTTCTAGGTTGGTGGGAGAGTTATGAGGAAGAAGAAGAGTAATGAGAAGAAGTAATAAAGAGAGAGAAAGGGTTTGGGGCTTTAAATGGGGTAGTGGTAGGTGGGGGTTTGTTTCGGTTCATGATGAACCAACATAATTAAATCAATCCAAGCCGAACCTAAAATAAAGATAAAGCAGAGTATAAAAGCAGAAAGTAAAATGCAGGAATAAAATGCAGAAAAATGATTAGCAAAAAATTAAAGGAATTTAAATACAGAACAATACATGTTAAATATTAAATGAATACATTCCGCAGTACATGTATTTAGAATATGTATTCTGGGAACGGGAAGTGACACCAATCCTAGTATAAAATCCTATAGACCATAGTCAAGGTAAGTACTAATAATCTATAGAATATCAAAGTCAAGTCCCAATCAAGTCATGTCAAGTCAAGTCAAGTCAAGTTATAATCAAGTCGAGTAAATTGTGGTGTAGGACTAGACGACTCTATCAAGCAATACATATGAGACTAACACAGTGTAACAGGTAGAACTACCATAACAGGAAAGAACAAGAATGTACAGGCAACTAGAAACATGTAAAGTGAACTAAAATAGGAAAAGTGTAATAGACATGGAATAAAGCAGTCATGACTGTAAGGAAAATAACAGCAGCGAGATAATGAACATGTATATAAATTATACTGTACAAGTTGGCAAGGTATAGTTGCCTGGGGGTTGCACGGAGAACCAACAAAGTATCGCCAATCACAAGTCAGAAAATCTAAGTCATCACAAATGTCTCCAAAAGCTGAAATAAACGTTACCAACATTCTCAGAATAGTCAAATTAGCTAGGATTACCTGTCCTTAAGTCCAATTCTGGACACAGGGGCAAAACGGTAATTTCGGACAAAAATGATATCCGCCGTTGGATCCGCTTTGCACCGAAAAGCGTACCAGAGTCAAAGGTCTCTAAAGTCGTCAAACTACATGTCTACGGATCCAGTTTTCTGATACGAACCCAACCGTATGTCCAGAGTTGGATTCCGACGGGTCGTGTACAAAATCGCCCGTTGAGTGGAACCGTGGGGCTCGCAAAACGACGTCGATTTCAATTGTCTCAGAATTGGACCAAACCTGGCATACAGGACCAGAAAAATAATACGGTCTTGTTGGCGCAAGTTTCGTCTCGATTCGATGAGCGTGCACACAGTTATGACTGAATTTGTATTGTACGGATACGGGGCGATTTTGACGGATACGCGTCGAATTCATCGCGCACACGCGACCAATTTGAATTCTGTCAAAGCACACACGACCACGAAGCCGTTACGCAGCTTTTGATATCTTCGGTGCGCGACCACGTCGCCCGAATGGCGGGACGGACGTGGTATCGGAGGGTTTTTCTAGTTTTATATTTTTTTGAAAACAGAATTTTTCCTAACTTTCAACAGTGAATACTTCGTGTATTCTTCATGAAATCCTGTCCTACAAATTTGGTTTTACTCTCTTATATGTTGACTAAAACTGTGTTTAAATAGTTTTTGAAATTGGTTAAGGGTTAAACAAGAATCGGACGTCAAAGCTGGCGGTTCGGGTGGTGTTTCCTGTTTGGTGATTAACCATTTTTTCTTGATCTTTAGCTCGACTTCCCGTCGATCCCAGATCAAACTAATCCACACTAACTACTAGGCTTCAAAGGCGGTTAGGATGTGGTCGTAAATAGGAAAACGAAGAATGATTGCACGAGGGACGAGAGATTAACCTGTAAATAGGGGGTCGGTGCTGCTGTGAAAATTCGATGTTCTCCGTTTTGGCGCACGCACGGCTCAGTCCCGGCGGTGCTCCGGCGGTCGTACAGTCGGCGGGGACGTGCGCCGACGTCGGGGGAGGGTCGCCAGTGATGGAGAGGAGGGTGGCGGCAGTTTGGTCTAGGGTTTCGAGTTTTCGTAGGAGTTCCCTCGAACTCTCGATCTCGGTTCTGTTCTGCCGAGTCTGCGTACATATATGACTATATGTAACTGAATCGGCTGGGTCCTTGGGTGTTTCACTGTTTCACTGTGGGGAAAAACCCTCTCGGGCTGGGGCCTGCTGGCCCTGGGCCAGCCCGGGAAGCATTTGCTTCTCTTTCTTTTCTTTTTTTTATTTCTTTTTCTATATTATCAAATATAAGTCTATATATATATATATACCTATATACACACACGTATATACGTGTATATTTATATATATATATATATATATATATATATATATATATATATATATATATATATACATATACTCTTATATATATATATATATATATATATATATATATATATATATATATATATATATATATATATATATATATATATATATATATTTATATATGCAAATATACGTGTATATATATATATATATATATATATATATATATATATATATATATATATATATATATATATATATATATATATACACCTACGCATATTTTTATTTATATACATTTATACACACACGCATATATATATGTAATTATATATTTTACATAAATCCACATACACATAGACTATTATATATATTTATATATACATACAATCACTTATATAATATATATATATATATATATATATATATATATATATATATATATATATATATATATATATATATATATATATATATATATATATATACAATCACGTATATACATATATATCTATATATATCTTATACACAAATATATATTCATATATATATATATATATATATTTATATATATACTCATACACACATTTACATATATATATATATTTATATATATACACATAAATACGTATATATCAATACATATATAATATATTTTATATACATATATACACATCCGTATTTTTATATTCATATATATATATTTATACATACATACTTATATATATTTACCATGAATACAAATAAATAATATACGCAACATTTTATACCAAATAATATTGTTTGATATATATTCGTATAAAAGCCTATTTTTATGTATTGTGAATATATTTCTATATATATATATATACACATGCTTATGTAATCTAGACAAATTCCAAAATCCAACGTATTTATTAAGGAAGTTATTTACTATGATATTAATAAAATATTATTTAATACTAAGAACTCATAATATAGATATTTAACCACAATTTGGGAAAACGTCTACTAGGTTACTGGATTAGATACTACCACCCAATGCATGTCTACACGGTCGTCTTGGGATGCCCTACATGACTACCTGGGCTTGGGCTTGGTTTGGGTCCAGCCTGGCCAATTTGGTTCAACCGGGTCACTCAACGTCAGATAATATAATAATAATAAATAATTAACTATTTATAATAGTCATGTCACAACTTGGCCTGGTTTTCCTAGTTAGGACATCCCTATGGCTCGGCATCCCCTACCATGGTTAAACACTAGTCAAGGCACGCCACTGCACTATCTGTGCCATGATTCCTAGTCGTCTGGTGCTCCAAAACTCAACTATGGCTAAAGTCGCCTACCGTAATAATTAACTAAAGAATTATTTATAAAATCATAATTCACCATTTTAATCAATTAAATAAAATAAAAAATATATTCAAAACATTTCCGGGAAGGGGAGCTACATGCTACGTGGGCGCCGGCCTTGCGCGGCGGAGGCCGGCCACGGCGGCGGTGGCGTAGCGCCGGGCACGACGGGGGTGGAGTGGTGGTTTGGCTATATAATGATGGTGGTGGTGGTGTTGTAGAGGTGGTGGAGATGGTGTTGATGGTGAGAGGGTTATGGTGTTAGAGAGGATGAAGAATGGAGGAGGATAATGAAGAGAGGTGGTGTGCTCGGCCATGGGGGCTCGGCATGGTGTGGAGCTGCGGTGTGGTGATGGAGGAGTGGGTGTTGGTGTTGAATAAAGGGGGGAGAGAGAGAGAGAGAGAGAGATATTACATGTATGTATATAATATGTAAAGAGGGAGAGAGAGAATGAGAATAGAGATATTTAGAGAGATAGAGAGAGTTAGAGATGGGGGGATTATGCTGGTCGGGTACAAGGGGGTGAGGTGAGTGTAGAATGGAAGAGAGAGAGTGATGTTTAAATGAAGAGAGAGAGAGATATTATATATATATATATATATATATATATATATATATATATATATATATATATATATATATATATATATATATATATATATATAATAGATAGAGAAAAATGAGATATTTGTATATATAGAGATATTTTTGAGTAAGAAAAAATACAAATACAATAGTGGGGTGATATGGGTAGACATGGTAGGTTCCATGCCAAACTGGGTCAGACGTTGGGCCAAGTTTGGACAAAGTCGAAGCCAAGATTTAATTAATTTATAAATTAAACCAATTAAAATCATGGATGGAATGGGAGCACAAGGGAGATCAAATCGGCGGCACGCAAGTGGTACGTACATAGTAGGCTTAAAACAGGCCAGGGCCATATATTGGGTCGACTGGATTGGACCGATGTCGGGCCCGAAAATTAAATTGGAAATTAAGTCGCGAATTACGGCAGACGATAAATTGGTCTAAATTGACCCGAAAGTTGCGCGAAGCAAATGGAGCACAAGGGAATAAGCTCGAGTGGGACACGATATATCAACATGAAGATAATCTCGTCTAGTACAAACTTCAAGAAGAAAGTTTCCAGAGACGGGCATCCCTGATGCTCTAGAAATCCAAGTCACGGTAAAGAGCATTAAATGATCAAAATTAATCAATTAAAAAGAATTATCGAGAATAAATTATTTGGAAAATTCAAAAATAAATTCCGAAAATTCAGGGGGCTTACAGGATCTATAACTTAATTGTTAAAAATTAGAGACTCGACCAATTAGCAAAATCCAAGAGAGAGACTTATTTTAAATATGATATATTTGAAGGAGACGAAAAAAAAACCCCAAAAAAATGCACCAGCCGGGAATCAAACCCGGGTCTGTACCGTGGCAGGGTATTATTCTACCACTAGACCACTGGTGCCATTGTTGACACATTTGTGCAACTTTTAAATTCTTTCTAACTCAAAATTAATCTTATTATTTGTTTACCACGCTAAAATTAGTGTCCAATCAAGTTAATTACTTTACTCTGAGAGTTATATTTATTTATGGTCTCGTATAATATTAGAACTTTTATATTTAGGTCTTCATATTGTACATAAGAGAATTTAGGTTTTGTTTTGACGGTAGACTTTGGATGACCGTGCAAAATGAAAGTCTAAACGCACTAATATTATACGCTACCCTAAAACTAAACACATACCTAAACAAAATATATATAATCTCAAGTCAACCGTCAGCATACCTAAATATATATTTTGAATATTACAAGATAGCATAAACTAAATAACCCCATGCAAAAAAACAAAAGGGGTCCCCTAATACTTGCTTGCTTGGAGAGATGCACGCTTTTTGCAACAGAAATGTAGGCTAGTCTAATCCTTCTTGCTTAGAACGCTTCTTTTGTCCGGTTTATTTGACTATTACACACACTGCATTCTTCACGTATGTGGTTAGTCAACGGCGCTATTTTTCCGAAAATGATAAATGGTCTATGGTTTCTGTCCGCAAACATGACCGCGGACCTACATAACCGAATCCCATTCATTTCTTCATATTCGCGTGGAAACCACTAGCAGTAGACATGTCAATAGGAGGCTGCCACGTGGACTGCAGAATAAAATTGTAGACCAAAATCGTAATCCATGTAGCAGTGTACTTATTTTTCATGTGTGTGGTTAGTCAATGGTGTTTATATTCAGAGCCGTACGTAGTGGAAATAGGATTGCCCACCATAGGAACTTAATTTTAAGAAACTTTGATGCTCTGCATACAATTTAACTTCATACAAAAAAAAAAAATTAAATACGCAGTGGCTATCATCACTCAATAAATCACGTCTTTTATTTGACAAAAACACCCCCGACTTATTTGTTCCAATGATCGACCCCATATTATCTCTAAAGAAGAAAAAAAAAATACACTGAGATTATTCAAATAATCCAATTCCTACAAAGTGCTTTCATCCAGGAGGTGACAATTATATTGACGGAATAAACGATTCTCTACCAGAAATTCTTAGCATAGCTTGAAGCACAAGAATTTACGAGCACGGACCTTATAGAAATTTGATGGAGTTTACTTGAATCTTAACATAGCATCTTTATAATTATACTCTTGAGTCTTGCCGTCCTATATATATATATATATATATATATATATATATATATATAGAGTAAAGGCTAAGAAAATTTGTAACTTAATCCCTAGGCCAAGCCAACAATATCTAAATCACTGAAAATTAAATCAAAATAATTGTCCCAAACGGTTGAATCAGTATACTGGTCTAAAATGTTGGAAAATGCAATAACCGAAAAAACCGTACTAAGCAAAAAATATTGCAGGTTGGATCGGGTCGACTGATTTTTTATGTTAAAGTTCGTTCTTGTTTGGTTCTTTCTTAGTTTTTAAATTTATGTTTTGGTATTATTCGGAATTACAAACTAAAAGATTTGTTTGCTAAATAAAATAACTTACGATTAATCATGAATTTTATATTGAATTGACATTGTATTATGTTAATCTTTTTGTTATTGAAGAAGTCTTAACAAGTTTGGGACATTGTATTTTAGTATGAAGTTTTTTCATAAAGATTTTGATAGGTTTTATGATGCTTTATTTTATGGATAAAAGAATTGAATCGAATCGAGGTTAACAAACTGGGTTGGTCTGATTTTGTAGATTTAGCAGACACTACAACAATATGATTCTTACTTTTGGAAAAACGAAAAATGACCATTTAGTTATAAATTGACCAAAAAAACCGAATTGAACCAGACGTGGTCATCCCTAATTTAATATAATGTTATAATCACAAATACACAAAATAACATTCCTCTTATATTTTTATACATATTAATTAGTTGTTAAATTCCAAGTAGTGTGGGTAGTAATTTGCAAATAGGAATAGAGTTGAGGTCCGTTGCAAAGCCCAAAACAATCATATTCCTTCCCACCGTAAACCGAAATCATATCCAAAGGCCAGGTCCCACGTTATGGGTCACGATCTTGGGTCCAGATTCCGCGTCTCCTTCGGAACTCGAGTTCTTTCCTAATTAATCGTTCGTAAAATTTCACTTGAGAGAGAGAGAGAGAGAGAGAGAGAGAGCTTTGGGAAGCTCGAAGAGATTGAACCAGCAGCCATGGACCCCTCTTTCGTCTTCTTCCTCTTTCTTCTCTCCTTCTTCTTGATTCCGAGCTCTACCATCGCCAGGGGCGGTGACCGGATCCCGATTCCATCAGGTACGATCCGGTCGCTTTGCTCAATCTAACTCAATTTCGAACTATTTTCCTTCAAATTTTCTTGATTTTGATTACGTACGAGCCTCGATTCTCAAGAAATTGAAATGTTTGTAATTTAACACGGTGCAATTTGCTAATACAACGTGTACTACGAGAATCAAATGATCCATTTGTTTCGAACCTAGTTTTGTACGGATCCGTGTAGAATAACATGTCACTTAGTTGCAGCTGTTAGGAGAAGCTTCTAAAAAAAGGAACAATCAATTAGATCGCAGCAGAAATGAGAAACAAGACAACCACAGAATTATCGCAAGCACGTCACCGAGATTTACGCCGAAAACCCTAATACTGGTAAAGAACATAGAGGACTATATTAATATTCAATTAGGAGGTACGAGTTGGAGAGATGTGACCAAGCTTCTCTTAGTTGTAGAACCATAGACTCCAAGAAGAACACGGAATGCCAACGATGTCCCTTGCTCTCTACACCACTAAGCTCTCGAACTTAGTATTTGAGCCTCTCCTTCATCCCTCAGTCTGTAGTGTGACGAAGAGGAGAAAGATAAGCAAAGGTATTTGATTTGGTAGACAACAAAATAATAAATAAAAATCCAAAATACCTCTAAACCAAAATAACCTTATACTCGAGATAGGAACAAATAAGTTGGTTGAAACTTCTTCTTGATTGAGGAACAACCGTAGACAAATTTGAGTCAATTCCACAAAATAGAGAAGCTTTACTTATGCTCGAATTCTAGGGAGTATCAACGACACTATTGAATCCTTGTGTAATGTTGCACTTGTTATGGAAAAGCAAACGAGGCAAAACCTCTCCCATCACCGAGCTTTTAGCGTCACATTTTTAATAATTATGGGTCGGCCGTGACTGAAATTTTGGTCAAAGGCCTGAAATTCGAGTCAACACCATATTTGATATGTTTTAGCCTTTTAGGGTCTAGTTTAGGATTACTAACCTACTAAGGTTTTGTGTATTAGATTTAATAGAAGACTCGGTTTATATTTATATATTAAGTCAAGAGTATATATTTCTGTATAGGAGGTTTCCATCTATCCTAGCATACTTAATTATTGGACTCTTTCTATTCTATATTTAGTCCATCATTGTAATATTAATAATGATAATAAGAAAGTCCGGCACGATGATAAGGCTTATTGCTTGCAGCATGGAAGATGCCGGTTCGAGTCATGGAAGCAATCTACCCGTATTATACGGGGTTAAGGGTGCATATGTTTTGACCCTCCCCAGACACTGCGTAAGCGGGAGCCCCGTAGCACTGTGACGTCCATACATAAGGGGAAAAAAAGACTCCTTCAGAGAGTGTCTGGTTATTCCTTTTCACGGAATTAGGGTTAGCCACCATTTTTTTTTTCTCTTCCTCCATCTCCTCTGCCCAGTGTCATCTGAAACTGAATAACATGACTAGTTATTTGTTAGTAATACAGTTTGTTTGACACCCATTTTAGAGGCTATTTGGTATGCCGTAAAATGCAACTGCATCATTTGTTACCACATTTACACCATTTTCAGTCTTAGTTTCATTGTAAATTGTCACTTATGCAACAAAAACTACAATGATTACCCCAATTCCAGCAGCATTTGTTGCAGCCAAAATGGCTGTAAGATCATTTATAACAACTTTTGTTGCAAGGCATTTATATTACAGGTAGCCAAACAACCCTTAGATATCATTCTTTTTTTCTTCTTTTCAAATCCATTAATGCCTCATTTATGATACTAATGAGTATATGGAACTTCATTTAACATAACTTTCTTGGTAAGTAAGTGTATACTAGATTTTTAAGTGTCACGCCAAACGTATATAGGGTTACGAAATGACCACATAACCCAAGAATCCCCAGGGAACTGGCGGGCTTCAACTAGGCTCCCACTTACATATGGTCCAGGGAGGATTAAGATGTATGCAACCTGCCCTTGTATATGGAGAGGCTGTTCCCATGACTTGAAACTACATCCTCCAGGATGCAAGCAACAAGCCTTACCATTGCGTTAGCCTACGCCCTTTCAACTATATGTTAGGCTAAAAAACAAAATTCATACTGGATGGAAACATGATATGCTGATGTTCATCAATAAACACTTAATCAAGGCGTATGTATAGCCTCTGTTATAAATCCACATACCTATTTATATTCAGAGTTCCAAAATTCAAAGATTGTGGGCTCCCACTTATTAGGCTTTTCCTTTGTACTTTTTACATTATAAATCAGAAAAGAAATTGCTTTTCTCTAAAGAATTGTTCTCTATTTTAGGGGTAGCCACTATATTATCCATTTCCCATACCTACCGACATATAAGAAACAAATAAGTCATGAACTTGGACGACTAAAAGTAACTGGGTCATTGATCTCATTATCATTCTATTTTAAACTTGATTGCATGTCAAATCTGAAATTATTTATAAGACATCACTTGGATTTACTTAAATAATGAAAATTCAACTCACATCTATGGAGCTCATAGAAAATTTTCTTTTGAGAATAAGATTTGAACTCTTATGTACTTTTGGAATGTTCTTGGTTGGCCGATAGATCACATTGTCATATATTCTCGTGACCATTAGGAAAGACCACGGCTAGAGATAAAAACAATACACAAGTTTGTTCTTTGCTAGCTGAAGTACTGCAACTAATGTATTGGCTTTTGGTTTTGAACTTTTGGTTCTGAAATTACTACTTAGCTTATACAGCACATTAATGTCTTACATTTCTTCTACGTGGTGTACTTGTGCAGAGGGTTACTGGTTTTTACCTTCTTATGGATCATATCGCTAAGATCGGTCTTATATTGATAATTTCTGGACTTATGTTAATTTTGGCAGGTTTTTTGGACAAAAGTAGTGAGTTATTAACACGACATTTGTTTGAGGATAAACAACGGAAGATATCGTATGTATCAGAGGCGTATCTTATGGAAGTTTGCTTTCTTTATCTTTTGTACCTTCTACGTATAATACAACATATTTATGATGTGTCGATAACCAACTTCTTTAACACTGTTGCAGGGAAGCTCTGACTGATGGATATATGAGTAACACTGAACTTGAGAAGTCTGTTACAGAGTTTGGCCAAAGATGTGCAAATATTTCCAGTATCTACAGGTATAGTTTACTTAAGATTGTCTCCTGTTGGTTGCTCCTGAAAATTTTAGCAAGATATGGTTAATTTTATCTAAAAGAAGCTGTAATTGCATTTAAGATAGTTGCATACTTCAAAAAACAGGCTGAAGGTTAAATATTTATTCTGCATATTCTAGACGTAATCAGTAAATTTTTATAAGAGTGCATCAGGCAACAACTTAATTTTGTATGCATGTAAATTGACATTTTCATCACTTGGTTTCCATTTGTGACCTTTTCCATCTGTCTGTGCTGACCTTCTTGTTTCTCTCTTTGAGGGGTTGTTGAAACGTGCTTCCAGCATTGGAAAGAGTGTAAATGGATCCCCATTGGTAATGTTTCCAACCTGAATAATAATAGAGATGCATCTAAAATGGTTGTACTAACTTTTGCAATGTCTAGCTGCTAACACGTACTAAGTTGTCTGGTGCACTTTCCGTAGTTGGTGATTGAAATTTCTGACAAGCCTGGCAAGGAAGAAGCTGAGCCTGCATTTAAAGTTAGTGTCCTTACCCGATAATTTTATTTTGTTTATTCATTTAGTTATATTTGTACATCTATCTTTATGTTGGTGCTAGCCTAAATTTGGATTCATATACGAGTTGGATGCAGCTGTGCAGCAATTATTTGAGTAAACTTTAATATACCCCACCCTCCATTTTAACAGTTGTTGCAGGTAACTGGAACAGGACAACAAGACACCATATACCACCTTAAGTGTAACTTTTGTACCCTCAGTTGCTACAAATAAAGGTCTCAGTAGAATATCCAATTTACCGGTTGTGGCTCATGTGTCCTATTCCTATCCTTTTAGGATGATTACTATTTGAATAGCTTCTTACGTCGCCAGTATGGAGGATTGGTGGGGAAATGAGGAAGTTTATGGGGTTACTTAAAACTGGAAAATGTTGTAACTCACATTGGTATTGATGGATCTTATGAGTTTAAACTAGGAAGGAAGGTGCGGTGGAGGAACAGGGAAGAAGAGGAAGGAGAGGGGAAATCAAAGACAAAGGACAAGGATTTAAGAAAGAAGAAAGTTGGTCTGATTAGCAGGATTATATGTGTTGGAGCTTAGTATTGCTGAAACTTAATTGGGTTGATGCTTCTTTTCTTCATCATGTGTCAGCAACTATTTAGATCAGATTTCCTGTTTATTAGTGGGATCCTATGACGGGGTCGCAATAAATCATATCTACAAGATCCACTTACGGTGACCCATATCCAAATATTAACTATTATTTTTTGGTTTCAGGGTACAGACCGAACAATTCACTTTTTTCCTTAGGCAATATACACTACCATGAAAAATCTCACAGATGTTCTACAAGTTGACTTGCTCACCTATTTTTTGTCATCTAAATCTATTAAGATATTCCAGAGAGCAGTAGGTGTTAGCTCAAACCAGCTGGAAAAGGGATTCGTTCTTTTGGAGCTCTGATACCATGTTGTTGTGGAGCTCTGATACCATTTTAAAGGCCTTTATTTCATTCAAAGGCCTTTATTTCATTGTGAAGCATGTATGCTTGGCTTTGACATTTAAAGGCCTTTATTTCATTGTGAAGCATGCTTGCTATAGATTTATCAGCATTAAATACTACTGCTATAGTTGTGAACAATGTTGCAAATGCACTAAGATATGTCTTATATTGTAGTTCATTGGAAAAGTGCATGGTGATGAGCCCGTGGGTCGGGAACTGCTTATGCTTCTTGCAAATTGGTTATGCAGCAATTATATGAAGGATTCTTTGGTATTCTCCCTCTCCCTACTTCAAAGTTTATTGGTATCAAAAAGTTTGAATGCATTGGATTCGCTGGTTTTGAATGTCTTGAAATATGATAATATTGTTTGTGATTAAGGGCCACTTGTGTTTCTTATGGGACTCGAACCTAGGAATTCCCCGTCCGTGCCAAAGGTCTCAACCATCGAGCTTCCTAACCTTTGGTTCTGAAAGATGATTTTAAACTGACGAAAAGTACTCGAGGTGTTAAGTAGAAGAGGAAAAAAAAGATTATTTACTACCAGTTCCAGAAAAGTAACTAAATACCCAATATGCTCAGTACATTCCTAAAAATAACTTAAAGCCCAAAAAATACACATTACAAACACTTGTCATAGGTAATCAACAATCTCCATGAAACTTCTTGGTGCTTGTTATATTTTCCAGGTTCCCTGTATGTCATATCTCCTTATCCTGCTTGTGCTTTATAATTTTCTTACATTTCTATTTAAGTAGTCCAGTTTTAGTAAATTTTCAGGGGAAAGTATGAGCATGCATATTATTACATAGTAATAGATAAAACTTGTTGCTTAGAGGTTCTCAATATTATAGGTGAGACGAGTTAATTTGTAACTAGTTAGATCATGCTGGATATGATAGTTTATGGGATACACAATTTCTAAATGATAGTTCATTTATGTTTTGCTTGATACTCTTTCCTAAGATTATATTCTAACCTGTATCAAAGTTACCACCAAGGGGGTGGTCCAGTGCGCTAGCACTGATAGGGGGGGGGGGGGGAGGAGTAGGGGTGTTGGTTTGGAACCCAGCCCGGGCAAAAATTTAATTAAATTGGAGGGGTCTTGGTGCTGGTAACTCAGGATAGAGAGGGTCATTAATGACTGGTCCAGAAAAAAGACCTGTATCAAAGTTCTAGGTGCCAACATGAGCATGGTGTACATTCCCACATCTAATATTTAGGTATACCATGTTAAATCCAGGTGCCTTTTTTTAGTGTGGATGTGTTTCTTTCTTGTGTCTTGACTATTGTGTTTTTTTCCCCTTATAATTTTTCTTTGTTTCCTTCTTCCGAAGTGGCAGGCTCCAACAACCGATTTGGCCTGCTACATACGATGAGCGCCTGGAGCCTGCGCCTTTCTACACTAGGCGCGCGCTTTTTTAATGTGGTGCGTCTGGCTTGTTCCTAGGCGCTATCCCTGCGCCTCGCTGCGCCTTGCGGCTAGGCGCACGCCTAGGCGCGCTTTTTAATTCAATGAAGAGGATGAAAAAATTTCAGGGGTTTCTGAAGTGGCGGCTTGGCTGAGGGAGAGGAGGAATTTGTAGGACCAATGAAATGAATCGGAAGAAGAGTTGAGTACATCGTATGTAGCAGGCCAAATCGGAAGAAGAGTTGAGTTCATTGGAAATGTGCATGGTGATGAGCCCGTGGGTCAGGAACTGCTTATGCTTCTTGCAAATTGGTTATGCAGCAATTATATGAAGGATTCTTTGGTATCCTCCCTCTCCCTACTTCAAAGTTTATTGGTATCAAAAAGTTTGAATGCATTGGATTCACTGGTTTTGAATGTCTTGAAATATGATAATATTGTTTGTGATTAAGGGCCACTTGTGTTTCTTATGGGACTCGAACCTAGGAATTCCCCGTCCGTGCCAAAGGTCTCAACCATCGAGCTTCCTAACCTTTGGTTCTGAAAGATGATTTTAAACTGACGAAAAGTACTCGAGGTGTTAAGTAGAAGAGGAAAAAAAAGATTATTTACTACCAGTTCCAGAAAAGTAACTAAATACCCAATATGCTCAGTACATTCCTAAAAATAACTTAAAGCCCAAAAAATACACATTACAAACACTTGTCATAGGTAATCAACAATCTCCATGAAACTTCTTGGTGCTTGTTATATTTTCCAGGTTCCCTGTATGTCATATCTCCTTATCCTGCTAGTGCTTTATAATTTTCTTACATTTCTATTTAAGTAGTCCAGTTTTAGTAAATTTTCAGGGGAAAGTATGAGCATGCATATTATTACATAGTAATAGATAAAACTTGTTGCTTAGAGGTTCTCAATATTATAGGTGAGACGAGTTAATTTGTAACTAGTTAGATCATGCTGGATATGATAGTTTATGGGATACACAATTTCTAAATGATAGTTCATTTATGTTTTGCTTGATACTCTTTCCTAAGATTATATTCTAACCTGTATCAAAGTTACCACCGAGGGGGTGGTCCAGTGCGCTAGCACTGATGGGGGGGGGGGGGGGGGGAGGAGTAGGGGTGTTGGTTTGGAACCCAGCCCGGGCAAAAATTTAATTAAATTGGAGGGGTCTTGGTGCTGGTAACTCAGGATAGAGAGGGTCATTAATGACTGGTCCAGAAAAAAAGACCTGTATCAAAGTTCTAGGTGCCAACATGAGCATGGTGTACATTCCCACATCTAATATTTAGGTATACCATGTTAAATCCAGGTGCCTTTTTTTAGTGTGGATGTGTTTCTTTCTTGTGTCTTGACTATTGTGTTTTTTTCCCCTTATAATTTTTCTTTGTTTCCTTCTTCCGAAGTGGCAGGCTCCAACAACCAATTTGGCCTGCTACATACGATGAGCACCTGGAGCCTGCGCCTTTCTACACTAGGCGCGCGCTTTTTTAATGTGGTGCGCCTGGCTTGTTCCTAGGCGCTATCCCTGCGCCTCGCTGCGCCTTGCGCCTAGGCGCACGCCTAGGCGCGCTTTTTAATTCAATGAAGAGGAGGAAAAAATTTCAGGGGTTTCTGAAGTGGCGGCTTGGCTGAGGGAGAGGAGGAATTTGTAGGACCAATGAAATGAATCGGAAGAAGAGTTGAGTACATCGTATGTAGCAGGCCAAATCGGTTGTTGGAGCCTGCCACTTCGGAAGAAGGAAACACATTATGTTAAATTTGATAAACAGATAACCGAATCTATACAATCCGACACTTTCTACAGATTAACCAACCGTCTGTAGATCGGGAAGAGACTTTAGTAAGGAAAAGACATAGGAGAAGTACAAGGAGATCACCTTAGCAATAACTGGGCGAGCCATTGAAGTTCCCAGCAAGTATTTCCTTTCATATACCCCGCCAGCACGTAAACAAGGGAATATGTAATCTTTCACAAATTCTTCCTTCATATCCTTCACAATTATTTGGCTTGCACCACTGGCTTTGGCTTTCTTTTCAAGGCCATCCATCTCCGTGACACCCTTCAAAAAAATAAACATTCAAGCAAAGGAATTTTACTCAAGTTTGAGACATAATAAGGGCAACGAAGGGCATCAATGATGAGGCGTGCAAGTGAAGTAAATGAAAATCAAATTATATATTATAAAGTGGGAGAAATGAAACAAATTTAAGTATGCCTGATGAAGCAACCAAGTTAGAAAAACATGAAGCATATTAAGATACAGAATAGCAGTTCCATAGGGTTAAAGACAATGTCACTGCACCAAAAGCTCGAGAGTTCTGGTGAGGGTTGATGTTAATATATTCATATTATTCTAATACCCCAGAAGGCTATAATGCGCCGTCGCAGGTCGAATGCCCATTTTATGGGTTGATAGCTGGATCCATGCAACAGTTTAATTTTGTCAAATCTGCTTAAAATGCGCCTCAGACGGGATATGAACATGGGCAGCTCCAATACCATGAATAGTTTGCAGTATTGACCGATGCCGATCCAATACAACCAATACCAATACGGTTTGACATGTCCCGATCCGATACCGACCGATATCGATACTAACCGATACCAACATCGGGGTCTCTTTTTCAGTAAATTCAAAGAAAATTGAACGAGAAAGACCAATCAACAAGAGTGTAAAAGCATAATAAGGTTGTAAAAGAATGTAGAAGAAGAAAAATTATCTATCGCAGGTAAACCAATCGGCAAAGGTGATTACTATTTCATTTAATTCCAAAATTACTAAGAAATAACACATGAAATACTTAAAATTATGCCTAAATATATAATTAAAAAAATTATAGAATTTTAATAATGTATTCAGAATAATTTGTTTTTCGATACCAAAAATCCGATACTCCGATCCGAAACCGCCGATACTGCTGATACCGATACTCATAGGACAGGTCCGATACCGATTCCGATACCAGATATTGTGATCCTTGATACCATGTTAAAGACCATTAAGCATGTCGCCTAACACCTACTCCCCTGTGTATGTAAAATTCCTTTTTATTTTCAAATGCAGTGGATTATGGACTAAATACAATGTAAAAATAGTTTGAAATTTACTAAACAAATCATAATTTGGTTATTGGTCCAAGCAGAACAGAACACCAAACTGTTGGATATATAATGAAACCAAAATAAATGTAGACTGCAGAGCATAGCTAATTTATACTGAGATGACGTTACTCTAGTAACCAGTGACATACTTGGCCAACGTCTGCGGTGAAGCAGACAACATCACAGCCATAGTTCTCCCTGTGACAAGCAAATAACAACAGATTAGGAGAAAGATAACAGAAGTAAGGTACTAATACTACACACAATCGGATTTTATAAGCAAACATATGACTGAATGAGCTGAACCGTGCAATGGATCTATTGATACAGTCATAACCCTTAATATACCATCAACATGTTTTCACTATTTTAGTACATAGCAAATTCAAACAATAAAAACAAATTGGCCTACGGTTTAGCAAAGTCCTAGTGAAGAGTAAACAAGAAGTCAAAAACTAAGCTAAACTATGTGCAAAAACAAAGCTAAATTATGTGTAAAGAAGTAAATCTAAGTAATAATAACTAATACATTGGCCTTCATTAATTGGTTTCCACAAAGCAGATGATGATCCGATGATTATAATTTGTAACATACTTTTTGTAGGCAATTGAAAAATAGTTACATAACCTACAATTATTTAGTATAAAATCTGTGTGTTCTCATAACATCAGTTCAGCTCAATATTCAGATCTCAGCAAGTTATTCAGATACAAGAAATATACCTGAGCCATGGGACAATCACAGATGTGTCTAAACCACCACTATACGCTAAAACAACTTTATTCAGTTTCCCCCGAAGTCCACTTCCATTATGACTACCACGAGAATCATCTTCTCCGCTCGAGAGTACACTTTTAATATCTGCATATCAAAAGGAAATATCAAAACCAACATATAATATGATAAACATGGTTGAAATGAAAATACTGAAATGAGATGGGTGACTGGCAATACGTTAACAATAAGAATAAGTGAGTGTATTTGTATAAATAGTATAATCGTATTGAAAGACATGTTGGAACCAAGTTCGTCCTAAATAAGTTTGAATCGGGGCCAAGCAAAAAGGATATTGTATGTGCTAATGTTATAAAGAACATGACTATTAGGAGTGCTGAATAGAGAAAAGGATTCAATGTAATAGACCACAACATTTTGGGACATAGGCTTTGTTGTTGGCGACGTAGATGATCTGAGAAACAACATCTCCGCAGTTAAATGTTCGACGACAACATGTGCATCATTATTTCCAGAGCCTAATTCAGCAAAACAAATATTAGTGAATCCCTCCTAATTGGATTATGGCTTGCGAGTAGTGTTCAGTTACTCCAATATGCAACAAGAAATATGCTCCAAAGAGGTCAATTACGTGGTGCTTGATGAAGTGGACCACATTGTTGGCCGACCGACATCGATTTTGGGAGGGATACGACACCAAAATGCATCTTTTATCCTTTTGGAATATATCGACAGACATATCTAACTTGGGCTACAATATCAGCCTGATATCCCGATTTAGTTAAATGCCACCAACTTTTGCGAAGGTCGGCTTATGGATTCACTAACTATAACAGGTAGAGCTCCTAAATTGCCGAAATTGGAAAATCATAATCCATGGAATCTCAATCTCTACTCCTCCTGGAATCAAACTAACAAATAAAATATTTTTCGACAGCAAATAACAGTTTTTTCGACATGAGTGGCTGCTACCTGTCCTCCGAACAATATGTCTTCCAGCGCGGACGCTCGAACCCGTTCCTACCTGCGCGACAACGCGACCAAAATCGGAAGATATCAACCTATACTAAACAAATAATATGTATACTGCATTAAAAAAATTTAATAAATCAACATTTCTCACCTTTGGGTATGACCATTTCTTTCCAATGCAAATGCTGTCACGAAATTGTGGCGTTCCTGCAATCAAATTTCCTAAATAAGAAACTTTTCGCGACATCAGATTTTGCAAATACGAGAGAGAGAGAGATAGAGAGAGAGAGAGTTTTTTGTTTTTACCAGATGGTGATTTGTTGGTGCAGCCATGGGGAGGGATGCTGCGAGAGGACTGAATGGCTTGTAACTGAGCCATCGGCGGAAGTGATGGAAGTGGCGGAAGTGGAGATCAAGAAGAGGAGGAAAAAATTTCAGGGGTTTCTGAAGTGGCGGCTTGGCTGAGGGAGAGGAGGATTTTGTAGGACCAATGAAATGAATCGGAAGAAGAGTTGAGTACATCGTATGTAGCAGGCCAAATCGGAAGAAGAGTTGAGTTCATTGGAAATGTGCATGGTGATGAGCCCGTGGGTCGGGAACTGCTTATGCTTCTTGCAAATTGGTTATGCAGCAATTATATGAAGGATTCTTTGGTATCCTCCCTCTCCCTACTTCAAAGTTTATTGGTATCAAAAAGTTTGAATGCATTGGATTCACTGGTTTTGAATGTCTTGAAATATGATAATATTGTTTGTGATTAAGGGCCACTTGTGTTTCTTATGGGACTCGAACCTAGGAATTCCCCGTCCGTGCCAAAGGTCTCAACCATCGAGCTTCCTAACCTTTGGTTCTGAAAGATGATTTTAAACTGACAAAAAGTACTCGAGGTGTTAAGTAGAAGAGGAAAAAAAAAGATTATTTACTACCAGTTCCAGAAAAGTAACTAAATACCCAATATGCTCAGTACATTCCTAAAAATAACTTAAAGCCCAAAAAATACACATTACAAACACTTGTCATAGGTAATCAACAATCTCCATGAAACTTCTTGGTGCTTGTTATATTTTCCAGGTTCCCTGTATGTCATATCTCCTTATCCTGCTAGTGCTTTATAATTTTCTTACATTTCTATTTAAGTAGTCCAGTTTTAGTAAATTTTCAGGGGAAAGTATGAGCATGCATATTATTACATAGTAATAGATAAAACTTGTTGCTTAGAGGTTCTCAATATTATGGGTGAGACGAGTTAATTTGTAACTAGTTAGATCATGCTGGATATGATAGTTTATGGGAAACACAATTTCTAAATGATAGTTCATTTATGTTTTGCTTGATACTCTTTCCTAAGATTATATTCTAACCTGTATCAAAGTTACCACCGAGGGGGTGGTCCAGTGCGCTAGCACTGATGGGGGGGGGGGGGGGGGGGGGGAGTAGGGGTGTTGGTTTGAAACCCAGCCCGGGCAAAAATTTAATTAAATTGGAGGGGTCTTGGTGCTGGTAACTCAGGATAGAGAGGGTCATTAATGACTGGTCCAGAAAAAAAAGACCTGTATCAAAGTTCTAGGTGCCAACATGAGCATGGTGTACATTCCCACATCTAATATTTAGGTATACCATGTTAAATCCAGGTGCCTTTTTTTAGTGTGGATGTGTTTCTTTCTTGTGTCTTGACTATTGCGTTTTTTTTCCCCTTATAATTTTTCTTTGTTATTTGGTTCATTATGCTTTTGTTGTTACCAAATTAATTTGGACTTGGTTGTTTTGTGTACATAGGCAACAATGATTGTAAAAAATGTACATCTACATATTCTTCCAACAATGAATCCTGATGGGTTTGCTCTTAGGAGACGCGGGAATGCAAACAATGGGGACCTAAATCGAGATTTTCCTGACCAAATGAGCATTTCCGTCTTGCAACCAACTGACATAATGAATTCATAATTTCTTTATTTGTTACCAGACTAGAAAAGCTCTGTTAGTCCCTTGTTTCAGTTTCACATACTTTCTTAGTGCTTGTACTCTAGTGTAATGCTAAATAAAGAAAGTGCACAGTTTTATCCTGTTAATGATGTGGAGGACATGCGACAACCTGAAACGAGAGCAATTATGAATTGGGTGAAAAATCAACAGTTTGCGGCCTCTGCAAGTTTACATGGGGTAACATCTTCTATCCCTTTTTCTTTCTTTCTGCATACTAATACAAATTTTCATGTCTTTAGTGTCAAATTGTACTTGTTTGTACATTATTAACAGGCAAATCGGAGAAACTATTGATTATTTTGTAACATTTTTTGTTTCACTTCCGTTGATTGCTAGAGAACTGAAAGCTATTAAAAAAATAGGTGTTCCATAATGGTCGTGGCAAGTAAACTTCCGAGAAGCATGGTGGAAAATTATCAGATATTAGAGAACACATCATACTAAGTTTACCTTCATATTTGAGGAAAGAAAGGTCAAAATATGACTATTATTGTAATTGAAAAGTCATAATGACTGTTTATGTGGAGTAAACATTTCTGTTACTCTAAATGAATATAGTGGCAACTGGCAAGGTTAGATACCTAACAGTTAAAATAGAACTTCTGTAATACCTTTTGCAGAAAAGTTTTAACATCGCCGTACAAGATTCTACACTTTGTTGAACATCATGCCACCCAATTCTAGAACACTTTGTTGAACACCATGCCACCCAATTCTAATGTTTCCTTCAAAGAAGAGGCCGTCATCCTTAATTTTCATTTCTTGGAAGGGCGTCCCTGTTCCTGTCAGACTATGTTGCATGTACACGGATACAACATTGTAAGGACATGAAGACACGGACACAACACCTATTTTAGTGTGTCCTAGTGTATTTTTGGAGTGTCCGGTAATTGTCCAATACGTGTCTGACACACATGTGTCACATTTTAGGTGTTTCCGTGCTTCCTAGGTGTCAGATGCACACAGATGTAGAGTGAGGTTGAGAAACTGCTAGAATAGAGGGATGGTATTAAATCGAGAAGGCAGATGATTCTGCTTCATCCTGAGAAAGGTTAAAGCTAACTAGAAAGGCAGTTGGTGCCCTTTCATTTCTAAATGTAAGAGCTAGGAGGCTACTACTTTTGTTTTTTTTAAAGAACTTGGTTTACCTGGTCCTTTTGCAAGAGACTTAAACTTGACATGGAAATGAAAATTTTATAGAGGAAATGGGAAACACTGGAAAATGGCGCAAACTTGTGGAAATTTGAGACAACAATGTGTTATAAATCACTTCAAAGAATTGAATAGGAAGGATCTCCGCAACGTCTCTTTATCTCTCCTCTCTCATCTTCTCCTCTCTCTTTAGAAAGCACTACATTGACGGCAACAACCACAAGCAAGCGCCTCTAGCGGTGACCGATGACACCGTCCTCTCGTGGCTAGTATTTTTCAATGACACCATCATCTTCTCCTCACTCATCATTCCTGACAACAGAAACCAAAGCAGTCCTGGTGATTGCAACGCTGCCCGTCGAAGATGGTATCGATGCCTTTGAAGTCTCTGACAACCAAGGACCAACAAACAAACAAACCCGACAATAGTGATACTATCAGTGTTTTGAAAGGCCCCTGTCTTGCCGCCTAGGCGTCGCCTAGGCATTTCAGATCCTCTATCGTCTCACTGCCTTAGGTAGACTTCCACATGTCTTGGCTTAAATTTACCCGACCCCTACCATTTATTCTTGAATTTGTAATCTAACCCAAACCCAATAACTTAAAGCTACGGATATTATTGAATATTTCAAAATATACTACAAAAAGGAGGTGCACTAATTTTTTTCTTTACCCTCTTCATTCCCTTTCGTTTTTGTGTCTACCCTAACAAATCAAGTCTCCTCACCATCTCCTACTATGATGTCTATTGCTAGGTGGTAACCTGTAATACTCTCTCTTAGTCTTCCTTTCTTTATATCTCCTTTTTCATTGTTTTTCTCGTCTCTCTATTTCAAGTTAGTGATAGTCTTAGCGATTGTTTCTTGATTAAACATCATATAGTTAACGTTGAAGTCTTGAAACTTCACACTTTTTTTTAATTATACACACTTGCCTATTTAGTATACACAACAAGATTTCATGGGATGTTTATATTTTTAATTGAACATTTATTATACCAATTACAAGGAAATCACAACATATTAGAGTATAAACCACAACCTTGTCTTGAAACTTCATATTTTTTTAAATGATAGAGATATGATGACATAATTTTAGATTTCTTCAACCATATCCGACTTTTAGACTGGATTTGAGAGTGCTTCTGAAATAGACTTAGGGATGGAGTAAGAGTCTCACTAGTTGATGTAGATAAGATGGCATAAGGGATGGATTTGAGAGTGCTTCTGAAATAGACTTAGGGAAATGTAGTATATGATGGAGATAAGATGGCATAAGAGAAAATTATATAATGGATGAGAGGTACAAGAACCTTATCCTTGCGGATGGCAATATGAACGTCATGATCGGAGGGTAGAGTTTGCTCACTAGTTGTTGGAGTGTGGGGGGGACTTCGATCTGCAGGGACAATTGATACCGACAAAGAGTTTTTCTGGTAGCGAGTAGAAGTTGAAGAAAATTCAGTCTGCTTAGGGGGCGACGATGATTCACCAACATATGTAGTCATGTGTATGCAATGACCCGATCCCACGTGTCTCAAAAGGAAAAATAATAAAAAAATTCATCATCGACGTGTGTAGAGGAAGATCTGATTTCTTATCAAAAAATATGTTTGGATTTCACATAACGTGACATCTCCGGAGGAAAATAACTGATGCAAATGGGGAGCATAACTTGTACCCTTTTCTAGAGGGAGAATATCCAAGACAAATGTGCTTAATTCAATGATGATTAAGTTTTGACTCTGACAATTATGAACAAAGCAAACATATCCAAATATATGATGTGATAAGTGAAATGCAGATCTAGTGGGAAAAATACATAAAAATTTGTAAGGTCATTAAGAACTGAGGATGGCATGCAGCTATTTAGATAACAAGCAGGTAGGATCGCATCACATCAAAGAGATTTGGGAACGATGCCGTCAATCAACAATGTGCATGCTACATTCAATAGGGGCCTATTTGGAAGTCGGGGAGTGGGAGGAAAGTGGGATACAAATTTCATTTTCGATGAAACTCGATGCAGTTTTGATGTTTGGATAGAGAAAAAAATCATGCTGCAACTGCCTTTCTCTGACACAAAGGAGTTGTTGTCCCCCCATCTTTCCAACTTTCACTTGCAGCCAAAAAGTGAAGGAGGTGGCTGTGAAAGTGGTGGGTAGAAAAGAAAAAGGCAACGACCGCGTTTTGGCTCGACACGGGGGAGCCTTCCTTCGCTTGCTTAACAACGACGGTGGAGCTTCGAGAGGAGGTGGGGCCGGACCTCGACGACAGCTGTGCCACCACCACCGGATCGAGAAGGCGATGAGGATCCGTCCAAGATCACGCCCAGCCGGCGAAGAGGACGGGTCTGCGATGGCCAGATCTGACGGTGGCGCCTTCCAGATCTGACGGATCACTCAAGATCGGGACGACTGGAGACATTTGAAGTTTTTCGACGATTAGGTCAATTGTGGAGAGAAGATCTTTCTTCTTCTTTTCCATAAGAATTATCATCGTTTTGAAAGAAGAACGAAACTCTTTATTCATGAAAAAACTAAATTACACGGAGAATGGTCATTCTCCTACGTTTTAACACTGTAAATGACCATTCTCCGTGTAAATTAACACGGAGAATGCCATTCTCCGTTTTATTTAAAACGGAGAATGCCATTCTCCGTTTTATTTAAAACGGAGAATGCCGTTCTCCGTGTTTCTAACACGGAGAATGACCATTCTCCTGCGTTTTAACACTGGAATGACCATTCTCCGTCTCAATTAGGACGGAGAATGACCATTCTCCGTCTTAATTAGGACGGAGAATGCCATTCTCCGTTTTATTTAACACGGAGAATGACATTCTCAGTTTTATTTAACACCGAGAATGGCATTCTCCGTGTTTCTAACACGGAGAATGGTCATTCTCCTGCGTTTTAACACTGGAATGACCATTCTCCGTGATAAATTACACGGAGAATGGCATTCTTCGTGTAAATTAAGACGGAGAATGGTCATTCTCCGTTTAATTTAGCACGGAGAATGACCATTCTCCGTCTTAATTAGGACGGAGAATGCCATTCTCCGTTTTATTTAACACGGAGAATGGCATTCTCCGTGTTTCTAACACGGAAAATGGCATTCTCCTGCGTTTTAACACTGGAATGACCATTCTCCGTGTAAATTAAGACGGAGAATGTCATTCTCCGTGTTAGTAACACGGAGAATGACCATTCTCCGTGTAAATTAAGACGGAGAATGTCATTCTCCGTGTTACTAATACGGAGAATGGCCATCCTCATGCGAAAATTAACATTTTTCGTGTTCTAAACGGAGAATGGCCATTCTCCTGTATTTTATGGTCAGCTGAAACTTTGGAGGGCCATAACTTTTGACTGGGAGGTCGAAACGAGGTCCCGTTTGTCGCAAAATGAGCGTATCGTCGAGAAGACTGAAAGTAGCAGTTTAACCGTTAGACGGCCTTCCAAAATTTTAGAATCGCAAAAAAATGATGTTTGGACCTCCGTTTTAGCACTTTTGTCGTTCGTCCCGGTCTTTCCGAAATTTTCCGACGAGTTTTTAAAGATGTTTGAGGAGAAAACCTAGATTCGAAAGTGAGCAGCGTATGGAAGAAGATGGAGTATTGAAATGTTTTTTTAAGAGCAGTTTTGTGGGTGTTTCCAATAAATTAAAAGGAAGGGCAAAAGGGTCATTTCGAACCCGCTTTGGATAAGTTTCTCTAATTCTGGGCACGCGATGAAAGTTTTTTTAGCGGTGGGTTTTACATAAAACTTTTTTAGTTTTTGGGCATTTCATAAATCTTCCCATTTGCAAATAGGAATAGAGTTGAGGTCCGTTGCAAAGCCCAAAACAATCATATTCCTTCCCACCGTAAACCGAAATCATATCCAAAGGCCAGGTCCCACGTTATGGGTCACGATCTTGGGTCCAGATTCCGCGTCTCCTTCGGAACTCGAGTTCTTTCCTAATTAATCGTTCGTAAAATTTCACTTGAGAGAGAGGGAGAGAGAGAGAGAGAGAGAGCTTTGGGAAGCTCGAAGAGATTGAACCAGCAGCCATGGACCCCTCTTTCGTCTTCTTCCTCTTTCTTCTCTCCTTCTTCTTGATTCCGAGCTCTACCATCGCCAGGGGCGGTGACCGGATCCCGATTCCATCAGGTACGATCCGGTCGCTTTGCTCAATCTAACTCAATTTCGAACTATTTTCCTTCAAATTTTCTTGATTTTGATTACGTACGAGCCTCGATTCTCAAGAAATTGAAATGTTTGTAATTTAACACGGTGCAATTTGCTAATACAACGTGTACTACGAGAATCAAATGATCCATTTGTTTCGAACCTAGTTTTGTACGGATCCGTGTAGAATAACATGTCACTTAGTTGCAGCTGTTAGGAGAAGCTTCTAAAAAAAGGAACAATCAATTAGATCGCAGCAGAAATGAGAAACAAGACAACCACAGAATTATCGCAAGCACGTCACCGAGATTTACGCCGAAAACCCTAATACTGGTAAAGAACATAGAGGACTATATTAATATTCAATTAGGAGGTACGAGTTGGAGAGATGTGACCAAGCTTCTCTTAGTTGTAGAACCATAGACTCCAAGAAGAACACGGAATGCCAACGATGTCCCTTGCTCTCTACACCACTAAGCTCTCGAACTTAGTATTTGAGCCTCTCCTTCATCCCTCAGTCTGTAGTGTGACGAAGAGGAGAAAGATAAGCAAAGGTATTTGATTTGGTAGACAACAAAATAATAAATAAAAATCCAAAATACCTCTAAACCAAAATAACCTTATACTCGAGATAGGAACAAATAAGTTGGTTGAAACTTCTTCTTGATTGAGGAACAACCGTAGACAAATTTGAGTCAATTCCACAAAATAGAGAAGCTTTACTTATGCTCGAATTCTAGGGAGTATCAACGACACTATTGAATCCTTGTGTAATGTTGCACTTGTTATGGAAAAGCAAACGAGGCAAAACCTCTCCCATCACCGAGCTTTTAGCGTCACATTTTTAATAATTATGGGTCGGCCGTGACTGAAATTTTGGTCAAAGGCCTGAAATTCGAGTCAACACCATATTTGATATGTTTTAGCCTTTTAGGGTCTAGTTTAGGATTACTAACCTACTAAGGTTTTGTGTATTAGATTTAATAGAAGACTCGGTTTATATTTATATATTAAGTCAAGAGTATATATTTCTGTATAGGAGGTTTCCATCTATCCTAGCATACTTAATTATTGGACTCTTTCTATTCTATATTTAGTCCATCATTGTAATATTAATAATGATAATAAGAAAGTCCGGCACGATGATAAGGCTTATTGCTTGCAGCATGGAAGATGCCGGTTCGAGTCATGGAAGCAATCTACCCGTATTATACGGGGTTAAGGGTGCATATGTTTTGACCCTCCCCAGACACTGCGTAAGCGGGAGCCCCGTAGCACTGTGACGTCCATACATAAGGGGAAAAAAAGACTCCTTCAGAGAGTGTCTGGTTATTCCTTTTCACGGAATTAGGGTTAGCCACCATTTTTTTTTTCTCTTCCTCCATCTCCTCTGCCCAGTGTCATCTGAAACTGAATAACATGACTAGTTATTTGTTAGTAATACAGTTTGTTTGACACCCATTTTAGAGGCTATTTGGTATGCCGTAAAATGCAACTGCATCATTTGTTACCACATTTACACCATTTTCAGTCTTAGTTTCATTGTAAATTGTCACTTATGCAACAAAAACTACAATGATTACCCCAATTCCAGCAGCATTTGTTGCAGCCAAAATGGCTGTAAGATCATTTATAACAACTTTTGTTGCAAGGCATTTATATTACAGGTAGCCAAACAACCCTTAGATATCATTCTTTTTTTCTTCTTTTCAAATCCATTAATGCCTCATTTATGATACTAATGAGTATATGGAACTTCATTTAACATAACTTTCTTGGTAAGTAAGTGTATACTAGATTTTTAAGTGTCACGCCAAACGTATATAGGGTTACGAAATGACCACATAACCCAAGAATCCCCAGGGAACTGGCGGGCTTCAACTAGGCTCCCACTTACATATGGTCCAGGGAGGATTAAGATGTATGCAACCTGCCCTTGTATATGGAGAGGCTGTTCCCATGACTTGAAACTACATCCTCCAGGATGCAAGCAACAAGCCTTACCATTGCGTTAGCCTACGCCCTTTCAACTATATGTTAGGCTAAAAAACAAAATTCATACTGGATGGAAACATGATATGCTGATGTTCATCAATAAACACTTAATCAAGGCGTATGTATAGCCTCTGTTATAAATCCACATACCTATTTATATTCAGAGTTCCAAAATTCAAAGATTGTGGGCTCCCACTTATTAGGCTTTTCCTTTGTACTTTTTACATTATAAATCAGAAAAGAAATTGCTTTTCTCTAAAGAATTGTTCTCTATTTTAGGGGTAGCCACTATATTATCCATTTCCCATACCTACCGACATATAAGAAACAAATAAGTCATGAACTTGGACGACTAAAAGTAACTGGGTCATTGATCTCATTATCATTCTATTTTAAACTTGATTGCATGTCAAATCTGAAATTATTTATAAGACATCACTTGGATTTACTTAAATAATGAAAATTCAACTCACATCTATGGAGCTCATAGAAAATTTTCTTTTGAGAATAAGATTTGAACTCTTATGTACTTTTGGAATGTTCTTGGTTGGCCGATAGATCACATTGTCATATATTCTCGTGACCATTAGGAAAGACCACGGCTAGAGATAAAAACAATACACAAGTTTGTTCTTTGCTAGCTGAAGTACTGCAACTAATGTATTGGCTTTTGGTTTTGAACTTTTGGTTCTGAAATTACTACTTAGCTTATACAGCACATTAATGTCTTACATTTCTTCTACGTGGTGTACTTGTGCAGAGGGTTACTGGTTTTTACCTTCTTATGGATCATATCGCTAAGATCGGTCTTATATTGATAATTTCTGGACTTATGTTAATTTTGGCAGGTTTTTTGGACAAAAGTAGTGAGTTATTAACACGACATTTGTTTGAGGATAAACAACGGAAGATATCGTATGTATCAGAGGCGTATCTTATGGAAGTTTGCTTTCTTTATCTTTTGTACCTTCTACGTATAATACAACATATTTATGATGTGTCGATAACCAACTTCTTTAACACTGTTGCAGGGAAGCTCTGACTGATGGATATATGAGTAACACTGAACTTGAGAAGTCTGTTACAGAGTTTGGCCAAAGATGTGCAAATATTTCCAGTATCTACAGGTATAGTTTACTTAAGATTGTCTCCTGTTGGTTGCTCCTGAAAATTTTAGCAAGATATGGTTAATTTTATCTAAAAGAAGCTGTAATTGCATTTAAGATAGTTGCATACTTCAAAAAACAGGCTGAAGGTTAAATATTTATTCTGCATATTCTAGACGTAATCAGTAAATTTTTATAAGAGTGCATCAGGCAACAACTTAATTTTGTATGCATGTAAATTGACATTTTCATCACTTGGTTTCCATTTGTGACCTTTTCCATCTGTCTGTGCTGACCTTCTTGTTTCTCTCTTTGAGGGGTTGTTGAAACGTGCTTCCAGCATTGGAAAGAGTGTAAATGGATCCCCATTGGTAATGTTTCCAACCTGAATAATAATAGAGATGCATCTAAAATGGTTGTACTAACTTTTGCAATGTCTAGCTGCTAACACGTACTAAGTTGTCTGGTGCACTTTCCGTAGTTGGTGATTGAAATTTCTGACAAGCCTGGCAAGGAAGAAGCTGAGCCTGCATTTAAAGTTAGTGTCCTTACCCGATAATTTTATTTTGTTTATTCATTTAGTTATATTTGTACATCTATCTTTATGTTGGTGCTAGCCTAAATTTGGATTCATATACGAGTTGGATGCAGCTGTGCAGCAATTATTTGAGTAAACTTTAATATACCCCACCCTCCATTTTAACAGTTGTTGCAGGTAACTGGAACAGGACAACAAGACACCATATACCACCTTAAGTGTAACTTTTGTACCCTCAGTTGCTACAAATAAAGGTCTCAGTAGAATATCCAATTTACCGGTTGTGGCTCATGTGTCCTATTCCTATCCTTTTAGGATGATTACTATTTGAATAGCTTCTTACGTCGCCAGTATGGAGGATTGGTGGGGAAATGAGGAAGTTTATGGGGTTACTTAAAACTGGAAAATGTTGTAACTCACATTGGTATTGATGGATCTTATGAGTTTAAACTAGGAAGGAAGGTGCGGTGGAGGAACAGGGAAGAAGAGGAAGGAGAGGGGAAATCAAAGACAAAGGACAAGGATTTAAGAAAGAAGAAAGTTGGTCTGATTAGCAGGATTATATGTGTTGGAGCTTAGTATTGCTGAAACTTAATTGGGTTGATGCTTCTTTTCTTCATCATGTGTCAGCAACTATTTAGATCAGATTTCCTGTTTATTAGTGGGATCCTATGACGGGGTCGCAATAAATCATATCTACAAGATCCACTTACGGTGACCCATATCCAAATATTAACTATTATTTTTTGGTTTCAGGGTACAGACCGAACAATTCACTTTTTTCCTTAGGCAATATACACTACCATGAAAAATCTCACAGATGTTCTACAAGTTGACTTGCTCACCTATTTTTTGTCATCTAAATCTATTAAGATATTCCAGAGAGCAGTAGGTGTTAGCTCAAACCAGCTGGAAAAGGGATTCGTTCTTTTGGAGCTCTGATACCATGTTGTTGTGGAGCTCTGATACCATTTTAAAGGCCTTTATTTCATTCAAAGGCCTTTATTTCATTGTGAAGCATGTATGCTTGGCTTTGACATTTAAAGGCCTTTATTTCATTGTGAAGCATGCTTGCTATAGATTTATCAGCATTAAATACTACTGCTATAGTTGTGAACAATGTTGCAAATGCACTAAGATATGTCTTATATTGTAGTTCATTGGAAAAGTGCATGGTGATGAGCCCGTGGGTCGGGAACTGCTTATGCTTCTTGCAAATTGGTTATGCAGCAATTATATGAAGGATTCTTTGGTATTCTCCCTCTCCCTACTTCAAAGTTTATTGGTATCAAAAAGTTTGAATGCATTGGATTCGCTGGTTTTGAATGTCTTGAAATATGATAATATTGTTTGTGATTAAGGGCCACTTGTGTTTCTTATGGGACTCGAACCTAGGAATTCCCCGTCCGTGCCAAAGGTCTCAACCATCGAGCTTCCTAACCTTTGGTTCTGAAAGATGATTTTAAACTGACGAAAAGTACTCGAGGTGTTAAGTAGAAGAGGAAAAAAAAGATTATTTACTACCAGTTCCAGAAAAGTAACTAAATACCCAATATGCTCAGTACATTCCTAAAAATAACTTAAAGCCCAAAAAATACACATTACAAACACTTGTCATAGGTAATCAACAATCTCCATGAAACTTCTTGGTGCTTGTTATATTTTCCAGGTTCCCTGTATGTCATATCTCCTTATCCTGCTTGTGCTTTATAATTTTCTTACATTTCTATTTAAGTAGTCCAGTTTTAGTAAATTTTCAGGGGAAAGTATGAGCATGCATATTATTACATAGTAATAGATAAAACTTGTTGCTTAGAGGTTCTCAATATTATAGGTGAGACGAGTTAATTTGTAACTAGTTAGATCATGCTGGATATGATAGTTTATGGGATACACAATTTCTAAATGATAGTTCATTTATGTTTTGCTTGATACTCTTTCCTAAGATTATATTCTAACCTGTATCAAAGTTACCACCAAGGGGGTGGTCCAGTGCGCTAGCACTGATAGGGGGGGGGGGGGGGGAGGAGTAGGGGTGTTGGTTTGGAACCCAGTCCGGGCAAAAATTTAATTAAATTGGAGGGGTCTTGGTGCTGGTAACTCAGGATAGAGAGGGTCATTAATGACTGGTCCAGAAAAAAAGACCTGTATCAAAGTTCTAGGTGCCAACATGAGCATGGTGTACATTCCCACATCTAATATTTAGGTATACCATGTTAAATCCAGGTGCCTTTTTTTAGTGTGGATGTGTTTCTTTCTTGTGTCTTGACTATTGTGTTTTTTTCCCCTTATAATTTTTCTTTGTTTCCTTCTTCCGAAGTGGCAGGCTCCAACAACCGATTTGGCCTGCTACATACGATGAGCGCCTGGAGCCTGCGCCTTTCTACACTAGGCGCGCGCTTTTTTAATGTGGTGCGTCTGGCTTGTTCCTAGGCGCTATCCCTGCGCCTCGCTGCGCCTTGCGCCTAGGCGCACGCCTAGGCGCGCTTTTTAATTCAATGAAGAGGATGAAAAAATTTCAGGGGTTTCTGAAGTGGCGGCTTGGCTGAGGGAGAGGAGGAATTTGTAGGACCAATGAAATGAATCGGAAGAAGAGTTGAGTACATCGTATGTAGCAGGCCAAATCGGTTGTTGGAGCCTGCCACTTCGGAAGAAGGAAACACATTATGTTAAATTTGATAAACAGATAACCGAATCTATACAATCCGACACTTTCTACAGATTAACCAACCGTCTGTAGATAGGGAAGAGACTTTAGTAAGGAAAAGACATAGGAGAAGTACAAGGAGATCACCTTAGCAATAACTGGGCGAGCCATTGAAGTTCCCAGCAAGTATTTCCTTTCATATACCCCGCCAGCACGTAAACAAGGGAATATGTAATCTTTCACAAATTCTTCCTTCATATCCTTCACAATTAGTTGGCTTGCACCACTGGCTTTGGCTTTCTTTTCAAGGCCATCCATCTCCGTGACACCCTTCAAAAAAATAAACATTCAAGCAAAGGAATTTTACTCAAGTTTGAGACATAATAAGGGCAACGAAGGGCATCAATGATGAGGCGTGCAAGTGAAGTAAATGAAAATCAAATTATATATTATAAAGTGGGAGAAATGAAACAAATTTAAGTATGCCTGATGAAGCAACCAAGTTAGAAAAACATGAAGCATATTAAGATACAGAATAGCAGTTCCATAGGGTTAAAGACAATGTCACTGCACCAAAAGCTCGAGAGTTCTGGTGAGGGTTGATGTTAATATATTCATATTATTCTAATACCCCAGAAGGCTATAATGCGCCGTCGCAGGTCGAATGCCCATTTTATGGGTTGATAGCTGGATCCATGCAACAGTTTAATTTTGTCAAATCTGCTTAAAATGTGCCTCAGACGGGATATGAACATGGGCAGCTCCAATACCATGAATAGTTTGCAGTATTGACCGATGCCGATCCAATACAACCAATACCAATACGGTTTGACATGTCCCGATCCGATACCGACCGATATCGATACTAACCGATACCAACATCGGGGTCTCTTTTTCAGTAAATTCAAAGAAAATTGAACGAGAAAGACCAATCAACAAGAGTGTAAAAGCATAATAAGGTTGTAAAAGAATGTAGAAGAAGAAAAATTATCTATCGCAGGTAAACCAATCGGCAAAGGTGATTACTATTTCATTTAATTCCAAAATTACTAAGAAATAACACATGAAATACTTAAAATTATGCCTAAATATATAATTAAAAAAATTATAGAATTTTAATAATGTATTCAGAATAATTTGTTTTTCGATACCAAAAATCCGATACTCCGATCCGAAACCGCCGATACTGCTGATACCGATACTCATAGGACAGGTCCGATACCGATTCCGATACCAGATATTGTGATCCTTGATACCATGTTAAAGACCATTAAGCATGTCGCCTAACACCTACTCCCCTGTGTATGTAAAATTCCTTTTTATTTTCAAATGCAGTGGATTATGGACTAAATACAATGTAAAAATAGTTTGAAATTTACTAAACAAATCATAATTTGGTCATTGGTCCAAGCAGAACAGAACACCAAACTGTTGGATATATAATGAAACCAAAATAAATGTAGACTGCAGAGCATAGCTATTTTATACTGAGATGACGTTACTCTAGTAACCAGTGACATACTTGGCCAACGTCTGCGGTGAAGCAGACAACATCACAGCCATAGTTCTCCCTTTGACAAGCAAATAACAGCAGATTAGGAGAAAGATAACAGAAGTAAGGTACTAATACTACACACAATCGGATTTTATAAGCAAACATATGACTGAATGAGCTGAACCGTGCAATGGATCTATTGATACAGTCATAACCCTTAATATACCATCAACATGTTTTCACTATTTTAGTACATAGCAAATTCAAACAATAAAAACAAATTGGCCTACGGTTTAGCAAAGTCCTAGTGAAGAGTAAACAAGAAGTCAAAAACTAAGCTAAACTATGTGCAAAAACAAAGCTAAATTATGTGTAAAGAAGTAAATCTAAGTAATAATAACTAATACATTGGCCTTCATTAATTGGTTTCCACAAAGCAGATGATGATCCGATGATTATAATTTGTAACATACTTTTTGTAGGCAATTGAAAAATAGTTACATAACCTACAATTATTTAGTATAAAATCTGTGTGTTCTCATAACATCAGTTCAGCTCAATATTCAGATCTCAGCAAGTTATTCAGATACAAGAAATATACCTGAGCCATGGGACAATCACAGATGTGTCTAAACCACCACTATACGCTAAAACAACTTTATTCAGTTTCCCCCGAAGTCCACTTCCATTATGACTACCACGAGAATCATCTTCTCCGCTCGAGAGTACACTTTTAATATCTGCATATCAAAAGGAAATATCAAAACCAACATATAATATGATAAACATGGTTGAAATGAAAATACTGAAATGAGATGGGTGACTGGCAATACGTTAACAATAAGAATAAGTGAGTGTATTTGTATAAATAGTATAATCGTATTGAAAGACATGTTGGAACCAAGTTCGTCCTAAATAAGTTTGGATCGGGGCCAAGCAAAAAGGATATTGTATGTGCTAATGTTATAAAGGACATGACTATTAGGAGTGCTGAATAGAGAAAAGGATTCAATGTAATAGACCACAACATTTTGGGACATAGGCTTTGTTGTTGGCGACGTAGATGATCTGAGAAACAACATCTCCGCAGTTAAATGTTCGACGACAACATGTGCATCATTATTTCCAGAGCCTAATTCAGCAAAACAAATATTAGTGAATCCCTCCTAATTGGATTATGGCTTGCGAGTAGTGTTCAGTTACTCCAATATGCAACAAGAAATATGCTCCAAAGAGGTCAATTACGTGGTGCTTGATGAAGTGGACCACATTGTTGGCCGACCGACATCGATTTTGGGAGGGATACGACACCAAAATGCATCTTTTATCCTTTTGGAATATATCGACAGACATATCTAACTTGGGCTACAATATCAGCCTGATATCCCGATTTAGTTAAATGCCACCAACTTTTGCGAAGGTCGGCTTATGGATTCACTAACTATAACAGGTAGAGCTCCTAAATTGCCGAAATTGGAAAATCATAATCCATGGAATCTCAATCTCTACTCCTCCTGGAATCAAACTAACAAATAAAATATTTTTCGACAGCAAATAACAATTTTTTCGACATGAGTGGCTGCTACCTGTCCTCCGAACAATATGTCTTCCAGCGCGGACGCTCGAACCCGTTCCTACCTGCGCGACAACGCGACCAAAATCGGAAGATATCAACCTATACTAAACAAATAATATGTATACTGCATTAAAAAAATTTAATAAATCAACATTTCTCACCTTTGGGTATGACCATTTCTTTCCAATGCAAATGCTGTCACGAAATTGTGGCGTTCCTGCAATCAAATTTCCTAAATAAGAAACTTTTCGCGACATCAGATTTTGCAAATACGAGAGAGAGAGAGATAGAGAGAGAGAGAGTTTTTTGTTTTTACCAGATGGTGATTTGTTGGTGCAGCCATGGGGAGGGATGCTGCGAGAGGACTGAATGGCTTGTAACTGAGCCATCGGCGGAAGTGATGGAAGTGGCGGAAGTGGAGATCAAGAAGAGGAGGAAAAAATTTCAGGGGTTTCTGAAGTGGCGGCTTGGCTGAGGGAGAGGAGGAATTTGTAGGACCAATGAAATGAATCGGAAGAAGAGTTGAGTACATCGTATGTAGCAGGCCAAATCGGAAGAAGAGTTGAGTTCATTGGAAATGTGCATGGTGATGAGCCCGTGGGTCGGGAACTGCTTATGCTTCTTGCAAATTGGTTATGCAGCAATTATATGAAGGATTCTTTGGTATCCTCCCTCTCCCTACTTCAAAGTTTATTGGTATCAAAAAGTTTGAATGCATTGGATTCACTGGTTTTGAATGTCTTGAAATATGATAATATTGTTTGTGATTAAGGGCCACTTGTGTTTCTTATGGGACTCGAACCTAGGAATTCCCCGTCCGTGCCAAAGGTCTCAACCATCGAGCTTCCTAACCTTTGGTTCTGAAAGATGATTTTAAACTGACGAAAAGTACTCGAGGTGTTAAGTAGAAGAGGAAAAAAAAGATTATTTACTACCAGTTCCAGAAAAGTAACTAAATACCCAATATGCTCAGTACATTCCTAAAAATAACTTAAAGCCCAAAAAATACACATTACAAACACTTGTCATAGGTAATCAACAATCTCCATGAAACTTCTTGGTGCTTGTTATATTTTCCAGGTTCCCTGTATGTCATATCTCCTTATCCTGCTAGTGCTTTATAATTTTCTTACATTTCTATTTAAGTAGTCCAGTTTTAGTAAATTTTCAGGGGAAAGTATGAGCATGCATATTATTACATAGTAATAGATAAAACTTGTTGCTTAGAGGTTCTCAATATTATAGGTGAGACGAGTTAATTTGTAACTAGTTAGATCATGCTGGATATGATAGTTTATGGGATACACAATTTCTAAATGATAGTTCATTTATGTTTTGCTTGATACTCTTTCCTAAGATTATATTCTAACCTGTATCAAAGTTACCACCGAGGGGGTGGTCCAGTGCGCTAGCACTGATGGGGGGGGGGGGGGGAGGAGTAGGGGTGTTGGTTTGGAACCCAGCCCGGGCAAAAATTTAATTAAATTGGAGGGGTCTTGGTGCTGGTAACTCAGGATAGAGAGGGTCATTAATGACTGGTCCAGAAAAAAAGACCTGTATCAAAGTTCTAGGTGCCAACATGAGCATGGTGTACATTCCCACATCTAATATTTAGGTATACCATGTTAAATCCAGGTGCCTTTTTTTAGTGTGGATGTGTTTCTTTCTTGTGTCTTGACTATTGTGTTTTTTTCCCCTTATAATTTTTCTTTGTTTCCTTCTTCCGAAGTGGCAGGCTCCAACAACCGATTTGGCCTGCTACATACGATGAGCGCCTGGAGCCTGCGCCTTTCTACACTAGGCGCGCGCTTTTTTAATGTGGTGCGCCTGGCTTGTTCCTAGGCGCTATCCCTGCGCCTCGCTGCGCCTTGCGCCTAGGCGCACGCCTAGGCGCGCTTTTTAATTCAATGAAGAGGAGGAAAAAATTTCAGGGGTTTCTGAAGTGGCGGCTTGGCTGAGGGAGAGGAGGAATTTGTAGGACCAATGAAATGAATCGGAAGAAGAGTTGAGTACATCGTATGTAGCAGGCCAAATCGGTTGTTGGAGCCTGCCACTTCGGAAGAAGGAAACACATTATGTTAAATTTGATAAACAGATAACCGAATCTATACAATCCGACACTTTCTACAGATTAACCAACCGTCTGTAGATAGGGAAGAGACTTTAGTAAGGAAAAGACATAGGAGAAGTACAAGGAGATCACCTTAGCAATAACTGGGCGAGCCATTGAAGTTCCCAGCAAGTATTTCCTTTCATATACCCCGCCAGCACGTAAACAAGGGAATATGTAATCTTTCACAAATTCTTCCTTCATATCCTTCACAATTAGTTGGCTTGCACCACTGGCTTTGGCTTTCTTTTCAAGGCCATCCATCTCCGTGACACCCTTCAAAAAAATAAACATTCAAGCAAAGGAATTTTACTCAAGTTTGAGACATAATAAGGGCAACGAAGGGCATCAATGATGAGGCGTGCAAGTGAAGTAAATGAAAATCAAATTATATATTATAAAGTGGGAGAAATGAAACAAATTTAAGTATGCCTGATGAAGCAACCAAGTTAGAAAAACATGAAGCATATTAAGATACAGAATAGCAGTTCCATAGGGTTAAAGACAATGTCACTGCACCAAAAGCTCGAGAGTTCTGGTGAGGGTTGATGTTAATATATTCATATTATTCTAATACCCCAGAAGGCTATAATGCGCCGTCGCAGGTCGAATGCCCATTTTATGGGTTGATAGCTGGATCCATGCAACAGTTTAATTTTGTCAAATCTGCTTAAAATGCGCCTCAGACGGGATATGAACATGGGCAGCTCCAATACCATGAATAGTTTGCAGTATTGACCGATGCCGATCCAATACAACCAATACCAATACGGTTTGACATGTCCCGATCCGATACCGACCGATATCGATACTAACCGATACCAACATCGGGGTCTCTTTTTCAGTAAATTCAAAGAAAATTGAACGAGAAAGACCAATCAACAAGAGTGTAAAAGCATAATAAGGTTGTAAAAGAATGTAGAAGAAGAAAAATTATCTATCGCAGGTAAACCAATCGGCAAAGGTGATTACTATTTCATTTAATTCCAAAATTACTAAGAAATAACACATGAAATACTTAAAATTATGCCTAAATATATAATTAAAAAATTATAGAATTTTAATAATGTATTCAGAATAATTTGTTTTTCGATACCAAAAATCCGATACTCCGATCCGAAACCGCCGATACTGCTGATACCGATACTCATAGGACAGGTCCGATACCGATTCCGATACCAGATATTGTGATCCTTGATACCATGTTAAAGACCATTAAGCATGTCGCCTAACACCTACTCCCCTGTGTATGTAAAATTCCTTTTTATTTTCAAATGCAGTGGATTATGGACTAAATACAATGTAAAAATAGTTTGAAATTTACTAAACAAATCATAATTTGGTCATTGGTCCAAGCAGAACAGAACACCAAACTGTTGGATATATAATGAAACCAAAATAAATGTAGACTGCAGAGCATAGCTAATTTATACTGAGATGACGTTACTCTAGTAATTAGTGACATACTTGGCCAACGTCTGCGGTGAAGCAGACAACATCACAGCCATAGTTCTCCCTGTGACAAGCAAATAACAGTAGATTAGGAGAAAGATAACAGAAGTAAGGTACTAATACTACACACAATCGGATTTTATAAGCAAACATATGACTGAATGAGCTGAACCGTGCAATGGATCTATTGATACAGTCATAACCCTTAATATACCATCAACATGTTTTCACTATTTTAGTACATAGCAAATTCAAACAATAAAAACAAATTGGCCTACGGTTTAGCAAAGTCCTAGTGAAGAGTAAACAAGAAGTCAAAAACTAAGCTAAACTATGTGCAAAAACAAAGCTAAATTATGTGTAAAGAAGTAAATCTAAGTAATAATAACTAATACATTGGCCTTCATTAATTGGTTTCCACAAAGCAGATGATGATCCGATGATTATAATTTGTAACATACTTTTTGTAGGCAATTGAAAAATAGTTACATAACCTACAATTATTTAGTATAAAATCTGTGTGTTCTCATAACATCTGTTCAGCTCAATATTCAGATCTCAGCAAGTTATTCAGATACAAGAAATATACCTGAGCCATGGGACAATCACAGATGTGTCTAAACCACCACTATACGCTAAAACAACTTTATTCAGTTTCCCCCGAAGTCCACTTCCATTATGACTACCACGAGAATCATCTTCTCCGCTCGAGAGTACACTTTTAATATCTGCATATCAAAAGGAAATATCAAAACCAACATATAATATGATAAACATGGTTGAAATGAAAATACTGAAATGAGATGGGTGACTGGCAATACGTTAACAATAAGAATAAGTGAGTGTATTTGTATAAATAGTATAATCGTATTGAAAGACATGTTGGAACCAAGTTCGTCCTAAATAAGTTTGGATCGGGGCCAAGCAAAAAGGATATTGTATGTGCTAATGTTATAAAGAACATGACTATTAGGAGTGCTGAATAGAGAAAAGGATTCAATGTAATAGACCACAACATTTTGGGACATAGGCTTTGTTGTTGGCGACGTAGATGATCTGAGAAACAACATCTCCGCAGTTAAATGTTCGACGACAACATGTGCATCATTATTTCCAGAGCCTAATTCAGCAAAACAAATATTAGTGAATCCCTCCTAATTGGATTATGGCTTGCGAGTAGTGTTCAGTTACTCCAATATGCAACAAGAAATATGCTCCAAAGAGGTCAATTACGTGGTGCTTGATGAAGTGGACCACATTGTTGGCCGACCGACATCGATTTTGGGAGGGATACGACACCAAAATGCATCTTTTATCCTTTTGGAATATATCGACAGACATATCTAACTTGGGCTACAATATCAGCCTGATATCCCGATTTAGTTAAATGCCACCAACTTTTGCGAAGGTCGGCTTATGGATTCACTAACTATAACAGGTAGAGCTCCTAAATTGCCGAAATTGGAAAATCATAATCCATGGAATCTCAATCTCTACTCCTCCTGGAATCAAACTAACAAATAAAATATTTTTCGACAGCAAATAACAGTTTTTTCGACATGAGTGGCTGCTACCTGTCCTCCGAACAATATGTCTTCCAGCGCGGACGCTCGAACCCGTTCCTACCTGCGCGACAACGCGACCAAAATCGGAAGATATCAACCTATACTAAACAAATAATATGTATACTGCATTAAAAAATTTAATAAATCAACATTTCTCACCTTTGGGTATGACCATTTCTTTCCAATGCAAATGCTGTCACGAAATTGTGGCGTTCCTGCAATCAAATTTCCTAAATAAGAAACTTTTCGCGACATCAGATTTTGCAAATACGAGAGAGAGAGATAGAGAGAGAGAGTTTTTTTGTTTTTACCAGATGGTGATTTGTTGGTGCAGCCATGGGGAGGGATGCTGCGAGAGGACTGAATGGCTTGTAACTGAGCCATCGGCGGAAGTGATGGAAGTGGCGGAAGTGGAGATCAAGAAGAGGAGGAAAAAATTTCAGGGGTTTCTGAAGTGGCGGCTTGGCTGAGGGAGAGGAGGAATTTGTAGGACCAATGAAATGAATCGGAAGAAGAGTTGAGTACATCGTATGTAGCAGGCCAAATCGGAAGAAGAGTTGAGTTCATTGGAAATGTGCATGGTGATGAGCCCGTGGGTCGGGAACTGCTTATGCTTCTTGCAAATTGGTTATGCAGCAATTATATGAAGGATTCTTTGGTATCCTCCCTCTCCCTACTTCAAAGTTTATTGGTATCAAAAAGTTTGAATGCATTGGATTCACTGGTTTTGAATGTCTTGAAATATGATAATATTGTTTGTGATTAAGGGCCACTTGTGTTTCTTATGGGACTCGAACCTAGGAATTCCCCGTCCGTGCCAAAGGTCTCAACCATCGAGCTTCCTAACCTTTGGTTCTGAAAGATGATTTTAAACTGACGAAAAGTACTCGAGGTGTTAAGTAGAAGAGGAAAAAAAAGATTATTTACTACCAGTTCCAGAAAAGTAACTAAATACCCAATATGCTCAGTACATTCCTAAAAATAACTTAAAGCCCAAAAAATACACATTACAAACACTTGTCATAGGTAATCAACAATCTCCATGAAACTTCTTGGTGCTTGTTATATTTTCCAGGTTCCCTGTATGTCATATCTCCTTATCCTGCTAGTGCTTTATAATTTTCTTACATTTCTATTTAAGTAGTCCAGTTTTAGTAAATTTTCAGGGGAAAGTATGAGCATGCATATTATTACATAGTAATAGATAAAACTTGTTGCTTAGAGGTTCTCAATATTATAGGTGAGACGAGTTAATTTGTAACTAGTTAGATCATGCTGGATATGATAGTTTATGGGATACACAATTTCTAAATGATAGTTCATTTATGTTTTGCTTGATACTCTTTCCTAAGATTATATTCTAACCTGTATCAAAGTTACCACCGAGGGGGTGGTCCAGTGCGCTAGCACTGATGGGGGGGGGGGGGGGAGGAGTAGGGGTGTTGGTTTGGAACCCAGCCCGGGCAAAAATTTAATTAAATTGGAGGGGTCTTGGTGCTGGTAACTCAGGATAGAGAGGGTCATTAATGACTGGTCCAGAAAAAAAGACCTGTATCAAAGTTCTAGGTGCCAACATGAGCATGGTGTACATTCCCACATCTAATATTTAGGTATACCATGTTAAATCCAGGTGCCTTTTTTAGTGTGGATGTGTTTCTTTCTTGTGTCTTGACTATTGTGTTTTTTTCCCCTTATAATTTTTCTTTGTTTCCTTCTCCGAAGTGGCAGGCTCCAACAACCAATTTGGCCTGCTACATACGATGAGCACCTGGAGCCTGCGCCTTTCTACACTAGGCGCGCGCTTTTTTAATGTGGTGCGCCTGGCTTGTTCCTAGGCGCTATCCCTGCGCCTCGCTGCGCCTTGCGCCTAGGCGCACGCCTAGGCGCGCTTTTTAATTCAATGAAGAGGAGGAAAAAATTTCAGGGGTTTCTGAAGTGGCGGCTTGGCTGAGGGAGAGGAGGAATTTGTAGGACCAATGAAATGAATCGGAAGAAGAGTTGAGTACATCGTATGTAGCAGGCCAAATCGGTTGTTGGAGCCTGCCACTTCGGAAGAAGGAAACACATTATGTTAAATTTGATAAACAGATAACCGAATCTATACAATCCGACACTTTCTACAGATTAACCAACCGTCTGTAGATCGGGAAGAGACTTTAGTAAGGAAAAGACATAGGAGAAGTACAAGGAGATCACCTTAGCAATAACTGGGCGAGCCATTGAAGTTCCCAGCAAGTATTTCCTTTCATATACCCCGCCAGCACGTAAACAAGGGAATATGTAATCTTTCACAAATTCTTCCTTCATATCCTTCACAATTAGTTGGCTTGCACCACTGGCTTTGGCTTCTTTTCAAGGCCATCCATCTCCGTGACACCCTTCAAAAAAATAAACATTCAAGCAAAGGAATTTTACTCAAGTTTGAGACATAATAAGGGCAACGAAGGGCATCAATGATGAGGCGTGCAAGTGAAGTAAATGAAAATCAAATTATATATTATAAAGTGGGAGAAATGAAACAAATTTAAGTATGCCTGATGAAGCAACCAAGTTAGAAAAACATGAAGCATATTAAGATACAGAATAGCAGTTCCATAGGGTTAAAGACAATGTCACTGCACCAAAAGCTCGAGAGTTCTGGTGAGGGTTGATGTTAATATATTCATATTATTCTAATACCCCAGAAGGCTATAATGCGCCGTCGCAGGTCGAATGCCCATTTTATGGGTTGATAGCTGGATCCATGCAACAGTTTAATTTTGTCAAATCTGCTTAAAATGCGCCTCAGACGGGATATGAACATGGGCAGCTCCAATACCATGAATAGTTTGCAGTATTGACCGATGCCGATCCAATACAACCAATACCAATACGGTTTGACATGTCCCGATCCGATACCGACCGATATCGATACTAACCGATACCAACATCGGGGTCTCTTTTTCAGTAAATTCAAAGAAAATTGAACGAGAAAGACCAATCAACTAAGAGTGTAAAAGCATAATAAGGTTGTAAAAGAATGTAGAAGAAGAAAAATTATCTATCGCAGGTAAACCAATCGGCAAAGGTGATTACTATTTCATTTAATTCCAAAATTACTAAGAAATAACACATGAAATACTTAAAATTATGCCTAAATATATAATTAAAAAAATTATAGAATTTTAATAATGTATTCAGAATAATTTGTTTTTCGATACCAAAAATCCGATACTCCGATCCGAAACCGCCGATACTGCTGATACCGATACTCATAGGACAGGTCCGATACCGATTCCGATACCAGATATTGTGATCCTTGATACCATGTTAAAGACCATTAAGCATGTCGCCTAACACCTACTCCCCTGTGTATGTAAAATTCCTTTTTATTTTCAAATGCAGTGGATTATGGACTAAATACAATGTAAAAATAGTTTGAAATTTACTAAACAAATCATAATTTGGTTATTGGTCCAAGCAGAACAGAACACCAAACTGTTGGATATATAATGAAACCAAAATAAATGTAGACTGCAGAGCATAGCTAATTTATACTGAGATGACGTTACTCTAGTAACCAGTGACATACTTGGCCAACGTCTGCGGTGAAGCAGACAACATCACAGCCATAGTTCTCCCTGTGACAAGCAAATAACAACAGATTAGGAGAAAGATAACAGAAGTAAGGTACTAATACTACACACAATCGGATTTTATAAGCAAACATATGACTGAATGAGCTGAACCGTGCAATGGATCTATTGATACAGTCATAACCCTTAATATACCATCAACATGTTTTCACTATTTAGTACATAGCAAATTCAAACAATAAAAACAAATTGGCCTACGGTTTAGCAAAGTCCTAGTGAAGAGTAAACAAGAAGTCAAAAACTAAGCTAAACTATGTGCAAAAACAAAGCTAAATTATGTGTAAAGAAGTAAATCTAAGTAATAATAACTAATACATTGGCCTTCATTAATTGGTTTCCACAAAGCAGATGATGATCCGATGATTATAATTTGTAACATACTTTTTGTAGGCAATTGAAAAATAGTTACATAACCTACAATTATTTAGTATAAAATCTGTGTGTTCTCATAACATCAGTTCAGCTCAATATTCAGATCTCAGCAAGTTATTCAGATACAAGAAATATACCTGAGCCATGGGACAATCACAGATGTGTCTAAACCACCACTATACGCTAAAACAACTTTATTCAGTTTCCCCCGAAGTCCACTTCCATTATGACTACCACGAGAATCATCTTCTCCGCTCGAGAGTACACTTTTAATATCTGCATATCAAAAGGAAATATCAAAACCAACATATAATATGATAAACATGGTTGAAATGAAAATACTGAAATGAGATGGGTGACTGGCAATACGTTAACAATAAGAATAAGTGAGTGTATTTGTATAAATAGTATAATCGTATTGAAAGACATGTTGGAACCAAGTTCGTCCTAAATAAGTTTGGATCGGGGCCAAGCAAAAAGGATATTGTATGTGCTAATGTTATAAAGAACATGACTATTAGGAGTGCTGAATAGAGAAAAGGATTCAATGTAATAGACCACAACATTTTGGGACATAGGCTTTGTTGTTGGCGACGTAGATGATCTGAGAAACAACATCTCCGCAGTTAAATGTTCGACGACAACATGTGCATCATTATTTCCAGAGCCTAATTCAGCAAAACAAATATTAGTGAATCCCTCCTAATTGGATTATGGCTTGCGAGTAGTGTTCAGTTACTCCAATATGCAACAAGAAATATGCTCCAAAGAGGTCAATTACGTGGTGCTTGATGAAGTGGACCACATTGTTGGCCGACCGACATCGATTTGGGAGGGATACGACACCAAAATGCATCTTTTATCCTTTTGGAATATATCGACAGACATATCTAACTTGGGCTACAATATCAGCCTGATATCCCGATTTAGTTAAATGCCACCAACTTTGCGAAGGTCGGCTTATGGATTCACTAACTATAACAGGTAGAGCTCCTAAATTGCCGAAATTGGAAAATCATAATCCATGGAATCTCAATCTCTACTCCTCCTGGAATCAAACTAACAAATAAAATATTTTTCGACAGCAAATAACAGTTTTTTCGACATGAGTGGCTGCTACCTGTCCTCCGAACAATATGTCTTCCAGCGCGGACGCTCGAACCCGTTCCTACCTGCGCGACAACGCGACCAAAATCGGAAGATATCAACCTATACTAAACAAATAATATGTATACTGCATTAAAAAAATTTAATAAATCAACATTTCTCACCTTTGGGTATGACCATTTCTTTCCAATGCAAATGCTGTCACGAAATTGTGGCGTTCCTGCAATCAAATTTCCTAAATAAGAAACTTTTCGCGACATCAGATTTTGCAAATACGAGAGAGAGAGAGATAGAGAGAGAGAGTTTTTTGTTTTTACCAGATGGTGATTTGTTGGTGCAGCCATGGGGAGGGATGCTGCGAGAGGACTGAATGGCTTGTAACTGAGCCATCGGCGGAAGTGATGGAAGTGGCGGAAGTGGAGATCAAGAAGAGGAGGAAAAAATTTCAGGGGTTTCTGAAGTGGCGGCTTGGCTGAGGGAGAGGAGGATTTTGTAGGACCAATGAAATGAATCGGAAGAAGAGTTGAGTACATCGTATGTAGCAGGCCAAATCGGAAGAAGAGTTGAGTTCATTGGAAATGTGCATGGTGATGAGCCCGTGGGTCGGGAACTGCTTATGCTTCTTGCAAATTGGTTATGCAGCAATTATATGAAGGATTCTTTGGTATCCTCCCTCTCCCTACTTCAAAGTTTATTGGTATCAAAAAGTTTGAATGCATTGGATTCACTGGTTTTGAATGTCTTGAAATATGATAATATTGTTTGTGATTAAGGGCCACTTGTGTTTCTTATGGGACTCGAACCTAGGAATTCCCCGTCCGTGCCAAAGGTCTCAACCATCGAGCTTCCTAACCTTTGGTTCTGAAAGATGATTTTAAACTGACAAAAAGTACTCGAGGTGTTAAGTAGAAGAGGAAAAAAAAGATTATTTACTACCAGTTCCAGAAAAGTAACTAAATACCCAATATGCTCAGTACATTCCTAAAAATAACTTAAAGCCCAAAAAATACACATTACAAACACTTGTCATAGGTAATCAACAATCTCCATGAAACTTCTTGGTGCTTGTTATATTTTCCAGGTTCCCTGTATGTCATATCTCCTTATCCTGCTAGTGCTTTATAATTTTCTTACATTTCTATTTAAGTAGTCCAGTTTTAGTAAATTTTCAGGGGAAAGTATGAGCATGCATATTATTACATAGTAATAGATAAAACTTGTTGCTTAGAGGTTCTCAATATTATGGGTGAGACGAGTTAATTTGTAACTAGTTAGATCATGCTGGATATGATAGTTTATGGGAAACACAATTTCTAAATGATAGTCATTTATGTTTTGCTTGATACTCTTTCCTAAGATTATATTCTAACCTGTATCAAAGTTACCACCGAGGGGGTGGTCCAGTGCGCTAGCACTGATGGGGGGGGGGGGGGGGGGGGGGGAGTAGGGGTGTTGGTTTGAAACCCAGCCCGGGCAAAATTTAATTAAATTGGAGGGGTCTTGGTGCTGGTAACTCAGGATAGAGAGGGTCATTAATGACTGGTCCAGAAAAAAAAGACCTGTATCAAAGTTCTAGGTGCCAACATGAGCATGGTGTACATTCCCAATCTAATATTTAGGTATACCATGTTAAATCCAGGTGCCTTTTTTTAGTGTGGATGTGTTTCTTTCTTGTGTCTTGACTATTGCGTTTTTTTTCCCCTTATAATTTTTCTTTGTTATTTGGTTCATTATGCTTTTGTTGTTACCAAATTAATTTGGACTTGGTTGTTTTGTGTACATAGGCAACAATGATTGTAAAAAATGTACATCTACATATTCTTCCAACAATGAATCCTGATGGGTTTGCTCTTAGGAGACGCGGGAATGCAAACAATGGGGACCTAAATCGAGATTTTCCTGACCAAATGAGCATTTCCGTCTTGCAACCAACTGACATAATGAATTCATAATTTCTTTATTTGTTACCAGACTAGAAAAGCTCTGTTAGTCCCTTGTTTCAGTTTCACATACTTTCTTAGTGCTTGTACTCTAGTGTAATGCTAAATAAAGAAAGTGCACAGTTTTATCCTGTTAATGATGTGGAGGACATGCGACAACCTGAAACGAGAGCAATTATGAATTGGGTGAAAAATCAACAGTTTGCGGCCTCTGCAAGTTTACATGGGGTAACATCTTCTATCCCTTTTTCTTTCTTTCTGCATACTAATACAAATTTTCATGTCTTTAGTGTCAAATTGTACTTGTTTGTACATTATTAACAGGCAAATCGGAGAAACTATTGATTATTTTGTAACATTTTTTGTTTCACTTCCGTTGATTGCTAGAGAACTGAAAGCTATTAAAAAAATAGGTGTTCCATAATGGTCGTGGCAAGTAAACTTCCGAGAAGCATGGTGGAAAATTATCAGATATTAGAGAACACATCATACTAAGTTTACCTTCATATTTGAGGAAAGAAAGGTCAAAATATGACTATTATTGTAATTGAAAAGTCATAGTGACTGTTTATGTGGAGTAAACATTTCTGTTACTCTAAATGAATATAGTGGCAACTGGCAAGGTTAGATACCTAACAGTTAAAATAGAACTTCTGTAATACCTTTGCAGAAAAGTTTTAACATCGCCGTACAAGATTCTACACTTTGTTGAACATCATGCCACCCAATTCTAGAACACTTTGTTGAACACCATGCCACCCAATTCTAATGTTTCCTTCAAAGAAGAGGCCGTCATCCTTAATTTTCATTTCTTGGAAGGGGCGTCCCAGTTGCTGTCAGATATGTTGCATGTACACGGATACAACATTGTAAGGACATGAAGCACGGACACAACACCTATTTTGTGTGTCCTAGTGTATTTTGGAGTGTCCGGTAATTGTCCAATACGTGTCTGACACACGTGTCACATTTTAGGTGTTTCCGTGCTTCCTAGGTGTCAGATGCACACAGATGTAGAGTGAGGTTGAGAAACTGCTAGAATAGAGGGATGGTATTAAATCGAGAAGGCAGATGATTATGCTTCATCTGAGAAAGGTTAAAGCTAACTAGAAAGGCAGTTGGTGCCCTTTCATTTCTAAATGTAAGAGCTAGGAGACTAGTACTTTTTTTTTTTTTAAAGAACTTGGTTTACCTGGTCCTTTTGCAAGAGACTAAACTTGACATGGAAATGAAAATTTTATAGAGGAAATGGGAAACACTGGAAAATGGCGCAAACTTGTGGAAATTTGAGACAACAATGTGTTATAAATCACTTCAAAGAATTGAATAGGAAGGATCTCCGCAACGTCTTTATCTCTCCTCTCTCATCTTCTCCTCTCTCTTTAGAAGCACTACATTGACGGCAACAACCACAAGCAAGCGCCTCTAGCGGTGACCGATGACACCGTCCTCTCGTGGCTAGTATTTTTCAATGACACATCATCTTTCCTCACTCATCATTCCTGACAACAGAAACCAAAGCAGTCCTGATGACTGCAAACGCTGCCCGTCGAAGATGGTATCGATGCCTTTGAAGTCTCTGACAACCAAGGACCAACAAACCCGACAATAGTGATACTATCAGTGTTTTGAAAGGCCCCCGTCTTGCCGCCTAGGCGTCGCCTAGGCATTTCAGATCCTCTATCGTCTCACTGCCTTAGGTAGACTTCCACATGTCTTGGCTTAAATTTACCCGACCCCTACCATTTATTCTTGAATTTGGAATCTAACCCAAACCCAATAACTTAAAGCTACGGATATTATTGAATATTTCAAAATATACTACAAAAAAGGAGGTGCACTAATTTTTTCTTTACCCTCTTCATTCCCTTTCGTTTTTGTGTCTACCCTAACAAATCAAGTCTCCTCACCATCTCCTACTATGATGTCTATTGCTAGGTGGTAACATGTAATACTCTCTCTTAGTCTTCCTTTCTTTATATCTCCTTTTTCATTGTTTTTCTCGTCTCTCTATTTCAAGTTAGTGATAGTCTTAGCGATTGTTTCTTGATTAAAAACATCATATAGTTAACGTTGAAGTCTTGAAACTTCACACTTTTTTTTAATTATACACACTTGCCTATTAGTATACACAACAAGTTTCATGGGATGTTTATTTTTAATTAAACATTTATTATACCAATTACAAGGAAATCACAACATATTAGAGTATAAACCACAACCTTGTCTTGAAACTTCATATTTTTTTAAATGATAGAGATATGATGACATAATTTTAGATTTCTTCAACCATATCGACTTTTAGACTGGATTTGAGAGTGCTTCTGAAATAGACTTAGGGATGGAGTAAGAGTCTCACTAGTTGATGGAGATAAGATGGCATAAGGGATGGATTTGAGAGTGCTTCTGAAATAGACTTAGGGAAATGTAGTATATGATGGAGATAAGATGGCATAAGAGAAAATTATATAATGGATGAGAGGTACAAGAACCTTATCCTTGCGGATGGCAATATGAACGTCATGATCGGAGGGTAGAGTTTGCTCACTGTTGTTGGAGGGTGGGGGGGACTTCGATCTGCAGGGACAATTGATACCGACAAAGAGTTTTTCTGGTAGCGAGTAGAAGTTGAAGAAAATTCAGTCTGCTTAGGGGGCGACGATGATTCACCAACATATGTAGTCATGTGTATGCAATGACCCGATCCCACGTGTCTCGAAAGGAAAAATAAAAAAAATTCATCATCGACGTGTAGAGGAAGATCTGATTTCTTATCAAAAAATGTTTGGATTTCACATAACGTGACATCTCCAGAGGAAAATAACTGATGCAAATGGGGAGCATAACTTGTACCCTTTTCTAGTGCAGAATATCCAAGACAAATGTCTTAATTCAATGATGATTAAGTTTTGACTCTGACAATTATGAACAAAGCAAACATATCCAAATATATGATGTGATAAGTGAAATGCAGATCTAGTGGGAAAAATACATAAAAATGTGTAAGGTCATTAAGAACTGAGGATGGCATGCGGCTATTTAGATAACAAGCAGGTAGGATCGCATCACATCAAAGAGATTTGGGAACGATGCCGTCAATCAACAATGTGCATGCTACATTCATAGGGGCCTATTTGGAAGCCGGGGAGTGGGAGGAAAGTGGGATAAAATTTCATTTCGATGAAACTCGGTGCAGTTTTGATGTTTGGATAGAGAAAAAAATCATGCTGCAACTGCCTTTCTCTGACACAAAGGAGTTGCTTCCCCCATCTTTCCAACTTTCACTTGCAGCCAAAAATGAAGGAGGTGGCTGTGAAAGTGGTGGGTAGAAAAGAAAAAGGCAACGACCGCGTTCTGGCTCGACACGGGGGAGCCTTCCTTCGCTGCTTAACAACGACGGTAGAGCTTCGAGAGGAGGTGGGCCGGACCTCGACGACAGCTGTGCCACCACCACGGATCGAGAAGGCGATGAGGATCCGTCCAAGATCACGTCCAGCCGCGAAGAGGACGGGTCCGCGATGGCCAGATCTGACGGTGGCGCCTTCCAGATCTGACGGATCACTCAAGATCGGGACGACTGGACATCAACGGCGGTTTGTAGCAGATCAAAACCGCTCGGTCTTCCGACTAGGACGATGGTGAAGTGTTTGAGAGGACCCAATCCGGAAACATGCAGAGCCGCTGGTGTTGGTGAGCTGAAGTGTATGAGAGAGCCATGAGAATGATTAACTTGGTGGAAAGAAAAAGGAAAAAAAATGGAGGCATAGCCTCAGGTTCCTTAAATCGGTAATTAAATTGGTTCACAGTCATTTATTCAGAGTCCATTTTTTAATCACCAATTTTTTTCACAGTCCATTATTTAATCACAATTTATTCACAGTCCATTTTTTGGAGAGCTATATGGTAATTAAATTGGTGATTAATTGATAATTATATAATTTAGGGGTTGTTTGGTATATTGATTAATCTGGTAATTAAATTTATCTAAAAATCTTAAAATTTTAATCTATACACAAAAAATATTAGTTAATTTTATTTTAGAAAATTTATATTTAATAATTATATGTCAATTTTTTAGCTTTACATAATAATTATTTGTGTGTGGTTTTTATTTGGGGGTAAGCCTACTCATGGTTACCACATCTCCAATCTACACTTTCAAGTGGTATCCAAACACAACATATTGAAACTCCTCACTTACGGGAGACAAAAACCTACGTATCCAAACACATTTTGGAAAGTGAAATGCATTGAAAGTGATATGCATTACATCGTGAGGAAAGTGCCACTTTCACACTTTCGGAGACCTCCCACGATCCAAACAGGCCCTAGGTGTCTATTCTTACGTTCGAAAATACCATTTTTGTTGTGGTGTGTAAGGGCAAGAGAACTCATGAACAATTCCTATCAATCAGAAACTCATTAAAAGAACAATTGAAATATTCTTTAGCATTATCTTTTTCAAAGGATTTAATAGTTTTGCCGAATTACATTTGGGTTTCCTTAAAAGAAGATTTAAAGATGCATAATATTTCAGAATGATTTTTCATTAGAAAAAGCCAAATTACACGTGAAAATGCATCAAAAAAAGATATAAAATAAAAAATCTAAATTTTGACTCAACGTGACATGACCATAAATGTCCGAATGTACAATAAAAAATATGATTCTTCTTTATGACTCTAACTGAATATGATAGACGATGATGTTACTTAACTACACAACTCACATTTGATGAAGGACACATTACTTAAACTAGGAACAAGTTTCTTTAACTTCTGGAGGAAGAGTGTCCCAGTTGAGAATGCAACTCCATAGGGATGTATTACCGAGGGATGTTGCGAAAGCATAAAGAAATTCCAAATGATGTAGACTGCCACTCACGCCTGTGCCAATAATCTTTTGTGCTCTAAGTTCCTGGAAAATGTAGTTACAAAAAGAAAATTACTGAATAGTTCAATGACTTAGTGTTTTGACTTGTAATAAATTGCAGATAAATTTTGGCATATAAGGTAAGGATAAGGATAGGAGGCATGCATATGCCCAACCCACCAACACGAGAGATACTTCCATCAGCCAAAGTGACATTAGGAAATGGAGATGATGTGAAAGTGGACAATACATGATTCCCTCATTATATGATGAGTTGCACCTGAATCAATAACCCATGAGTAGGAAGCCGAAGAAGATAGGCATACAAAAGGATTACATGCTTGGGCTAAGGTAGCATGTGAGGACAAGACGACTGAAATGTTGGCTGTATCTGTTGTGTTGCTTGAAATTTCTAAAATGGTTGATACTTTGCAAACTCCTTCGTCTGAAACATTGACACTATTCGAGGAAGGAGAAGTGCCTTGTGTAGAGACAACAGTGACATTTGATCTGTTTGGCTTACCATATAACTCAATAAGTTTGGTATATGTATCTTCTTTGGAACAATGCAAATTTTAATTCACTATTACCATCAATTTATTCTCGACCAAATCCATGACCACCAGACCGGCTACCTCCACGAGAGAAGCGTTCTGGTCCTCGCCCACCTCTGGCAAACAGAGGAATAGAGTGACCAAAGAATATATGGCCAATGTAGAGAGGTCATCATGAGAAGAAGTATAAGATCTCGCAGGTAAGATCTTTTGAAGGAGGTGGAAGGTTTTCAGAAGAGAGTTAGCAAATGTTCCCCAAGATAAACGGTTGAGCTACATAGTATGTAGGGGATAGGCTACCAAGGAAAGTCAGAACCATGAGTTGGTCCCTTATTGCATTTTCTTTACGTCACTTTATATAGGGAACAAGGTTATCCTTGTTCCGCCAATTTGTTAAAAGTCCTCATGATATGTGCTAGTGCGTGCCCTCCTAGGTCGGCGCTGAATAAGTCTTGAGTGACATCATATGCCATGGATAGGATATTATTGTCCAAGTAGAGAGTTGACAAATAATCTCATAGTTTACCGCGTGCTAGAGTGGATGACAAGGTTCATAACGGCTCCATAACTTGATCAATTGAGTGTAGATTAAAGCATCATCCTGGCGCCATGCATCGAGAATTGGATTAGATGGGCTCTTGGTGAGATGAGAACCTTTACCACGTCCAATGAGATTCATTTCAATTATCCGCTGCCCTTGCAGATAATTGTCACCATTTAATTCCTCGATAATCTTGGTGGGAACAATTTAAGGAAGAACAACATTTCCTGATTAGGCGAAACTTTTCGCATAATCATCGATCATTAGAAAAAATATATTTTTTGAACAAAGAGGAAGAAGTCGGCGTTCTTAAATTGGGTTCTTAATACATGAATATAATATAATAAAAGGAAAAACATTTTTCCCCTTTTGACCTTATTTTTTTCCTTTTGAGACTAGAACCTTATATAATGAAGGCCCAATTTTATGGCTTATCTAATCGGACCCCTATCTGGAAGGCCCAGATGTAGACGTCAATGTCGTGAGAGGAAGAGATGTCGGGGTCGACATTCTTAAGAGGCAGTATGCCTTCATCGAGTTTGGAGAGGATGTGGCATTGTTGAGAGGCGTATGAAACGTCCTCGAGGAAGGCGATAGACGGATAATGGTATCGGCGAGGAATATTTTTGGAGAATGAATTAAGGTTGGGATTGAATGAATAGCACTTGATACCATGATAAAGAGAAGAATAGGAAGAGAATTTGAGTAGTTATCTAGATAAGAGTACACTATTTATAGCTTTTGGGCTAGCTAAAGATAAGAGAAATATCATGATAATGGATTGTAAGTAAACAAACTAACCATCATGTAACAACCTAACAAACTAACTATCGTGTAACAACCTAACAACATAACAATTCCTTTATCACAATACTACATATTGATTATATTCATCAATACTTGTATATTTGAAGAGCCCGATATGGTTGTCTATATTTTAATTTATCCCCGAAATGTCGTCCGTCGTCTGATTTCTAATACCTTGATTTTGGTTCATATCATACTCTGATTTTAACTTATGTTGTCATCAAAATGGTGTAATGAAGATAGTGTTTTGTTGGCAATACAATCAAAATGAATATGCGGGTAATAACATTATGTATTTAGTTCCACATTAGCGAATGGCATAAACATCCCAGAAAAAACTAAGAGGCTGTTTGGTTGCATGTAAGTAGTGCTAGTGCAACACTTTCATCATTTGGTTTGTCGTAAGTTACACAAGTGCCGCTGGACAAGTTAGCTAGGCAAGCGTTAGTCCATGACAACTGGAATCAGAGCGAGGTTGTGCTTGGAGCCATGACATCCTCAAAGATTACTGACCCTAGGAAAGTTGACTGATGATCAACCTAAGAAGAGGTCCAAGTCACCGGAATGTGTGGGAGAATTGAAGCTCAATGTGGAAGAATTAGGGGCTTGTATTGCCAATTACTGCAACAGGACATTTTCAAGACCTCGTCCAAAATTTGCAGCTTTTGGTTGCAGCTAAAAGGCCGCAACACCACTTACAACAACGTTTATTACACCATTTCCTCTCCTCTCTTTATTCAATATCGTTAAGTCCGGGCCAAACAACTTTCTATTTACAGCAAGGATAGTTGCTACCAACCATCCTAACTGCATCATTCAAACATTGGATTTGTAGGCAACCAAACAGCTCCTAAATGACTGTCATATATTATGCTGCCTGCACATGTCAAAAAACTGTTCATCTGTTTTCAGTTTCTTGCCTTTAACTTAAGATATTATGGTTTGTACTCTTTAGTAGTTCGTAGCTAGTTACAAGTGTATGGCTTAATATGGAGCCAGCCACTCCCTGATTATATATCTGTCCCGTGTCATTTCTTCCTATACCAGTATGAAACGAAAGCATTCCATGTGACATTTTTCAAACATGATACAGTTGTTTCATATTAATTACAGATCCATAGAATGTAAGGTCCTTCTCAATTGACCTTGTACCGTTTTAACAGGGTGCACTTGTTGCAAATTATCCTTGGGATGGATCTCAAGATTCAAGGTAGCAATCATTCGAATTATTTGAAGATAATCTGCCTGTAGAAATCAGGGATGCTCCTCCTTTGATAACTACAAGAAATATTGTATGAATCATTTCTTAATAAGTTATGACTTTATAAATGCGTTTTTTTTGTTAAATCAAGTTACGCTAGTAGTTTAGCCCCTTTAACTTGACTTTTGCTAGTACTCTTGTATTGTCCAACGTCTGAAGGAATAGAGTGAGGTAGTAAAAATGGTCAAGGTTCCCTCTAATGGAGGGTCAGGATGTACTTAGCCTTATGCCCAATATATGGAGGCTGTTTTGGGGACTGAAATAAGCATCCTCCAGGAAAAAATATTATAGTCCAATTCAGTTGAAAGTTGGCATGCCATTTTTTATACAATTTTTACATGTATAGAATGTTACAGTCCCAAGAGAAAATGATTAAGTGAAGTATGTTTGAATCTGGAACATGAACCAGTACCGGATTTCCAGTCATGATTGGTATGAAAAAGTCAGGGCATCTGTATCTAATATTATGGGGAACTCAACTACCTCAATAATATTGTAGTTTCGCAAACTGAAAGTTTTTATAACACTATATTAAGAAAATTCCACTAATGGATGGGAACTCTTTTTTGATCTTTTTTCCCCTCATTTATTCTATTCTTCTCTATGGCTCTATGCACAGATACCTCTATATCTCTAAATATTCTATATCACTCACAACTTTCTCTCTCTACTGACTTTACACAAGACCTCAACTTCTCCTTGTATGGAGTAAGCCAGCCGACAACATATATCTTGTTCCTTTTTAATATTACAAGCAACTACTTTCTCTATGGCAAATAAAACTAAAAAGATACCCTATATTAAGTATTTGGAGACTCCTTTCTTAGGAGGATTAGATTATTAATTTTAGTTAATAAAGCATCACATGAATGATGGTTCTATCTTTCTCAAGGTAGTAAGAGGCACAAAGCGCACTCGAGGCACAAAGGGTCCATGTCGTCTGAGGCGCAAGGGGGCACTTAAGGTGCACGTCCGAGCGAAACGAGGTACAAAATAATAAATAATAAAAATACACAAATAAATAAATTAGTGATGTAATAAATAAAACTAAATAACATATTAAAAGTAACAAAAATATGTTAAAACATAACCAAGTGAACTAACAGTGCAACAATAGCACTCAACAGAACTAACAAGAATTTGTATTCTCCCTACCACGCTTTTAGTAAATTTTAGTTTTTCTAGTTCAACTGTAGCAAACTTTGACAACCGTGTAAAGGGCTACCTTCCTCCCATCCCTCCTACTTGTATGAGGTAAGGGCTATCTCTCCGCCTCAGTTTTTGTTTAAAAAAATATATATATACAAGGCGTACATTTTTTTGGTTGCGCCTTGTTGAAAGGCACGCCTTGGGTGCTCCCAGAGAAAGGGTGCCTCGTCTAGTAAGGTACGAGGCACATATACTACACCTTGCTCCGAGGCGCGCCTTTGACTACCATGATCTTTCTCTACATGGTAATAGAGTATCTTTCATTAAATGGTATCAAAGCAGGAATCCTAAATATTGTCTCCTACTTTCCACCAAAATATTTTCCCACCACTCCTCTCTTGAAAGGGACTAAGAATCTTATGCATCTCTTTTAGTCCCACGTCTAATAATGTAGTATGGGGACCTCGAACCTCGTATAAATAGTACCTCAACAAAGCATCCCATAATTCTCCCTTTCTCTACAAGATTGATCTCCCTAATGTGGAGGAGGGTTGATGATGGTATTCTCCAATTTTTGGAATAGCCTGTCTCTTCTCTTTCATTTCCCCTTCCTTCAACCACAAAGAAGAAAATCTTGCTTTCTCTCTCTGGTCCTGAGAAAGCCCTCCAAATTTTATTATCCACGAAAATACGTAAAGCGTAGACTCCATACCATGTTGCATCTGTAAATTGAAAGCCTACTAATTGGCCCTTTTCTTTTCTTTTTTTTTTCTTCTTCCGGCGGAGTGAAACTTCACTGGGATGTTGTAGGCTTTGTAAACTATCACTTGTTTTTATATATATCAAGATTAAATCTCTTGTTCGTGATTTGATTAATTTTTTAAATGTCTATTCTCTCTCAACCAATATGGATTTCAGGAAAAAGTATGTCGCATGCCCAGATGACAAGACTTTCCGTTACATGGCAAGCATATATAGTCAGTCTCATTATAATATGTCCTCGAGTACTGAATTTGCTGGTGGGATTACAAACGGGGCTCAATGGTATTAGAACTGTGCAAATAAATTCTTTATGCTCTTCCGGAAACCCTTTCTTAATTCTTAGTAATGCTATTTGTTCCGCAAGTGAACTTTTTGTTCGTTACACAATTGAATTTATCAAATTCTGTTTAGGTATCCTATATATGGTGGTATGAAAGACTGGAACTACATACATGGAGGGTGTCTAGAGTTAACTCTGGAAATTAGTGATGACAAATGGCCCAGAGCAAATGAGGTTTGTTCACGCAGTGTTACTTTTTTGTCTCTGTTTTCCTGATAAACTTGACTTGAATTTCTTATAGTCTCGTGTCTCTAATTAGAATACAGATACATGTATTGCTGATATGTTTTGGGATATCTCCCAAAAATTACATATACACCTTTAACAATAATATCAGTGAAAGACTCGTTACTTTAGTTAGAATACAGGTACCTTTATGCTGGAGGGAAAATGCATATTTGCTTTATTCTTTTATAGGATTGGATTTAAATTTTAATTATAGATGGAATCTAAATCCAAATTTGAATTTTAGTTGATCCTCAAAAAGAAAAGAAAAAAAGCCAAATATGCCTTTTCGTCTTGCATCATACATTCAATCCACATTACACGCTACTCTGTTCAGTGAGAACAAGCTTGGCCGCATGATGTGGTTCCACTAGAATACCCAGTTCAGCAGGACCACGTGAATAGCTTCATTATTGTTCTGCGAAGCATAAGCTTCATTGCTTTTGATTAGCAGGGAATGGCTTTGCTGCCTCTTCTGCGAGATGATGGTTTCTTGGCCTCGATTTTGCGAGACTATGGCTTCATGACCTATGCCTTGCGGGATGGCTTCACTGCCATGTTCTATGAGGATGGCTTCACTGCTACGTTCTGCAAGACTGACTTCACTACCATGTTCAGTGAGGCTGGCTTCACTGCCATGTCTCGCAGGACTGGGCTTCACTGCTACGTCTTGCGGAACTGAGCTTCACTGTTGCTGTCTTGCGAGAATCAATTCTCTCGCAAAACTGTCATTTTTGAGGATCGACAAGAACTCTAATGGAAATATAGACTCTCCTTGACCACACCAAAATTAGAGCTAACTCAAAATTATGCTTGTCTTGACCAAGATTCTGGTTCTGTGGAATTTTAGTCCCTTATTTCCATCAGTAACATTTACCAAGACATTACACATAGCTACTTTTTGGTAGTAGATTATATAATGGAAGACCTTTTATATCTGTAACATCATATGACTGATTGACCTACATTTCAGCAACCATTTTACTTTCCTGCCCTTTTGATCATCTATGTAAGATTCTTTTCTTTTCAATATGTATAAGATGAGCAGTACTTGATATATTTAACATGGTTTAAATAAATTATAGTACAATGAATCAATGATCTATTCTTTCGTTCTGGATCTTTCACTTGTTAGTTTGGCATGCATAAATGAAATCAACTTATATGTCTGTGTTTCCAGGACCTACAATTTGGTATTTCCCCTTAACTCCCATTGCTTTATACTTGCAGCTTCCTATCCTCTTTGAGTACAACAGAAAGAGTGTGCTGAATCTTGTTGCAAGTCTTGTTAAGGTAATTTCATAAATGATCTTTACTAGTGAGTCACTCTTGTAGACGATCATCACTCTTCATTTCTTATATGTGTACATGTATTACATCTATAATAAATCTGCAATCTGTATAATTGTATCGACTATTTTTAGAAGATAAAACGTGTCTCCAGATGTTAATATTTACTGTCTGAAAATGTCAGACTACTGGATAACTGGATAGATATAAGAGTGCTGATATCAAACCGTTGGCATTAGAAAATTAGATAAGACTATAAGAGTAATACATAAACTATTTTGTGACTTCAATTTGGTTTACTCATCTTGTGAGTCACTGAAATTGGATATATGAAAGCTCCTAGCAGGTTGTTGTATGTTTTTAATTAATTAATTTCATATATTTTGTACTTCACAGTGCTCAAGATGTATGTGGATATACCTAATGAAAGTTTGTGATAAATGTGTTCAGCACGATGCTGTTTGTAGAAGTACAACTGAGGGTTCGAATCTGTACTATTAAACCCTTCCAAGATATTTTTGAATCTTTTACCGTCTTTTCGTCTCTATTTCATTTATATATCGATGACATAATGTTCAAAAGTTGAATAAAAATCTATTAAAGGAGCCTTTCAGGATATTCCCATAGTCGAAAACAAGAGTCCAGATCCTACTACTGTAGTATGTGACTGTCATGCTTCATGAATTAGAAGAGTTTCCACTAATATTATTCTCTATTCCCATTGAGTAAAAATAAAAAAAGCACCATGTCAACACTAACACTGAGTGTAAATCATAAGGTAATGAGCGCATGATTGTTTATATGAGGAGAAGAAAAGAGACAGCCCACAGGTGTTCAATCCAGTGAGGCACATTGTCTCGAGACCGAACTGATTCTTGTAATGCCTCACTTATTCCATCTTAAACACAATCCTATGATCTTGATATTTGTCGTGAAAAAGAGGGAATAATGCAACAACAAACCCTTTATCCCAAAATTTTGGACGGACTTGTTCTTCATAGAGATCCAACAGTCTTTTATGCTAGCTGTTGTCTACCTAACAACCTCCTTTATCTGGGCTTCTGACCTACAGTGGAACTATAAGACATTAAGTACAACACAGGCAGAAAGAAATAATAATGGGATACTTTAGATGGACCCCTATTTATATAATGGAGATTAAGGTCCCCTTCGTCCTCATATAGCTAAGGAACGATGGGTTGAAAGTGTAGGCGCGTATGCGTCCCGCATATAGATCCTGCTTAGAGATGCACATATAACATGACAGGGAAGGAATGTGGCATATTCACCTTGCGTCAGTGCAAGGGACGCAAGGGCGAGTACGTCGACTTGGTAAGCCATGAATCAAACACGAGATTGGTTGTTTGTTTGCCTATTCAATTCGATAACATGCTTGCTATGCTAACATGCTTTACGCTTTCGAATATGCCATGAAATCGACCCTAAGGAGAACATAGCAAGATCATAAGCAAAAGCTGCATGATTCAACATAAATATTATAATGTCGGTTTGGAAAGAAGATCTTTGTATCAGTACATGCGAGGACGAACGTACTGATCCCCTACCAGCTTCATGCAGGGTGCAGGGAATGGATGGCTCGCGGCGAAGCGTTGCTTGAACGTGTTGATGCTTGGAATGTCTAAGCGCATTGAAGCGTGCGATCGCATTGACGCTCGGATATGCAACATGATTGATGCGGCCGAGATATAGAAGGCATGATGTATGGAACGGTGAAATCCTTTGTGGGCAAGAGAGAACCTGATTGTTGTAGCCAATCTGGCATATATTGTTAGGCTATCGAAAGCTGTTGTAATCTCAGTTTCGGATATCAATAAAGAGAATTGTTTCGTATACTCTGTTTTTCTTTCGTTGTTAATATCGAATCAAAAGATAACCATTTGAGAACTTGTCATCTTGCCTTGCACGAGCGCAACTCTAGGCTCGTGTGGCATCACGGCCCCTGCGAGGATGATGATTCGGGTGATTCCAGGTCGGGGCGTGACAAATTGGTATCAGAGCTCTAGGCTCAATTTCCTCTGGACGCTTTCTTCGTTTCAATTCCAAAGAGTTGCCCACCACCAATCGAAACCACTCTTGACTCTACTCGATGCCGCACTGGATGTTCCATACAATAAGTCTAATACAAATCGTGAAATTTTGCCGCATGTGTTTTGGAAATTTCATGATGTTTGCTAAGAAAGTCGCGAAGGGTATATGTAAATCGAGTCGTCTTGCACCAAGGAGTCTGTTATATAGTTCCGCCTCGAAACTAGAACGAAAAACCTATCATCTTCGGCAAAGTCGAGCGTCACCAAGACCTTCCACCGACAAAGCCATAACCTGACACCGACAGAATGCAAATTTACCGGTACAATGATCGAGCCAAGTATCTCATCCAAAAGATGGGCTACAACCTGAAAAGCGGCCAGGGTCTAAACTATGGTAAGGGCTGACGTCTTTTCTTATGACTCCCTGTTCTGAAAGGGAAGCCATAAGACTATTATCACCGTACTCGACGGGGGGTGGGCTACATCTTGCCCCCAACAACCCCAGAAAGTTCAGAAGAAGAAGACGTCGCACACTCTCACTCATCTGAGGCTTCAACTTGGGACTCCGACACCAGCGTCGACCCAATCTTCAGGAAGGTGCTGTCAGCCAACAAGACATATGCACATCCTTCAGAAGATGAAAACGACAATCAAACAATAGAGTTCTTCGAAGAAAAACCCTATGCTCAACGCCTAAGTGCAAAATGGGAACCTTGCTTTGAATTACGAAAACCCCCTACCGAAGATGAAGTCGAGCAGATCGACCCCGGGGATAGATCTTCATCCAAACCTATTTTTATTAGCAAGAGCTTGGCGGGAAAGGACCGAGAATCTTTGGTCCAACTGGTCAAATGTCTTCGCCTGGAGCTACGAAGACATGCCGGGGCTCGACCCAAAAGTCGCAATGCGCAAGCTTAATATCTTACCTGATGCTAAGCCCGTTAAGCAGCAACAACAATGCTTCCGTCCCAACATTATGGACACTATTGACAAAGAAGTAGATAAACTCCTGGGCAGCGGATTTATTCGTGAAGAACAACATCCGGAGTGGGTAGCCAACGTCATCCACGTCACCAAGAAGAACAAAAAGATCCGAGTCTGTATTGACTTTCGAGACCTCAACTCGGCTTGCCCGAAGGACGAGTTTCCACTCCCGATCACCGACATAATGATCGAAAATACATGTGGCTTCGAGCGCATATCCTTCATGGACGGGTACTCGGGCTACAACCAAATCAAGATATTCCCAGACGATGAAAAGCACACGTCGTTCAGGACTCCAAAGGGGGTTGCTACACAGTAATGTCCTTTGGCCTGAAGAATGCAAGTGCCACATACCAAAGAGCTATGAGCACCATCTTCCGCCAGCACCTCCGTAAAATAGTCGAATGCTATGATGACGATGTCACCATCAAGAGCCATTTTCGAGGCGATCACCTACAAGATCTGAAGACAGTCTTCGATCTCATGCGGGCACATCAGCTCAAGATGAACCCT
>JANAVB010012200.1:6238978-6486478 GCA_029216955.1 Iris pallida
GTCGAAGCTCTTCGAGAAGCTCATGACGGAACATGTGGAGCCCATCAACTAGGTCCTAAGCTACAGGATCAACTTCGACGTATGGGCTATTACTGGCCCACCATGATGGCTGATGCTGTTGAGTATGCAAAGAAATATTGTGCTTGCCAACTACACGTCGACTTCATCCATAGGCCGTCAGAGCCTCTACATCCTACGGTCGTCTCTCAGCTATTTGAAGCCTGGGGCATGGACATAGTGGGGCCTATCACCACTCTCTCATCCAGGGGACACCACTTTATCCTAGCAATCACCGACTACTTCTCTAAATGGGCAGAAGTAGTACCATTAACAGAGATAAAAATCTCAACTGTGATCAGCTTCATCAAGCATCACGTCATCTACCATTTTAGGGTACCCCGGAGGATCATCCACGACAATGGTCCACAATTCATCAGCCATACGTTTAGTAGATTCTGTGACAAGAATCGTATTCAGAATGTGGCATCAACCGCCTACAATCCGACAACAAAGGGATTGGCTGAAGCTTTTAATAAAATAATCGTCAAGCTACTCAAAAAGGTTGTGCGATCCAATAAGCGCGACTGGAAAAAGAAGCCCGGTGAATGCCTTTGGGCCTATCGTACGATGGTACGGACCCCGACGGGTAACACACCATTCTCTTTGGTTTATGGAAGCGAAGCAATATTGCCTCTAGAGATCCAGATACCCTCACTCCGAGTGGCGATCACGAACCAGCTGACAGAAGAAGACAATCAACGTCGTCGTCTACAAGAGTTGGAAGCGTTGGATGAAAAATGCCTCTTGGCTCAACAGCGCATCGAACTTTATCAAGCCCGTATTTCACAGGCTTTCAACAGAAGAGTCAAACAGAGGACTTTCCAAGTAGGTGACCTGGTTCTGGCAGTCAGGAGACCGATGGTGATGACTCACAAGACACTTGGAAATTTTGAACCCAAATGAGAAGGACCCTTCATCATAGAGACGGTATACTCAAACTGTGCTTACCATATCGCTCAACCTAATGGGGACTTGTTCATGATGCCCATCAACGACAAGTTTCTAAAGAAGTACTACTCCTGACATCCTTCAAAATGTACTTCCTTCTTTCCAGTAAGAGAATTTGTGAACTTGATAAACCGAGTTCGCTCCCCTTCCTTGACAGTCATATGCTTCTGGATCCCAGTTGTTCCGTCGCATCTTTTCCCCAGTAGAAGAACAACCTTGTCCATATCACCTCTGAGTTGCTTCTCTACACCCCACAAAGCCGAATTTTACACTACATAAGATCACGCTAGTTACCATGTTTACCATCCATATTACCTCTGAGTAAACATCCCGTGCAACAACCCCCGTATTGTTGCACATTATTCATAGAACATCCACGTCCATATCACCTCTGAGTAGGAAAGCTCTATCATTAACCCATATTTACCACGTCCATATCACCTCTGAGTAAATATGTCGGTAGCCTCCTTCTCAACTTATTATCTGTACCTAAAAACCAAGGTGTACAAAAGATAATAGGTCCACCTAAAAGTCATAAATTTATCACAAAAATGAACAAAGCAAAAAAATTCTTTATTTTTTTCATCAAATAAGGATTACATCAGCATTGTAGAGAAGCAAAAGCAAACTACATCTTCAGATATCAAAGGAAAGCTAAAGACGGACCGAAACACTAAGACAAAATAGGGACATTGACTTCATTCATATTCCCAGAAACAACAACTGCAAGGCAACATACGAATCCTTACAGCCAGGGATCATAATTACGCTGAGGCATGTACCATTATCTTAGCCATTTCGCATATGAAGGCTCTATTTGATTCAAATCCTCGACAGGGCTAGGAGGATCAGAACTCCCGATGCTACTATCCTCTGACAGTGGCTCCTCCTTGACAGCAAATTCAACCTTGGGAGTAACTTCCTCCCTGATAGTCAGCGGTTCTTCCTTGACTTCAACCTTTGGTCATACCTCCTCCTTAACGGTCACCGGCTCTTGTTTGACGAGAGAAGGCAGTATCTCCTCCTTCACGACAGCCTTCACCTTCAGCATGGATACTGCAATAGAATCAAAGAAAAGTTAGCAAAAGACTTAGAAGCTCAAAACAAGCATCTGAGGTGCATCAACAATTTGGCGCATCAACTGGGTCGAAACTCATGCGCATAGATAGAATCTCACCAAAGGCGCACACACAAGAACGAGGCCCAGGCGTATTTGAAGAAAAGCTTCGGCGCATCATCAGGACATAAGTCCATGCGCGTCAGCAAAAGAAGCTTCGACGAATCATCAGGACCTAAGTCCATGCGCGTCAGCAAAAGAAGCTTCGGTGCATCATCATGATCTAAGTCCATGCGTGTCAGTAAAAGAAGCTTTGGTGCATCATCAGGATCTAAGTCCATGTGCGTCAGCAAAAGAAGCTTCGGCGTATCATCAGGACAAAGTCCATTCGCGTGAGCAGTGGGAAGCCTAGGAGTGTCAATGGGGATACGACTCATTTCAGTCACACCCACGCGCCCCAATAGTGTTGCAATGAAGTGAAAACACCAAGGCAGAGGATCACCCACCGATTATCGCCGGTCGAACGTTGGCAGGTGTCGCTGCGACAATGGGGGCATCCTCCACGTTGACCTCCATGGGCTCCTTGTCCTTGCCCCTTCCTCGGCCAACACCACCGCGGGGACTCTTAGGAGCCATCTCTCTAAAGAAGCTAGGGTTTTCGAAAGACTCTAGAGAAAGAAGGAGAAGAAGAAAACAAAAGTAGAAGACTCTCTCTCCCCCTCACAGACGCCTATTTATAGGCATGAGCCATGCGCGTGAACTGATAAACGTTGACATCAGCAAAAACTCTTCGGATCTCGTGAAACTGACGGCTGAATATCTTCTAAAACATTATCATTAATCTTTCAAAATTTGAGGCGTTATCTTCTTGCATTAAAACCGAGAAAGGGCATTTGCCCCTACGATACTGCACCTAGAAGAGCCATGCGTCCAGACAAGGACATGCGACCAGAATAAACTACTACCATGCTTCTTGTTCAAAGCATCCCAAACATGGCATAAAGTTTTGAAAATTTTGAAGGGGGTCTTATAGAAGCATATAATTTTAGGCGCATCTAAAAGCCAGAGGTCCTATGCACCGTAACTCTCATGCGCCAAAAATCAACATGTGCTAGGAAAGCAGAACACTTGGCATATTAGAAAAAAATAGCAAATAGATATGAAAATACACTTTTTATTCCATATAAAAGTCGATTACGTATATTTACAAAGGAGAATTCTTTTACAAAGAGAAAGAAAATCGTAAAAGCTACAGCTAGGCGCATCACTTGTCAGGCGCATCACTTGAAGTGTTATTGTTAGGCGGATCACTTGTCAGGCACATCATTCTGAGGCCTCATCCAAGCGCATCATCCTATCATATCAGCATAGGCGCATCCCTGTGCATGCATAGTCAGAGCAAATCACTTCCTTGCTGGCATGCGGGCACTCTAGCAGGAGGAGTGACTCTTCTAGCCTAACAAAATCGGGGCACGATAGCCTCGATCTGCAACTCTTTCAGCCTAACAAAAATCGGGGCACGACCGTCCCGATCTTTGGATGCAATAGGCACCTTCAGCCTGTATCGGGACACGACGATCTCGATATTTGGATGCAATATGCACTTTCACAGGCTTGTACAAAAATATGGCCGATGGTGAATAAACCAACTCGGTACATCTTCATCTTCGGAAGGAGTTCGTCGTCAAAGCTTCTGCGAATGAGGGGATCAACAACTTGCTGAGGCAGGGGACCGATCGAGTTCGTCTCCATAAGAGAAAGCCAATTGAAACGAGTAATCTTCACAAAGCTATTTATAGGCCAGGGCAACCCTCGTCCATGTGCCAAGCGGCAGTCTTCTCATATTCTGTGCAATAAATTTGCATTAATGACAATGAATCTACCTCTTCATATTTAGCCAATTGAAAACAACCATTAATGCCTCGAAAAGATCAACAGAAGACCAATGAGGCTGTGCCATGTGGCATATGCATCGTGCACCATGCGCTCTGTACCAATGGGATATCAACCCATGCGCCTAGTGTGGCACGAGCTGATGCACCTATTACAACTCATCACCTATCAAGCATTCAATGCTATGTGACAGAGTTGGCTGCACATCCCCTAAAGAGTGACCAATCGGCAGCTTTTTGCAAAAAACGAAGAGACACTTACGTCAGCATCATTTTTTGCCTTTTTTGTCGGCTACAGCTGTCCTTGCCATGTGGTCGACCGATCATTCACATGTGCCACCGCAGCCATGCGCCTGGAAGTCTGTATGCGCCTCAAAAGTCATGCACTCCCGACTCGCTCCTGATCCTAAAAGACAGAATCTAAGTTTTTGTATGTGCCTCCACAGCCATGCGTCCAAAACTCAGCCTGTGCCTTAGAAGCTATACACCCAGACAGGCCTATCATAGACCAAGTCGACCTTCATGTGCCTAATCCTAGGCGTATCTTGACAGATCATCTTCCACAAAATCATAGATCTTTGAGTCAAAGACACGCGCCACGTGTATTCTGACTCAGTTCTGCTCAAAAATGGTGCTAACCACCCAAGATCTCAGCAACAAACGAACCTCCACAACTGCCACGTGTCAGCTCCATCGTAGCCCAATAGAGCAGTTCAATAGATTTGGCTTCGACTCAGGGCACATCGTCCATGCACCCCATAGCATCAACCACGTGGAGTTCCCATGTATAGGCGCATCCTACATATGCGCGCATGAGCAGACTAGTCTGCTGCATATAAATAGAAGGACCATTCCTTCATCCACACGGAGGTCATCATATCTACGTACAGAGACAAGAAGAGACACGTAACGTCTACTTCTCCTCCAAATGCTCTGGCATCCAGAGCAGTCCAGACCTTCAGAGAATTCTAGATCGTCAACGGAGTCAACGCATTACCACTCGCTCTACCGATACAGTTTCCAAATAAAAACAAAAGTGTACTCCTAGGACTACGTCTAAGTCCTACATTGTATAATGTTCTGTTTGTAATTGAAATACCAAAGTTTTATCACTCAAAAAAACCTTGTCGTATTTTTGATGGCAAATAATTATATTCTCAGGAGCAATTTATGATTTCATAATCTGAAATACATAATGCATCACTTATTCAGTGACTCTTACCCATAGCCGATGGTCCATCCCTGCACAAGACAAGGATTAGAATAAATATAACATAACCAACATTTTTCCATGTTTATCTCTGCATTGTTAGCTCAAATCTGGACATTTTAAATGCATGCCATCGATTAGCAACTGCGACTAAAGGGTCAGCTCTTCACTAACATATGCATAGAGCAGCAGCTGCAATCCAAGGTTCAGGTCTGCACTGATAAGGCACACGCTAGCTGTCATGATCCGCACCTGCTTTTCAGGATATGATTGCGTGCGCAAGCCAGCCTACGTCACAGAATCGACGGTAGAACGATGTATAGACCATAATGCTCACAATCACAATAAATGCTCATTCACAAAATTAAATTAATTTACAATATTCAAAAGTTTTACATTTGCAGAAAAATATAAACTCTTACAAATATTAAAATGACTACAACTCATCTATCTAGCTAATCTCTAGGTTTTGGCATACAAACATACTCGTATCTCCCCATGGCTAAGAGTAATCGCGATCAAACTAAAAAATATTGGTTTCTAGTCATGAATGGAACAAGTACAATTCATTGAATGTTGTTCCAATATATGTTAATGACTATAAGACTGGGGTTAGTCATAAAATACATGATAAGAAAAATATGGTAATATACTGAACAATAGTAAAGACACATGGAAATATGAAATAGATGAAACAAGGAATCATAACTATCTAAGTGTGCTGAAGTACTCCTTTCGATATGTGATCAGGCTGGTCTACTACACTATACGGGCTACACGGTCTATATTGCATGAAAATAAACACGGGCTATACGGTCTATATTGCGTGAAAATAAACATGGGCTACACGGTCTACATTGTATGAAAATAAAGCACGGGCTACACGGTCTACATTGTAAATAAACACGGGCTACATGATCTACATTGCATAAAAATAAACACGGGCTATGGGTTGTTCACATATCTACTTGGCACTTCCCCTTCCCGATACGACATACAAGAAACATAGCAAGATATGAAAGGAAATACATGATATGATATCAGTGTGACGAACGTGTCAAGAATCAAGTATTAAAAAACTAATATTGAACTATAGTAAATAACAGTATCGAAAACAAACAACAAATGTACTCGCCTGAGGTCCTTTAATGGTGAAACCGATAACACCAACCACTCAGTGTGCCACAAAAAAGTCCAACTGCACAACAGTCTTCAGGGGCTGAAACAGATATTACCAACATGTTTAGAATAGTCAAATTAGCTAGGATAGCCTATCCATATGTCCAATTCTAGACACAAAAGCAAAATGGTAATTTGGGGCGAAAATGATGTCTATCGTTGGATCCGCTTTGCATCGAAAAGCGTGACAGTATCTACGGTCTCTAAAGTCATCAAACTATATGTCTATAGGTCCGGTTTGACGTAAAGAATCCAACCATATCTCTAATATCGGATTTCGGCGGGCCGTGCACAAATTCGCCCGTTGGATCAGGTCGCAGGCTCGCCCAAAGGGCGTTCCGGTCGACCTTCTCAGAATCGGACCAAACTTGGCATACAGGACCATAAAAAAGATACAGTCCTATTGGCATAAGTTTCTTCTCGAGATGACAAACATGCACGAAGTTATAGGCTAGTTTGCAAAGGGGCCGATACGGAATATCTCGACGAATACGTCTCGATTCATCGTGCAAGCACAACAAAATTGAGTTTCATCGAATCCCACATGTCCAAAACATCTATATGCATCTTTCGATGCTCATGGATTGCGACCACATTGCCCATTTTGTCGGAGTGCACGCCGTACCGGTGGAATTTTCTAAATTTTTTATTGATTTGAAAATAGTTTTTGTCAGATTTGGAAGCTCGATTTTTCCGTGCATAGTCGATGAAATCGACTTCTGCAAAATGTGTTGTGAAAACCTATAGGTTGGCTGCAATTGTCTTTAAATATATTTTGAAAAATGTTAATAGGTCGAGAATAATTGACCTTCAAAACAGGGCTCTAGGACTGTCCTATATTCTATTTTCGGGATGGATTTTTAATCGACTTTGAGTCGATTTTCGAACGATCGAAGGTAGCTACTAACAAACCATTTGAACAGAGTTAAAGGGGGTTGGGTTAGGTACATACCCGAGAAATCGATTCGCGAATCGATGGGAAATCGATGACAAAATCCGTTTCCAAACTTGGGGTCGGACTAGGCTATTGCTGCTGTCATTCTGTTTGGTGTTGGTCTTGCCATTGTCGTGGTCGCGAGTGGCCGGCCCTGCCATGGTCGGCCAGCGTATCAGGGCGGCTAGGGCGGCATCATCATGTTGGAGAAGGAGTTAGGGTTCCGATTTGGAGATTTCTCTCCCTCTATCTCTCGAGTATATATATATGACTGTGCTCGATTTCTATGAGGGGGTTGGGTTTGGGTGCCTGGTTGTGTCGTTCAAAGTCATGGGTTGGTGAATAGTGCAACCTATTGGCTTTCCTATATCGCCATGTTTATTTGTATATTTACATATATACAAACGAATTAAACATATCTATATGACCCTATACTTTCTCTCTCTCTCTCTCTCTCTCTCTATATATATATATATATATATATATATATATATATATATATATATACACACACACACACACACACACATACACACACACATCTAAAAATGCACATATATTATATATATAATAATCTCCAAAAATCTTAATAAAACCCAATAGTATCTATTCCTAGGTTATAGCCTATTCATAGGAATATGTGTATATATATATAGATAACTTTATTTAGCAAATAAATAATAAAAATAACCAATAATAATAAATAATTTTATTTGATAACAACAACAATAACATTAATAATAATAATAATCCGAATAAATATCCTAAAATTTAAAATAATTTTTAACACAATTTATTAATTATATATATATATATATATATATATATATATATATATATATATATATATATATATATATATATATGTAACTCCCGAACTTTATTGAAGTAATAGGCGCAAAATGCCGAAGCCTATACAAGTAAGCGCGCTAGCGCGACAAAAGGACAGAAAACGAAAAGCGTGAGACACGCGCACCAAAAAAGGGGAGGCGACCTAAGCCAGAGCCTCCAGAACGAGTGGGAGACGTGGGAACAGCGTCTCCTGACTTTGAAGCATTGTCTGATGACCTCTCTGGACAACTGAGGAAGGGGGATTTATCGGCCTTCATATATGAATTTGTTCATGTTTTTCCAAAGAACCCAAAAACCGGCGGCTGCTACGATCTGATGACCATGGGATCGGCTCCAGTAGGCCAGGAGATCGTAGATGCCCCCAGTTGGCTGGACCATGCTAAGTCTATTGTGGAGCTTGGACCAAAGGCCGGTGGCTAGCTCCTCCGAAAGAAGGACGTGCTCAACAGATTTCGTCGAGTTCTCCTCGTAGCAATGGCATCTCGAAGCGAGGCTGAATCCCATGGATCTGATGGTGTCATCCGTCGAAATCTTTCGGCAAAGAGCACGCCAGATGAGGATAGACCATTTGATGGAGATGCAAGCCTGCCAAAACTTGGCGAAAATAGGATTCTGTACCCCACTGCCTCTGGCCACAAGCCTGGCGGAAGCCAAAGCGAATAACTCACTCGGGTTGGGGGACCATCTCCAAGTGTCGTTCGCGTCGGTAGTCCGCAAATTAGTAGGAAGAAGACAGGTTTCCGCTGGCTGGCCTAGCCATATATATATATATATATATATATATATATATATATATATATATATATATATATATGACCTTCCTCCAATTCCATCCGAAACTGCCCTCCCATAGGTCCCTAATTTCGTACTTCGGAGGAGTAAGAATGTTCGGATGTATGATGTCTTCTCCTAGCCACCGCTGCAGGCATGCCGGAGAGCGACCGTCACCCAACTGGAGATGGATGAGAGGTTCAGCGGTGATACGACCCTGAATAATACGACGCCACAAAGCCGAGGATCTGTTATTAGGGATCACCTCCGACAGATGGGAGAATCTGGAGTACCTAGCTCTCATGAACTTCGTCCATAAAGAGGTCTCGGTGCGCAACTTCCACCACAACTTAATGGAGCAGGCATGCACGATGTGGGCAAGCCTGCTGAAGCCCAGACCACCTTCTTCAGTGGGTTTGGCCATCGACTCCCAGCTGGCCCAGTGATATTTGTCCTTGCCGTCGTTATGCCCCCAGAAGAACTTGGCGAATAGGGATTCGAGAGAGTGGAGCACCTTCTTGGGAGGGGAGCGAGCAGGGTGTACATCGGGATGGATGATAGAACGTATTTAATGAGGATCGTTTTCCCTCCGGGGATAAGGTTGCGTTGTGCCATCCCGCGATGAGTTTGTGGATCTTGTCAACGAGGTGCTCGTACATTCCTGAGTTGGCCTTACCATATACCAGCGGGCATCCGAGGTAGAGGAAGGGGAGGGTAGGCCGTGCGGAAGGAGGTCATGTTGGCGAGCAAAGTTGAGCGGGTTCTGTCAGCTTTGTGATGAGTGTAGATAATGCTCTTGTTGTTGTTGACGCGCTGTCCGGAACAGGCGGTGTATTTGGCGATCGTGCACAGGACGATCTCGATCGATTCGCTCTCTTCAGAGGAGAAGATGAGGATATCGTCAGCGTAAGCCAGGTGAGTGATGAGGGGGCAGCCAGTGGTAGTGTGGAAATGATTAAATCCAGACATATTGGGCATACTATTAAGGCTTCTGCTGAGGGATTCAGCCGCAATTATGAAAATAGTGGAAGAGAGCGGGTCCCCCTGTCTAACCCCGCGAGTGGAACGAAAGAATCCCACTGCCTGGCCGTTGATGACGGTGGAGAACCACATATTGTTGATCGATCTGAAAACGATGTCAATTCATGGTTCGGAGAAGCCGAAGGCCCTTAGTACCCATATCATGAATTGCCAGTCCAGACGGTCGTACGCCTTTTCCATGTCAAGTTTGATGGCCACGTTTCTCCCCCTCGATGGGAACTTCATGCACTTGATCATCTCTTGAGCTAGGAGGATGTTGTCCGATATGTTGCGGCCTTTGACAAACCCGCTTTGCTCTTTAAAAATGTTCTTGGGGGGAAGATCGGATATTCGATTGGCGACGATCTTGGATATAATTTTGTTGGTGAAGGTACAGAGGCTGATCGAACGAAAGTCTTTGAAGGTTTCAGGATTATTTTTTTTGGGATAAGGATGATGTTGGCGCATGAAATCAAATTGGGGTATCTAGCCCCTTGGAGGAAGGCCACAGTAGCTTCGACTAAGTCTGTTTTAATGGTGTCCCAGCAAGCTCTAAAAAATACCCCGTTGAAACCGTCCGACCCCGGGGCGCTGTGCTCGTTAATGGACCAGACCGCCGCTTTAACCTCCTCCTCTAAGTTGGTGGCCAGCAGGGTGTCGTTATCGTGTTCGCTAATGAGGGAAGGGATAACGGACAATAACGACACGTCCTTAACAACCCGCTCTTTGGTGAAGATGTTGTAGTAGTAGTTCACAGCTGCAGCCTGAATATCGACCTGGTCGTCCACCAGGTTTCCGTTATCGTCAAGAATTCGGTGTAGTTTTAATTTGCTTCTGCGACCTTTGACGCAAGCATGAAAGAATCTTGTGTTCCGGTCTCCATCGGTATCCTAAGTCGATCTGGCTTTTTGCCTCCAAAACTCGATCTCTACTCTCAGCCTGGATTTAAGAAGACCTCTGGCGAGGTAGAGAGAGGTGCGGTCCTCCGGGGATCTGGTGCTGGTGAATGCGGTCTCCGTATGGGTGACATCATCCTCCGCCTCCCTGATAGCTTGAAAGATGTCTCCATATACCTCTTTGCTCCAAGACGATAAGGCCTTACGAGTGGCTGAAAGTTTAGCTGCCATCTGGGCCATAGGGTCAAGAACCGAGACGGAATTCCAGGCATGAGCAACGATGTGCTGGAATTGGGGGTGATGTCGCCAGAAGTCGAGGAAGCGAAATGCTTTCTTGTTGGTGGTGTGATTATTGTTGATCTGGACAAGAAGAGGGGAGTGGTCCGATTCAGTGGAGTTCAGGTGGGAGAGGTTAGTGATCAGGCCCGTATCGGACCAACCTTCGTTGATCATCGCCCGATCTAGGCGGGAGTACTGTCGCCGATGACCCTCCTACATGTTGCACCAGGTGAACTCGCTGCCGTGGAAGGGGATTGGGGTAAGGTTCCCAAGAAAGGTAAAGTTGTTGAAATCATCCATCGCCGACTGAGGAGGAGGGCATCCTTTGGACTTTTCCTCTCTGCTAGACACCGTGTTGAAATCTCCGATGCAGAGCCACAGAAGCCCCTGAGAATGGACCGCCAGAAGGTCCGCCCAGAGCAATCTACGCTCGGGATGTCACAACTGCCATGGACTGCGGAGAGGACGGAGCGGGACTTGCAGGCTGGATGCTCAACCCAACATGTAAGGGCCTGGGGCGAGTCTTGGATGATGCCAAATTTGAAGTCTTGCACAAGTAATATCCAGATGTCATTGCCGCCGACGATGGCATGCGTGAATCCTAATTTGAGTTGAGTGACTTTTATTCTTTTTTGATAGATTTTTGGTTCTATAATGATAAAGAGGTCTATGCGATGAGTCTTCTTGAGGCTGAGGATTCTGTTCATCGTCGGTTTGTTGCCGAGACCCCTCACATTCTAGGAGATGATGTTAAGCATCTGATGAGGAAATTGGATGGAAGTAACTGTACTTCGTGGCGGACCTTGTGTTCCTTGCCGTCGTCTGCTTTTGATTATTTTTGTTCTTCTTGGAGGAGGTTTTTTTAGTGAATGTGCTGGTGGGCCCATTGCTTTCGGTTTCTTTGTTAGTCTGACTTGGGTCGCTGCTTCCCTCGACGTCAGTTGAGGTGAAAGCTGGCTCGTTGTCTTGTTCTTTCAGGGCGCATAAGGGGTTGCCACGGTCCAGAAATCCTGCTTCCTTGGCTTGCCAAAATCTGTCGGTTAAGACGTGGCTAAACTTGGTTTGAGCATCCAAAAGTTGAGGGGGAGAGATCGAGGGGGCACCGGGTCTGCCGAGAGGTGGCTGCGGGGGACCGGGGTGCCTCGACCTGCTCGGAGCTGCTCGTCGACGAGACCTTTCTAGGTTGTTGAGAGTGGTCGATGGGTGGTTGGGTGGAGTGGTGTATCCTGTGGGGGTGTGGGGTAGTGGTGTCAGTTGGGTTGGGGAGTTGGGTGATGAGGGCTATATCAGCATCTGGGTGGTGAGTGAGAGCGCTAATCTTGGGGCAATCTTGTTGTTCGGGGGTGCTGGAAGGGAGCTCTCTGGAGTCATTGTGGTCTTCGTCGGAAGTAGTGCCTGATAGGAGTTCGAACGGATTGTGAAGGGGGAGGGTGGAGAGAGTGAAAGGGACAATAGCGGAGCTGGTCATGGCGGTCAAATGAGGGTATGGGCGAGTCTGACCGTCGGTCTGAGGGAGGGGATCTAGATTTGAGTTGTGGATGATAATGGCGGAGCTGGTCGTGGCGGTCGTGGCGGGGTGTCTTTGAGCTGTCGACGCGCGTGGAGGGCGCGTGCCAGATTTCTTTAGTTCGGGGTGAGCGCAGAAGCAGTGCTGCATTAGGTGTCCGCTCATCTGGCAGTGTTTACAGAAGATTATATTGTTGTCGTAGATCAGCGGTTGGCTGTGTGTTTGATCTCCGAGCTCGATCTCTATGATTTTGGGAGGGTCGTTCGCGAGGTCTAACTCAACACAAATCTTCGCGTAATTGCACTTGGAAAGGTTGCGAGTTTCTTCGAAGATGGCTACCAGAGTCCCAAAGGAACTGGCTATTCGTTTGAGAGCCGCTGCGGGGAAGCCGACCAGGGGGAGGTTGGGTAGGGTGATCCATGTAGAAATGATTGTTGAATCAATTTTCGGGTTGAAATCGGGGGACCATCTGACCACCTTGGCGATCTGTGTGCCCATTCTAGCCGTGCCCTTGGCTCGAACTATGGCGAAGTCTGAATCGGATGAGAGATGTAAAAGCATATGCTTGGGGTCGAGCGGCGCGACCCGGTAGGCTGCGGAGAGGCCCCACTTGTCAACGATTTCTGTGGCAACGGAGATCTTCGGACAACCGGATCCGAATTTGAGCACAAACGACTTAGAGAAGGAGGAGGACAGGGAAGAGATTCCGACGCGGTGAAGGGTACCCGGAAGTGATCGCCGTCGGCAGGAGGCGGGAGCTCAATGTTAGGGAGCAGGATCTCCACCGTCGGCGAAGGTGATCGCCAACCCCGATCTGGTCGTAATGCCTCAGCGTAAGAAGCACGGGGTAGTGGGACAGTCGCGCTGTCCGGGAGGAAGGAGTCGCTGGATGGTGCCTCGGAGGATGGGGGCCGAGAAGCCACGGGGGGCTCCTGTGCCGCAAGACCGACTCCAGGAATGGGGTGGGTAAGGGTGGCGAGTGACATCACAGTCGCCAAAGTGGAGGGGAAAACGGCATGGGCCTGGGGTGGTTGGTGGTACGCTAGGGTGGACGGTGTGGCACCGCTGGAAGGCGACAGAAAGGCGGGTATGTCCACATAGGCAAGCGCCTGGGGAAAAGAGGCTTGCACCAAGCTGGGGCCCGAACAGGCGACGACCTGTGGGTGAGAGAAGTTCGCGCAGGCAACGGCCTGGGGATCCGGGACCTGACCCAATAAGGGGGGCCTATGGGAAATACGCGGGGAGCGCTAAGGGAGAGAGGTGGGCCCGCGGAAAAGGAGTCCGCGTAGGCGGCTAGGCCCGCAGAAAGGTGGGGGCCCGCAGGCCCGGATGGCGCCCTGGAAGGCCCAACGAAGGGCTTAGCCGCATAAAGTTCAGAGCCAATCCGCGTCTGTATAGAAGGGAGGTAACAAGGCTCGCGTATAGCGGGAGACCCGAGTTCCCGGGTGAGCTGAAGTCAAAGCTCGCCAGTCGAGAGGTGGGGCCACCGAGGGAGCAGTAGTGCACGGGAAACAACGCATGATGGGATGCGTGGCTCGGCTCCACGCATCCCACCGGGGGGGAGCCGAGGCTGGGCCTGCGGAGCACACGGATCGTGGGTAGAGTGGCCGGGACAGGCCGTCGATCAAGGGGAGGGTGACCGGGGCTGGCCGGCAAATGCCAAGGGGTGGAGGAGGTGGCCACCGAAGTGGTGGTGCGAACCCAGGGGGCGCCCGGGCTGGCGAGGACGGCTCTGGGAGGATCGAGGAAGGGGCCTACTGGAGCTTCTCCGCGAGCTTGGTGGGGGGCCTGCCGACCAGGGGGAGCTACTCTCGCGTCCAGGTCAGGGAGGGGCGAGAAGGAGGGGGAGGAGGGGGGAAGTCGAAAAAGTGGGAGGTGGAAGCCAGGGACAGCTGACAGGGAGGAGCACCCCGGGCAGGGGACAACTGTCTCCCACCACCGCCTGGTACGGCCTGTCCGACTAGTGCCGCCGCTGGGGAAGATGCTGCCACCGCTATCGAGGGAAAGACAGCCGAAGCCGAGTAAGAGGGAGGCGGCTCGAGAGCCGGGATTGAGGCTGCTAGCCACGGCGAGGAGGAGGCCGCATCTGGAGGGGCAAGGGTGGCGGAGGGGGGAGCGCCCGGCGACAGGGAGAGAAGGGGACCGGGGGAGAACGCACGGCAGCGGAGAGCAAGTCTACCGTCCACGCTGGCAGATGCTGGGGGGCAAACCGAGAATAGAGGGGAGGGAGGAACGAGGGGGACGACGACGGAGACAGAGGTGGGGGGCGCCGGGGCACACGAGGAGGTTTGCTCCTCCGGAGACTGCAGGACAGGGAGGGGGAGCCGAGAACGGGAGGATGAAACGGGGGGGGGGAGGTCCTGAAGAACCCGGACGCCTAGGACGTCCGAAGGGGACGGCTTAGACGAAGAAGGGAGGTGGCGACGTGGCATCGGGGAGGAAGGGGAGAGGGGGATGGCGGGAGAGGGGGCCGAGGTCAGCCGGCGCTGGCCGGAAAGGGAAGGCCATGGGCGGGGAAACGGGGGGGGGGAGCTCTTGGACATGATCTTTATCAATATATATATATATATATATATATATATATATATATATATATATATATATATATATATATATATATATATATATCAAAGTAAAAATATTTATTATCACTAATACTAAGCAAATCCTAATTAATACCATTTACTCAAGAAGATGAATACCTAAATTCATTAATAAGAATGAATAAATAAATAAATAATAAGAATTTATTTAAAACAGGGGCTTACACTAGCAGCTGTGGATTAGGGTTTAGCTCTTCACTAATCTACATCTTATATCTACATGATGGTCCAACTAATCTACATCCTATATCTACATGATGGTCCATGGGTTCATTCTTATGATTAGCTATTGTGACTCTTGGGTTCAGCTCGTCGCTAATAGACAACCCCCTTCCCCCCCCCCCCCCCCCCCCCCCCCCGATCGCAAGGTATAGCATTTACTTCAGGGATACTATTACAATCTCTCATAGGCCGATCGATCCCCAGTGCCCTAGGAACCGTCGAGAGACTATTATTTTGTGCACAACTTGTCCAAGACCAATGCATGATTGCAACTCTATCAAATAAAACCATAAATGCACAGATTGTCAATCAGGAATCAATTTATCTTTTCCCTTCTTTTCGTATAACAGAGCCAATAGCTCCTCTTTTCATTTCATTCATTCATTCAAACAACAGAGTCAGAGCTCCACTTTTTTTTTTCTTTTTTGTTCATTCATTCAATCGGTACAATTGCCATCATTCATTCATTTGTCTTAGCATACAATCAGGCACAATACATTCTTTAGCTAAGCATGGTAACATTTCTATAACAGTTAACATAGAAGTCTACTCTTTGATAGCATACAATTAGGGACGTATGAGTATACTTTGTTTTCATCTTATTAAGCATGGCAAGGTATATTTATTCATATATGCAGTCTACTTAAGCATATAACTTCTTATCTAGCATGGCAATAGTGCTATGACAATGAGCATGTAAATCTACTCATTATTAGCATACGAATAGGGACAAGTAAGCATTCTTTTCTTTTCTTGGCTAGCATAGCAATGGTTCATTCATTTCTTAGCATACATTGAAAACTTAGATTCTTATTAGGCGTGAAAGAATCAGAAAATTAGTCTTCGTCCACTCACCCAGATCAATCGTCTTCTTTTACAGACCTAGCAATCTGATCTCTCTGTTTATCTAGTACCTTTGCAGAGCAGGTCACTACAAGCATCAAGCGTGTAAACTCTACAATGTACTCCTTGATCACCCCTATGCTTGAGTTGTCGCAAGCTCTCCTCGCTGCAAACTCTACATTCTCTGGATAAAACTGAGACTTGTTCTCCTTCTTGAGATCCTTCCAAGTCTCTATCGAGCACAAACCCTTCTCGGCTTCCATACACATTCGACGCCACCACAGCATAGCATCGTCGGTGAAGTAGAGTAAAGCAATATCTACCATCTCGACGTCATCTGTTACAATCCGGTCCTAATTTCCTGGGTCGAATCGGATTATGCCCAGCCTGCAGCGTTGTTGAGACGGCGACAGTAAGCTGTATCACTCATGCAGGTAATCAACAACACAATCTAATTGCCACAACTTAATATTTCGAATAAATAAAACTTGTCCAACAAAATTACAACTGATAATAGAAACAATCTTTTAAAACAACAATAGCTGAAAATAGAAAATAACAACAGCTAAATGATAGGCTCGTCATCTCCAAGACCAGCATCCTCTGGTAGCACAGTTGGGTACAACTCAGGGTCATAGTAGCTACTTATCAGTAACTCTGACTCATAAGTGGAACCTATTGGGGGTGGGGATCCTGTCAGGAAAGGAGCAAAGTACAATTATGAAAATTTAACAATTCCACTAATCATTAGCAATTTGCAATATTAAACAGTTTTGAAATAATAATTTTCAACTAAACAACAAGATAGTAAACAATGTGATTCGAGTATGTAATGACTATGACTGGCTTGGGATGATTCAATTGTATCCTAATGATACGGTCCGGCCTATCCTCGTGAAAAAGGAATAAGCTCGCACAATCAATTATCTATTTGGACTTTGGTCATAGAATACTATGCTACTCCCCCAATATTCTGAGTCAATCAGATTCAATCATTACTCTAGGAGAGAGTTACGTGTAATATAATGGTTTAAACATGCAAGATTACTAACATTAATTAAACTGCACATTAACATAACCGTACTTGTCTTGATTATGACTGGATTCGATGTTGGTTCCGGGATGATGCTAGTACAGTCCTCGAAATCCTACAATTGAGAATTTCTGACTTAGCACCAATATTCAATCCATATCTAGGTGTGTTAGTTACAATCTCTAGTATTTGTCCTAGTCAAATTTTAGGTTGTTTACAACTCTACTTAGAGCGCCCTTATCGAGGTGAGTTATTACCTTACAAAGAAAAGTCAATTTAACTTTGTATTTGGAAAAACTCGTAGTTATTGATTTACTTGGTAAAAGTTTGTATTTTGGATTTATATATAAAATTAATACTTTTCTTTAAATGAGAAAATGTGAATTTGCAATAAACTTGTAATTTCCTAATTATTTTATTGTGAGAAAATGATATTAAATTTTATAAAATAATTATATTATCATTTTACGTTTAACGTCAATCAACCAACCAGAAATAAAATAAAATTTTACAATATTACAAAACCACAGATAATAAATAAAAGCTGGGCTTATGTCCTTACAGACCATTTTCACGAATTGAAATAAGAAGAACATTGGTTAGTTCTAAAAATTATACTACAATTTAATTACAAAATAAGATTAATAAATTAAATTAATTAAAATATAATACGAGTCTCAGACTTGGTCCAATTGTTATAAAATAGCTAATGCCCCAACGTTCGAAACTTCCAATTTTGTTTGCATTTAGCTAGGGCCCATGGACCGGTATGGTCGCCGATGACCCTCCTACATGTTGCACCAGGTGAACTCGCTGCCGTGGAAGGGGATTGGGGTAAGGTTCCTAAGAAAGGTAAAGTTGTTGAAATCATCCATCGCCGACTGAGGAGGAGGGCATCCTTCGGACTTTTCCTCTCTGCTAGACACCGTGTTGAAATCTCCGATGCAGAGCCACAGAAGCCCCTGAGAATGGACCGCCAGAAGGTCCGCCCAGAGCAATCTACTCTCGGGATGTCACAACTGCCATGGACTGCGGAGAGGACGGAGCGGGGACTTGCAGGCTGGATGCTCAACCCAACATGTAAGGGCCTGGGGCGAGTCTTGGATGATGCCAAATTTGAAGTCTTGCACAAGTAATATCCAGATGTCATTGCCGCCGGCGATGGCATGCGTGAATCCTAATTTGATTTGAGTGACTTTTATTCTTTTTTGATGGATTTTTGGTTCTATAATGATAAAGAGGTCTATGCGATGAGTCTTCTTGAGGCTGAGGATTCTGTTCATCGTCGGTTTGTTGCCGAGACCCCTCACATTCCAGGAGATGATGTTAAGCATCTGATGAGGAAATTGGATGGAAGTAACTGTACTTCGTGGCGGACCTTGTGTTCCTTGCCGTCGTCTGCTTTTGATTATTTTTGTTCTTCTTGGAGGAGGTTTTTTAGTGAATGTGCTGGTGGGCCCATTGCTTTCGGTTTCTTTGTTAGTCTGACTTGGGTCGCTGCTTCCCTCGACGTCAGTTGAGGTGAAAGCTGGCTCGTTGTCTTGTTCTTCCAGGGCGTATAAGGGGTTGCCACGGTCCAGAAATCCTGCTTCCTTGGCTTGCCAAAATCTGTCGGTTAAGACGTGGCTAAACTTGGTTTGAGCGTCCAAAAGGTGAGGGGGAGAGATCGAGGGGGCACCGGGTCTGCCGAGAGGTGGCGGCGGAGGACCGGGGTGCCTCGACCTGCTCGTCGATGAGACCTTTCCAGGTTGTTGAGAGTGGTCGACGGGTGGTTGGGTGGAGTGGTGTATCCTGTGGGGGTATGGGGTAGTGGTGTCAGTTGGGTTGGGGAGTTGGGTGATGAGGGCTATATCAGCATCTGGGTGGTGAGTGAGAGAGCTAATCTTGGGGCAATCTTGTTGTTCGGGGGTGCTGGAAGGGAGCTCACTGGAGTCATTGTGGTCTTCGTCGGAAGTAGTGCCTGATAGGAGTTCGAACGGATTGTGAAGGGGGAGGGTGGAGAGAGTGAAAGGGACAATAGCAGAGCTGGTCATGGCGGTCAAATGAGGGTATGGGCGAGTCTGACCGTCGGTCTGAGGGAGGGGATCTAGATTTGAGTTGTGGATGATAATGGCGGAGCTGGTCGTGGCGGTCGTGGCGGGGTGTCTTTGAGCTGTCGACGCGCGTGGAGGGCGCGTGCCAGATTTCTTTAGTTCGGGGTGAGCGCAGAAGCAGTGCTGCATTAGGTGTCCGCTCATCTGGCAGTGTTTACAGAAGATTATATTGTTGTCGTAGATCAGCGGTTGGCTGTGTGTTTGATCTCCAAGCTCGATCTCTATGATTTTGGGAGGGTCGTTCGCGAGGTCTAACTCAACACAAATCTTCGCGTAATTGCACTTGGAAAGGTTGCGAGTTTCTTCGGAGATGGCTACCAGAGTCCCAAAGGAGCTGGCTATTCGTTTGAGAGCCGCTGCGGGGAAGCCGACCAGGGGGAGGTTGGGTAGGGTGATCCATGTAGAAATGATTGTTGAATCAATTTTCGGGTTGAAATCGGGGGACAATCTGACCACCTTGGCGATCTGTGTGCCCATTCTAGCCGTGCCCTTGGCTCGAACTATGGCGAAGTCTGAATCGGATGAGAGATGTAAAAGCATATGCTTGGGGTCGAGCGGCATGACCCGGTAGGCTGCGGAGAGGCCCCACTTGGCAACGATTTCTGTGGCAACGGAGATCTTCGGACAACCGGATCCGAATTTGAGCACAAACGACTTAGAGAAGGAGGAGGACAGGGAAGAGATTCCGACGCGGTGAAGGGTACCCGGAAGTGATCGCCGTCGGCAGGAGGCGGGAGCTCAACGTTAGGGAGCAGGATGTCTACCGTCAGCGAAGGTGATCGCCAACCCCGATCTGGTCGTAATGCCTCAGCGTAAGAAGCACGGGGTAGTGGGGAGTTACCTGAATCCGAACGACCGGGGGTTATGGAAGGGGAAGGAGGAGCCGGCGTCGGTTCGGGAATGCTCGGCCACAACCGAAATCCTTTCAGTTTCTCTACAGAGTAATTTAGAAAAAGAGAGAAGGAAATTAATGAATGGAAACCATGAATGGAAACACTCTATTCATATGTATACTGAAGTACAGTGGCTAAATGGGTTAAGTAATGGGTTAATAGTTATAAAAGAAAAATGGGCTTCAAAACTATGGGCCTAAGAAATGGGTTTTGGGCCATAGGATGCTATTGGGTTTTAATGCAAAGGCTTTAAGAAATTTATCATTAAATCATAAATCATTTTCTTTTTTAAAAATAATAATAAATATTTATGACTTCAAAAATTATTCTAAAAATATTGGAATTGGGTTCAGGTCTGGCCAGGAATCAAAATCCAAGTTATTAATTTTCAAAAGAATTTTTCTATTTAACTAAAATAATAATAATCCAAATAAATTAAATAGTAAACACACATTAATAATTGTGGGTTTCACAACCTTTCCTTCTTAGAAAATTTCGTCCTCGAATTAAAGGATAGGGTTAGGAAAATACCTCAGGTCTCAAATAGATACGGATACTGCTCCCGCATCTCATCTTCTCGTTCCCAGGTAGACTCGTCTAGGGAATTGTGCCTCCACATAACTCTGACTATGGGAGTCACCGAAGTCCTGGTCCTCTTCTCGCCTTTGTACAAAATCGCCACAGGCTTTTCTGGTACTGTGAGGCTGGGTCCAATCTCCAGCTCTGAATGGTCCAAGATGTGGCTCGGATCTGGGATGTAGCATCTGAGCTGTGAAACGTGGAAGACATTGTACACACCCTCAAGATTAGCTGGTAGAGCTAATCGGTACGCTACTTCTCCAATTTGGCTCAAAACTTCAAATGGGCCGATGTACCTGGGGCTCAGCTTTCCTGCTCTGCCAAATCTAATCATTCCTCTGTTAGGAGAAATCTTCACAAAGACACTATCTCCTTCTTCAAGTACTAGTGGTCGACACTGCTATCTGCCCAATGCTTTTGTCTGTCTTGGGCGATCCTGAGTTTGTCTCTAATCACCTTCACCTTCTCTGCTGCGTCAGTCACCATCTCTGCTCCCAGCAGTACTCTTTCTCCTACGTCGTCCCATGTAAGTAGAGTGCGGCAATGACGTCCATAAAGTGCTTCGAGCGGTGTCATACCGATGCTAGCTTGGTAATTGTTGTTGTAGGAGAATTCTACCAAATGCAAGTGATCTTCCCAAGACCCTCCAAATTCCAAGACACAAGATCTCAACATGTCTTCAAGCTTCTGGATTGTCCTCTCTGATTGTCCGTCAGTCTGGGGATGATAGGCAGTGCTGAACTTCAATTGTGTTCCCAAGCTGTCATGCAAACTCTTCCAAAAGTGTGAGGTAAATCTAGTGTCTCTGTCAGATACAACACTTACCGGAACTCCATGAATCCGGTAGATGTGCCGCATGTACAGTGCCGCCAACTTCTCGGTGGATAAACCAACCTTGAAGGGGATAAAGTGAGATGACTTATTCAGTCGATCCACAATAACCCAAATGGCGTCCTTTCCTCCTTGGGATCGAGGCAATCATGACACAAAGTCCATCGTCATATGCTCCCACTTCCACTTCGGAATGTCCAGCGGCTGTAGAAGTCCTGCGGGTCTCTGTCTGCTAGCCTTCACTTGTTGACAAATCAAGCATCTAGCCACAAATCTGGATACGTCCTTCTTCATTACATACCACCAAACAATGGTACGCATATCCCGATACATCTTGTTAGCTCCAGGATGTATGGAATACTGCGACTGGTGTGCTTTTTGCATCAGCTCATTCATCAAATCGTCAGATGGTACACACAGCCTCGTACCATTCTTCAATGCTCCGTCGCTGGCGATAGAGAATCCTTCAAGTGTTCCTGCCAACACTTGATCTCTGAGTTTGTAAAGTGTCTCGTCTTGAAACTGCGTTTCCTTGACTTTATCCACCAGACTCGAGCTTACTTGCAACTGCATCATGGTTGAGTCAGCTCCAGGTAAAATAGCTTCTCGCCCCAGTTCCTTCATCTTTTCCTCAGGCAGTACAATCTCCAAACCAAGCTTCTCTATGTTCTCCAACAAGTGCCGCTCCTTAGTTAAGAACATCGCTACTGGGTATCGACTAAGTGCATCTGCTACCACATTAGCCTTACCCGGATAGTACTGCAAGTTGATGTCAAAATCCTTCATCAGCTCCAGCCATCTTCTTTGTCTCATGTTCAACTCCTTCTGAGTGAAAACACATTTCAGACTTTTGTTGTCTGTAAATATTTCCACTCTCTCTCCATAGAGATAATGCTTCCATAATGTAGCTCCCCTTCCCGAAAATTTTGAAATATTTTATTTCTACTTGTTTTAATTAAATGGTGATTTTTAGATTTTATGATTAATTAATTATTATAGCTAATTGTTATATATATATATATATATATATATATATATATATATATATATATATATATATATATATATATATATACCATTATTGGTTATTAAATTTTCGTTATTATTATTGTTATATATTGGGATTTTATTTAATAATATTGTTTTATATTAATTTATTATAAAGATACTATAATATATGTGTGTAATTATATGTATATGTAAATGTATTAAATAAAAAGTATACATGTGTATATTTGGATATATATGAGTATGGGTATATATAGTATTATGTAAATATATACATAAAATGTATATATACGAATACATAATATATGTGCGTATATATAGATAAATATAAAGGATAATATATGAAAAAAAATATAAAGGATAATATATGGTGCATGTGTATATATATATATATATATATATATATATATATATATATATATATATATATATATATATGTGTGTGTGTGTGTGTGTGTGTGTGTGTGTGTGTGTGTGTATTAGTTAATTAAAAAGAATTAGAAAAAAAGAATAAGAGAAAACAGAAAAAGGAAATAAGAAAAGAAAGATATGTACACAACAAACACTTTGTCCTCCAAATATGACTTGTACCACTGCCTAAAGCAACAAGTGTAAATGGTGGTGGCCTCTGTTACTATTATGATTATATAGTATAGTAGTGAATTGAATTGAACTAAAATGAAATGAATGTTTGAACTGAATTGAAATGAAATTCAATTCAATTCATTTCAATATATTAGTTGCAAGTTGTTGCAACAACAACATGTATGCATGCAATCATACTTTAGCTTAGTCAAGTTGTAGTGGGTTGCCATTAGCTATAAGCTTCACGTGCACACCACCTTTCACTTGGTCACGTAACAGTATAGAGCCAATTAGACAAAAACTAGTGATGGAGCAATGAAATAAAAACCCATGAATGATTTATGTACATCCTGAATTGAATTAACATGATGGCAGCCCACATCCGAGCCTTCCCACAGGACTCAGGGCCCGACCCATGCAAATCCTAGCCGAGCGCCAGGGCTTAACCCCCCCAACCCGAGAGCTCTGCTCGGGAATACGACGCGTAGGTATAAATACGAGAGCAAGGGGGGCGAACCCTAAACCCTACACGACTTACGCCCCCATCCCCGCCCACGTCGACCCTGGGCGCACCCCTGCGCGGCGTGCGCCGCCGAGAGCCGCCGTCGGCCGGCAGGAGGCACGGCGGACAGCAGCACGGGCGCGTATTGCAACAGCAACAGTTGCACTGAACGTGCGACTTCGCGAATCCTTTTCTCCGCACGTGTTGGATCGATATCCGATTCGTCTTCACAGGTATAAACACAACCTATAAGCCTACAATTTTGTTCATCTAGTTTAAATTAGTACGGCCTAGATCGCCCACAAAATCGACGCAAAGTCGGCGAAAAACCACCCCGAAACAGAACAAGATAGCAGTCCAAACACCCTACTTGACGTCGATTTTCCACCAGTCTATCCTTCGAATCAGGAAACTTTCTAAACAAAAGTTAAACCCAACATATAGGGCTAGAAAATTCCAGTAGGAAGTTCGTAGAGATTTGCTTTGTACAGAGAAATAAACACATGTAAACTTCGTCAAAAACCTGTTTTTGAAAACATAGAAAACCTTCCACACGACGTGCGTCCCACCATTCCGGGCGACGTGGTCGCGAACCGAACGCATCGAAAAGCTGCGTAACGGCTTTGTGGTCGTGTGGGCTTTGACGGAATTTAAGTTGGTCGCGTGTGCGCGACGAATTTGACGCGTATCCGTCAGAATCGTCCCGTATCAGTACAATGCAAATTCAGTCATAACTTTGTGCACGTTAGTCAAATCGAGACGAAACTTGCGCCAACAGGACCGTATCATTTTTCTGGTCCTGTATGCCAAGTTTGGTCCAATTCTGAGACCGTTGAATCGGACGTCATTTTGCAGGCCCCATGGTTCCACTCAACGGGCGATTTTGTGCACGGTCCGCCGGAATCAAACTCTGGACATACGGTTGGGTTCGTATCGGAAAACTGGATCCATAGACATGTAGTTTGACGACTTTAGAGACTGTTGACTCTGACACGCTTTTCGCTGCAAAGCGGGTCCAACGGCGGACATCATTTTTGTCCAAAATTACCGTTTTGCTCCTGTGTCCAGAATTGGACTTAAGGACAGGCAATCCTAGCTAATTTGACTATTCTGAGAACGTTGGTACTGTTTATTTCAGCATCCGGAGACTTCTGTATATATTGACTGGTTGTGGCTATTTGAGTGGTACAGTATTATTGGTTTCTTCAGCTAAGGACCTCAGGCAAGTGCACTTTCTGATTGCTTTCCGATTCATAGTTGTCTTTTTATTTCATGTCTATACATATATCTTGCTGCTTGTTGACACGCTCGTCACACGGAGTATTCGGGAGGGGAAATATCTTAGTAAACATGTGGACTACCCAGAAATATTCCCAAATTGTCTATTCTTGCATGATAGCCGCTGCACACGATACGTGCAGTGTGCCGAATTTACCTACTAGTCGTTCACATGTTGAAACAGATATTTACACCACCTAGATAGATGTCTTTTATTAGTTTTTCTTGTTTACTTCTCTATCGTGATATGTCCTCAGTTTTCTTACCAGCTTTCATATTCCATATGCTATTTTCATGTCTTGTTAATTCTATTGTGTTTTGCATTGCCGTCGGTTTGTGTACTTGTTCCAATCCTGACTGGATAACCAACATTTTTCAGGTTTAGCCGCGATCACTGTTAGCATTGGGAAGGCTTGGGTATGCTGAAGACAACTTAGAAATAGAAAGCAATTGTATCAATTTCATTAATTATAAAATCTTGTATTTTCTTTAATTGTAAATGTTGTAATAAATCTAGAACTGTGAATGAGCAATATTGTTTAATTTGAGCATTTATTTTCTTGCGGGCTTGACAGCGTTCTACTGCCGACTCTGCGGCGTAGGCTGGCTTGGACACGTCTCGTATCCGAAAAGCGGGTGCGGGTCGTGACAAGTTTTTGTGGTGGCCCATGCAGGTCAGTTTTCGCAAAAAGATTGCGAATTCGTGATGGTACGTTAGTCGTACTATTTCGAGCCTGCGCCCAGGAATGCTTATTCACAAATAGGATTAAAATGATTTAAGATAATGACTAGGAGTATGTAACGCCCCAGTCCCAAAATACGTAGGACTAGGAACATAGACATGCCAGCTGTATTCATACGAAATACGTAGGTCTCGTATGAATACATAAGCTGTAAAATGCAGTAATCCAAGACAAACTAATCTCATCCACAATGAAAGGAATAATAATATAAATACCAACTCGAATATTTATGATACAATCGTTGGGCGGAGACAAAGTCCACTACCAACTATCTCAATGAAGGAAAATGTACAATAAATCGAGCGATAAAAATAGCAAGACGAACCAAACGCAATTGTCTTCGAAGGAATGGAGAAGACCACGGCCTTGGCTAGAATACCTGCGGAAAACATGAACACACACCTGGGAACCAGGTCCTCAGAGGGACGTAACAAGATACATAAAAATAATACCATGATGAACTGTAAATGATACATGATAAAGAAAAGACTACCTGCTCTAACACAATGGAACCTAACCATCTAGGTGTAATGCAAGTCGAAAACTATACTGGAACGTATAAGTGGGTAGGAATAAAGCATAGCATCCACTAGAGACTTTCGCATGAACTAGTATACGTCTCTGACCGATCTGACGACGAGGTCAGGGCCGTGCAATGGATATATCCCCTAGTTCATACTTTGCATCGCTAGCATACCTCCTGACTTATCTGACGACGAGGTCAGGGCCGTGCAATGGATATATCCCCTAGCGACACACCCATAACAGGGAAACCATAACCCATAACCAGGCAATCTAGAAGGCTGTGGGATAGCTCATACGTCCCAGTAGTTTTCCCCGCCCATGTATAACACAAGTCATATCCATGTCTTGGCGATCCATATCTCTATGCAAGTCGCTATCTAGACTCCACTAATCCATAAATGAACCGACACACGAACCGCCCGTATCGGTAGCAAGTCGAATACGTAGGTTCGTGCCGACTCTATGATCCTCACTCATGTGTCGTGTATGAGACGTGTCAACAAGTCAAAGAAGTTATGAAGCATAACTTCAACACACCGGGAAAGTCCGCTACCACATATGGTCCACACACACACGCACACACACAAACATCGATATACATATCGATGGCACCCAAGTCATACTTGGACATACTATTACTAATGTAAAAAAAAAACACTAGCAACATATAAAATATCATGAATCAAATGTAAGTACAAGATGGCAAGGTATCTTGCCTGGTAGAGCGCCTGGTAAGCTGTCTGGTGTGCTGCGATGATCAAGATGGCACGGCTGCGACTTTGGTGTAACAACTACACAAGGGAACCTCGACTGGTGGTACAGACCGGTGCATCAGGTCCAGAACGATCAGTTTGGTTAGGGATGATATAGTGACGTTCGAGGTTCGCAAGAAGATGAAAAGAATATGATTTGGGTATGGGCAAGAATATATAATTAAAGGGATTTGGATAGTCCATAATATAACTATGATTTTTTTAGAAAATGTTTTGTAATACTTGAAATATATATTTGTTTTAGAAACTTACTTATTCTTGTATAAAATCCTAAGATAATAATAATAATATTTGGTAACCAAAATATTTATATACATATATGTGTAAAAATAATAATACCATTATTTTGCGTGCATATACTAGTATCTCAAATTATAGTATACTATAACTATTATACGTATGTATATACACATTGATCTTAGAAAGAAAACTAATAATAATAATAATAATAATAATAATAAAGAAAAATAGAACAAGACAAGAAACTGATACACAACACTAATTTAGCAAAACATCATTAACCACAAAAATACTTTAATAATAATAATAAATATAAATATAATAATAATAAATCATAATGATAGAAATTATAATAGTAATGATAAAATAATAATAATAATAATAATAATAATAATAATAATAATAGTAATAAACCAAAATATTACGAAATCCTTTTTCCAACATATCTGTAGGTTTTAGCTATATACTGAAAAAAATAACAAATAAAACAAAAACAAACCAAAAAATATCAAACCAAAAAATATAATAATAATAACACATATCAAACAGCAGCGTTCCTTTCTCTTCCCAAAATGGGGAGGACACGCGCGAGAGGGGGAGTAGGTGAGGAGCGGAGGAAGGAGAAGAGGGAGAGGGCGGAGGAGTTGGGTTTTCCGGCGGTCGGTGGGTTCAACGGACGGCGGGTCAGGCGGACGGCCGGAGGGAGCGGGGATGACGGGGTCTTCGCGGGGAGGTCGGCGCACCCGCCTGGGCAGATCTGAGGCGACGGAGTCGAAGAGGTGAAGGAAACGGCGGAGAGGGGTTTTGGGCCTGCGGAGAGGGTTTCACCGAGCTCGACCGGAGCTCGTTGGCGGACGAGCGCGACGCTCGGAGTGGGAGGAGGGCGCTCGAGAAGGCGGCAGCGGTCTGTGCGCTGGCGCCGGCGGAGAACTGTGCGGGTGAGGCTGAGGAGGAGAGTGGGTGCGGCGGGTAAAGAGGACGGGGCGGAGGCAAGGCTCGGAGGCGGTCGGTCGGAGCGGCCTGCGGAGGACGGTGTGCGAACGCGCGGCCAGGCGGGAAGGGGGTTTCCGACGAAGTTGGGGGTTTGGCGGTGCTCGGCGCACGCGGCGGCCGAGCAAGGGCGGCAAGGGAGTTTCCTCGGTGGGGCGGACGCGTCGGGCGCAGCGGCCAAGGCGGTCGCGGCACGGTATGGGTTCCTTGTTCCTTATTCTTTTCCCTTGGTTTGGTGTTTTGGGGGTATTCTGTCGTGGTGGTGGTGTGGCTGACCTCGATGGAGAAAGGTGGAGTTGGGTGTGGTGACGGTTGCTCGGGTGGCCGCGCCACTGTGGTGGCGTTGGCGGTGGTGTTGGTTTGGCAGCGGGGTTTATTGCTGGTGGTGGTTGACGGGGCAGGGCGGAGATAGGCTGGGGTGACGGTTGGGTTGGGAGTTTGGCCGGGAAGTGGCCGGATTTTCTGGTGGTGGTCAGGATGGTTGGTGGCGGCGATGGCGATGGCTGGGTTGGAGTCGAAGGGGGCGACGGATGGCCGGGATGGCGCTGATATTGGTGGTGGCTTCGGGAATTCAGTCGGGATGGTGAACGGGTTAGGAAATTGGGGATTAGGGCTAGAAGTTTGGGGATTAGGGATAGAAATTTGGAGATTAGGGATTTGATGTATCGTGCCGGGGTTGTCGGCATGGAGGAGGAGCATTGTATATGTACAAATAATGGAATAAGAACGGATGGACACAGACACGATCGCACGACACATTTGTGGAGGATTTTGTGGAGGCAATTAATATGGAGGAGTACCTGCCTATTTATAGGATGTGGGAATTCCCATTTGGATAGGATTGTGGGGGGTTTTAAATCCCTATTAGAATATTTAATCCAATAATTTAAATCAATTTAAGAAATTTAAATCCAAATCAAATCAAATTTTAAATACAAATCAAATTTAAATCTATTTAAATTCTTAGTTTAGAATAGAATGAGATAATGTAAATTTCAAATATTTAACCATATAAATAAATCCATAGATTCAAATTAAGGTTTTAAATTGCCACAATAATTTGAAATATATTTTCCGAAATATTAATAATAATAATTTCGAAAATAATAAATCTTTTTGAATAATAAAATATTAATATTAATAATTTCGAAAACTACACTAATAAAATATTTATGCAATATATGTACGCACTAAAAATATTATTTTTTAATAACTGTATAAACGAAAGCCTTTGTGTAAATAAAATAATTAAAATAATGAACTTGAAGATTTTCGGTACGATAGATAAATAATTATTATGTATAATATTTTGAAACCATAAAAATAGAAGAGAAGTATTTTTCAAAAAAATATGTACGCTCGCACATAATCGCACTCGTCGAGCAAATTCAAAAGAATAATATTTCGTGCGTGACGTATAATACGACTATACGACGTACAATACAAAAATTAAATCAGTACCAAATTTAAAAAAAAAAATAGTAGAAATTTAAGGATTTTACATCCTACCCAACTTAAAAGAATTTCGTCCTCGAAATTAAGAATTAGTAGGGGGTGAGGAGACGAGGGGTATTGGGGAGTAATAATCATTCACAACGTCCAATGCAATCATGTATTAGGAAATCGTGACTCCCATAACGGCGGGAGTAATCATAGGTTAGCTTAAGAAAGAGGATGAGTACGGGTTAAAGTTAAAACAATATATCAAACAATAAGGAATATTACGGTAAGAGAAGATAAATTAACGTTATGGCTTGAGAGTAGGTCGAGTGCATGATTAGGAGAACGATTAGATTCTCTCCTAATTTAACTGATTAGGAGGGTCGAGAAAAGGACGAGTAGTTTAGGATGAAGATATAGCAATATTGAGTGATAATAATCATATTTGATATGAAGGCTAGAGAAGGTTCTAGTACACGTCTTCGTCCTTCTAAAATAGGCGAAGGCGAAAGCAATAGAGAGTTCAAAAGACGATATTATCGAATGCAATTCGTGGTGCAAAGACGACCGAATAATTTCAAAAGAATTGTCAAGGCAGTCGTGGATGGGATTCTAAAGGACAAGTTTAATTATGTCCCATCCACGTAGAATAATAGACAAAAGCGAACCAAAGTGCACTTGGTTGATCAGACCATTATGCACCGGTTCTGATTAGACAATAGGCTAGTGAGCGCTCAATAGCATATGTCATGAACAAACTTGATAAAGAATGAGCTTGCAAAAACTAGGCTACATTAGCATCATTAGTCAAAATGGTAAATACATAGGCACGCGAGATTAAGATTTAAAAAAAAGGTAGAATGATTCTAAGTCATACAGTCGTCCTATAGTCTTCTTGTCCAAGTCCTTGATTGGCTAAACGGGTTAGGTCCTCTAGATCCTAGGATCTAAATAAGCTTGTTAATATAGGTCATTAGGTCAAAGGGTTGCTAGTTCATAAGGTACTCTACCCAACTTAAAGAATTAAACTAATGGTGTTTTGGGACAACTGACTAGTAGGGTCAATCTCTAGAAGCACGAAGGGAAGATAAGAATATGGATGGAAGGAAGCAAGCAAGATGCAATTGATGAGTCAAACGGTAGATAAAATCAAGAAAAGGGGTCAAGTATGTGGATGAGATCCTAGACTCTAATCCTGTACGCAGGCTTGCTTGGTACGGTAAAGTAACCAAACAATTTATCTTGACCTGCATGGGCCACCACAAAAACATGTAACGCCCCAGTCCCAAAATACGTAGGACTAGGAACATAGACATGCCAGCTGTATTCATACGAAATACGTAGGTCTCGTATGAATACATAAGCTGTAAAATGCAGTAATCCAAGACAAACTAATCTCATCCACAATGAAAGGAATAATAATATAAATACCAACTCGAATATTTATGATACAATCGTTGGACGGAGACAAAGTCCACTACCAACTATCTCAATGAAGGAAAATGTACAATAAATCGAGCGATAAAAATAGCAAGACGAACCAAACGCAATTGTCTTCGAAGGAATGGAGAAGACCACGGCCTTGGCTAGAATACCTGCGGAAAATATGAACACACACCTGGGAACCAGGTCCTCAGAGGGACGTAACAAGATACATAAAAACAATACCATGATGAACTGTAAATGATACATGATAAAGAAAAGACTACCTGCTCTAACACAATGGAACCTAACCATCTAGGTGTAATGCAAGTCGAAAACTATACTGGAACGTATAAGTGGGTAGGAATAAAGCATAGCATCCACTAGAGGCTTTCGCATGAACTAGTATACGTCTCTGACCGATCTGACGACGAGGTCAGGGCCGTGCAATGGATATATCCCCTAGTTCATACTTTGCATCGCTAGCATACCTCCTGACTTATCTGACGACGAGGTCAGGGCCGTGCAATGGATATATCCCCTAGCGACACACCCATAACAGGGAAACCATAACCCATAACCAGGCAATCTAGAAGGCTGTGGGATAGCTCATACGTCCCAGTAGTTTTCCCCGCCCATGTATAACACAAGTCATATCCATGTCTTGGCGATCCATATCTCTATGCAAGTCGCTATCTAGACTCCACTAATCCATAAATGAACCGACACACGAACCGCCCGTATCGGTAGCAAGTCGAATACGTAGGTTCGTGCCGACTCTATGATCCTCACTCATGTGTCGTGTATGAGACGTGTCAACAAGTCAAAGAAGTTATAAAGCATAACTTCAACACACCGGGAAAGTCCGCTACCACATATGGTCCACACACACACGCACACACACAAACATCGATATACATATCGATGGCACCCAAGTCATACTTGGACATACTATTACTAATGTAAAAAAAAACACTAGCAACATATAAAATATCATGAATCAAATGTAAGTACAAGATGGCAAGGTATCTTGCCTGGTAGAGCGCCTGGTAAGCTGTCTGGTGTGCTGCGATGATCAAGATGGCACGGCTGCGACTTTGGTGTAACAACTACACAAGGGAACCTCGACTGGTGGTACAGACCGGTGCATCAGGTCCAGAACGATCAGTTTGGTTAGGGACGATATAGTAACATTCGAGGTTCGCAAGAAGATGAAAAGAATATGATTTGGGTATGGGCAAGAATATATAATTGAAGGGATTTGGATAGTCCATAATATAACTATGATTTTTTTAGAAAATGTTTTGTAATACTTGAAATATATATTTGTTTTAGAAACTTACTTATTCTTGTATAAAATCCTAAGATAATAATAATAATATTTGGTAACCAAAATATTTATATACATATATGTGTAAAAATAATAATACCATTATTTTGCGTGCATATACTAGTATCTCAAATTATAGTATACTATAACTATTATACGTATGTATATACACATTGATCTTAGAAAGAAAACTAATAATAATAATAATAATAATAATAATATAATAATAATAATAAAGAAAAATAGAACAAGACAAGAAACTGATACACAACACTAATTTAGCAAAACATCTTAACCACAAAAATACTTTAATAATAATAATAAATATAAATATAATAATAATAAATCATAATGATAGAAATTATAATAGTAATGATAAAATAATAATAATAATAATAATAATAATAATAGTAATAAACCAAAATATTACGAAATCCTTTTTCCAACATATCTGTAGGTTTTAGCTATATACTGAAAAAAATAACAAATAAAACAAAAACAAACCAAAAATATCAAACCAAAAAATATAATAATAATAACACATATCAAACAGCAGCGTTCCTTTCTCTTCCCAAAATGGGGAGGACACGCGCGAGAGGGGAGTAGGTGAGGAGCGGAGGAAGGAGAAGAGGGAGAGGGCGGAGGAGTAGGGTTTTCCGGCGGTCGGTGGGTTCAACGGACGGCGGGTCAGGCGGACGGCCGGAGGGAGCGGGGATGACGGGGTCTTCGCGGGGAGGTCGGCGCACGCGCCTGGGCAGATCTGAGGCGACGGAGTCGAAGAGGTGAAGGAAACGGCGGAGAGGGGTTTTGGGCCGGCGGAGAGGGTTTCACCGAGCTCGACCGGAGCTCGTTGGCGGACGAGCGCGACGCTCGGAGTGGGAGGAGGGCGCTCGAGAAGGCGGCAGCGGTCTGTGCGCTGGCGCCGGCGGAGAACTGTGCGGGTGAGGCTGAGGAGGAGAGTGGGTGCGGCGGGTAAAGAGGACGGGGCGGAGGCAAGGCTCGGAGGCGGTCGGTCGGAGCGGCCTGCGGAGGACGGTGTGCGAACGCGCGGCCAGGCGGGAAGGGGGTTTCCGGCGAAGTTGGGGGTTTGGCGGTGCTCGGCGCACGCGGCGGCCGAGCAAGGGCGGCAAGGGAGTTTCCTCGGTGGGGCGGACGCGTCGGGCGCAGCGGCCAAGGCGGTCGCGGCACGGTATGGGTTCCTTGTTCCTTATTCTTTTCCCTTGGTTTGGTGTTTTGGTGGTATTCTGTCGTGGTGGTGGTGTGGCTGACCTCGATGGAGAAAGGTGGAGTTGGGTGTGGTGACGGTTGCTCGGGTGGCCGCGCCACTGTGGTGGCGTTGGCGGTGGTGTTGGTTTGGCAGCGGGGTTTATTGCTGGTGGTGGTTGACGGGGCAGGGCGGAGATAGGCTGGGGTGACGGTTGGGTTGGGAGCTTGGCCGGGAAGTGGCCGGATTTTCTGGTGGTGGTCAGGATGGTTGGTGGCGGCGATGGCGATGGCTGGGTTGGAGTCGAAGGGGGCGACGGATGGCCGGGATGGCGCTGATATTGGTGGTGGCTTCGGGAATTCAGTCGGGATGGTGAACGGGTTAGGAAATTGGGGATTAGGGCTAGAAGTTTGGGGATTAGGGATAGAAATTTGGAGATTAGGGATTTGATGTATCGTGCCGGGGTTGTCGGCATGGAGGAGGAGCATTGTATATGTACAAATAATGGAATAAGAACGGATGGACACAGACACGATCGCACGACACATTTGTGGAGGATTTTGTGGAGGCAATTAATATGGAGGAGTACCTGCCTATTTATAGGATGTGGGAATTCCCATTTGGATAGGATTGTGGGGGGTTTTAAATCCCTATTAGAATATTTAATCCAATAATTTAAATCAATTTAAGAAATTTAAATCCAAATCAAATCAAATTTTAAATACAAATCAAATTTAAATCTATTTAAATTCTTAGTTTAGAATAGAATGAGATAATGTAAATTTCAAATATTTAACCATATAAATAAATCCATAGATTCAAATTAAGGTTTTAAATTGCCACAATAATTTGAAATATATTTTCCGAAATATTAATAATAATAATTTCGAAAATAATAAATCTTTTTGAATAATAAAATATTAATATTAATAATTTCGAAAACTACACTAATAAAATATTTATGCAATATATGTACGCACTAAAAATATTATTTTTTTAATAACTGTATAAACGAAAGCCTTTGTGTAAATAAAATAATTAAAATAATGAACTTGAAGATTTTCGGTACGATAGATAAATAATTATTATGTATAATATTTTGAAACCATAAAAATAGAAGAGAAGTATTTTTCAAAAAAATATGTACGCTCGCACATAATCGCACTCGTCGAGCAAATTCAAAAGAATAATATTTCGTGCGTGACGTATAATACGACTATACGACGTACAATACAAAAATTAAATCAGTACCAAATTTTAAAAAAAAAATAGTAGAAATTTAGGGGTTTTACAGAGTAGGAGTCCCTTGTTCAAATAGACCGATTGGGTAGTTAAGGTTGTTAGATAGGCCATGTTATTTAAGAATTATTGAATTCAGATGACTTGCCAAACCTCTATAGAAACACTATTACCCTTGATATGACAACATGATCCAACGTGGGTATACTACTCACTTGGCTAGTTAGGCTTTCCCTAGAATTAAGGCTATAATCTTGATAACCTGTTCAGTTTTCTTTTGCTCTTTGTAGATATAATTTTTTATCACCAATTAGAATTGCCTACTTAAATTCTATTTTGCTGTAAGGAATTGATTTATAATTACTGATTCTTTTATTCGTATAAAATCTCGAGGTAGATTGATTCGGGATTTCCCTCAACCAGTGAAATACATATGAAATAGATACTAGAATGTTTGTAATTCTTTCGCATTTAGTTATTTCCTCCATGTTAAATCTTTTATTTTAAATGTTGTGATTGATAGGACAAATACCTGAGCTCTATTTTTAGTCAGAATCTCTAGAAGCTCATAAACTTTTACGGATATAGTTAAAGGAGTATTAGTTAACTAATAATAGTTAGACAGCAGCGCACTGTCATCAATTAGCTGAGAGTGGAGATGTGGGTTCACTGCAGCCAGCAACGCACAGGTGAGGCACAACCCATAGGAATGAAACCATTTTGAGGATCATAGGTTATAGAGCATTGCTAAAATATGTCGTAGTTGACCTCTTAGACCTTAGATACCTTTGTGTCAATATAAGGTGGAGTACCTAATAGCTTATCACACCTGAATCACGGAACCAAGGATTTGTCACAGCCAGAGTATACAGGCGAGGCATAATTTCCGGTGAAATGATTTCAGACGTGATTACAAGTTTAGGAAACTATAGAGGATAGAAAGATGCCGGTATGACCATAAGACCCAAAACCAATACTAGTGAAAGTTCTATAAGTTGAGTAGCATGCCTCCCAACCTAGCTTTTGTGATCCTTATGATCATTAACGGGGTAATTGACTGACACTAACAGATTTGTCGAGAATATAGAATTGAGAATCCCATAACCAAGTAGTCGACCAAGGCCTTATGGATAGTAGGAAGACTGTATAAGTAAGAACACCAGGTAAGGTTTTGATTCTCTCAAACTACTAGTATCTCTTTTCAAAAATCTCGCATATTTATATTTTGACTCTCTTGACCAACGCTGCTATTACAGCCTAGTTTTTGCAAGCTTACTCTTTTATCGAGCTTGATTCAAGACATATGTTTATTGGGGACGCCCGCTAACATATTGTTTAATCAGAAATATTGTATTACGGTCTGATCAACCATGATGCATTCGGTTCGCTCTTCATCCAATTACCCTACGTGGATTGAGATATAGATGTCTCTACAATCTTAACCGCGACTGCTTTGACAATTTCTCTTGAATTAAACATTCGCCCTTGAATCATGTAATTGTGTTCAGTGACATCTCTCTTGAACTCTTTATTTGTTTTCGTCTTCGCTGATTGGAAAGACGAAAGCTCGTAATTAATAGACAGATACCGAGTATTCCCATGGCTATGATAGTTGCCTACGCAAGGGTAACTACCATCGGCCAGCCAGGTGACTAGAACCTTGCCTTAAGTTACTCGTCCTCTCTGCGACCCTAAACTTACTATCTTGATCTTCTGGCCATTGGAGTCCGAGAATGATTAGGATCTTTTCCTTTGACCAAATGCCAACCTAGGAGACTACCTATTCTCCAGAGACCAAATGTTGTGAGCCTCTAAATATTGTTGAAGCTTGCTTCAACTAGAACCCTGGTGACGATAGTCTAGCAAGTTTGACACACATAGAAATTCACGACCCAGTCGTTAGAAATCTTTTTATATGATGTGCCTTAGAGTTGGTTACCCCGTCGATAACTCTTGTATACTATAGACGAGTAGATTGTTCTCCTTTTATCGACCATGTGTCATGGTACACACTCATTTCTCATTTTATCGAGGAACGATCTTTAACTTGACTTACATCTACTATATCCCGTTACGTCGTGCCTTACTCTCTATTAACAAGGGTCGAGGTACAATATCCGGACTTCGGAATCCTTCTAAACCTCACCATTTCCTAAAACCATGTCCTAGCTTCTAAGGTGGGTAGACTGTAAGCCTCTAAAATTTTGGGATATACAAGGATTACCGATTGGTTAGAATAAATTCCACTAGGATGATAGTTAGTGTCCTTTGGACTCCTACTTTCCACCTAGATTATTTTGTGTCCCCGACCGTGTCATTAATATTCAGAGCACGAGACCAGCTGTTACCTTCCAACAAACTTCATATGCAAGATCTAGACGAGTCCACCTTCATCTAGGTATATCATGTCCTTCTCAAACCCGTCCCCTTGTACTATATTTTTATGGTACGACTTTCAGGTTAAAATGACTAGTTATGACTTTTACCATAGTACCGATACACTTTCCAACCTCCATTAGAGCCTTGACCACGACCCCATTCCTACGACCCAATATATGGTTGTGAGCTACCCGAAGCCCATTACGCACATGCCACTAGTGTGTCATCCAATTGAGGCCTCTTGTGCTACTTAAACACCAAAGTCACTGAATGCGCATTTTTGGGCTTTAGGAACCTAGCTAACCAACATGACTGACAACTAGCTCAACCCCTTGGGTAGAAACCTATTCTAGGATATCCTAATCTAGTAGGAACAGTTTTATCATTGGGATCTTGTCTAGTCCATATAGATTGAAACCTAAAGTTCATCCAACCAACGAGTGATATTCAAATAGGAAACCCATTAAGGCCAGTAAAACCCATCCAGACCAACCCCCATAGTTGGTCTATAAAACCGAAGTGTTTGAAGGCCCTATACCTACTATGTAGTCCCCACCTCTTAGGATGTGATGTCATTCGTAACTCTTATTCCATTTACCCGAAAGTCGCGACACGATCTTGTGTTGCATTATATCCCTTGCTCGTGTGTTTAAATAACCACGAAAAAGATTACAACCTGAATTTCTCAAATTCCGTTCTATTGTGAAACCTTGTTTAGAATTTCGGAAACAGAATTTCTGTATTGCATGGATTGCAAGCCTCTAAGAGCGAAGGGCCCTTCGATGTAGCAAGTGACTGGACTAGAGTAGCCCAATCTAGCGAATAAGGCTATAGGTTCATAAATACTCTTTCTACCTGTATTATTGTATATCCTCTACCGCTCTTTAAACTTCATAATTGCTCTTGATTGTTCTTCCTTATCTTCCTTTCCTCTCTATTGCAGATAGTCGAAGGTCATACTTATTAGAATTCACTAATATTTCTTAGCTATTTGTGTAAATTACTGCTTGCTAAGTTCGGGTTGCTTGATAGATACGAGAGGATTATAGATATCATATGCCTAGATATTTGTTGGTAGGATTGTTAACACCAGTTAGAAGATTTTAAGATTTTAGAGTGAGGAGTAGTGTGACCAAAGGTGGGTAGAAGTCCTGGAGGCTATTTGGCTAGGAAAAGAATACAAACTATTTTGAGGAATTAATACTTGAGAAGATTGTAGTAATAGTGGATTTATTCCTTGATTTTTTTTAGGCATGGTTATGAGTTAGAATTTCGAGGACGAAATTATTTTAAGGTGGGTAGATTTGTAGCTCCCCTTCCCGAAAATTTTAAAATATTTTATTTCTACTTATTTTAATTAAATGGTGATTTTTAGATTTTATGATAAATTAATTATTATAGCTAATTGTTATATATATACCATTATTGGTTATTAAATTTTTGTTATTATTATTATTCTTATATATTGGGATTTTTATTTAATAATATTGTTTTTATATTAATTAATTATAAATATACTATAATATATGTGTGTAATTATATGTAGATGTAAATGTATTAAATAAAAAGTATACATGTGTATATTTGGATATATATGAGTATGGGTATATATAGTATTATGTAAATATATACATAAATTGTGTTTATACGAATACATAATATATGTGCGTATATATAGATAAATATAAAGGATAATATATGGTACATGTGTGTGTATATATATATATATATATATATATATATATATATATATATATATATATATATATATATATATATGTGTGTGTGTGTGTATTAGTTAATGAAAAAGAATTAGAAAAAAAGAATAAGAGAAAACAGAAAAAGGAAATAAGAAAAGAAAGATATGTACACAACAAACACTCAGCCCTCCAAATATGACTTGTACCACTGCCTAAAGCAACAAGTGTAAATGGTGGTGGCCTCTGTTACTATTATGATTATATAGTATAGTAGTGAATTGAATTGAACTGAAATGAAATGAATGTTTGAACTGAATTGAAATGAAATGAAATTCAATTCATTTCAATATATTAGTTGCAAGTTGTTGCAACAACAACATGTATGCATGCAATCATACTTCAGCTTAGTCAAGTTGTAGTGGGTTGCCATTAGCTATAAGCTTCACGTGCACACCACCTTTCACTTGGTCACGTAACAGTATAGAGCCAATTAGACAAAAACTAGTGATGGAGCAATGAAATAAAAACCCATGAATGATTTATGTACATCCTGAATTGAATTAACATGATGGCAGCCCACATCCGAGCCTTCCCACAGGACTCAGGGCCCGACCCATGCAAATCCTAGCCGAGCGCCAGGGCTTAACCCCCCCAACCCGAGAGCTCTGCTCGGGAATACGACGCGTAGGTATAAATACGAGAGCAAGGGGGGCGAACCCTAAAACCTACACGACTTACGCCCCCATCCCCGCCCACGTCGACCCTGGGCGCACCCCTGCGCGGCGTGCGCCGCCGAGAGCCGCCGTCGGCCGGCAGGAGGCACGGCGGACAGCAGCACGGGCGCGTATTGCAACAGCAACAGTTGCACTGAACGTGCGACTTCGCGAATCCTTTTCTCCGCACGTGTTGGATCGATATCCGATTCGTCTTCACAGGTATAAACACAACCTATAAGCCTACAATTTTGTTCATCTAGTTTAAATTAGTACGGCCTAGATCGCCCACAAAATCGACGCAAAGTCGGCGAAAAACCACCCCGAAACAGAACAAGATAGCAGTCCAAACACCCTACTTGACGTCGATTTTCCCACCAGTCTATCCTTCGAATCAGGAAACTTTCTAAACAAAAGTTAAACCCAACATATAGGGCTAGAAAATTCCAGTAGGAAGTTCGTAGAGATTTGCTTTGTACAGAGAAATAAACACATGTAAACTTCGTCAAAAACCTGTTTTTGAAAACATAGAAAACCTTCCACACGACGTGCGTCCCACCATTCCGGGCGACGTGGTCGCGAACCGAACGCATCGAAAGCTGCGTAACGGCTTTGTGGTCGTGTGGGCTTTGACGGAATTTAAGTTGGTCGCGTGTGCGCGACGAATTTGACGCGTATCCGTCAGAATCGCCCCGTATCAGTACAATGCAAATTCAGTCATAACTTTGTGCACGTTAGTCAAATCGAGACGAAACTTGCGCCAACAGGACCGTATCATTTTTCTGGTCCTGTATGCCAAGTTTGGTCCAATTCTGAGACCGTTGAATCGGACGTCATTTTGCAGGCCCCATGGTTCCACTCAACGGGCGATTTTGTGCACGGTCCGCCGGAATCAAACTCTGGACATACGGTTGGGTTCGTATCGGAAAACTGGATCCATAGACATGTAGTTTGATGACTTTAGAGACTGTTGACTCTGACACGCTTTTCGCTGCAAAGCGGGTCCAACGGCGGACATCATTTTTGTCCAAAATTACCGTTTTGCTCCTGTATCCAGAATTGGACTTAAGGACAGGCAATCCTAGCTAATTTGACTATTCTGAGAACGTTGGTACTGTTTATTTCAGCATCCGGAGACTTCTGTATATATTGACTGGTTGTGGCTATTTGAGTGGTACAGTATTATTGGTTTCTTCAGCTAAGGACCTCAGGCAAGTGCACTTTCTGATTGCTTTCCGATTCATAGTTGTCTTTTTATTTCATGTCTATACATATATCTTGCTGCTTGTTGACACGCTCGTCACACGGAGTATTCGGGAGGGGAAATATCTTAGTAAACATGTGGACTACCCAGAAATATTCCCAAATTGTCTATTCTTGCATGATAGCCGCTGCACACGATACGTGCAGTGTGCCGAATTTATCTACTAGTTGTTCACATGTTGAAACAGATATTTCACACCACCTAGATAGATGTCTTTTATTAGTTTTTTCTTGTTTACTTCTCTATCGTGATATGTCCTCAGTTTTCTTACCAGCTTTCATATTCCATATGCTATTTTCATGTCTTGTTAATTCTATTGTGTTTTGCATTGCCGTCGGTTTGTGTACTTGTTCCAATCCTGACTGGATAACCAACATTTTTCAGGTTTAGCCGCGATCACTGTTAGCATTGGGAAGGCTTGGGTATGCTGAAGACAACTTAGAAATCGAAAGCAATTGTATCAATTTCATTAATTATAAAATCTTGTATTTTCTTTAATTGTAAATGTTGTAATAAATCTAGAACTGTGAATGAGCAATATTGTTTATTTTGAGCATTTATTTTCTTGCGGGCTTGACAGCGTTCTACTGCCGACTCTGCGGCGTAGGCTGGCTTGGACACGTCTCGTATCCGAAAAGCGGGTGCGGGTCGTGACAAGTTTTTGTGGTGGCCCATGCAGGTCAGTTTTCGCAAAAAGATTACGAATTCGTGATGGTACGTTAGTCGTACTATTGCGAGCCTGCGCCCAGGAATGCTTATTCACAAATAGGATTAAAATGATTTAAGATAATGACTAGGAGTATGTAACGCCCCAGTCCCAAAATACGTAGGACTAGGAACATAGACATGCCAGCTGTATTCATACGAAATACGTAGGTCTCGTATGAATACATAAGCTGTAAAATGCAGTAATCCAAGACAAACTAATCTCATCCACAATGAAAGGAATAATAATATAAATACCAACTCGAATATTTATGATACAATCGTTGGGCGGAGACAAAGTCCACTACCAACTATCTCAATGAAGGAAAATGTACAATAAATCGAGCGATAAAAATAGCAAGACGAACCAAACGCAATTGTCTTCGAAGGAATGGAGAAGACCACGGCCTTGGCTAGAATACCTGCGGAAAACATGAACACACACCTGGGAACCAGGTCCTCAGAGGGACGTAACAAGATACATAAAAACAATACCATGATGAACTGTAAATGATACATGATAAAGAAAAGACTACCTGCTCTAACACAATGGAACCTAACCATCTAGGTGTAATGCAAGTCGAAAACTATACTGGAACGTATAAGTGGGTAGGAATAAAGCATAGCATCCACTAGAGGCTTTCGCATGAACTAGTATACGTCTCTGACCGATCTGACGACGAGGTCAGGGCCGTGCAATGGATATATCCCCTAGTTCATACTTTGCATCGCTAGCATACCTCCTGACTTATCTGACGACGAGGTCAGGGCCGTGCAATGGATATATCCCCTAGCGACACACCCATAACAGGGAAACCATAACCCATAACCAGGCAATCTAGAAGGCTGTGGGATAGCTCATACGTCCCAGTAGTTTTCCTCGCCCATGTATAACACAAGTCATATCCATGTCTTGGCGATCCATATCTCTATGCAAGTCGCTATCTAGACTCCACTAATCCATAAATGAACCGACACACGAACCGCCCGTATCGGTAGCAAGTCGAATACGTAGGTTCGTGCCGACTCTATGATCCTCACTCATGTGTCGTGTATGAGACGTGTCAACAAGTCAAAGAAGTTATGAAGCATAACTTCAACACACCGGGAAAGTCCGCTACCACATATGGTCCACACACACACGCACATACACAAACATCGATATACATATCGATGGCACCCAAGTCATACTTGGACATACTATTACTAATGTAAAAAAAAACACTAGCAACATATAAAATATCATGAATCAAATGTAAGTACAAGATGGCAAGGTATCTTGCCTGGTAGAGCGCCTGGTAAGCTGTCTGGTGTGCTGCGATGATCAAGATGGCACGGCTGCGACTTTGGTGTAACAACTACACAAGGGAACCTCGACTGGTGGTACAGACCGGTGCATCAGGTCCAGAACGATCAGTTTGGTTAGGGACGATATAGTGACGTTCGAGGTTCGCAAGAAGATGAAAAGAATATGATTTGGGTATGGGCAAGAATATATAATTAAAGGGATTTGGATAGTCCATAATATAACTATGATTTTTTTAGAAAATGTTTTGTAATACTTGAAATATATATTTGTTTTAGAAACTTACTTATTCTTGTATAAAATCCTAAGATAATAATAATAATATTTGGTAACCAAAATATTTATATACATATATGTGTAAAAATAATAATACCATTATTTTGCGTGCATATACTAGTATCTCAAATTATAGTATACTATAACTATTATACGTATGTATATACACATTGATCTTAGAAAGAAAACTAATAATAATAATAATAATAATAATAATAATAATAATAAAGAAAAATAGAACAAGACAAGAAACTGATACACAACACTAATTTAGCAAAACATCATTAACCACAAAAATACTTTAATAATAATAATAAATATAAATATAATAATAATAAATCATAATGATAGAAATTATAATAGTAATGATAAAATAATAATAATAATAATAATAATAATAATAATAGTAATAAACCAAAATATTACGAAATCCTTTTTCCAACATATCTGTAGGTTTTAGCTATATACTGAAAAAAATAACAAATAAAACAAAAACAAACCAAAAAATATCAAACCAAAAAATATAATAATAATAACACATATCAAACAGCAGCGTTCCTTTCTCTTCCCAAAATGGGGAGGACACGCGCGAGAGGGGGAGTAGGTGAGGAGCGGAGGAAGGAGAAGAGGGAGAGGGCGGAGGAGTAGGGTTTTCCGGCGGTCGGTGGGTTCAACGGACGGCGGGTCAGGCGGACGGCCGGAGGGAGCGGGGATGACGGGGTCTTCGCGGGGAGGTCGGCGCACGCGCCTGGGCAGATCTGAGGCGACGGAGTCGAAGAGGTGAAGGAAACGGCGGAGAGGGGTTTTGGGCCTGCGGAGAGGGTTTCACCGAGCTCGACCGGAGCTCGTTGGCGGACGAGCGCGACGCTCGGAGTGGGAGGAGGGCGCTCGAGAAGGCGGCAGCGGTCTGTGCGCTGGCGCCGGCGGAGAACTGTGCGGGTGAGGCTGAGGAGGAGAGTGGGTGCGGCGGGTAAAGAGGACGGGGCGGAGGCAAGGCTCGGAGGCGGTCGGTCGGAGCGGCCTGCGGAGGACGGTGTGCGAACGCGCGGCCAGGCGGGAAGGGGGTTTCCGGCGAAGTTGGGGGTTTGGCGGTGCTCGGCGCATGCGGCGGCCGAGCAAGGGCGGCAAGGGAGTTTCCTCGGTGGGGCGGACGCGTCGGGCGCAGCGGCCAAGGCGGTCGCGGCACGGTATGGGTTCCTTGTTCCTTATTCTTTTCCCTTGGTTTGGTGTTTTGGGGGTATTCTGTCGTGGTGGTGGTGTGGCTGACCTCGATGGAGAAAGGTAGAGTTGGGTGTGGTGACGGTTGCTCGGATGGCCGCGCCACTGTGGTTGCGTTGGCGGTGGTGTTGGTTTGGCAGCGGGGTTTATTGCTGGTGGTGGTTGACGGGGCAGGGCGGAGATAGGCTGGGGTGACGGTTGGGTTGGGAGTTTGGCCGGGAAGTGGCCGGATTTTCTGGTGGTGGTCAGGATGGTTGGTGGCGGCGATGGCGATGGCTGGGTTGGAGTCGAAGGGGGCGACGGATGGCCGGGATGGCGCTGATATTGGTGGTGGCTTCGGGAATTCAGTCGGGATGGTGAACGGGTTAGGAAATTGGGGATTAGGGCTAGAAGTTTGGGGATTAGGGATAGAAATTTGGAGATTAGGGATTTGATGTATCGTGCCGGGGTTGTCGGCATGGAGGAGGAGCATTGTATATGTACAAATAATGGAATAAGAACGGATGGACACAGACACGATCGCACGACACATTTGTGGAGGATTTTGTGGAGGCAATTAATATGGAGGAGTACCTGCCTATTTATAGGATGTGGGAATTCCCATTTGGATAGGATTGTGGGGGGTTTTAAATCCCTATTAGAATATTTAATCCAATAATTTAAATCAATTTAAGAAATTTAAATCCAAATCAAATCAAATTTTAAATACAAATCAAATTTAAATCTATTTAAATTCTTAGTTTAGAATAGAATGAGATAATGTAAATTTCAAATATTTAACCATATAAATAAATCCATAGATTCAAATTAAGGTTTTAAATTGCCACAATAATTTGAAATATATTTTCCGAAATATTAATAATAATAATTTCGAAAATAATAAATCTTTTTGAATAATAAAATATTAATATTAATAATTTCGAAAACTACACTAATAAAATATTTATGCAATATATGTACGCACTAAAAATATTATTTTTTAATAACTGTATAAACGAAAGCCTTTGTGTAAATAAAATAATTAAAATAATGAACTTGAAGATTTTCGGTACGATAGATAAATAATTATTATGTATAATATTTTGAAACCATAAAAATAGAAGAGAAGTATTTTTTAAAAAAATATGTACGCTCGCACATAATCGCACTCGTCGAGCAAATTCAAAAGAATAATATTTCGTGCGTGACGTATAATACGACTATACGACATACAATACAAAAATTAAATCAGTACCAAATTAAAAAAAAAAATAGTAGAAATTTAGGGATTTTACATCCTACCCAACTTAAAAGAATTTCGTCCTCGAAATTAAGAATTAGTAGGGGGTGAGGAGACGAGGGGTATTGGGGAGTAATAATCATTCACAACGTCCAATGCAATCATGTATTAGGAAATCGTGACTCCCATAACGGCGGGAGTAATCATAGGTTAGCTTAAGAAAGAGGATGAGTACGGGTTAAAGTTAAAACAAGATATCAAACAATAAGGAATATTTCGGTAAGAGAAGATAAATTAACGTTATGGCTTGAGAGTAGGTCGAGTGCATGATTAGGAGAACGATTAGATTCTCTCCTAATTTAACTGATTAGGAGGGTCGAGAAAAGGACGAGTAGTTTAGGATGAAGATATAGCAATATTGAGTGATAATAATCATATTTGATATGAAGGCTAGAGAAGGTTCTAGTACACGTCTTCGTCCTTCTAAAATAGGCGAAGGCGAAAGCAATAGAGAGTTCAAAAGACGATATTATCGAATGCAATTCGTGGTGCAAAGACGACCGAATAATTTCAAAAGAATTGTCAAGGCAGTCGTGGATGGGATTCTAAAGGACAAGTTTAATTATGTCCCATCCACGTAGAATAATAGACAAAAGCGAACCAAAGTGCACTTGGTTGATCAGACCATTATGCACCGGTTCTGATTAGACAATAGGCTAGTGAGCGCTCAATAGCATATGTCATGAACAAACTTGATAAAGAATAAGCTTGCAAAAGCTAGGCTACATTAGCATCATTAGTCGAAATGGTAAATACATAGGCACGCGAGATTAAGATTTAAAAAAAAGGTAGAATGATTCTAAGTCATACAGTCGTCCTATAGTCTTCTTGTCCAAGTCCTTGATTGGCTAAACGGGTTAGGTCCTCTAGATCCTAGGATCTAAATAAGCTTGTTAATATAGGTCATTAGGTCAAAGGGTTGCTAGTTCATAAGGTACTCTACCCAACTTAAAGAATTAAACTAATGGTGTTTTGGGACAACTGACTAGTAGGGTCAATCTCTAGAAGCACGAAGGGAAGATAAGAATATGGATGGAAGGAAGCAAGCAAGATGCAATTGATGAGTCAAACGGTAGATAAAATCAAGAAAAGGGGTCAAGTATGTGGATGAGATCCTAGACTCTAATCCTATACGCAGGCTTGCTTGGTACGGTAAAGTAACCAAACAATTTATCTTGACCTGCATGGGCCACCACAAAAACATGTAACGCCCCAGTCCCAAAATACGTAGGACTAGGAACATAGACATGCCAGCTGTATTCATACGAAATACGTAGGTCTCGTATGAATACATAAGCTGTAAAATGCAGTAATCCAAGACAAACTAATCTCATCCACAATGAAAGGAATAATAATATAAATACCAACTCGAATATTTATGATACAATCGTTGGGCGGAGACAAAGTCCACTACCAACTATCTCAATGAAGGAAAATGTACAATAAATCGAGCGATAAAAATAGCAAGACGAACCAAACGCAATTGTCTTCGAAGGAATGGAGAAGACCACGGCCTTGGCTAGAATACCTGCGGAAAATATGAACACACACCTGGGAACCAGGTCCTCAGAGGGACGTAACAAGATACATAAAAACAATACCATGATGAACTGTAAATGATACATGATAAAGAAAAGACTACCTGCTCTAACACAATGGAACCTAACCATCTAGGTGTAATGCAAGTTGAAAACTATACTGGAACGTATAAGTGGGTAGGAATAAAGCATAGCATCCACTAGAGGCTTTCGCATGAACTAGTATACGTCTCTGACCGATCTGACGACGAGGTCAGGGCCGTGCAATGGATATATCCCCTAGTTCATACTTTGCAACGCTATCATACCTTCTGACTTATCTGACGACGAGGTCAGGGCCGTGCAATGGATATATCCCCTAGCGACACACCCATAACAGGGAAACCATAATCCATAACCGGGCAATCTAGAAGGCTGTGGGATAGCTCATACGTCCCAGTAGTTTTCCCCGCCCATGTATCACACAAGTCATATCCATGTCTTGGCAATCCATATCTCTATGCAAGTCGCTATCTAGACTCCACTAATCCATAAATGAACCGACACACAAACCGCCCGTATCGGTAGCAAGTCGAATACGTAGGTTCGTGCCGACTCTATGATCCTCACTCATGTGTCGTGTATGAGACGTGTCAACAAGTCAAAGAAGTTATGAAGCATAACTTCAACACACCGGGAAAGTCCGCTACCACATATGGTCCACACACACACGCACACACACAAACATCGATATACATATCGATGGCACCCAAGTCATACTTGGACATACTATTACTAATGTAAAAAAAAACACTAGCAACATATAAAATATCATGAATCAAATGTAAGTACAAGATGGCAAGGTATCTTGCCTGGTAGAGCGCCTGGTAAGCTGTCTGGTGTGCTGCGATGATCAAGATGGCACGGCTGCGACTTTGGTGTAACAACTACACAAGGGAACCTCGACTGGTGGTACAGACCGGTGCATCAGGTCCAGAACGATCAGTTTGGTTAGGGACGATATAGTGACGTTCGAGGTTCGCAAGAAGATGAAAAGAATATGATTTGGGTATGGGCAAGAATATATAATTAAAGGGATTTGGATAGTCCATAATATAACTATGATTTTTTTAGAAAATGTTTTGTAATACTTGAAATATATATTTGTTTTAGAAACTTACTTATTCTTGTATAAAATCCTAAGATAATAATAATAATATTTGGTAACCAAAATATTTATATACATATATGTGTAAAAATAATAATACCATTATTTTGCGTGCATATACTAGTATCTCAAATTATAGTATACTATAACTATTATACGTATGTATATACACATTGATCTTAGAAAGAAAACTAATAATAATAATAATAATAATAATAATAATAATAAAGAAAAATAGAACAAGACAAGAAACTGATACACAACACTAATTTAGCAAAACATCATTAACCACAAAAATACTTTAATAATAATAATAAATATAAATATAATAATAATAAATCATAATGATAGAAATTATAATAGTAATGATAAAATAATAATAATAATAATAATAATAATAGTAATAAACCAAAATATTACGAAATCCTTTTTCCAACATATCTGTAGGTTTTAGCTATATACTGAAAAAAATAACAAATAAAACAAAAACAAACCAAAAAATATCAAACCAAAAAATATAATAATAATAACACATATCAAACAGCAGCGTTCCTTTCTCTTCCCAAAATGGGGAGGACACGCGCGAGAGGGGAGTAGGTGAGGAGCGGAGGAAGGAGAAGAGGGAGAGGGCGGAGGAGTAGGGTTTTCCGGCGGTCGGTGGGTTCAACGGACGGCGGGTCAGGCGGACGGCCGGAGGGAGCGGGGATGACGGGGTCTTCGCGGGGAGGTCGGCGCACGCGCCTGGGCAGATCTGAGGCGACGGAGTCGAAGAGGTAAAGGAAACGGCGGAGAGGGGTTTTGGGCCGGCGGAGAGGGTTTCACCGAGCTCGACCGGAGCTCGTTGGCGGACGAGTGCGACGCTCGGAGTGGGAGGAGGGCGCTCGAGAAGGCGGCAGCGCTCTGTGCGCTGGCGCCGGCGGAGAACTGTGCGGGTGAGGCTGAGGAGGAGAGTGGGTGCGGCGGGTAAAGAGGACGGGGCGGAGGCAAGGCTCGGAGGCGGTCGGTCGGAGCGGCCTGCGGAGGACGGTGTGCGAACGCGCGGCCAGGCGGGAAGGGGGTTTCCGGCGAAGTTGGGGGTTTGGCGGTGCTCGGCGCACGCGGCGGCCGAGTAAGGGCGACAAGGGAGTTTCCTCGGTGGGGCGGACGCGTCGGGCGCAGCGGCCAAGGCGGTCGCGGCACGGTATGGGTTCCTTGTTCCTTATTCTTTTCCCTTGGTTTGGTGTTTTGGTGGTATTCTGTCGTGGTGGTGGTGTGGCTGACCTCGATGGAGAAAGGTGGAGTTGGGTGTGGTGACGGTTGCTCGGGTGGCCGCGCCACTGTGGTGGCGTTGGCGGTGGTGTTGGTTTGGCAGCGGGGTTTATTGCTGGTGGTGGTTGACGGGGCAGGGCGGAGATAGGCTGGGGTGACGGTTGGGTTGGGAGTTTGGCCGGGAAGTGGCCGGATTTTCTGGTGGTGGTCAGGATGGTTGGTGGCGGCGATGGCGATGGCTGGGTTGGAGTCGAAGGGGGCGACGGATGGCCGGGATGGCGCTGATATTGGTGGTGGCTTCGGGAATTCAGTCGGGATGGTGAACGGGTTAGGAAATTGGGGATTAGGGCTAGAAGTTTGGGGATTAGGGATAGAAATTTAGAGATTAGGGATTTGATGTATCGTGCCGGGGTTGTCGGCATGGAGGAGGAGCATTGTATATGTACAAATAATGGAATAAGAACGGATGGACACAGACACGATCGCACGACACATTTGTGGAGGATTTTGTGGAGGCAATTAATATGGAGGAGTACCTGCCTATTTATAGGATGTGGGAATTCCCATTTGGATAGGATTGTGGGGGGTTTTAAATCCCTATTAGAATATTTAATCCAATAATTTAAATCAATTTAAGAAATTTAAATCCAAATCAAATCAAATTTTAAATACAAATCAAATTTAAATCTATTTAAATTCTTAGTTTAGAATAGAATGAGATAATGTAAATTTCAAATATTTAACCATATAAATAAATCCATAGATTCAAATTAAGGTTTTAAATTGCCACAATAATTTGAAATATATTTTCCGAAATATTAATAATAATAATTTCGAAAATAATAAATCTTTTTGAATAATAAAATATTAATATTAATAATTTCGAAAACTACACTAATAAAATATTTATGCAATATATGTACGCACTAAAAATATTATTTTTTTAATAACTGTATAAACGAAAGCCTTTGTGTAAATAAAATAATTAAAATAATGAACTTGAAGATTTTCGGTACGATAGATAAATAATTATTATGTATAATATTTTGAAACCATAAAAATAGAAGAGAAGTATTTTTCAAAAAAATATGTACGCTCGCACATAATCGCACTCGTCGAGCAAATTCAAAAGAATAATATTTCGTGCGTGACGTATAATACGACTATACGACGTACAATACAAAAATTAAATCAGTACCAAATTTTTAAAAAAAAAATAGTAGAAATTTAGGGGTTTTACAGAGTAGGAGTCCCTTGTTCAAATAGACCGATTGGGTAGTTAAGGTTGTTAGATAGGCCATGTTATTTAAGAATTATTGAATTCAGATGACTTGCCAAACCTCTATAGAAACACTATTACCCTTGATATGACAACATGATCCAACGTGGGTATACTACTCACTTGGCTAGTTAGGCTTTCCCTAGAATTAAGGCTATAATCTTGATAACCTGTTCAGTTTTCTTTTGCTCTTTGTAGATATAATTTTTTATCACCAATTAGAATTGCCTACTTAAATTCTATTTTGCTGTAAGGAATTGATTTATAATTACTGATTCTTTTATTCGTATAAAATCTCGAGGTAGATTGATTCGGGATTTCCCTCAACCAGTGAAATACATATGAAATAGATACTAGAATGTTTGTAATTCTTTCGCATTTAGTTATTTCCTCCATGTTAAATCTTTTATTTTAAATGTTGTGATTGATAGGACAAATACCTGAGCTCTATTTTTAGTCAGAATCTCTAGAAGCTCATAAACTTTTACGGATATAGTTAAAGGAGTATTAGTTAACTAATAATAGTTAGACAGCAGCGCACTGTCATCAATTAGCTGAGAGTGGAGATGTGGGTTCACTGCAGCCAGCAACGCACAGGTGAGGCACAACCCATAGGAATGAAACCATTTTGAGGATCATAGGTTATAGAGCATTGCTAAAATATGTCGTAGTTGACCTCTTAGACCTTAGATACCTTTGTGTCAATATAAGGTGGAGTACCTAATAGCTTATCACACCTGAATCACGGAACCAAGGATTTGTCACAGCCAGAGTATACAGGCGAGGCATAATTTCCGGTGAAATGATTTCAGACGTGATTACAAGTTTAGGAAACTATAGAGGATAGAAAGATGCCGGTATGACCATAAGACCCAAAACCAATACTAGTGAAAGTTCTATAAGTTGAGTAGCATGCCTCCCAACCTAGCTTTTGTGATCCTTATGATCTATTAACGGGGTAATTGACTGACACTAACAGATTTGCCGAGAATATAGAATTGAGAATCCCATAACCAAGTAGTCGACCAAGGCCTTATGGATAGTAGGAAGACTGTATAAGTAAGAACACCAGGTAAGATTTTGATTCTCTCAAACTACTAGTATCTCTTTTCAAAAATCTCGCATATTTATATTTTGACTCTCTTGACCAACGCTGCTATTACAGCCTAGTTTTTGCAAGCTTACTCTTTTATCGAGCTTGATTCAAGACATATGTTTATTGGGGACGCCCGCTAACATATTGTTTAATCAGAAATATTGTATTACGGTCTGATCAACCATGATGCATTCGGTTCGCTCTTCATCCAATTACCCTACGTGGATTGAGATATAGATGTCTCTACAATCTTAACCGCGACTGCTTTGACAATTTCTCTTGAATTAAACATTCGCCCTTGAATCATGTAATTGTGTTCAGTGACATCTCTCTTGAACTCTTTATTTGTTTTCGTCTTCGCTGATTGGAAAGACGAAAGCTCGTAATTAATAGACAGATACCGAGTATTCCCATGGCTATGATAGTTGCCTACGCAAGGGTAACTACCATCGGCCAGCCAGGTGACTAGAACCTTGCCTTAAGTTACTCGTCCTCTCTGCGACCCTAAACTTACTATCTTGATCTTCTGGCCATTGGAGTCCGAGAATGATTAGGATCTTTTCCTTTGACCAAATGCCAACCTAGGAGACTACCTATTCTCCAGAGACCAAATGTTGTGAGCCTCTAAATATTGTTGAAGCTTGCTTCAACTAGAACCCTGGTGACGATAGTCTAGCAAGTTTGACACACATAGAAATTCACGACCCAGTCGTTAGAAATCTTTTTATATGATGTGCCTTAGAGTTGGTTACCCCGTCGATAACTCTTGTATACTATAGACGAGTAGATTGTTCTCCTTTTATCGACCATGTGTCATGGTATACACTCATTTTTCATTTTATCGAGGAACGATCTTTAACTTGACTTACATCTACTATATCCCGTACGTCATGCCTTACTCTCTATTAACAAGGGTCGAGGTACAATATCCGGACTTCGGAATCCTTCTAAACCTCACCATTTCCTAAAACCATGTCCTAGCTTCTAAGGTGGGTAGACTGTAAGCCTCTAAAATTTTGGGATATACAAGGATTACCGATTGGTTAGAATAAATTCTACTAGGATGATAGTTAGTGTCCTTTGGACTCCTACTTTCCACCTAGATTATTTTGTGTCTCCGACCGTGTCATTAATATTCAGAGCACGAGACCAGCTGTTACCTTCCAACAAACTTCATAAGCAAGATCTAGACGAGTCCACCTTCATCTAGGTATATCATGTCCTTCTCAAACCCGTCCCCTTGTACTATATTTTTATGGTACGACTTTCAGGTTAAAATGACTAGTTATGACTTTTACCATAGTACCGATACACTTTCCAACCTCCATTAGAGCCTTGACCACGACCCCATTCCTACGACCCAATATATGGTTGTGAGCTACCCGAAGCCCATTACGCACATGCCACTAGTGTGTCATCCAATTGAGGCCTCTTGTGCTACTTAAACACCAAAGTCACTGAATGCGCATTTTTGGGCTTTAGGAACCTAGCTAACCAACATGACTGACAACTAGGTCAACCCCTTGGGTAGAAACCTATTCTAGGATATCCTAATCTAGTAGGAACAGTTTTATCATTGGGATCTTGTCTAGTCCATATAGATTGAAACCTAAAGTTCATCCAACCAACGAGTGATATTCAAATAGGAAACCCATTAAGGCCAGTAAAACCCATCCAGACCAACCCCCATAGTTGGTCTATAAAACCGAAGTGTTTGAAGGCCCTATACCTACTATGTAGTCCCCACCTCTTAGGATGTGATGTCATTCGTAACTCTTATTCCATTTACCCGAAAGTCGCGACACGATCTTGTGTTGCATTATATCCCTTGCTCGTGTGTTTAAATAACCACGAAAAAGATTACAACCTGAATTTCTCAAATTCCGTTCTATTGTGAAACCTTGTTTAGAATTTCGAAAACAGAATTTCTGTATTGCATGGATTGCAAGCCTCTAAGAGCGAAGGGCCCTTCGATGTAGCAAGTGACTGGACTAGAGTAGCCCAATCTAGCGAATAAGGCTATAGGTTCATAAATACTCTTTCTACCTGTATTATTGTATATCCTCTACCGCTCTTTAAACTTCATAATTGCTCTTGATTGTTCTTCCTTATCTTCCTTTCCTCTCTATTGCAGATAGTCGAAGGTCATACTTATTAGAATTCACTAATATTTCTTAGCTATTTGTGTAAATTACTGCTTGCTAAGTTCGGGTTGCTTGATAGATACGAGAGGATTATAGATATCATATGCCTAGATATTTGTTGGTAGGATTGTTAACACCAGTTAGAAGATTTTAAGATTTTAGAGTGAGGAGTAGTGTGACCAAAGGTGGGTAGAAGTCCTGGAGGCTATTTGGCTAGGAAAAGAATACAAACTATTTTGAGGAATTAATACTTGAGAAGATTGTAGTAATAGTGGATTTATTCCTTGATTTTTTTTAGGCATGGTTATGAGTTAGAATTTCGAGGACGAAATTATTTTAAGGTGGGTAGATTTGTAGCTCCCCTTCCCGAAAATTTTAAAATATTTTATTTCTACTTATTTTAATTAAATGGTGATTTTTAGATTTTATGATAAATTAATTATTATAGCTAATTGTTATATATATACCATTATTGGTTATTAAATTTTTGTTATTATTATTATTCTTATATATTGGGATTTTTATTTAATAATATTGTTTTTATATTAATTAATTATAAATATACTATAATATATGTGTGTAATTATATGTAGATGTAAATGTATTAAATAAAAAGTATACATGTGTATATTTGGATATATATGAGTATGGGTATATATAGTATTATGTAAATATATACATAAATTGTGTTTATACGAATACATAATATATGTGCGTATATATAGATAAATATAAAGGATAATATATGGTATATATATATATATATATATGCAAATGACCTCTAGCCTAGTGGTTAAGAGAGATGCATGCGACCCAAGTGGTCGGGAGTTCGAGCCCCGGTGGAGGCGAGTTCACCACAAGTACCCATTGCTTCAAAAAAAAAAAAAAAAAAAAAAAAAAAAAAAAAAAAAAAAAAAAAAATATATATATATATATATATATATATATATATATATATATATATATATATATATATATATATGTGTGTGTGTGTGTGTATTAGTTAATGAAAAAGAATTAGAAAAAAAGAATAAGAGAAAACAGAAAAAGGAAATAAGAAAAGAAAGATATGTACACAACAAACACTCAGCCCTCCAAATATGACTTGTACCACTGCCTAAAGCAACAAGTGTAAATGGTGGTGGCCTCTGTTACTATTATGATTATATAGTATAGTAGTGAATTGAATTGAACTGAAATGAAATGAATGTTTGAACTGAATTGAAATGAAATGAAATTCAATTCATTTCAATATATTAGTTGCAAGTTGTTGCAACAACAACATGTATGCATGCAATCATACTTCAGCTTAGTCAAGTTGTAGTGGGTTTCCATTAGCTATAAGCTTCACGTGCACACCACCTTTCACTTGGCCACGTAACAGTGTAGAGCCAATTAGACAAAAACTAGTGATGGAGCAATGAAATAAAAACCTATGAATGATTTATGTACATCCTGAATTGAATTAACATGATGGCAGCCCACATCCGAGCCTTCCCACAGGACTCAGGGCACGACCCATGCAAATCCCAGCCGAGCGCCAGGGCTTAACCCCCCCAACCCGAAATCCCCGCTTGGGAATTCGACGCGTAGGTATAAATACGAGAGCAAGGGGGCGAACCCTAAACCCTACACGACTTACGCCCACCCCGCGCACGTCGACCCTGGGCGCACCCCTGCGCGGCGCGCGGCGCCAAGAGCCGCCGCCGGCCGGCAGGAGGCATGACGGACAGCAGCACGGGCACGTATTACAACAGCAACAGTTGCACTGAACGTGCGACTTCGCGAATCCTTTTCTCGGCGCGTGTTGGATCGATATCCGATTCGTCTTTGCAGGTATAAACACAACCTATAAGCCTACAATTCTGTTCATCTAGTTTAAATTAGTACGACCTAGATCGCCCACAAAATCGACGCAAAGTCGGCGAAAAACCACCCCGAAACAGAACAAGATAGCAGTCCAAACACCCTACTTGACATCGATTTTCCTACCAGTCTATCCTTCGAATCAGGAAACTTTCTAAACAGAAGTTAAACCCAACATATAGGGCTAGAAAATTCTAGTAGGAAGTTTGTAGAGATTTGCTTTGTACAGAGAAATAAACACATGTAAACTTCGTCAAAAACCTGTTTTTGAAAACATAGAAAACCTTCCACACGACGTGCGTCCTGCCATTCCGGGCGACATGGTCGCGAACCGAACGCATCGAAAGCTGTGTAACGGCTTCGTGGTCGTGTGGGCTTTGACGGAATTCAAATTGGTCGCGTGTGCGCGACGAATTTGACGCGTATCCGTCAGAATCGCCCCGTATCAGTACAATGCAAATTCAGTCATAACTTTGTGCACGCTCGTCAGATCGAGACAAAACTTGCGCCAGCAGGACCGTATCATTTTTCTGGTCCTGTATGCCAAGTTTGGTCCAATTCTGAGACCGTTGAATCGGACGTCGTTTTGCGGGCCCCACGGTTCCACTCAACGGGCGATTTTGTGCACGGCCCGCCGGAATCCAACTATGGACATACGGTTGGGTTCGTATCGTAAAACTGGATCCGTAGACTTGTAGTTTGACGACTTTAGAGACTGTTGACTCTGGCACGCTTTTCGGTGCAAAGCGGGTCCAACGACGGACATCGTTTTTGCCCAAAATTATCGTTTTGCCCCTGTGTCCAGAATTGGACTTAAGGACAGGCAATCCTAGCTAATTTGACTATTCTGAGAACGTTGGTACTATTTATTTCAACATCCGGAGACTTCTGCATGTATTGACTGATTGTGGCTATTTGAGTGGTACAGTATTATTGGTTTCTCCACATAAGGACCTCAGGCAAGTGTACTTTCTGATTTCTTTCCGATTCATAGTAGTCTTTTCATTTCATGTCTATACATATATCTTGATGTTTGTTGACACGCTCGTCACACGGAGTAGTCGGGAGGGGAAATATCTTAGTAAACATGTGGACTACCCAGAAATATCCCCAAAATGTCTATTCTTGCATAATAGCCGCTGCACACGACACGTGCAGTGTGTCGGATTTATCCACTAGCCGTTCACATGTCGAAACAGATATTTCACACCACTTAGATATATGTCTTTTATTAGTTTTTTCTTGTTTACTTCTCTATCGTGCTATGTCATCAGTTTTCTTACCAGCTTTCATATTCCATATGCTATTTTCATGTCTTGTTAATTCTATTGTATTTTGCATTGCCGTCGGTTTGTGTACTTGTTCCAATCCTGACTGGATAACCAACATTTTTCAGGTTTAGCAGCGATCACTGTTAGCATTGGGAAGGCTTGGGTATGCTAAAGACAACCTAGAAATAGAAAGCAATTTTATCAATTTCATTAATTATAAAATCTTGTATTTCTTTAATTGTAAATGTTGTAATAAATCTAGAACTGTGAATGAGCAATATTGTTTATTTTGAGCATTTATTTTCTTGCGGGCTTGACAGCGTTCTACCGTCGACTCTGCGGCGTAGGCTGGCTTGGACACGTCTCGTATCCAAAAAACGGGTGCGGGTCATGACACATAGCTTCAAAGCAAAGATGACTGCAGCAAGCTCCAGATCATGTGTGGAATAGTTCTTCTCATGAGTCCGTAATTGCCTTGATGCGTAAGCAATCACTTTCCCATGTTGTTGAAGAATGCAACCCAGTCCTTTTCCAGAGGCATCACTGTATATTGAGAAACCTCTGGTACCTGCGGGTAGCGCAAGTTTCGGTGTTGTTGTAAGTCTCTTCTTCAGTTCCTCAAACGATGCCTGGCAAGCTTCTGTCCAGATGAACTCTTCATTCTTCCGAGTGAGCTTCGTCATTGGTTCAGCAATCCTGGCGAAATCTTTCACAAACTTTCGATAGTACCCAGCCAATCCCAAGAAACTTCTGATTTCAGCAACTGAGCTTGGGGTAGACCACTTCTCAACAGCAGCTATCTTCTTAGGATCCACCGAAATTCCTCCTCCTGTGACAACATGGCCAAGAAAATCCACCTTGTCTAGAAAGAATTCACATTTGGATAGCTTACCATATAGCTTATCCTTCCTCAAAGTTTCCAGAACTTTCCTGAGGTGCTCTTCATGCTCCTATTCAGTCTTCGAGTAGATTAGAATGTCATCGATGAAGACAACGATAAACTGATCTAGGTATTCATGGAAAACCTTGTTCATAAGGTTCATGAATACAGTAGGAGCATTCATTAGTCTAAACGGCATGACCAAGAATTCAAACTGCCCATACTTGGTGTTGAACGCCGTCTTGGGAATGTCTTCCTTCCTAACCTTGATCTGATGGCAGCCAGATCTTAGGTCAATCTTCGAAAACACCTTAGCTCCACTCTATTGATCAAACAGGTCATCGATCCAGGGCAGAGGGTACTTATTCTTGATGGTGATATTGTTCAGTGCCCGGTAGTCGATGAACATTCGCACTGGTCCGTCCTTCTTGGGAACAAACAAGACAGGTGCTCCCCAGGGTGAAGCTCCATCTCTGATAAATCTAAGGGCCTTCAGTTCATTGATCTGATCCTTCATCTCCATGGCCTCCTTCGATTTAACTCTGTAGCATCCCTTAGAAATAGAGGAAGAGTCGGGGACTAGGTCAATGGTGAACTCTATGTCTCGATCTAGGAGTAATCTGGGAAGACTATCAGGGAAAACGTCCATGAATTTTGCTATGATAGGATGGGGAGGTCCGAATTCTTCTGTGGTAGAGGTGTAGGTAACACACTATATATCCTCCGGAGTTCGAGAAATTTCAAACTCCGACTCTCCAGGTAGGCTGAAGACTGCACATCCTCTGTGACAATCTATCAGTGCATGCTGCTTACTCAACCAGTCCATCCCTAGGACTACATCATAGTTGGGTAAGGGCATCACAAACAAAGGTGCTATGAACTGGTGGCCTGATATAGTTATGGGACAGTTACAGGTCTCAGTGATGGGTAGGGATCCTCCATCGGTCATGACTCTACATATTTTCTTGCTAAAGACCGTAACTATGTGGTGTGAATAGATGAATTATGTTGCTATGAAACTATGTGATGCACCCAAATCAAATAAAGCTAAGGCAGGATATGAATGCACAAAAATGGAACATGTGATAACATCCGCAGTAGGTTCCTGCTCTGGCTCCGCCTCATCTGCTGCTAGGGCAAAAGCTCGCCCAGTCTTCTGTTGATGCTGTCCAAATTGTTGTCGCTGAGTGGGCAGAGGACCTTTCTGCTGAGTTTCTCCAGTCCGGTTGACCGCCAAGGGGCAGTCCTTCACTTGGTGGGTGGTAGACCCACAGACTAGACAGTGTCCTAGTCTCTTCCTGCAGATGTTCACCTGATGAAGCCTCTTGCAGTAACTTCAGACAGGGATCTACCTCTGGGGTGTTATGTCATTGTTTCTCGCCTGTTGGTGATGCTGCTGGTGGTGAGGAGGCCGGTTGTTGTTGTTGGGCTTCTTCTGATTACCCTGGAAGTTGTTAGTTCTAGGATAATCCCTCTTTGAGCGAGCAGGTTGACTCTTCTCTATATCTTGAGCTCGCTCTAGGATCCTTTCATAAGTCTTAGCACCGCCTGAGATCACATGAGTGCGGATCTCTTCTCTCAGCCCATATCTGAACCTTTCAACACGATCATCAGGGTCAGGTACCAAGTTCTTGGCAAAACGGCTGAGTTGGCCGAATTCTGCCGTATATTCTCCAACAGTCATATTTTCTTGCTTCAGTTTCTGAAATTGCCTCTTCATCTCCCGTAACTCTGATATTGGAAAGACCTTCCTCTGGAACAACCTCTTGAAGGTGTTCCAGTCAAGCTACTTATCTTGGAGTCGGGGTTCATTCCGATACCAAGTGCTTGCAATATTTTGCAGTTGGAGTCATACTGCTTCGGCCTTGAGGTCTTCTGGAAGTCGAGCGACACTCAGGAGATGCTCCATGCTGTCGAGCCATTCGTCGGCATAGACGATTCCCTCGGTTTCCTTGAAGGGTCGAGGGTTCTGCTTCTTGAAACTCTCAATATCGCCCACCTTGGCAGGCTTTGGTTCTGATTGAGTTGCTTCTTTTCCTTCGAGGGCATCCATTGCCACGTGGTGAGCATCCTCTATGCCTTCTCTCATAATCGCTGTCTGTTCGCGATTAATCGCAGTCTGCTCATGATTAGCTTCAGCTTGGGCTCTCTGGGCCTCAAGCACTCCTCGTAGAAGGCTTACGAGGTCGGCGGGATCTACGGGCACTGGTAGGGCAGCTGGAGTGGGCAATACTGCAGGGGGCTGCATCTCCGTCTGGAAAGATGTAGGATCCGCCGGTGTATTATGGGGACGGTCGATCAGCTGCCGAGGTGTCACGCCCCAGAACCAGAATACTGGAGAGCGGGGGCAGACATAGCCAGCTACGTATATTGAAATGGGAACCACCTCGATATACGGTCACGGCTGTCTAGATATATGGGGGTTTACTACAAGCCAACAGTCTCTTATGGTCATGAACAAGCCTATGTCTCAATCACAACAAGTAAGTAGATGTCACAAGATGTATGATCATTAAATATACAATAGTAAGGCGTCCCAAACATTACATATTCAGCTGATCATGAAGCTAGTCATTACAAAATGTTAGGACTAGCAAGAGTTTAGTCATTACATGATCAACCCTAGGATTTGTCAATCATGTATACAGCCTGTAGGCAGACAGTAAGTAAATGCATCGAGCTAACAGGTGCTCGTCGGCTAAACGCCTCAAAAGAATAAATTTACAATAAAGTGGACAAAACAAAGGGAAAATCCACTCTTGGCCCGGGTTCCGTCTAGTCGTCACCATGGGGCTGGAAGCTTGGTAGATCCTCGGGAGCTGCTCCGAAATCTGGCCATACAAAACCAGCTGGGTCAACCCCAGAAAGAGCAAGTGCCACAAGGGGGCCACGAAATAAGAACAAAAGCCAGCAATCAGCACAAAATATAATATGACATAATAAAAGACAGAAATTAAAGAGAAAACATGACAGGGTGATATACAATGAGGCAACCATGGGACCATTCAGATAGCCAGGTTACAACCCGTAAACCAAACAAGGACCGGGGTTGTAATCCTTCGTCTGAACAGAACTTGGAATTCTCACCATTTATCAGCAAGATCATAATGTAAGAAATCAAGACAGGAAACCATCTTATACTGGATCAAGACATGGCCTAACTGGTTACACCTCATTCAATCAATCACGGCCAAGCAGGTCCTACGGCTTACTACTTTAACTAACTAGGGTTATCACAGGCCTAATTACTAACAAGATGCAGTGAGATTGTTCCACAGCCACAAGCCCTGCAGACCATCCAGGCTACCCAGGTCTAAAGTTAAGGGTTGAATTCAGGTGGGTACATCGTCCAGGAACGCATGTACCCTTAGGTGACTTAGAAGGTGCAACACGTAACAGTGCGCTGGAAATGTGCCCTACTCGTCGGCAGGCTACAGATCCCAAGAAGCGCCCAGGTAACGGGATTACCTGTAGCTGTGTCATCTCGTCATGACTACTGTGTTATTCTAGTTACTAACCTTAATCCATTTTTAATAGGTACTCCTGACCGTGGTACTCAGGAGTCCCATCCTAGACATGATGCAAGACTGGACAAGTAGATTTAACAAGCAAGCAAGAAGAACCATCCACGGTGTCAAGACAAGTCAAGCTAAGTTATCAGGTCATGCCAAGTCAGGAGTGCGCCACCACGGGCCACTATCAAGTTATCAAGATAAATTATATCAGGGTACTTGTCAGGAGTGCGCCACGACGGGCCACTATCAAGTCAGGTTAGTCAGGTCAGGAGTGCACCACTACGGGTCACTATCAAGTCATGCTAGTTCCTTGTAAGGATGAAAAATGGGCGTAAAATATCTGATACAATTTCAAAATTACAGGGTTATAGTAAAGCCAGGCTTAAAGAATAAAACCAATAAAACCAATATTCCATGAGCCAATGGGTCAAACAAGGGGGAGTCAGGGAGCCGCGTACGCTCAGAAGTCACGCACGCGAGGGGAGCCGCGTAGGCGTAAATACACGCACACGGGGCTAGGCAGCGTAGCGTGAATACACGCACGCAGGACTGGGCAGCGTAGCATGAATATACGTACGCAACAGGGGTCAGCGTAGCGTGAAAAGTTACGCACGCAACAGGGGTTAGCGTAGCGTGAAAAGTCACGCACGCTCAAGGGAAGCAGCGTAGCGTGAAAGTCACGCACGCTGAAGCAGGCAGCGTAAGCGTGAAAAGTCACGCACGCTGAAGCAGGCAGCGTAAGCGTAAAAAGTCACGCACACTGAAGCAGGCAGCGTAAGCGTGAAAAGTCACGCACGCTGAGGGAACACGCTTCCAACAGAAAGCGTTCCCAAGGCTGCGTACGCAGCGCTAAAGAGCGCGCGTAGCTCAGTGGCGTAGCTAAGGAGCTAGCACACTGCTCACTGTCTTCTCCAAACAGCAAGAACACCATGGCTGAACCCAAGCTTCAAAAGTTCACAACTTGGCCATCCGAACTCCAAATCCGGATTTCCAAAGCTCTAACTTGGGTGAAACTGAGAGTTCTACCACAAGGAAACATCAAAACTCATGAAAATCCAACTTAAAACAGATCAAAACCAAGCAAACCGAAATAAGGAAAACTTAGATCTACAACAATGGAGACTCCAAATCATAAAAACCCAAGAACTAATGTTGGTCTCCATGGCCTAATCTAGCAAATGGACCAAGAAAATATGGTTCTCATGAAGTGGCAAGGTGCACTTGCCTAAGGGGTTAGGGAGTTGGTCGGTGGAGAAGAGTAATGGTGGGGAGGAGGAGAAGTAAATGAAGAAGAAAAAGTAATGAGGAGAGAGAGAAGGTTGGTGGGGTTTTTAATGAGGTAGTTGTGGTATGCTTGAGGGTGGAGTGTAGGATAGGGTGTTCCAACACATGGAGAACCAAACAAAATCGGCCCAATCCCATAAAACGGAGCCAAACCACAATAAAACCGGGCCATGCCAAAATCCGAAATACGAGATATACCGAAATACCACTAGTTGAGAAAATCAAAAGTACATGCCAAAATCCAGATACGAGCATAAATACGAAATACAGGAAATGAGGGTGACAACTCTACCCACCTTCAAAGAATTCTGTCCTCGGAATTTAATCAAGGAGCTAGAGATTGCCACGACAAGCTACACTAAGCACATGCAAGTTACACTAAGCAGTTCAATCATACAATCATTCAATACAAGCAAGGAAGGGAAGAAGTAAGGCATAAGAAAGATATTATACCTCACGAGTCAAACAAGTAGGGATATCGCGATCGGATGTCGTCCTCACGCTCCCACGTTGACTCACCTAGAGAGTGATGACCCCAAGCAACACGGACTAATTTAATAGTCTTGTTCTTGAGTATCTTTTCCCTCCGGTCCAAAATAGACACGGGCCTCTCCTCATACGAAAGGTTGGTACCAACAACCAATTCCGAATGATCTAGGATATGGCTCGGGTCCGGGATATACCGTCGTAATTGGGACACATGGAATACATCATGTACCTCACTTAGCGACGGCGGAAGAGCGAGACGATAGGATACATCTCCTACTCGCTCTAGAATATCGAACGGCCCTATATACCTAGGACTAAGCTTTCCCCGTACGCCAAAACGAATGACGCCGCGGTTAGGCGAGATCCTAAGGAATACATGGTCGCCGACAGCAAATTCTAAGGGACGCCGATAAGCATCGGCCCAATGACGCTGGCGATCTTGGGCAACTCGAAGATGATCTCTGACCTTCCTGACCACTTCAACTGTCTGAGCAATCATTTTTGGACCAAGCATCTACCTCTCTCCGACATCATCCCATGCTAGCGGGGATCTGCACCTTCTGCCATAAAGAGCCTCGAAGGGTGCCATCTGGATACTGGCCTGATAACTATTGTTGTATGAGAATTCCACCAGGTGCAGGTGATCCTCCCATGAACCACCGAAGTCGAGGGTACAAGATCTCAACATATCTTCAAGGGTTTGGATTGTGCGCTCTGACTGGCCATCTGTCTGCGGATGATATGCCGAATTGAACTGAAGGCGAGTCCCCAAACTCTTCTGCAAGCTGCGCCAAAAGTGAGATGTAAATCTTGAATCCCTGTCTGAGGTAATGCTGACGGGCACACCATGAAGCCTGACAATCTGCCTAAGATACATCTCTGCTAACTGCGCCGTCGACTGTCCAACTTTGAATGGAAGAAAGTGCGCTGCCTTGGTAAGCCTGTCCACAATTACCCAAATAGCATCTCGGCCTGCCGGAGATCTGGGTAATCCAGTTACGAAATCCATGGTTATATGCTCCCATTTCCATTCTGGGATCGGCAAAGGTTGAAGTAGTCCAGCTGGCCTCTGATGTTCAGCTTTAACCTATTGGCAAACCAAACACCGAGAGACAAACCGGGCTATCTCCCTCTTCATGCCATTCCACCAAAAATGCTGACGAATATCACGGTACATCTTTGTTCCACCCGGATGAATAGAATACTGTGAACTGTGAGCCTCTGCCATGACCTCCTGTCTGATATCTCCACTGGGTACACAAAGACGAGTGCCGTGCCGAAGGGTACCATCTTCATGGATACATAATTCTGGCCTTCTTCCTGCTTCACACTCTGCTCTGAACCGCTGAATCTTGGAATCTGCTGACTGCGCCATCCGGATCCTCTCAATTATGCTGGACTGAACCTGCAGACTGGCCATCAGTGCCACACTGGAAGGAAGAACCACTTTAATTCCCATCTTCTGAAGATCTGCCAATAACTCTGGTTGCGCTGTCAGGAAATAAACTCCGGCTCTCCGGCTCAATGCATCTGCTACAACGTTGGCCTTCCCTGGGTGATACTGCAAATCCACATCATAATCTACCAGAAGCTCAAGCCACCTTCTCTTCCGCATGTTAAGGTCCTTCTGGGTGAAAACATACTTCAGGCTCTTATGATCAGTGAATATCTCTACTCTGTCTCCGTACAAGTAGTGTCGCCAAAGCTTAAGTACAAACACTACCGCCGCCAGCTCCAAGTCGTGGGTCGGATAATTCTTCTCATGATCACGAAGTTGTCGTGACGCATAAGCTATTATCTTCCCATACTGCATCAGAACACATCCCAATCCTCTTCCCGAAGCATCACAATAAACTGAGAATCCTCCGGTCCCATCTGGAAGGGTGAGAATGGGAGCCGTTATCAAACCTCGCTTCAACTTCTCAAATGATTCCTGGCACTCTTCTGTCCAAACAAACGGCACATCCTTGCGGGTCAATTGGGTCAGCGCGCTGAAATCCTTGCAAAATCTGAAACAAACCGCCGGTAATAGCCGGCCAATCCAAGAAAGCTGCGAACCTCTGCCACTGAGCTAGGCACTGGCCATGACTCGATAGCCACAATCTTCTGGGGATCCACTTCCACTCCTCCTCGGGTAATAATATGACCCAGGTATGAAATGCGATCAAGCCAGAACTCGCATTTACTGAACTTGGCATACAACTGATGCTCCCTAAGCGTCTGAAGGACCATCCTAAGATGCTGCTCATGCTCTGCTTCGCTCTTGCTGTAGACCAGGATATCATCTAGGAACACTATCACGAACTGATCCAAGTAAGGCATAAAAATACGATTCATGAGGTCCATGAATACGGCCGGCGCATTGGTCGCTCCAAAGGGCATAACCAGAAACTTCCAATGCCTATACCTCGATCTGAACGCCGTCTTCGGGATGTCCTGCTCTCTGACTCTGATGTGGTGGTATCCTGACCGCAAGTCTATCTTCGAGAAAACTGAAGCCCCTCTGAGTTGATCAAACAAGTCATCTATCCTCGGAAGAGGATATCTGTTCTTGATTGTCACTGAGTTCAAGGTACGATAATCAACACATAACCTGGACGTACCATCCTTCTTCTTCACAAGAAGCATCGGGGCTCCCCAAGGCGATCCACTAGCACGGATGAATCCCTTGGTCCTCAGTTCCTCAATCATCTTGTACAAAATCTCTAACTCGGAAGGCGCCATCCTGTAGACTCGCTCTGATACCGGTGCTGTCCCGGGAATCAAGTCTATAGTGAACTCGATCTTCCGCTCTGGCGGCATTCCTGGAAGCTCCTCTGGAAAGACATCTGGAAACTCATCAACTATCCTGGGCAACTGCACTGCTGCTACTGCCATCCGTAATGCTGGAGGAGAAGGTTAAACTTCACCTCGGGAGAAGGAAAACTCTGGCTCGCCGGGAATACTAAAGACAACTCTGCCAACATGGCAGTCTATCCTAGCATACTGGTTCCTCAACCAATCCATGCCTAGGACCACATCATAGTCTGCCATAGGAAACTCTATGAATCTAGCGGGGAACTCTCTACCGCTAACCACGATCCTACACGAGGAAAACACTCGATCTACCCCCACAAGACCATTACCAGTAAGTATATTGAGCCTCACTGATAATGACTCAGGCTCCAATCCTATCCGTGTCGCGAATCGTGCAGACATGAATGAATGAGAAGCACCAGAATCAAATAATACTGAAGCTGGAAAGGAGTTGACGAGAATAGTACCTGCCACAACCTCACCTGGTGCAACTTCCTCTTCCACAGCCATCATCATGGCCTGACTTTGACCTCTGGCTGCTGGTCCCCTCTGCTGGAAACCTCTCTGCCTATTCTGGATCTGCGCTTGAGCTTGCGCATACTGCTGGGGGTGCTGCTGCTGGAATGCTTGAGACTGAGGCGGCAAGGGCCTCGAAGACTGATACTGCTGCTGTTGAACTGGTGCTGGGGCCGGTCCTCTCACCGAAGAGCTAGAAGGGTTGGATGCGGATGAACCTCCTCTATTCGGGCAAGCCCCAATCCGATGATCTGCTGCTCCACAAGCCAGGCACAATCCCTGCGCCCTGCGACAATCTGCCACCACGTGCCCTGGCTTCCCGCAAAGAGAACATCCCATCGCGGAAGTCTGCTTTTGCTTTTGCTGCTGCGGGTACGTCGGGGTTGAGTGCTGAACCGACGTAACTGAGGCCGCCCGCCTCGGAGTTCCAATGGTTATTCCCCTAGCTGCCGGGGCTGGAGCTGATGACTGGTGCATCTGACTATGGGACCGCTTCCTACCTCCGGTCCTATCCACAATTCTCTGGGAGGTATACTCGTGCCTCCTAGTTGCTTTCAAGACTGCATCGAACGTCTGGTGCTCGAACTGCTCGACCGCCAACAAGATCTCCAAATACAGTCCCTGCTGGAACCGCTGGGCTCTATCATACTCGGTTGCCACCAAGGTGGGGGCGAACCTACTGAGCCTAGAAAACTCGGTCGCATAGCCATCGACCGTCCTGTCTCTTTGCTTCAAGTTGGTGAACCTGGTCTGCAGGTCGTACCGAGCCACAGCATCAAAGTACTTCGTCTGGAATCTCTCCCGAAATACTGCCCATGAAATAGGGGCCACTAATCCTTCGGCCTGTGCTGCCCACCAGCTACGGGCAAGATCTAACAACTGCAGGCGCACCACTGCCACCTTTTCGTTCTCAGGTGTCTTAGCTGCTTCCAAAACCACCTCGGTATCCTGAAGCCATGCATCCGCGACAATCGCATCTTCGCTGCCGTCGAAGAATGGAGGATTCAATCTCTTGAAACTGTTAGCCGCCTGGTTCCCTGGATGACCGTCTCTGGCCATAGCATCTTGAACTGTCTGGTGCAGAGCATCGCTCCGACGATCCTGGGAAGCTATCAAGGTTCTGATGAGGCCTACTAGGGTACCATCATCTAGCTCTGCGGGCTGGACGGGCCGAACTGGTGATTCTTCTCCAGTTGGCACAACTCTAGAAGCCACCCCGGAATGCTGGGCTTGATCTTCGGGTTGCTGCTGATCCACAGGAAGTGCTCTACCTCTTCGATCGGTAGGACCGGGTACAGTGCCGCTGAAGAAGACGACACAGGGAACAATAAGGAAAGGACCAGGACAGATCAACGATATAAGCACAGGATCAGGGCAAGAATCCAGGGATTCAGAGGATACGAACAGAGATCAAGGACGAATACTGATTGAGACATCTATCTGGCAAACCCCCACACATCTTGATTTACAAGACCTGCATGGGCCACCACTTAAACCATGTCACGCCCCAGAACCAGAATACTGGAGAGCGGGGGCAGACATAGCCAGCTACGTATATTGAAATGGGAACCACCTCGATATACGGTCACGACTGTCTAGATATATGGGGGTTTACTACAAGCCAACAGTCTCTTATGGTCATGAACAAGCCTATGTCTCAATCACAACAAGTAAGTAGATGTCACAAGATGTATGATCATTAAATATACAATAGTAAGGCATCCCAAACATTACATATTCAGCTGATCATGAAGCTAGTCATTACAAAATGTTAGGACTAGCAAGAGTTTAGTCATTACATGATCAACCCTAGGATTTGTCAATCATGTATACAGCCTGTAGGCAGACAGTAAGTAAATGCATCGAGCTAACAGGTGCTCGTCGGCTAAACGCCTCAAAAGAATAAATTTACAATAAAGTGGACAAAACAAAGGGAAAATCCACTCTTGGCCCGGGTTCCGTCTAGTCGTCACCATGGGGCTGGAAGCTTGGTAGATCCTCGGGAGCTGCTCCGAAATCTGGCCATACAAAACCAGCTGGGTCAACCCCAGAAAGAGCAAGTGCCACAAGGGGGCCACGAAATAAGAACAAAAGCCAGCAATCAGCACAAAATATAATATGACATAATAAAAGACAGAAATTAAAGAGAAAACATGACAGGGTGATATACAATGAGGCAACCATAGGACCATTCAGATAGCCAGGTTACAACCCGTAAACCAAACAAGGACCGGGGTTGTAACCCTTCGTCTGAACAGAACTTGGAATTCTTACCATTTATCAGCAAGATCATAATGTAAGAAATCAAGACAGGAAACCATCTTATACTGGATCAAGACATGGCCTAACTGGTTACACCTCATTCAATCAATCACGGCCAAGCAGGTCCTACGGCTTACTACTTTAACTAACTAGGGTTATCACAGGCCTAATTACTAACAAGATGCAGTGAGATTGTTCCACAGCCACAAGCCCTGCAGACCATCCAGGCTACCCAGGTCTAAAGTTAAGGGTTGAATTCAGGTGGGTACATCGTCCAGGAACGCATGTACCCTTAGGTGACTTAGAAGGTGCAACACGTAACAGTGCACTGGAAATGTGCCCTACTCGTCGGCAGGCTACAGATCCCAAGAAGCGCCCAGGTAACGGGATTGCCTGTAGCTGTGTCATCTCGTCATGACTACTGTGTTATTCTAGTTATTAACCTTAATCCATTTTTAATAGGTACTCCTGACCGTGGTACTCAGGAGTCCCATCCTAGACATGATGCAAGACTGGACAAGTAGATTTAACAAGCAAGCAAGAAGAACCACCCACGGTGTCAAGACAAGTCAAGCTAAGTTATCAGGTCATGCCAAGTCAGGAGTGCGCCACCACGGGCCACTATCAAGTTATCAAGATAAATTATATCAGGGTACTTGTCAGGAGCGCGCCACGACGGGCCACTATCAAGTCAGGTTAGTCAGGTCAGGAGTGCACCACTACGGGTCACTATCAAGTCATGCTAGTTCCTTGCCATACTAAGCCATGTACAATAGTCATTCAAACATAATAAGCAAAATCAAGTTTATGACAAAAGGCGTAAGGATGAAAAATGGGCGTAAAATATCTGATACAATTTCAAAATTACAGGGTTATAGTAAAGCCAGGCTTAAAGAATAAAACCAATAAAACCAATATTCCATGAGCCAATGGGTCAAACAAGGGGGAGTCAGGGAGCCGCGTACGCTCAGAAGTCACGCACGCGAGGGGAGCCGCGTAGGCGTAAATACACGCACGCAGGGCTAGGCAGCGTAGCGTGAATACACGCACGCAGGACTGGGCAGCGTAGCATGAATATACGTAAGCAACAGGGGTCAGCGTAGCGTGAAAAGTCACGCACGCAACAGGGGTTAGCGTAGCGTGAAAAGTCACGCACGCTCAAGGGAAGCTGCGTAGCGTGAAAGTCACGCACGCTGAAGCAGGCAGCGTAAGCGTGAAAAGCCACGCACGCTGAAGCAGGCAGCGTAAGCGTGAAAAGTCACGCACGCTGAAGCAGGCAGCGTAAGCGTGAAAAGTCACGCACACTGAAGCAGGCAGCGTAAGCGTGAAAAGTCACGCACGCTGAGGGAATACGCTTCCAACAGAAAGCGTACCCATGGCTGCGTACGCAGCGCTAAAGAGCGCGCGTAGCTCAGTGGCGTAGCTAAGGAGCTAGCACACTGCTCACTGTCTTCTCCAAACAGCAAGAATACCATGGCTGAACCCAAGCTTCAAAAGTTCACAACTTGGCCATCCGAACTCCAAATCCGAATTTCCAAAGCTCTAACTTGGGTGAAACTGAGAGTTCTACCACAAGGAAACATCAAAACTCATGAAAATCCAACTTAAAACAGATCAAAACCAAGCAAACCGAAATAAGGAAAACTTAGATCTACAATAATGGAGACTCCAAATCATAAAAACCCAAGAACTAATGTTGGTCTCCATGGCCTAATCTAGCAAATGGACCAAGAAAATATGGTTCTCATAAAGTGGCAAGGTGCACTTGCCTAAGGGGTTAGGGAGTTGGTCGGTGGAGAAGAGTAATGGTGGGGAGGAGGAGAAGTAAATGAAGAAGAAAAAGTAATGAGGAGAGAGAGAAGGTTGGTGGGGTTTTTAATGAGGTAGTTGTGGTATGCTTGAGGGTGGAGTGTAGGATAGGGTGTTCCAACACATGGAGAACCAAACAAAACCGGCCCAATCCCATAAAACCGAGCCAAACCACAATAAAACCGGGCCATGCCAAAATCCGAAATACGAGATATACCGAAATACCACTAGTTGAGAAAATCAAAAGTACATGCCAAAATCCAGATACGAGCATAAATACGAAATACAGGAAATGAGGGTGACACGAGGTGTAGGTTTCGGACTTGGTTGGGGAGGTGGGGTATGATAGGGTGAAGATACCCCATCGCCAGCAATGGTGTTCTGGTCGGTAGTCATTCTTTGGAAGGTTTAGAACGAAAAACATAAGCAAGGTAACATACCAGTCTATAATCAAACAAAATATTAATATATATATATATATATATATATATATATATATATATATATATATATATATATATATATATATATATATATATCGGTCCTATGTTGTGACAAATTGATGTTCTAGTGTTCTAGTTGTTTCTAGGTAGGTTTTTCCTAAGTTGTTGATTAGATTGACCTGCATGGGCCACCACTAAAAACATGTCACAACCCGGTCCCAATTTCTTGGGTCGAATCGGATCATGCCCAGCCTGCACCGTTGTTGAGACGGCGACAGTAAGTTGTATCACTCATGCAGGTAATCAACAACACAGTCTAATTGCCACAACTTAATATTTCAATAAGTAAAACTTGTCCAACAAAATTACAACTGATAATAGAAACAGTATTTTAAAACAACAACAACTAGAAATAAAAAATAACAACAGCTAAATGATAGGCTCGTCATCTCCAAGATCAGCATCCTCTAGTAGCACAGTTGGGTACAACTCAGGGTCATAGTAGCTACTTATCAGTAACTCTAACTCTTCAGTGGAACCTATTGGGGGTGGGGGATCCAGTCAGGAAAGGAGCAAAGTACAATTATGAAAATTTAATAATTCCACTAATGATTAGCAATTTACAATATTAAACAGTTTTGAAATAATGATTTTCAACTAAACAACATGATAGTAAACAATGTGATTCGAGTATGTAAAGACTATGACCGGCTTGGGATGATTCAATTGTATCCTAGTGATACGGTCAAGCCTATCCTCGTGAAAAAGAAATAAGTTCGCACAATCAATTATCTATTTGGGCTTTGGTCATAGAACACTGCGCTACTCCCCCAATATCCCGAGTCAATCAGATTCAATCATTACTCTAGGAGAGAGTTATGTGTAATACAGTAGTTTAAACATGCTAGATTACTAACATTAATTAAACTGCGCATTAACATAATCGTACTTGCCTTGATTAAGACTGGATTCGATGTTGGTTCCGGGATGATGCTAGTACAGTCATCGAAACCCTATAATTAAGAATTTCTGACTTAGCACCAATATTCAATCCATATCTAGGTGTGCTAATTACAATCTCTAGTATTTGTCCTAGTCAAATTTTATGTTATTTACAATTCTACTTAGAGCGTGCTTATCGATGTGAGTTACTATCTTACGAAGAAAAGTCAATTTAACTTTGTATTTGGAAAAACTCGTAGTTATTGATTTACTTGGTAAAACTTTGTATTTTGTATTTATATATAAAATTAATATTTTTTCTTTAAATGAGAAAACGTGAATTTGCAATAAACTTGTAATTTTCTAATTATTTTATTGTGAGAAAATGATATTAAATTTTATAAAATAATTATATTATCATTTTACGTTTTACGTCAATCAATCAACTAGAAATAAAATAAAATTTTACAATATTACAAAACCACAGATAATAAATAAAAGCTAGGCTTATGTCCTTACAGACCATTTTCACGAATTGAAATAAAAAGAACATTGGTTAGTTCTAAAAATTATCCTACAATTTAATTACAAAATAAGATTAATAAATTAAATTAAATTAAAATATAATACGTGTCTCAGACTTGGTCCAATTGTCATAAAATAGCTAATGTCCCAATGTCCGGAACTCCCGGTTTCGTTTGCATTTAGCTAGGGCCCATGGACCGGTATGGTCGTCGCCCAAAATCCACTTTATAAAATATTTTCGAAATCCGATTTAAAAATATTCTTTTATAAATTTTATAAAAATTTCGACAGCATTCCCTCTATTTTTGGGATAACCCAAAACTGGGAAAATATGCCACAATCACCAAATATAAGTCCCATACCAGGAAATAACCATTTTTATATAAAATATACTCACAGAATTATTTCCGAAACGAATTCGAAAAACCGAAACAAAATCGAAATCACCATAGCATAAAGAACCAGCATACCAACAATCGAAAAATCCAATTTAAACCAAAATTCCTAGAAACTCTTTTCCGAGAGATTCTCGGAAAAATCCGAACCAACAGAAAACACACAAAAACCAATCCGAAACCAACAGGACCTATCCGAAAGGATTTCGGAAAGTTCAAAAATATCTTGTCTATAAATTATCGAATTACCGGAGGAAATTTGTGGACCAAAATTCATCATAGACTACGGAACGGAAACGGGGACAACAAAAATATATCTTGGGTTGCTCGGCTAGAGCTCTCAGGTGAAAAAGTAAAAGAAAGCACGTGAACACAGCGTCTCGGGTTAGGCACATCAAATTGAACCGCAAAACTCAGAACTCGGAAACACGAAAACAGCAAGTCGAACCCGCAAAGTGCTGTGGAACGGAACCGAGTGGACGGGGACCACGTGCATGGGGCGTCGGCGGACAGGGACAGCAGCACCGGGGACAGGGGACGCCCAGGTCGGGCAGGCGCGCACGGTCGCGGGGGAAGCGGCGGCCGGGGCTGGTCGTCGGTGGGACGTCGGCCTCGGGATGGTGGCGCCGGGTTGGATCGGGTTCGCCGGTGGGCTCGGGCGGAGGCCAGCGGTCGGGATCGGCTCCGGGAACTCGGGCTAGGGTTTGGGTTGAGGAAGAGGGGAAATAGAGTATGATGGAGGAAATGGGAGTGGATGAGGGTTTATATAGGAAGGAGGATGGGGAGTTACCTGAATCCGAACGACCGGGGGTTACGGAAGGGGAAAGGAGGAGCCGACGTCGGTTCGGGAATGCTCGGCCACAACCGAAATCCTTTCGGTTTCTCTACAGAGTAATTTAGAAAAAGAGAGATAAGGAAATTAATGAATAGAAACCATGAATGGAAACACTCCATTCATATGAGTGCTGAAGTACAGTGGCTAAATGGGTTAAGTAATGGGTTAATGGTTATAGAAGAAAAATTGGCTTCAAAACTATGGGCCTAAGAAATGGGTTTTGGGCCATAGGATGCTATTGGGTTTTGATGCAAAGGCTTTAAGAAATTTATCATTAAATTATAAATCATTTTCATTTTCATTTTAAAAAAATAAATAAATATTTATGACTTCTAAAATTATTCTAAAAATATTGGAATTGGGTTCGGGTCTGGCCAGGAATCAAAATCCAAGTTATTAATTTTCAAAAGAATTTTTCTATTTAACTAAAATAATAATAATCCGAATAAATTAAATAGCAAACACACATTAATAATTGCGGGTTTCACATCATCGTTGATGTGCAACGCCTTGAAGTATCGCTCTATGTTCCACAAGAAGTTCTCAACTTCTTTGGCATCTCATACCCCGCTAAAGGATTTCGACTCTGGGATCATCCATCTCCTCGGTGCCTCCCTACTAGATGGTCTACCATTTGTAACGGACTTCTCCAAGATGGCAACTTTGGTCTTGAGTTTTCTACAACTCTCGACCATGGTCTTTAGCTCCTCGTAGCCTTGGACCTTCCAATGAAAGTCCTCAATCTCCGTACAATGTCCCTTTAGCTCCTCCTCAAGTGCGGATCGGATCTCTTAGAATTGCTCTCGAAAGATTATCATGGACGAAGCGACGTTGCTCTCCATCCCATCAAAGTAATCTTCTAGCCTCGTGTTGCTTTGGTTCACGGAGATCATGTGCATATCCATGTCCCTCGAACCCGTCTGAAAGACTCCAACGTGCTCAGCAAGATCGGCAAGGCTACGCTCCACCATCGACACCTTGTTCTTGTCCCTCTTTTGCGTCTTAGCGTGCCCCTTCCTAGGTGATGCGGGCCCCTCTTTGACATTTTCGGATGTCGACATGGCACCAACCAACCTTCGTTCTGATACCACTTCTTACAGACTTAGTATTTTAGGCTACACTTTGATCCGTATGGTGCACAAGCTTCCGACTCGAAGACCCATGCCTGCCTCCCCGAACCCGCTTAGCTAGCTTGCTAAGGCGATATTGAGAACAATATGGATTAAAAGATAAAGATTGGAAGTATGAAAGCTTCAGTATACTAGAAACAGATTATAACTTTGGATGGTGAAGAGCAAATGAGCCTCCCACTTATTTATAGTGCCTATAAGTCTTACAAAAAACTTTTGGAAACATAATATTCTAGGAATTATTTAGGAAACTCTAGAATCTATTTATTTATCTGAAGGCTTCTAGAATATTTAGAAAGTATATAAGTGTTCATGAAAGATCCCGAGTCTTCTAGAGGATTCTATCATCTTCTAGAATATTCCTGAGTCTTCCAATGGATTCCATTATCTTCTAGAAAGTTTTGCAAGTCTGTTTCGACGAGGCACAAACTTTTGTGCGTTACAGGTGGCATCAAATGACCTCTTCAATGGGAAGATGAGGACTATGCGATTGAGGCATATGGCGATGAATGACCTTATCAAAAGAGGAGTCATTCTCGTAGTTGATATTTGGAGCCAAGAGAATCTGGAGGATCTGTTCACCAAAGGTCTCAAGCGCCAGCTAGTCGAACACACAACAAAAAAATAGGCTTCAAGACATTCTGATATTGTCTTTGTAATTCTACCATAAAGTTGTATGCTATTAGTTAAAAGAGAATCTTACTAGGCATCTAGATTTTGGTTCAAAGAAGGACCACTGACTGGACAATATCAGGAACGGTGGGTAGTCCTTTAAGACTTTAAGGGTTACGGAGCCAGAACCACTGTTGTCTACTATTTGTTCTTTGTATAGGACAAAGTCCTCTGGGAGGATAGCTTGGAAGCCTTAATGATTTCTCGGGCATTTGGAATGTCTGACGTAATTTATAGGATGCACGGGTAGCACAGTACTACAAAGGAGTGCATTACTCTATACTACAGTGGGGTGACACCACCAGGAGATACCTCGTGAGGGTAAAGTCTCGGCTTCGGGCCATGTCACAGCGGCGTAGCACCGCACATAGGCAAGAGGCCTAATGCTATAGAATGAAGAGTGGTAGACATCATTACAAAGAGCCTAAGACCTCATATTACAGTGGTATGACACCACCAAAAGGTACCTAGAAAGGGTAAAACCTTGGCTTCACGAGCCATGTCACAGCAGCATAATACCGCAAGGAAGCGAAAGGCTTCATGCTGGGTAGGTTGGCACTACAAAGAGGTTGGGTCCTCATGCTACAGTGGTTTGACACCATGATAAAATATATCCTCGACCTTGGGCCATGTCATAGCGGTTTAGCACCGCAAGAAAGTGAAAGGCTTTATGCCAAGACTCTTTAAAAGAACTCACCTAGTGTGTATGGAAATAGATATAGGCCGTCTCTTGAGGGAATGCTTGTACACACCCAATATATACACCAAAACTAGGCAGGCATATGGCCATTAATGTGCAGTCAGAAGCACAATTGATGTCATTAGGGAAGAATTGCAGTTATGGCATAGAATTTATAATACTTATTCTATTTTTGTATCATGTTGTTATTTAATCCATGCGAGAAAATTTAAGTCGAAGCAACATCTAACCTAATGCATGATGGAGAGTCACTGTGGGAATGCTCAATCCATATATTGAGATATATGGGAGATTGTTGGTGTTTTTGCCTTTGTGACTAGAAAAATAGTCCCATACTGCTCACACCAAAAAATGAGTATCTTAATATATAGCTTTGCTTGTGTTGAGATGTGCCCATGGGGTGTGGTGGGGCACATATGTTCCATGTGGGGGTTTTTTTAGTGGAAAAAAGATTACTCCTCAGTGAAGTATTTATGCTTTTTGTCATGCTCATGGGATTATTCCCTTAGGAACTAAGACCCATGGGACTTAGCAACTCAGACTCGGGCTCGGACTCAAGGACGCAAAGTGGCGCTTTGTTGGTGCACTTTGCTCTTAGCACGTCAGCACATGGCATTTTGTGCGTTGTTGTTGCGCTCGTGAGCTTGTCTTATACGCAAGTCGCATGGGCGGGGGCATGCGCATGAGCATGTGCAAGGCTTGCACAACTATGCACATTTATGCATATGTGCGGATGCACTATTGTGGGGCTGCGCGCATGCGCTGCTGCACTGTTGTGCGCATGTGGGGCTACTTAATATATTTATTGGATTTAAACCCAATTGATCATTGTAGGACCAAGGTCCATAAAATAAAAATTAAAATAATTTGTAGGGCTCGAAGCCCAATTTGGCTTTATTTTTAATAATGTAAGGCTAATGCCCAATTAAACTATTAAACTAAATAAGTTGGGCTAAAAGCCTATTTTATTATTGCTATCAATAATATAAGGTTAAAAAGCCCATTAGAATTTATTGTTCGGAATATTATATGGCTTAAAGCCTATTCAAATATTTTTATTTAATCATATACATTATATATATACACCATATATATACATGTATTATACATATACATTATTTATACATATATACTTATATCCTATATCATTTTAGGCCCAACCCATAAAATTTAAAGCAAATAAATGCTATTAGGAATTTCTAGTGGGCGTAAAGGCCTGGCCATTTAATGTAAAAAAATTGCAATTGGGCTAAAGCCCAGGCCTAAACAATTGGCTTAGCCCACTGTTAAATTTACAACCATAGTTTCAAATGGACCAAGAGCCCGGTATATTCTCTACACTTTAAAAACATTAAAAACTACTAGGCTCCCAGCCCATCCCAACATTCACTGGGCTCAGTCCAATCCCATTTTCCCCCAAAATAATAAAAAAATAAGCCTAGAGCCTAAATTTTTGACCTGCTGCTGTTCTCTTAAAAAATCAAAGATAAATTAAAAAAAAATAAAGAAGGGGGAAGAGAGAGAGACAACAGAGAGAAAGGGATAGGTCGAAAAGAGAGCAAAAGAAAGAGGGGATTGAGAGAGGGAAGCAGTGGAGGCTCACCACTGTTCGTCGCAGGGGGCGGTGATTGCGGCTCAACGGAGGGACGGTTGGAGGTGCCTCATTGAGCGCGACGCACATCGACGGAGGTGTCCTCGAGGTGGGAAACAATGACGGAGGTGGCACGAAGGATTCGATGGAGTCGTCGGTACAGAGGGTCGGTCGATTGTGGCGGTGGCGGTGGCGATTCCGTGGAGAAGTTGGTCGGAGTATGGGGCAGGGGTAAAGACTCATAGTCGATGGACAATGTGCGTGGTGGATAGGGTGAGTGGTGGACATGGTAGTTATGATGCTAGTACGGTGGTGGCGATGTGTGGTGTGATACTGGTCGCAATTGTGGTGGTACGGTACGGTAGAGATAGGGAGTTGGGATGAGGTGGCGGTGGCCGATGGTGGTGATGCTGCAGGGAGGCGGTACAGTCGATGGTGATGGCCGGAGGTGGCCAGGGGTGGACTTGGGAAGGCCAGGGAGAGAAGAGTAGGAGTGGAATTGCTGTAATTATAAATTAATTTGTGTATATTTTTGGGAATAAGGAATGTCCCATTTATAGGTGCGCCATACATGGCAAGACTATAATTAATGAGAATATTGGGAGCATGGGTGTGGATGAGGTGGCTAAAAGAGGCTTCTAAAGCTTTTTAGCCATAACTAATCATATGATTCGTTAGCTAACAAATAATTAGTTAGCTAACAAGTAATTAGCTAGCTAATCCATTAATTAGGATAATTCAAAATTATGACCGATGTGCCATGGATCATGGCTATATTCATGGGCTTTAGCCCATTCATGAATTTAGTCTTAACTAAATAAATCATGGCCTAATAGATCGTGGCTAAGGATTTAAATCAAGCAATGATTTAGAAAGAAATAAAAATAATTTGGCGTTCAAAAATCTCCATAAAAATTCCCAAAAATTTGGGAAAAGATTTTAAAAGTTCTAACAAAAATTGCAGTAAGATACAAGGGGTTACAATAGTGTCCTAAAAGCGCAACATCCAAAGTGCAGCCACTGAGCACAGAGACTAAAAGTGTAGCATCAAAGAGTGCAGCATGGCAAGACGAGTCCCAAGACGTCACTTCAGTATTAAATGACACGCTGACAAATGTGTCAGATGATAGTGGTCAAATATCAGTTGTCAGATGTCATCACGTACAGTGTGCATCTCAAAAGTTGTGAAAAGTGAGCAACACCATAAAGTTGCAGTTCCATAAAGAGGCCAGGTGGATAACTCAAGCCTAAGCCCTCATGCGCTTTTTAAATCCAAAAGCGTAGCGCTACTTAGGCGCAACTGAATCATTCAGTTATAAGAATGAGATCTTTGAGCAATATACACGTGTCATGTGTTATTAACTCAGTCAAGCTCATGAACGGGTGCCAACCATCTATTGATGAGGGCAATATCCAATCGGTTTGTTTAAACTGCTGTCCCAAAGATAGAGACAAAACCCAACTCTTTGGATAGGAGCCAAACCCGATCGGCTTTATCTAAACAAAAAGTCTCGAGCAATAGATGCACGCCATGTGTCATTTATTCGGTTATGCTAATAACCACCCGAGATCTTGATGGAAGGGAATCTTAACATCCGCCACGTGTCATCTCAGTAGCAGCCCTCACCATGCAATGATAGCAGATTCTCTCATATCTCAATGCACAATGCTCATGCGCGTCCAGCAAATCTTATGCACATTGCATATGTGCTCGCCTATAAATAGAAGAAGTTTTTCTTTGATTAAAAGATCTTCGACAATGTCGGCAATTTCCTGATTGGCAACCCAGAGATCCATTCACAAGCCCCAGAAAGCCAGAGGAAGTTCAACTCGTCGTCAGATCATAAACGGAGTAAAGGAGCCACTGTAGTGCTCGATCTCCATCGTCACACTTTTCTAGAAATTCTTGTACTTAGATCTCCTGTTTAGGAATCGATTGTACTCTTTCTATATGTTTGAATACAAAAGTTCATTCAACTCTTTGTCATGGCAAACAGTAGAGAGTTCTTGGGAGCATGGAGAGAAGAGTTGAGAGAGCTATTATAATTTTTTTCCTTCTTCATAATGAAACTGAATCACCCTCGTCTGTGGATGTGGACATCTTGGTCGAAATACGTAAATTCTTATCTTTGCGGTTATAAATTTTTTCTGATGTGTTATCTGCTTTTTGGGTCTATGTCAGAAAATAAGAGTTCTTAATCCTAATATGAAGTTTACTTGGAAGTTCCTAACGAAAGACTCCTTATGGGTTGTTTGATAGAGAATAGAAATGAAAGGAAAGAACTTTTGAGCACAACGAACTAATAATAATGACTTGGTGACTACTTGTAACGCTTCAGTTCCAAAATATGTAGGACTAGAAACGTAGACATGTCAACTGTATTCATACGAAGTACATAGGCCTCGTATGCATGCATAAGCTGTAAAATACAGTAAACCATAACTAACTAATCTCATCCACAAAAAGTCAGAATAAAAGATATCATATAATCAACTATGAATTGTCATTGGAACATGTAGTTGGGCGGAGACAAATCTACTACCAACTATGAAAAGAAATACATAATAAAAGAAAGAGTTTGGCAAGCGAAGCGAAGACGATCAAAGTGCAATCATCCTCGAAGAAATAGAGATGATCATGGCCACGGCTAGAACACCTACGAAAAATATGAACACACACCTGGGGAGATAACCAGTTCCTTAGAGGGACGTAACAAGATACAATAAATATGCCATATAAATACTGAATATAAAATATGCCACAAACGGAAGTAAGTGACAAGACAACAATAAGGTAATCTAACCATATTAAAGTGATCATGCAGTTGAGAAACAATCCTTCGACGCATGAGCCCTGGCTGTAAATATGATCGGTATAGTCCCCATATAGGGCACCAGGGGCCTACGTCCGTAACGTCCGAAGATCGACAGAGGGCATCAAGTGCAAGGGGCTACGTCCATAACGCTCTGAAAAACGTAAGAGGGCACCTAAAGCCTGCGTCTCCGGAGGAGCGCACAGGTGAGCAGGGAAGTGCAAAGAAGCCCATACGTCAGGTGTTATTCTCCCCATCCGATGCTTTTATTTAAGTCGCATCCACGACCATATACCTCTACTAACTGCTAAGTCTCCTAACATGCCTCTATTAGTAGTTAGCCCTAACGCATGCACATGGAGGATCAGCCCACACGCAAGAACCTCTACATGCTACTCATCTCACACATCATCGTGGTACAACTGTGTCAAGGTATATGCAATACACTACAAACGGTAGTCTCTTAACTCTAAGTCCATATGAAATCAAAGGATAATAACAAAGTACAACTAATATCACTAAGCAGACAGTAAACCAAGAACTGTAAGAACTGGAAATAAATGAGCAGTGATATGTAATAAAATGCAAACTGAATATAAACAGTATAATGGCAAGGTATCTTGCCTGGTGTGTCGCCTGGTATGGTGCAATGATCTGACAGTCTAGTTTGCCCGATAGCCATGTTTGATGTGTAAGAGTCCGAATTCACAAGAAAATAGGAGACACAATTTAGTCATTACTAATGGTGGTAGTCAAGAAGAATTTGTGTAGAAGGTTACGTACCATATTTTTTTTGAAAATATTTATAATACCAGAAACTAACTTTATTAGTAAAAATAGGTTTTTAGACTAATACTTAGAAAATGAAAACTCGTTTTTAAGCAAATACCATTGTTTTGTAAAAATAATTTATAGATAGAAAACTAGTAGTTAAAAGTAATAAATATTTGTAATATTTGGAAATCGTCTCAGAGTAAATTTTAAGTTTGTAAAATGTACAAATATTGTGGAAAAGCTAACCTTTCATTAGTCAAAAATATTATAATAAATTTTAGAAAATATTGTCTATTTATTTAATAAAAACAGATTAATATAATATTAATACTTCTAAAAATAAAGTCATAATATTTTATATACTGCTAATATAAATCATCCAACACCATTATGCCTTATAATGTAAATACCAGTTAAAATAGTAACATAAAACTATTATTTCATAATAATAAAAATAAAATAATAATAATAATAGTAGAACGGCTCCTCGGGAGAGGAGAACTACTAATACAATCTTCTGTTGCCTTCAAAATAATAATAGAACACTAATATAATCATATAATATAACTACTAAAACAATAATAATAATAATAATAATAATAATAATTACAACAATAATAATAATAATAATAATAATAATAATAATAATAATAATGATGATGCTAAGATCAGTAATAATAATACTAACAAAGACATCCTAAAAAACTGTAATTTAATATTACTTAATAAATAAAACATAACACTTTTACACCATTCTTTCTTAACAGCAGACATCCTAACTTCCAAGAGGAAAGAGAAAAAGTAAAGGAACTTACAAAAAGGGGAAGAAGAGGAGCGGGATTCCATCGGCGGCTGATGGGCACCGGTGGTCGGCGTGGTGCGCGATGGAGGCGGGGTCACCCACACGGCCAGCGGAGGGATCGAGAGGGCGCGGAGGCAGGGCGTCTGGATAGGGGACGGCGGCGGCACGATGAGATGAAGCGGGAGGCAGAGGGAGAGAGAGATGGGTCGTCAGGCTCACCGCTCTGGCGGCGGTCAGGCTCGCCAAAGCGCGGAGGTGGTGCGGTCTCCAGCTCGTTGGCGGTCTCAGCACCGAGTGGGAGGAGCAGGCGGAGGTCTCTCCAAGGGGTTCATCGTCGGCCAACGCTGGTGGTGCGGCGGTCGGAGAAGGAGGAAGGGTGCGGGGCTTGGCGGTGGTGCTCGCAGTTCGCAGCGGTCGCGGCTGGCCAAGCGGGTGGCGACAGCGAGGTGAGTAATTTGTGGTGGTGGTGATTTTAAATTTGGGTTTTTCTTAGGAAATTTTGGCGGTCTGGTGGTGGTGCCGGCCGGCGATGGCCGTGGTGGCGGTGGTAGTTTGGGTGGTGTTGGTCGGATGCTGATGGTGGTGGGTTTGGTGGGTGCGGTCGCGCCAGGCGCAACGGGTGGTCGCCGGCCTTAGTTGGCCGGGGACAGACTGTCGAATCACGGCAGTGGGGTCGTGGTGGCGTGTCTGACGTGAGATGGCGGCGGTGGTGGTTCTTGCTGGGACGGTGGCAGAAAGAGGTCGGACTGGTCTGGGATCGGACGGAGGAGTCGGGTGTGGTGCTGACGACAGTGGTGCTGGTGGTCGATGATGGCTGGTGTTCGTCGGTAATGGCGAGGCTGGTAGAAGTGGTGGTGGTTTTGTTGAGGATAGACGGGCTTCGGTGGTGGCTAGGATGGCGTCGTTGCAAGGTCGATCGTGGTGGCCAGGCGGGGGTCGGTGATGGCGATGGATGTAGGTAGGGTTAGGATTGTTCGACGGTATCGGGTGTGTCGTGTCGGGGGTGTGTCCCGACACGAGATGGATGAATGTACATAACTGGAATGAGATTTGGTTGTCACAGACACGATGCACGATGTGATTGTGGTGTGGAAATTGGAGGAGTACCTCTCCTTATATAGGAGGTAGGAATTCCCAATTGGATAAGAATTGGGATTTATTTAACCCCAATTTGATAATTCAATTATTAAATTAAATCCATTCAAAAATTTCAAATCCAAATCTAAATCAATGTAAATATAATTACATTCTGTCTTTCAGTTTAAAAATCAAAAATGATAAATCAAATTTCAAACTTTAAATCAATCCATAAAATCAATCGAGATTTATATTGCCACAATAATTTCAAAATATATTTTCCAAAATACTAATAATAATAATTTCAAAAATTACATTATTATTTAAAATAACTAATAAAAAATTTATGAAATATATATATGTATGCACAAATAATATTTACATAAATATACTTTTCTAGTATACCATTTTATAGGAATATTATTTATTGCTATAACTGTATAAATGAAAGGCTTTTCATAAATAAATCATACACTTAGAATTTTGGTGCGATAGCTAAAATAATTATTATATATATTATTTTGAAATTATAAAAATAGAAAAATGTTTTTCAAAACAAATATGTACGCTCGCACATATTCGCACTCGTCGAGCAAATACGAAACGTAATTCTCGCACGCTACACAAATACGACAATGTGAACTTGTATGCGACGTGCAGATACGAAGCACAAAATAAATACAAAAAAAAATTTAAAAAATTATAGTAAAAATTTAGGAGGTTTACATTCTACCCAACTTACAAGAATTTTGTCCACGAAATTTAGGAATAGGTAGGGTATAAGAGTTTAACGATAAGAAAATATGAACAATTCATTTGGCGAGGCAAGGAAACGGTATTTAAAATGAATTGGTTAGATAGGAAAATAATTCACGAATATGGTAATGGATGAGGGTCGCTAGCTAAGACAATCATGATAACACCATTTGAGAAATAATAAGGCATTGGGTGGATCAAGGAGAATAACTTAGGGACTTAGGAGGTAGGGTTCCTTGAGAAAATATGGTCGTCTGAGTTTAGGTTTGGTTAAGGAAATAATTTATATCCTTCTTAAACCTCAAGAATGATTAGAAAGTCGTGATAATGAATCTAGTATCACGAGGAGGATTATTAACTCAAGATGGGGTTACAGTCACATCGGTTGGTAACTGGCTAACTATCTTGGTAATAGACAGTGGACAACTAAGAGAATATCAAGTACGGGTGTTTGTCTTTCTAAAATATGCGAAAGGCAAAAATAAAGAGTTCGAAGAAGACATTATCGAATTCAAATGAGTGGTTCAAAGATGACTGAATAAGTTCCAAAAAAAATTGCTAAGGCAGTCGCGGGTAAGACTCTAGGGCCAAGTTTAACTATGTCTCCATCCACGTTTAACAATATACAAAAAGCGAACCAAGTGTACTATGGTTGATCAGACCATAATACGTCGCTTCTGATTAGACAATGTATTAGTAGGCGCCCACAATAAACATATGTCACGAACAAACATGATAAAGAGTAAGCTTGCAAAACTAGACTATAATAGGAACATAAGATAGTCAAAATATAAGAAGTGGATGATGAAGGAAATTAAATAGTCTAAGATCCTTTAGAATCTAAGTCTTGCCCAAAGTTTGGGCCTATACCGTCAGCTTGGTTGACTAGATAAGTTAGGGTCCACTGAATTCTATGGTCCAAGTGAACATATCAATATGGTCCACAAAAATGTTGGTTAGGTCGTGAGATATTCTAACCAACTTACAAGAGTTTTACTAGTAGAGTGATGGGACAACGAGTTAAGCAATCAAGGTAAGGCACAAAATTGAGCATTTAAAGGAAATCAAGTAGAACATCATCACATATCGGGTTGAAAGAATTTAGTCGAGATTGAGTCCCTATCTGTGGTAGAAAAGTATATCGGTACCATGGTAGGGTTATCATTTAGTCTTTATGACCCAAAAGTCGTGTCAAAAAAATAGAGAACAAGGGGACGTGTTTTAGTGGGACATGATATACCTACATGAAGGTGAGCTCGTTTAGGTCTTGCATGTGAAATTTGTTGGAAGAAAAAGTCTAGTATTGTGCTCCAAATATCAAAGCCACAATAGGGAACACCACATGATCAAAATAGAAAGTGGGTTTTCATAAGGTACTAATTAATGCACAAAAAAATCCAGTTAAAGCACAAAATAAAGATAATTTAGTAAACCTCGGAGATCAAGGTAGAATAAGTTAGGGATACAGTTTCTAGAGAGAAAGTAGTCTCATAGATAAGGGTATGGTCGAGGAAATGATTCTAATCACTTCAAGTTTCAAATAATTTGAATGTCCTGAATAAGATCTAGATTTAAGGGAAGGTCGAGTAAGTCAAGGTAAAGATATAGTTATACAGTTTGGTCGATGACTAACTATACTTGTGTATATGCAATATCCTAATCATAGGTGGTATGGTAATCTAATGTGGAATACTTCTATCTCACTAGGGTGACCTTACTTGCTTCTTGGTCCTCTACCAATATATGATCCACTCTAAAATTTCAAGTTCTTCGAAAGTTTCTCAATAAAATTTCCAAGATACTCCACCAAAATTTCCAATCATCTTAGGCTGTCAACTTTAATCAAAATTTAAATCTCTAATCAAGAAATAGTCCTTGTATATCGCAAATTGAACATACTTTTTTTACCAAAATTTAAATATCCATAATCAAGGCTTTAAACTCAAAATCTAAATACCCTTATAAATCATAGATCATATAACACAATTTAAAATTTGAATTTTTTCTTCAAAGTCGATTTCATATCTTCCGAAATATTACAGATAAATTTTTTTACCATCATCTCTTCAAACTCAAAATTAAATAAACTTATAAATCGTACGACTCAATTTAAAACCTCAAGCTCTCTAAAAAAAATTGTAAATCATAAACACTCCACATTCTCTAGTCGTTTACAAAATCATAACTTATAATTTAAAACTCTTTAATAAATTTGAGATAAACTTTAACATATTACAATCCAAACTTGAACTTAATCGTAAATCATGTGTCACAATTTCAAGATGTTTCTCAAATCGGTTTCATATCAATAAATCATAAACTATTTCGCAATTTCCAAAAGTCATAAATCATAGATTTGTTTTCTCGATCTAGCTATCCTCTTGTATATACCACCTTGTAATAGCAAAATAAAATTTCAACTATCCTTTGAAGGCGGTAATATGCTACTACCCAACTTGGAATTACCTAATCCTTAAAATCATACTTTTAGAAAAATGTCTTTATAACTCAAATAAGACCTCAATGTACACTAATTGTCAATATAATCTTCCTAGCCGTGTGTTTGACCTATGAGCGTATAATAGTGTAGTCATCTTCCTAACTGTCGCTAAGCACGAAAGATAAGAATTTACGGTAGAAAGAGTTCAAGCAGGATGCAAATCAAGGATGGTAACGAGAGTTCAAAACTTGAAACAAGGAAGGAGGTCAAGCTTGTGGATGAGATCCTAAACTCTATTCCTATATGCAGGTTCACATCGGTACAGTCACGTAACCGAAGTGATAAACTCGACCTGCATGGGCCACCACAAAAACATGTAATACCCCAGTCCCAAAATACGTAGGACTAGAAACGTAGACATGCCAGCTGTATTCATACGAAGTACATAGGCCTCGTATGGATACATAAGCTGTAAAATGCAGTAAATCACAACTAACTAATCTCACCACAAAAAGTAAGAATAATCATTGGTACATGTAGTTGGGCGGAGACAAATCTACTACCAACTATGAAAAGAAATACATAATAAAAGAAAGAGTTTGGCAAGCGAAGCGAAGACGATCAAAGTGCAATCATCCTCAAAGAAATAGATATGATCATAGCTACGGCTAGAACACCTGCGAAAGATATGAACACACACCTGGGGAGATAACCAGGTCCTCAGAGGGACATAACAAGAAACAATAAACATCCCATATAAATACTGAATATAAAATATGCCACAAACAAAAGTAAGTGACAAGACAACAATAAGGTAATCTAACCATACTAAAGTGATCATGCAGTTGAGAAACAATCCTTCGATGCATGAGCCCTGGCTGTAAATAGGATCGGCATAGTCCCCATATAGGGCACCAGGGGCCTACGTCCGTAACGTCTGAAGACCGTCAGAGGGCATCATGTGCAAGGGGCTACGTCCGTAACGCTTTAGAAAACGTCAGAGGGCACTTGGAGCCTACGTCTCCGGAGGAGCGCACAGGTGAGCAGGGAAGTGCAAAGAAGCCCATACGTTAGGTATTATTCTCCCCATCTGATGCTCTTATTTAAGTCGCATCCACGACCATATACCTCTTCTAAGTCTCCTAACATGCCTCTATTAGCAGTTAGCCCTAATGCATGCACATGGGGGATCAGCCCACACGCAAGAACCTCTACATGCTACTCATCTCACACATCATCGTGGTACAACTGTGTCAAGGTATATGCAATATACTACAAACGGTAGTCTCTTAACTCTAAGTCCATATGCAATCAAAGGATAATAACAAAGTACAGCTAATATCACTGAGCAGACAGTAAATCAAGAACTGTAAGAATTAAAAATAAATGAACAATGATATGTAATAAAATGCAAACTGAATATAAACAGTATAATGGCAAGGTATCTTGCCTTGTGTGTCGCCTGGTATGGTGCAATGATCTGACAGTCCAGTTTGCCTGATAGCCATGTTTGATATGTAAGGGTCCGAAATCACAAGAAAATAGGAGACACGATTTAGTCACGATTAATGGTGGTAGTCGAGAAGAATTTATGTAGAAGGTTACGTACCATATTTTTTTTTGAAAATATTTATAATACCAGAAACTAACCTTATTAGTAAAAATAGGTTTTTAGACTAATACATAGAAAATGAAAACTCATTTTTAAGCAAATACCATTGTTTTGTAAAAATAATTTCTAGATAGAAAACTAGTAATTCAAAGTAATAAATATTTATAATATTTGGAAATCGTCTCAGAGTAAATTTTAAGTTTGTAAAATATACAAATATTGTAGAAAAGCTAACCTTTCATTAGTCAAAAATATTTTAATAAATTTTAGAAAATATTGTCTATTTATTTAATAAAAATAGATTAATGTAATATTAATACTTCTAAAAATAAAGTTAATATTTTATATACTACTAATATAAATCATCTAACACCACTATGCCTTATAATGTAAATACCAGTTAAAATAGTAACATAAAACTATTATTTTATAATAATAAAAATAAAATAATAATAATAATAGAACTGCTCCTCGGGAGAGGAGAACTACTAATACAATCTTTTGTTACCTTCAAAAATAATAATAGAACACTAATATAATCATATAATATAACTACTAAAATAATAATAATAATAATAATAATAATAATAATAATAATAATAATAATAATAATGATGCTAAGATCAGTAATAATAATACTAACAAAGAAATCTTAAAAAACTGTAATTTAATATTACTTAATAAATAAAACATAACACTTTTACACCATTCTTTATTAACAGCAGACATCCCAACTTCCAAGAGGAAAAAAAAGTAAAGGAACTTACAAAAAGGGGAAGAAGAGGAGCAGGATTCCATCGACGGCTGATGGGCGCCGGTGGCCGGCATGGTGCGCGATGGAGGCGGGGTCACCCGCACGGCCGGCGGAGGGATCGAGAGGGCGCGGAGGCAGGGCGTCTGGATAGTGGACGGCGGCGGTGCGATGAGATGAAGCGGGAGGCAGAGGGAGAGAGAGATGGGTCGTCAGGCTTGCCAAAGCGCGGAGGTGGTGCGGTCTCCAGCTCGATGGCGGTCTCAACACCGAGTGGGAGGAGCAGGCGAAGGTCTCTCCAAGGGGTTCGTCGCCGGCCAACGCTGGTGGTGCGACGGTCGGAGAAGGAGGAAGGGCGCGGGGCTTGACGGTGGCGCTCGCAGTTCAGAGCGGTCGCGGCTGGCCAGGCGGGTGGCGACAGCAAGGTGAGTAATTTGTGGTGGTGGTGGTTTTAAATTTGGGTTTTTCTTAGGAAATTTTGGTGGTCTGGTGGTGGTGCCGGCCGGCGATGGCCGTGGTGGCGGTGGTAGTTTGGGTGGTGTTGGTCGGATGGCTTGGATGCTGATGGTGGTAGGTTTGGTGGGTGCGATGGCGCCAGGTGCAACGGGTGGTCGTCGGCCTGGGTTGGCCGGGGACAGACTGTCGGATCACGGAAGTGGGGTCGTGGTGGCGTGTCTGTCGTGAGATGGCGGCGGTGGTGGTTCTTGCTGGGACGGTGGCAGGAAGAGGTCGGTCGGACTGGTCTGGGATCGGACGGAGGAGTCGGTTGTGGTGCTGACGACGGTGGTGATGGTGGTCGATGATGGCTGGTGTTCCTCGGTAATGGCGAGGCTAGAAGAAGTGGTGGTGGTTGTGTTGAGGATAGACGGGCTTCGGCGGTGGCTGGATGGCACCGTTGCGAGGTCGGTCGTGGTGGCCAGGCGGGGGTCGGTGATGGCGATGGATGTAGGTAGGGTTAGGATTGTTCGGCGGTATCGGGTGTGTCGTGTCGGGGGTGTGTCCCGACATGAGATGGATGAATGTACATAACTGGAATAAGATTTGGTTGTCACAGACACGTTGTACTATGTGATCGTGGTGTAGAAATTGGAGGAGTACCTCTCCTTATATAGGAGGTGGGAATTTCCAGTTGGATAAGGATTGTGATTTATTTAAACCAAATTTGATAATTCAATTATTAAATTAAATCCATTCAAAAATTTCAAATCCAAATCTAAATCAATGTAAATATAATTACATTCTATCTTTCAGTTTAAAAATCAAACAAAATAAATCAAATTTCAAATTTTAAATCAATCCATAAAATCAATCGAGATTTAAATTGCCACAATAATTTCAAAATATATTTTCCAAAATAGTAATAATAATAATTTCAAAAATTATATTATTATTTAAAATAACTAATAAAAAATTTACGAAATATATATGTATGCACAAATAATATTTACGTAAATATACTTTTCTAGTATACCATTTTATAAGAATATTATTTATTACTATAACTGTATAAATGAACGGCTTTTCATAAATAAATCATAAATTTAAAAAATTTGGTACGGTAGCTAAAATAATTATTATATATATATTATTTTAAAATTATAAAAATAGAAAAATATTTTTCAAAACAAATATGTACGCTTGCACATATTCGCACTCGTCGAGCAAATACGAAACGCAATTCTTGCACGCTATGCAAATATGTGGTTCAAATTTAGAGGGTTTACACTACTAAAAATATTTTGTACTACCCACTAAAGGTAAAGAATGAGAGCTCTCAATCAATCAAAGATGAGTCCATAAATCTGTGGCTCGGGCCATAGATTATGCACCAGAGCTTGTAGCAATAGGCATGTGGGATGTGCTTGCCAAAGCAATTGTTAGCTGAATATTGTAGTAGGGACAATGGAGACTGGAGATTTATGGCTTTGCCAGCCAATTCGGCAGGGAAATAAAGAAGGTTCACATTGACAAGAACATCATGGTGGATATGTGGATTAGAAAAAGAACTGGCAGCGACCAGTTTGAACACAAGATGATGCTGGGCAAACTCCTCATATTCAACATACTAGCTTAATTCGGAATATGTTAGTCCCTTGGCGAACAATCGATGGAAAAACTCGATTTCAGAAACAATTGTAAAGACAATGTTTTCAGCAACAACACCCTAAAGAAGGTGATGTTGTATTACGAGAATCTAAAAAGATTTCGTAATTTTTCTCGAAGGCAACTGGACCGTATAACTTCTAAAGAGAAGCCACAGTATTCTCGAAGGCGACAGAGGAAGAAGAAAGCCTGCTGGGGTGAAAGATCACCGGCGCTCAAAGATATATCCGCCTTACGGACAAGCCTCCAGGAACCAGCAAGTTCGAACAGAACTTTAGAACGCTGGCCAAAAATGTCGACGACTCCTCGGAATAGCAGCAGCACTTCTCTCTCTCTCTAAAAATTTTCTGAGTATTTTCTGTAATTTTGGAGAGAGGAGATGTAATGCCCTGCTTCGCACGAGGCATTTGGTTGGCTTGTTGGATGCTATCAGAATTTTTGGATCGTGACTCATGTTGGAAATCAGGAGAATTGAGACTGATGCAGTCTCTCTTAGCTGGCTAGACAGAATGGGTATTGGAATGTGGCTCGCTGGTGGAGCTACGCTTAGTGGGATTGGAGCAGGATGACCGTTATATAAGGCAAGTGGAACTGTCCTCCTTCTTCCTTATCCTGCATGCTTAATAAATGAAATAATGTGATGCTATGAATCTGCCCTAGTGTCTCTCACCTTGAATGTTGAATAATTGTGATGCGATGCTTTAGCTGCTAAATCGATAGAGATATCATATGTTGTTATCGAAATGTACAACTCATGAACATTGAACTGCTAATGTAATATGATGCCTGAGAATGAATTAATAATGTTCCTTGTGCTTGATGCTGCTGAATCAAATGAAATACTTGATTAATGAGATGCTACAAGAATGATACATGAATAATGAATTGGCTATGCTATTTACACAAAGAATTGAATGAAACACTAGAATCATGTACCTTCTGCATATCTGTTGCGGTTGCCTGTTTTCTTTATAAGTAATGAAAGAAAGAATACTGCCCCTATGATATGAATAAAATGATACAGGTCCCATCGAGATAAACGAAATGTTATCTGTTCCTCGTAGTAAAGAATGATATGAGAAATGTTGCAATAATTGATGCAATGAGAAATGATAAGGCTTGGGATCATTGAGATCACCAAGTGAACAGGTTGAAATATTGGAAAGATGAGATGATGAACTGTTGCCTTTCTTATCTTATTATTATATTATGCGACTTCGAACACGATCGGGTCGGACACGCATTCGCATGACCATAGACGTACTTGTATACAAGGATTTCCTCGAACGGTACCCGCGGCGGTGGGATCGAGTCGGCCTAGGAGGAATTGGTGCTTTGGTAGCACGGTATTGGGATCCTCATTCGGGCTCGCAACCTGGTGAAGGGCAGTCCCATACCCTACGAAGTCCTATATGGCACGTCGATATGGTGCACAACCACCAGTGGTCATGTTGTCAGGATGCATGCTAATGAATGTTTTATGCAGACGGAGTAAGCATATCATATTATCCTGTATTTCTATGCAGGTACGAGGGAGTTGGTTATCGGTAAGAAATCACTTAAATGTGATGTACTCAATATATGTTGGTTTAACTTGCATGCTTAATGTGCCAAGTAAATGATGCTATGAGTAACCTTGCAAATATGAAAATCTGCTTAACATGTTAAATTCAGTATGCTAGAAAGATGCCTTGCGATAACCGTTGCTCAAACAAGACATATATGCTAAGTAATGCTTAAAGTGAAAAACTATCATAACATGTTAAGATGTTAATATTAGCGATGCCTCAATGATGCCTTTCCATGATAACACCTATTATGCTTCAATGATGTCTTTGCATGATAATACCAAGAATGCTAATAACATGTCCACATGAATGTTGCTCAGATAATATGTTTACATGCTTCACTATGATTATTGCCCATGAACTGTAAACTGATGTTAGGCTCCAAGTAGAAAGACCATTCTAATAAATGCTTGCTTAAATGATCACTTAAATGTTGGCTTAGGCGAGTGGGTTGGATTCTGCTCGCCAGTACATAGATGATGTGCTGACCCACGTTTTGTGGGCAGGTGCTCGTGCTTGGAATGTTCTGTACACGAAGACTGGCTTGATGGTCCCACGGCATCGAAGATTTGTTGGGCATACAGAAGCGCTCCTTGTACAAGATGATGTCTTCTGTTTATAAAGGGCATAATGTATGGAACAGTATAACCAGTTGTACCAATGAGTTGTAAAGCCAAGTCGGTGTATCGAGTTGTAATCCAGTGTATCTAATGTATCAAATGTAAGCTGTATAGCATCGTTCTGTTGGCTTTCAATGTAAAGAGAGATCTGTAGTAAGTATTGTACTTCAATACAAGTCTTGTACTCTTTCTCAATTATCAATAAAGAGAATTCAGTTCTATATATCTCTGTGTGGCTTCAAGTTATCCTTTTATCCCCGCTGCTTTAAAGAAGTGATGTAATTCTATTCAATGAGAAAGACTGTCCTCATTAACTTCAATTTGTCTGCTTTTGCCGCTGTGATGTGTTCATATTTTGAAGATAATCAATTATGTACCCTCTTTGCCTTGTACAAGTACAATATCAGGCTTGTACGGCATCACGTCCAAGCGAGGACGATCGATTCTAAGAGATAATAATTGACTCTACGAGTCGGGGCGTGACAAATGGTATCAAAGCACGGCTTTACGTCCTTTGTCTCTTCTTTGATTCGTTTCAAATCAAAGTTGCATCGACGATTAACCAAAGTTGCTTCCGCGATCACTCAACGTTGCTTCCGTGATTAAGTCAAAGATTGCTTCCGCGATTATGTTGTTGTTGTTCTGTAATCATCCTATGTTGTTCATGTCTGAAAGAATGTTGACCCTCTTGGCTTCTCATTGGATGTTCCATACAATAAGTCTATATACATTGTGATGCCCCTGAATGAATAATTGTTGTTGGTTTGGACACAAATAACCCAACAATGACTCGATGCCATAGTATGCTATATTGTGAATATTGTTTGGAATTATGGGAATAGGGAAAGTGGCTATGTATGCTGTAACAAGTTGAGAATTAAATATAATGTTGGAAAAGATTTGGGTATGAATAATTGATGGATTAGTTCAGCAGAACTAGTGAGTTGATTCATATGTGCTTGCTAGTGTTTTGAGACCCTAAGAATGTTGGCTTATAATATTGAGACCCCGAGATGTTGGCTAAGTGTTGTGATTATTATAGATCACGAATGTCCGAAATGGTTTGAGTTGGAATTGTTTAAGGATGGCTTCGTTTCTGAGTGGTATATTGCCTCTACCACTTAAGAACGAGATATTTGTTGACCCTTTCCATAGGATAGCTATGAGACTATCTGTGGGTGCTGGGTAGTGCTGAGACTTAGCTGGGAGTCATGTATTATTGCTAGATGGCTCGAGTGTCCCTTGACGGTGATGTTATGTTGGATAGCGAGATTGTCGAAAATTGTAACCGGTGGCTTGGTTAGAAATTATTTAGTCGAGTGATGACTCAGACTAGTAAGACAGATAGTATGCTATGGATAAAAGGATTTGGCTAGAGAATGTTGTGGCTTAGAACATCTAAATGTTGAATGTGGCTAATACAAAGTTTGTTGCTAAGCTGAAAGTTTTGAAAATATTGTCGGGTAGCCTTATGTTGGGTAATGAGAGAATGAAGAATATGAAATGAATGCCTTGGTTGGGAAGGAAACGAATTTCAGATTCAGGCAAAGACTTAAATCAGTTGGGTAAAAAGGATTGTAGGCTTGATAATGATAGTGTGATGTTGCTATCGAAAGATTTTATGAGAATAACTATGGACCGAATATTGAACGATGTTGGAATTGAGTATAAGCAATTGCATGTTGGATATCGACAGAACTAATGGTGATGTTAGACGCTTATTGGGATGTTGCAATAAACAAGAATATTAGAGATCTGTGCCTTGAACCTAAGGTGTAATAGATGTTAATCTATCTTGATCACCAAAGGATAATCGTGGCATATGTGCATGTATGCTGGGGAATTGAATCGTACTAGAACAGTAACAAGTAGTGACTCTGAATATTGTTGTTGCCTAGAGGATGGTTAAGTGATACATAAATTATCGAATTGAATGGGATGAACTACTTGAACATTGCGGTATGAGACTTAAGAATGCCAGTAAGATGGTTTGATGATTGATGGAATGAATGGGATTGAGAAATTGCAAATGTGTTGGATAATATCGGTATAAGTGATTGTTGGTTGGAATGTAGATTGTTGGCTTATGACTTAGTAGTGTGACTCTGTCATACAGACCGAATAGTATGATTCCATAGCTATGTTAAGCCTATCGGAATCGATGACCCTTGAATAGTTAGTCTTGGCCTACGGGTTCGTGTGGGCGCAAAGGAATTGGAATAAGAATGGAACCGTTGGAAATTTACTTGATGGATTATTAGAATGATGTGAATCATATGTCGGCTTGGGAATTAACCGTAATGTTGATAGATCGATCTTAGTCGATCGTTGGGTAAGTCTAGAATGAGCCTCTGTGGGAATTACTATTCCTTGAGGAAGACCCTGGATAGATAGACTTAACCCTAGCGACCAATTGAGGACTCACCAATTGTTGGCACAGCCGACAATAGAGATTAGTATTCAGACTGAGTTGAATTCCATAAGTTTGGGTAGAGTTGCCTCGAATAGTTGGTTGCATGTTGGCCTGAGAATAGAAATTTGTAGAAATCCTAGTAGCCGTCCACTCTAGGGAAGGTACCTGAATGATTAGGTTTAGCTGTCGATATAGCTAACCATTGAGACTGGACCGAATAATAGATGGCCGTTGGCGACCCATAGAAATACCTTGTGGCATTGAACGAGAGATGGTGATGAGTACTACCTAAGAATGATATGTTGTATGTTTATGCTTAAGTATGAACCTTAGAGATGTTTGACCCTTGAGGATTATGTGTCGACCTATAGTGGGAAGTAGAATTGTGGGATGAGACTTGAGTTGTTTGTACCAAGTAGTAATTATGCTATGAGATTGAATTGATTGCTCATGACAGAAATAATGGATCAGTATCTATAGTCGGATAGCTGGGTTAACCTTGACGGTTGCATAGAACTATACCCTGACTCGGGTAATCGATTGTGGGAGATGTTGGATTGTATCTGTTAGAAAAGATGAATTGCCTCGGTGAGAAATATTATTGGATTTGGGATGGAATATGATTGCATGTTGTGAACTCTTGATATGATTGGCTCTAAGTTGGACCCTTGACCGAATGATAAAAATATTTTGCTTGGATAAAGAACTCGATCGAGTTGCCCCTGATGTAAAGTATTATGGCCTGAAGATAGTGATGGTGGCAAGTAAATAAAGTGATAAGTCAATTGAAAAGATGCTAAGTCGGATTTAGAAAAGAGAGTTATATTGTGGCTGATTGAATCGCACTAACATGGAAGTTGGATGAAGTACATATGTTTTGGGGACGCCTAAAATATATGTATGGATCCAGCCGAAGTGATAGGTTGCGACTGAGATAACAATATGGAAAGAATTTATCGCACTAAGCGCGGACTTTGGCTGAAATGCATATATTTTGGGGACGCCTGAAATATGTGTATGGATCCAAACGAAGTGATATGTTGCGACCAAGATAGAATTGCAAGAAAAATATTGGTGAATCAATGGAGAGTTACAAGTGATTGAAAAAGAGAACCATGGATCGAATCGTTGATGGATTAAATGGTACAATTGGATAACTACTTTCATGATGGTTAGATATGATGTATTGGATATTGAATTGAAGCTAAATAAATATTGAATTGAAGCTGAATAAATACCTTGTTGTGACTAAGTGAATCTAGTAGGTGAGTTGTTTCCTTAAGTTTCGAGGACGAAACTTTTTCTGAGTGGTTTATTATGTAATGCCCTGCTCCGCACGAGGCATTTGGTTGGCTTGTTGGATGCTATCAGAATTTTTGGACCGTGACTCATGTTGGAAATCAGGAGAATTGAGACTGATGCAGTCTTTCTTAGCTGGCTAGACAGAATGGGTATTGGAATGTGGCTCGCTGGTGGAGCTACGCTTAGTGGGATTGGAGCAGGATGACCGTTATATAAGGCAAGTGGAACTGTCCTCCTTCTTCCTTATCTTGCATGCTTAATAAATGAAATAATGTGATGCTATGAATCTGCCCTAGTGTCTCTCACCTTGAATGTTGAATAATTGTGATGCGATGCTTTAGCTGCTAAATCGATAGAGATATCATATGTTGTTATCGAAATGTACAACTCATGAACATTGAACTGCTAATGTAATATGATGCCTGAGAATGAATTAATAATGTTCCTTGTGCTTGATGCTGCTGAATCAAATGAAATACTTGATTAATGAGATGCTACAAGAATGATACATAAATAATGAATTGGCTATGCTATTTACACAAAAAATTGAATGAAACACTAGAATCATGTACCTTCTGCATATCTGTTGCGGTTGCCTGTTTTCTTTATAAGTAATGAAAGAAAGAATACTGCCCCTATGATATGAATAAAATGATACAGGTCCCATCGAGATAAATGAAATGTTATCTGTTCCTCGTAGTAAGGAATGATATGAGAAATGTTGCAATAATTGATGCAATGAGAAATTATAAGGCTTGGGATCATTGAGATCACCAAGTGAACAGGTGGAAATATTGGAAAGATGAGATGATGAACTGTTGCCTTTCTTATCTTATTATTATATTATGCGACTTCGAACACGATCGGGTCGGACACGCAATCGCATGACCATAGACGTACTTGTATACAAGGATTTCCTCGAACGGTACCCGCGGCGGTGGGATCGAGTCGGCCTAGGAGGAATTGGTGCTTTGGTAGCACGGTATTGGGATCCTCATTCGGGCTCGCAACCTGGTGAAGGGCAGTCCCATACCCTACGAAGTCCTATATGGCACGTCGATATGGTGCACAACCACCAGTGGTCATGTTGTCAGGATGCATGCTAATGAATGTTTTATGCAGACGGAGTAAGCATATCATATTATCCTGTATTTATATGCAGGTACGAGGGAGTTGGTTATCGGTAAGAAATCACTTAAATGTGATGTACTCAATATATGTTGGTTTAACTTGCATGCTTAATGTGCCAAGTAAATGATGCTATGAGTAACCTTGCAAATATGAAAATCTGCTTAACATGTTAAATTCAGTATGCTAGAAAGATGCCTTGCGATAACCGTTGCTCAAACAAGACATATATGCTAAGTAATGCTTAAAGTGAAAAACTATCATAACATGTTAAGATGTTAATATTAGCGATGCCTCAATGATGCCTTTCCATGATAACACCTATTATGCTTCAATAATGTCTTTGCATGATAATACCAAGAATGCTAATAACATGTCCACATGAATGTTGCTCAGATAATATGTTTACATGCTTCACTATGATTATTGCCCATAAACTGTAAACTGATGTTAGGCTCCAAGTAGAAAGACCATTCTAATAAATGCTTGCTTAAATGATCACTTAAATATTGGCTTAGGCGAGTGGGTTGGATTCTGCTCGCCAGTACATAGATGATGTGCTGACCCACGTTTTGTGGGCAGGTGCTCGTGCTTGGAATGTTCTGTACACGAAGACTGGCTTGATGGTCCCGCGGCATCGAAGATTTGTTGGGCATACAGAAGCTCTCCTTGTACAAGATGATGTCTTCTGTTTATAAAGGGCATAATGTATGGAACAGTGTAACCAGTTGTACCAATGAGTTGTAAAGCCAAGTCGGTGTATCGAGTTGTAATCCAGTGTATCTAATGTATCAAATGTAAGCTGTATAGCATCGTTCTGTTGGCTTTCAATGTAAAGAGAGATCTGTTGTAAGTATTGTACTTCAATACAAGTCTTGTACTCTTTCTCAATTATCAATAAAGAGAATTCAGTTCTATATATCTCTGTGTGGCTTCAAGTTATCCTTTTATCCCCGCTGCTTTAAAGAAGTGATGTAATTCTATTCAATGAGAAAGACTGTCCTCATTTACTTCAATTTGTCTGCTTTTGCCGCTGCGATGTGTTCATATTTTGAAGATAATCAATTATGTACCCTCTTTGCCTTGTACAAGTGCAATATCAGGCTTGTACGGCATCACGCCCAAACGAGGACGATCGATTCTAAGAGATAATAATTGACTCTACGAGTCGGGGCGTGACAGGAGATGCCTCTGATATTATAGGCACGAGATGGGCTTTTCAAATTCTGAACGCACGCCCTGGTTTAATGCCAGATCCGGATTTTCTGGATCTGAGCCATTTTTGGATCTGAGCCCACAAGACCCGCGGACGTTACATAATTTGAACGGCCCACTCGGCCCACTCGACCCGCTCGACCCGTACGACCCGTACGTCCCGTACGCTCCGTACGCCCCGCTCGCCACGTAGGGCCGCGCAGAGGCTCGTACACGAGCGCAACTAAAGCACACAATGCGCCTGGCGACGAGCTGTCGTGCTAAGTGCAAAGTGCCATCAAAAAGCCACATTAAGCCTCAAAAGCCCATTAGCCCAAGCCCGAGTCCGAGTCCGAGTCCGAGTCGCTAAGCCCCTTCGGGGCTTAGCTCCAATAGATTTAGTTCTATTTTCATTTGGCCAAAAGTTGGTTTCTTATTCTTACCTCTATGTAAAATCCCCCCACATGACACCCTCCATTGGGCCTCAACCCATGTGCATCTCTCTATTCCTTCATAAGTAATATATAGAGATACATATTGGTATGATTTTCTGATGTGGGACTATCTTTTAACAATAGAATGTTGTGAACACACAACACATAGAATAAAACTGTCACGACCCGATCCCAACTATTTGGGTCTAGTCAGATCATGCCCAGCCTGCACCATTGTTGAGACGGCGGCAGTAAGCTGTTCAGTAGCAGGCAACCATACAACAACACAGATACATTTGTCACAACTATTATATTCGGAATTGAAATTCTGTTTAATAAAATATTCAGAATACATCTGGAAAGGAAAATGCAGAAAATAAACTACAAACTCCAAATAAAGAAAATGCAGAAAGAAACTATCTAGACATCTGGTTCTATCGCCTCAGGATCAGCGTCCTCCGGAGACGGCTCCGGTATCGTCGCAGGGTAGAGGACCGGATCATAATAGCTATTAAAGTATAGTTCGTCATCCTCAGTGTTACCTAAAATGTTGTCTCCAGTCAGGAGGGAGCAAAGTATAATCCATGCTAATTTTAAACAGTTAATTAAGGAATTGAATCATGCAGTTCTAAACAAATTTAAAACATGTTTGTTACAGTAGAAATCAGTGTTTTGAATAGATAATGACATATGACCGGCTTGGGTTTGTTACAGTAATGGATAAGGGGGTTCTGTTACAGTATGGTCATAATCATTACGCTATTCCCCAGTCCCCGATAGTTACAGTACAATACCCAGTGAGACCCGTGTTTAAAATGTGGTTTAGACATGCATTAAAACGATTAAATAAATAACTGCAAAATTTACATAAACTATACTTGCCTTGAATTAAATTGACTGGAAAAACAGATCGGTACCGAGGAGGAACGTCAGGTACGACTTCGAGTTCCTACAGTTGAGAACTCGACTTAGATTCCTGAATAACCAGACTAAGTGTGCTAGTTGCAATCTCTAGTAGTCATGTCCTAGTCAGGTTTTAAGTTGTATTAATCTACAGCTAACGTTTACGTCGCAACTACGTGCGTTTGATTAAGCCGGTTAATTAGATTATTTGGAAATAACACGAGAATCAATTTAACTTTGGAAAACTTTGTGTTTTGTAATATATTTATAAAAATACAGTTTCTTTTAGTGATAAATCGTGAACTAGTTATTTAATAATATTTTATCCATTTTAATTAAATTCATAATTAATCAGTAAACTACGTTCTAATCTACGATTATGCGTCTAATCACAAACCACCCAAATTCACATCCACCAGAAAAATAAAATAAAACTACGCTACACAATACAATGGCACAGCTAATGATCCTAGGGTGGGCTTATGCCCTGTACAAATTTTCTTTTACATCAAATAAGAGAAAATGACTTAATTATTAAATAAAGTGCGGTAATTAAATAACTATAATAAATAGCCTAAATATTAATTAAAATAATTAAAGATGAAAACTAAGAGTCTCAGACTCGGTCCATTTCTCAAAATTTGGCTAATACCACAACGTCCGGTCGGACCGATGCGTTTGCATTTCGCCGGGGCCCACAGACCGGTACAGTCATCGCCCAAAAAATTAGTTTAAAATTCATTTCCGAAAACCCATTTTGAAATCAATATAAATATAGTTTTTTGTAAAAATTTGGGCAGCACTTCCTCTATTTCGGGACAACCCAAAACTGGAAAATGCGCTACAGAAAACCTGCAATTATTCCATCCCAAATAATAATCCCAAAATATCCACCGAAACTAATTTCCAACACCACCAGAAAATAATTCCCAATCCACCAAATTTTTCGAAATATCCGGGAATCCCATAATCAATCCAAACCACACCAAACCAGCAGATAAAAACACAGAAAAATACGCTAACGCAGCTAATCGAAAATATTACGCAGCTAACCGGATTTCCCAAAGGGAAACCGGGGACCGATTCTCATCACCAACTCTACGGGAGGGACGAACTACTGTGATTACCAAGAAATTACCAAATTCCGTTGGCGGAGAGCCGCGGGAAAAACTTGGGGAAAAATCGAAACGAAGTTCGGACAGCAGGTCGCAGATCCTGGACAGCAAAGCTTCGTGGATCCGAACTCGGCCACGCACAGAAAAGGGCACGGAAAGGATCTCGCGGCGGCGGGGAATCCGCGGAAGCGGATCTGGCCGGAGACCGCGAAGGGGGCGCGGGCTCGCTGTCGGCCGGGGGTCGGCGTCGGTCGGGAAGTCCGCCGGAGAAGGGGCGCTGGCCGCGGGGTCGCGCGGTGGGGCGCTGGCCGCAGGGTCGCGCGGTGGGGCGCCGGACGGCAGCGGCGCTGATCGCCGCGGGAGCTAGGGCACGCCTCGCCAGAAAATGGGGGCACGGAGGAGGAGCTCGCGGGGAGCTCTGGGAAGCGCCGGCGGGGTGCGGCGGAGGGCGCGACTAAGGGCGCTGTTGGCCGGCGAATGGCGGGCGAGGTCGCGGAGAAGCCGCGCGGTCGGCGGGGGTGGCTCGCGCTGGACGCGCGGGCGAGCTCGGGGAGGAGCTCGGGATTGGGGTCGTGTTAGGGTTTCTCCAGGAAGGAGAAGAGAGGGAGAGTGAGGGATGTGAGAATAGAGAGAAAGAGAGAGTTTGAGAGTTTTGTGGGTGAGGAGATAGTTCTCTGTGAGTGATGGGAGAATGGGGAGTTGATCCAGAACGTGGGGGAGAGGGATGTTTAAGGAGTGGGTGGTTGAGTGTAATGGGGGAAGTTGGTTATGCTAACGTGGTGTGTAGCAAAAGATGGGGGAAGTTGTTTACCAAGTCTCAAATGAGAAACGCTGGTCCTTCGGGACCAGCTCAAAACCGAGTAAATTTTTTTTTAAAGGTATGAACCAAGTCAAAATATCCAGGTTTGGAAAGAGATAGGAAAAATGGGCCCGGGCCTAGGTCTGGGCTCGGACTAGGGTCTGGGTCCAAAATCCAAAAATCCATGTTTGTTATATTTTCAAAATTCTTTTCATCCAAAGATATATAATAATTATAATAATAATAATAATAATAATTTGGAAACGTTTAATTTAACAATATGAAAATTCTAATTAAATAATCTAACTACAGAAAACTGGGTTTCACAATCTTTCCTCCTTAGAAAATTTCGTCCTCGAAATTAAAGTAAGGTTAGGGATTACCTCAGGTCTCAAACATGTACGGGTACTGCTCCCGCATCTGGTCTTCTCGCTCCCAGGTCGACTCGTCTGGTGAGTTGTGACGCCACATCACTCTGACTATTGGCGTCACGGTGTTCCTGGTCCTCTTTTCGCCTCGGTCCAAAATTGCCACTGGTTTCTCCGGCACTGTGAGGCTTGGTCCAATCTCCAGTTCTGAATGGTCCAAGATATGGCTCGGGTCTGGGATATAGCGCCTCAGCTGCGAGACGTGGAAGACATTGTGGACGCCTTCGAGACTTGGGGGTAGAGCTACCCGATAAGCCACTTCTCCAATCCTGTTAAGTATCTCAAATTGACCAATATACCTGGGGCTCAATTTTCCTGCTCTGCCGAAGCGAATTGTTCCTCTGGTAGGCGAGATCTTCACAAATACACTGTTGCCTTCTTCAAACTCCAAGGGCCGTCTGCTGCAATCGGCCTAATGCTTCTGCCTGTTTTGTGCTATCCGAAGCTTGTCCCTGATCATTCTCACTTTCTCTGCTGCTTCGGTCACCATCTCGGGTCCAAGCATCACTCGTTCTCCGACGTCGTCCCAGGCAAGAGGGGTGCGGCAACAACGTCCATAGAGTGCCTCGAATGGTGTCATCCCGATGCTAGCTTGGTAGCTGTTGTTGTAAGAAAACTCTACCAAGTGCAAGTGGTCTTCCCAAGACCCTCCAAATTCTAGGACGCAAGATCTCAGCATATCTTCCAGCGTCTGGATGGTTCTCTCCGATTGCCCGTCAGTCTGAGGGTGGTAGGCGGTGCTGACTTCAGTTGGGTCCCCAAGCTGTCATGCAAACTCTTCTAAAAATGTGAGGTAAATCTCGTATCTCTATCAGATACAATACTTACCGGAACTCCATGAATCTGGTAGATGTGCCGCATGTATAGTGCTGCCAACTTCTCGGTGGATAAACCAACCTTGAAGGGGATAAAGTGAGCTGACTTCGTCAGTCGGTCCACTATAACCCAGATGGCATCCTTCCCTCCTTGGGATCGAGGCAGTCCCGATACAAAATCCATCGTGATGTGCTCCCATTTCCACTCCGGAATGTCGAGCGGCTGCAATAATCCTGCTGGTCTCTGCCTGCTGGATTTAACTTGCTGACAAATTAAACATCTTGCTACATACCTAGAAACGTCCTTCTTCATTCCGTACCACCATACTATAGTCCGCATATCCCGGTACATCTTGTTGGCTCCAGGGTGTATGGAGTACTGCGACTGGTGCGCTTCTTGCATCAGTTCGTTCCTCAGTTCGCCAGTAGGTACGCACAGCCTCGTACCATTCTTCAATGCTCCGTCGCTGGCGATTGAAAATCCTTCAAGTGTTCCTGCCAGCACTTGGTCTCTGAGCTTGCAAAGCGTCTCGTCTTGGAATTGTGTCTCCTTGATCTTGTCCATAAGACTCGAACGCACTTGCAACTGCATCAATGATGGTTCAGCTCCTGGTACGATAGCTTCTCTTCCAAGCTTCTTCATTTCTGCCTCGGGCAGTACAACTTCCAATCCAAGCTTCTCTATGTCTTCCAGCAAATGGCGCTCCTTGGTCAAGAACATCGCCATTGGGTAACGACTAAGTGCATCTGCAACAACATTAGCGTTACCCGGGTGGTACTGCAGGTTGATATCAAAGTCCTTCATTAGCTCCAGCCATCGTCTTTGTCTCATGTTCAGCTCCTTCTGAGTGAAAACATATTTCAGACTTTTGTGGTCTGTAAATATTTTCACTCGCTCTCCATACCGGTAGTGCTTCCAAAGCTTCAAGGCAAAAATCACCGCTGCAAGCTCCAGGTCATGTGTGGGGTAGTTCTTCTCATGAGTCCGCAATTGTCTAGATGCATAGGCAATCACTTTCCCGTGTTGTTGAAGAACGCAGCCCAGTCCTTTTTCGGAAGCATCACTATAGATTGAGAATCCCCCGGTACCTGCGGGTAGCGCAAGTATCGGTGCAGTAGTGAGCCTCTTCTTCAGTTCCTCAAAAGCTGACTGGTACGCTTCAGACCATATGAATTCTTCGTTCTTCCTGGTAAGCTTCGTCATCTGCTCCGCAATCTTGGAAAAATTCTTCACGAACTTCCGGTAGTAGCTAGCTAGTCCCAAAAAGCTCCTGATCTCTGCAACCGAGCTTGGTGCAGTCCACTTCTCGATGGCAGCTATCTTCTTTGGATCCACCGAAATTCTTTTTCCTGTGACAACATGGCCCAAAAATTCCACCTTGTCTAAAAAGAATTCACATTTGGATAGCTTACCATAGAGCTTCTCCTTCCTCAAGGTACTCAGCACTTTCCTCAAGTGCTCTTCATGCTCTTCCTCCGTCTTCGAGTAGATCAGTATGTCGTCGATAAAGACAACGACAAACTGGTCCAGATATTCATGGAAAACCTTGTTCATAAGGTTCATGAATACCGCAGGAGCATTTGTCAGTCCAAACGGCATGACCAAGAATTCAAACTGTCCATACTTGGTGTTGAACGCCGTCTTGGGAATATCTTCCTTCCTGACCTTGATTTGATGGTAGCCTGATCTGAGATCAATCTTAGAAAATACCTTGGCTCCACTCAGTTGATCAAACAGGTCGTCGATCCGGGGCAGGGGGTACTTATTCTTGATGGTGATGTTGTTCAGCGCCCGGTAGTCTATGCACATCCTCACAGTTCCATCCTTCTTGGGTACGAACAATACTGGTGCTCCCCAGGGTGAAGCTCCGTCTCTGATGAATCCTTGCGACTTCAGCTCGTCGATCTGATCCTTCATTTCCTTAGCCTCCTTAGGGTTGACTCTGTAGCATCCCCGAGAAATAGGGGAAGAGCCGGGTACTAGATCGATGGTGAATTCCACACCTCGATCCGGCGGTAATCCTGGAAGACTATCTGGGAAGACGTCCATAAATTTCGCAATAATAGGGTGAGGAGGCCCGGGTTCTTCGGTGATAGATGAGTAGGAAATACTCGTCATATCTTCCGGAGCTCGAGAGATTACAAACTCTGGTTCTCCCGGTGGGCTGAAGATTACACAACCTCAGTGACAATCTATCAGCGCATGCTGTTCACTTAACCAGTCCATTCCTAGGACTATATCATAGTTGGGTAGGGGCATCACTAGCAAAGATGTTGTAAACTGATGGCCAGATATGGTTATGGGACAATTACATGCCTCAGTGATGGGTATAGGTCCACCACCGGTCATAACCCTATTAATCACTTTGCTAAGTCCCGAATCTATGTGGTGTGCAGATATAAACTTGGATGAAAGGAAACTATGTGATGCACCCGAATCAAATAATGCGAGAGCAGGATGTAAAAATACGAAAATGGAACCTGTGATGACATCTGCAGTTGGTTCCTGCTCTGGCTCCTGCTCGTTAGCTGCTAGGGCGTAAGCTCACCCAGTCTTCTGTTGGTGCTGTCCAAATTGTTGCTGCTGGGTAGGTAGGGGAGCTTTCTGCTGGTTGGTTCCGGGCCGGTGGCCTGACTTGGGACAGTCCTTCACTTGGTGGGTGGCAGACCCACAGACTAGGCAGTGACCTAGCCTCTTCATGCAGATATCCGACTGGTGGCCCGGCCTCTTGCAATAGTCGCAGATAGGGATCTGCTTCTGGTGTACCCGGTCATTGTTCCTCGCCTGATGATGATGCTGCTGGTGCGAGGGCCTGTTGCTGTTGTTGTTGCTGACATGGGGCTTCTTCTGATTACCCTGGTAGTTGCTATTCCTAGGGTACTCCCTCTTAGATCGAGATGGTTGGCTCTTCTCCACATCTTGGGCTCGGATCAGGATTCGCTCATAAGTCTTCGCGCCACCTGCGATCACATGGGTACGAATCTCTTCTCGTAAACCATACCTGAATCGCTCGACACGATCCTTCGGGTCAGCTACCAGGTTCTTGGCAAAGCGGCTTAGTCGGCCGAACTCTGCTGCGTACTCGCTGACCGTCATGCTACCCTGCTTCAGGTCTTGAAATTGTCTCTCCATGTCCCGCATCTCCGATGTCGGAAAGAACTTCCTTCGGAACAACTTCTTGAAAGTGTCCCAGTCGAGCTGTTTGTCCTGGAGTCGGGGTTCATTCCGATACCAGATGCTCGCCACGTCCTGTAGTTGGAGTCCTACAGCTTCAGTCTTGAGGTCCTCCGGGAGTCGAACGACGCTCAAGAGTCGCTCCATGCTATCTAGCCACTCATCGGCGTAGATAATACCCTCAGTTCCTTTGAAAGGTCGAGGGCCTTGCTTCTTAAAACTTTCAATATCACCGACCTTCAAATATCATTTTATCTCCCATCAGATTAAATGGTTCTTAAAGTTGCATAAACTAACTCTAGAATTATGCTTACCTTGGCCGGTCTTGATTCCGATTGAGGCGCTTCTCTGCTCTCGAAAGCAGCCATGGCCAGCTTATGGGCATTCTCCATGCCTTCCTTCATTATCGCGTTCTGCTCGCGATGGGCTTCTGCTTGAGCCTTCTGAGCTTCAGCTTGAGCTTTCTGACCTTCAATTACGCCTCGCAACAGGCTTGCGAGGTCGGAGGAGTTATCGGGCACTGAGGCCACAGCTTGAGCAGCTACCGCTGCCGTGACCTGCACCTCAGCCCGAAAAGAGGTAGGGTTCACCGCTTGATCTGCAGTTCCAGAAGCGGTGCCAGGTGCTGGTGATTCATGGGGCTGGTCAGCCAATTGCAAGGATGGGGTGCGATCGGAAGATGGCACCGCATCACCAGCAGGGGTGGTCGTTCCCTTGGTCATATTCTGGAAAGGTATAGGTGACAATACATAAGCAAGGTAGCCTACCAGTCTATATCAATCAAAAATATTTAATAATAAAATATTTCGGTCCTATGTTGTGACAAATTGATGTTCTAGTGTTCTAATTATTTCTAGATAGGTTTTCCTAGGTTGTTGTTGTTGGGACCTGCATGGGCCACCACTGAAAACATGTCACGACCCGATCCCAACTATTTGGGTCTAGTCAGATCATGCCCAGCCTGCACCATTGTTGAGACGGCGGCAGTAAGCTGTTCAGTAGCAGGCAATCATACAACAACACAGATACATTTGTCATAACTATTATATTCGGAATTGAAATTCTGTTTAATAAAATATTCAGAATACATCTGGAAAGGAAAATGCAGAAAATAAATTACAAACTCCAAATAAAGAAAATGCAGAAAGAAACTATCTAGACATCTGGTTCTGTCGCCTCAGGATCAGCGTCCTCCGGAGACGGCTCCGGTATCGTCGCAGGGTAGAGGACCGGATCATAATAGCTACTAAAGTATAGCTCGTCATCCTCAGTGTTACCTAAAATGTTGTCTCCAGTCAGGAGGGAGCAAAGTATAATCCATGCTAAATTTAAACAGTTAATTAAGGAATTGAATCATGCAGTTCTAAACAAATTTAAAACATGTTTGTTACAGTAGAAATCAGTGTTTTGAATAGGTAATGAATATGACCGGCTTGGGTTTGTTACAGTAATGGATAAGGGGGTTCTGTTACAGTATGGTCATAATCATTACGCTATTCCCCAGTCCCCGATAGTTACAGTACAATACCCAGTGAGACCCGTGTTTGAAATGTGGTTTAGACATGCATTAAAACGATTAAATAAATAACTGCAAAATTTACATAAACTATACTTGCCTTGAATTAGATTGACTGGAAAGACAGATCGGTACCGAAGAGGAACGTCAGGTACGACTTTGAGTTCCTACAGTTGAGAACTCGACTTAGATTCCTGAATAACCAGAATAAGTGTGCTAGTTGCAATCTCTAGTAGTCATGTCTTAGTCAGGTTTTAAGTTGTATTAATCTACAGCTAACGTTTACGTCGCAACTACGTGCGTTTGATTAAGCCGGTTAATTAGATTATTTGGAAATAACACGAGAATCAATTTAACTTTGGAAAACTTTGTGTTTTGTAATATATTTATAAAAATACAGTTTCTTTTAGTGATAAATCGTGAACTAGTTATTTAATAATATTTTATCCATTTTAATTAAATTCATAATTAATCAGTAAACTACGTTCTAATCTACGATTATGCGTCTAATCACAAACCACCCAAATTCACATCCACCAGAAAAATAAAATAAAACTACGCTACACAATACAATGGCACAGCTAATGATCCTAGGGTGGGCTTATGCCCTGTACAAATTTTCTTTTACATCAAATAAGAGAAAATGACTTAATTATTAAATAAAGTGCGGTAATTAAATAACTATAATAAATAGCCTAAATATTAATTAAAATAATTAAAGATGAAAACTAAGAGTCTCAGACTCGGTCCATTTCTCAAAATTCGGCTAATACCACAACGTCCGGTCGGACCGATGCGTTTGCATTTCGTCGGGGCCCACAGACCGGTACGGTCGTCGCCCGAAAAATCAGTTTAAAATTCATTTCCGAAAACCCATTTTGAAATCAATATAAATATAGTTTTTTGTAAAAATTTGGGCAGCACTTCCTCTATTTCGGGACAACCCAAAACTGGGAAATGCGCCACAGAAAACCTGCAATTATTCCATCCCAAATAATAATCCCAAAATATCCACCGAAACTAATTTCCAACACCACAAAAAAATAATTTCCAATCCACCGAATTTCCCGAAATATCCGGGAATCCCATAATCAATCCAAACCACACCAAACCAGCAGATAAAAACACAAAAAAATACGCTAACGCAGCTAATCGAAAATATTACGCAGCTAACCGGATTTTCCAAAGGAAAACTGGGGACCGATTCTCATCACCGACTCTACGGGAGGGATGAACTACTGTGATTACCAAGAAATTACCAAATTATGTTGGCGGGGAGCCGCGGGAAAAACTTGGGGAAAAATCGAAACGAAGTTCGGACAGCAGGTCGCAGATCCTGGACAGCAAAGCTTCGCGGATCCGAACTCGGCCACGCACAGAAAAGGGCACGGAAAGGATCTCGCGGCGGCGGGGAATCTGCGGAAGCGGATCTGGCCGGAGACCGCGAAGGGGGCGCGGGCTCGCTGTCGGCCGGGGGTCGGCGCCGGTCGGAAAGTCCGCCGGAGGAGGGGCGCTGGCCGCGGGGTCGCGCGGTGGGGCGCCGGACGGCAGCGGCGCTGATCGCCACGGGAGCTAGGGCACGCCTCGCCAGAAAATGGGGGCATGGAGACGGAGCTCGCGGGGAGCTCTGGGAAGCGCCGGCGGGGTGCGGTGGAGGGCGCGGCTGTGGGCGCTGTTGGCCGGCGAACGGCGGGGGAGGTCGCGGAGAAGCCGCGCGGTCGGCGGGGGTGGCTCGCGCTGGACGCGCGGGCGAGCTCAGGGAGGAGCTCGGGATCGGGGTCGGGTTAGGGTTTCTCCAGGAAGGAGAAGAGAGGGAGAGTGAGGGATGTGAGAATAGAGAGAAAGAGAGAGTTTGAGAGTTTTGTGGGTGAGGAGAGAGTTCTCTGTGAGTGATGGGAGAATGGGGAGTTGATCCAGAACGTGGGGGAGAGGGATGTTTAAGGAGTGGGTGGTTGAGTGTAATGGGGGAAGTTGGTTATGCTAACGTGGTGTGTAGCAAAAGATGGGGGAAGTTGTTTACCAAGTCTCAAATGAGAAACGCTGGTCCTTCGGGACCAGCTCAATACCGAGTAAATTTTTTTTAAAGGTATGAACCAAGTCAAAATATCCAGGTTTGGAAAGAGATAGGAAAAATAGGCCCGGGCCTAGGTCTGGGCTCGGACTCGGGTCTGGGTCCAAAATCCAAAAATCCATATTTGTTATATTTTCGAAATTCTTTTCATCCAAAGATATATAATAATTATAATAATAATAATAATAATTTGGAAATGTTTAATTTAACAAAACAAAAATTCTAATTAAATAATCTAACTACAGAAAACTGGGTTTCACAAAAACACCAACAATCCCCCACATATCTCTATATATATGAGTTAAGCGTTCCACATAATAACTGTCCATCATGCATTAGGATAGATGTCGCTGACGACTTGAATCTTTCCGCATGGGTTGAACAACAGTATGATACAAGAATAGACTACGCCTTGAATTCTGTACCACAGCTGTAATTTTTCCTACTTACATAATGTAGTTATCTGTGCTTCTGGCTGCACATTAAAGGTCTTGTGCCAGCCTGGATTTTAATGTATGTATTTTGGGCGTCTACAAATTTACCCTCAAGAGACGGCCTATTTCTCTGTCCATACATTATAGGTGAGTTCTTTATAAAGAGTCATGGCATGAAGCATTGCGCTCCTTTGCGGTGCTACGCCGCTATGACATGGCTCAACGCCGAGGCTTTACCCCACCTGGGTACCTCATCGTAGTGTCATACTACTGTAGCATGAGGTCACAATCCTCTTTGTAGTGCCAAACTACTCAGCATGAAGCCTTGCGCTTCCGTGCGGTGTTACGCCGCTATGACATGGCTTGCAAAGCCGAGGATTTACCCTACCTGGTACCTCTTCGTGGTGTCATGCCACTGTAACATGAGGATACCGTCCTCTTTGTAGTGTTGTCTACACCTCTTTATGATTATGCAACATTAGGCTACCTGCCTATATGCGGTGCTACGCCGCCTGTGACTTGGCTAACAAAGCCGAGGCATTACCCCTACCTGGGAACCTCATGGTGGAGTCACCCCACTGTAGCATGGAGTTGTAACACTCCTTTATGGTTGTTGCGCCACCATGCTTTCTGTAAAGCATAACAGACCTTCACTCAGTCTGAGAACTCATTAAGGCATTATGCCATCCTTCCCACAGGATTAGTTTTCCGTAGAAAATTCATAGTAGACAACAGTGGTTCTGGGTCCGAAACCCTTCCATGTTCTGCAGAACAAGTACCCACTGTTAACTAATATTTTTTCAGTCAATAGTCCTCCCTTGAATCAAAAAATTAGATATCTGGTAGATTTCTCTTTGAACCAATAACATAAAATTTATTGATAGGATTATAATGACACAATATTAGAATGCCTTCAAACCCATCTTCCTTGCTGTGTCCTCGACCAGCTATCGTTTGAGGCCTTTCGTGAACGGATCTGCCAGGTTCTCCTGACTCCGAACATCGATCACTGCAATAACGCCTCGTTTGATGAGATCGTTCACTGCTCTGTGCTTTAACCGCATAGTCCTCTTCTTCCCGTTAAAGAGTTCATTTGATGCTACTGCTGTTGCCGCCTGGTTGTCACAGTATATCAGGATTGCCGGTATCTGAGCTCCAACCACTGGAAGATCATACATGAGCTCCCGAAGCCACTCTGCTTCATCTGCAGCAGCATCCAATGCAAAGAATTCAGATTCCATGGAGGAGCAAGATAACATTGTCTGCTTCTTCGATTTCCACGATATAGCAGCTCCGCCCAAAGCGAATATGAATCCACCTGTAGAATACTCGCTCTCCACCTCTGAACACCAGCTAGCATTACTGAAGCCTTCCACTACTGACGGATCTCCGCTGTAGTATAGTGCAAATGTCTGAGTCTTTTTTAGATATCTCATAACACGCTTCACAGCGTTCCAGTGTTCAACGCCTGGGTTGCTAGTGAACCGACTCAGCATTCCCACCGCAAAAGCTATGTCAGGCCTTGTGGCAGTAGTAGCGTACATCAAGCTTCCGATGACGCTGGCGTACTCCAACTGCTTGACGCTTTCTCTCGAATTTGGCTCTAGCTTCTGATCACTCCGGTACGGTGTATCAATTATAGGAAGATCTTGATACCCGTATCGAGTGAGCATTTTCTCAATGTAATGAGATTGTGACAGTGCTATTCCCGTGCCTGTCCGGATGATCTTAAGCCCCAAGATAACATCGGCATCCCCCAAGTCCTTCATACTGAACTTGGTCGAGAGAAATTTCTTTGTCTCTGTGACACAACTTAAATCCGTACCTAGGATTAGCATGTGGTCTACGTATAGACAAACGATAACTCCTCTTCCGTCAGCAAACTTAGTATAGACACACTTATCTGTTTCACTGACCTTGTAGCCATTTGACCTTATCACTTTGTCAAACTTCTCATGCCACATTTTGGGAGCTTGCTTCAAACCATATAGAGACTTCATCAACTTGCAGACTGTCTTCCAGACCTCTGACGACAAATCCTTCTGGTTGTTGCATGTAGATCTCTTCGGTTAGTTCGCCATTAAGGAATGTCGTTTTCACATCCATCTGATGTATCACTAGTTTGTGTATTGCTGCTAGAGCAATTAACAATCTGATGGTTGTCATCCGAGCTACTGGAGCATAAGTATCAAAATAGTCGATCCCCTGTTTCTGAGCAAACCCTTTGGCCACTAGCCTGGCCTTGAATTTGTCGATGGTTCCATCTACTTTCATCTTCTTCTTGAAGATCCATTTGCATCCGATGGGTCTTGCTCCTTCTGGCAGGTCAACTAACACCCATGTATTATTGGAGGTGATTGAGTCAATCTCATTGTCTATTGCCTCCTTCCAGAATACAACATCTCTGGTCTTCATCGCTTTATCATAGGTAAGCGGATCTGCTTCCACATGATAGGTGACGAAGTCATCTCCGAAGTCTTTCGGCCTCTTTACTCGCTTAGTTGACGGCTCAGCGAGTTTTGGTTCAACTGGTGTCTCTTCGACAATAGCTTCTTCTTGGACTACTGGTTCGTTAAGGACTTCTGTCTGCTTTGCACTCTCATCATTCTCCGGAAGATCCGCGAGAACAATATTTTTGTGCCTTGCAAACTTGTCTTCAAAATATTCAGCATCGCGAGATTCAATGATATGATTTGATTCTATATCAAGGAATCTCCGAGCATCACTCTTCTCGGCATAACCCAAGAAGATAGCCTTAGTAGTCCTAGTCCCCAGCTTCTGAATCTTCTGATCTGGGAGCTTCACATAAGCCAGACACCTCCACACTCGAATGACATTCAAGTTAGGTCTGACTTTGAACCAGAGTTCATGAGGGATTATGTCCGAAGTTGCATACGGTACTCTATTGAGAATGAAAGTAGCCGTTAATACAGCTTCTCCCCAGAAGCTCTTTGGAAGACCCGCAGTCAACAGCATAGAGTTCATCATCTCTGTTAACGTTCTGTTCTTCCTTTCTGCTACTCCTTTGGATTGAGGAGAGTACGGAGCCGTCGTCTCATTCATGATTCCATGTTCTTTACAGAATGATGAGAAATCATGAGACCGATACTCCCCGCCTCGATCACTCCTTAGCCTTTTGAGTTGTTGTCCAGTTTGTCGTTCAGCCTCGGCCCTGAACTCCTTGAACTTCTCGAATGCTTCGTCTTTAGACTTGAGCAGGTAGACAAAAGCATACTTTGAGAATTCGTCGATGAAAGTAATAAAATACTTCATCCAGGCTTTTGTAGAGAATTGCTTGAAATCACAGATATCTGAGTGAACCAACTCCAGAAGATCAGTGCTTCGATGGACCCTGTGAAAGGGTTTCCTTGTGATCTTCATCTGAGCACACACTTCACATTTCTCTACCTTACCCCCACACTTGGAGATAAGTCCTAGGCTAGACATTTTGTTAATTCTTTTACAATGAACATGTCCTAGTCTATTATGCCACAACTCAAAAGAATAGTTCAAAGTAGAGATAGCATTGATATTATTTTGCTGGGTTACAACAAGCTGAATTTTGTACATTCCTTCAGTCTGGAAAGCTTTTCCGAAGAATGTACCCTTCTTGGACATCACCATCTGGCCAGCATTGATGTCCATCCTCAAGCCTGCGTTACAAAGCAGGCTCCCAGAGATCAGGTTCTTAGCAATTGCAGGAACATGCTTCACTCCTTGAAGCGTCAGAGTGTTCTCCGATGTGAGTTTCAGCTCCATCGTCCCGATCCCCAGTACTTCAGCTTGTGCCTGGTTTGCCATTATGACTTTCTCGGAAGTTGGCTCATATGAGTCGAACCATTCCTTATCTGAGGAGACATAACATGTCGCACCAGTGTCTATCCACCAGTCCGAGTCAACCCCCACATTTGCAACCTGTGCTATCATTGCAATCAGATTAGTAACCATAGAAACCTTACTAGGCTCACCTTTTTCTGGTTCCTTGTAGTCACTTTTGTAGTGGCCCTTCTTGCCACATTTATAACAAGTCACATGGGACTTGGACTTCTGATTCTTGAATAAAGGACTCTTCACTTTCAGATTAGCGAAGTCCTTCTTCTTCTTATAAGGAGAAGCCGCCTGCTTCCCCTTGTACTCTCTGGTTTGGACCAGATTTGCTTTAGCCAGTTGTTTGGACAGAGAATCCATCTTCTGTTGAGAGCGCATCTCGTCCTCAACATGGATCTCTTGCAGAAGATCTTCCATACATATGTCCAGCTTCTTGCGGTGCATCCTTGCATAGAAGTTGCTCCAACCCGCAGGAAGTTTAGAGACGATTCCTCCAACGATAAACTTGTCGACAAGAGGCATCTTCTCGTCATCCAATTTTTGGCACAGCTTCAGAAACTTCTTTACTTGGGGCAGCATAGCCTTCTCATCTTCGAAGGTCCACTTGTGGTATCTTTCAACCAAGAAGATATTAGACCGATTCTCATCATCTTCATACAATTTCCCCAAGGAGTCCCAAATCTCTTTGGCAGAATTCTTCTTGGAATAGGACTCTGCCAGAGAGTCTTCCATGTTATTGAGAATCAACAGTTTACAGATACTGTTTTCTCTAATCCATTTTTCCTGCTTGGACTTAACAGCGGCAATAACTTCTGCGATTTCGGTTGTTGGAACGATCGTTCTTCCTCATTCAGCACGTGGTCAACTTCCACGAGTTGAATGTTTAAGGTTACTTTTCGTTTCCAGACTTGGAAATGTTTGCCGTCGAATTTCTCCAACTTATTAAAGTCGGTATTGACAAGCGATGCACGTGAGTTATCCATCTTTTCGATATAGCTTCGAGATTGTTAGTCCCTTGGCGAACAATCGATGGAAAAACTCGATTTCAGAAACAATTGTAAAGACAATGTTTCCAGCAACAACACCATAAAGAAGGTGATGTTGTATTACGAGAATCTAAAAAGATTTCGTAATTTTTCTCGAAGGCAACTGAACCGTATAACTTCTAAAGTGAAGCCACAGTATTCTCGAAGGCGACAGAGGAAGAAGAAAGCTTGCTGGGGTGAAAGATCACCGGCACTCAAAGCTATATCCGCCTTACGGACAAGCCTCCAGGAACCAGCAAGTTCGAAAAGAACTTTAGAACGCTGGCCAAAAAATGTTGACGACTCCTCGGAATAGCAGCAGCACTTCTCTCTCTCTCTCTGTGAAAATTTTCTGAGTATTTTCTGTAACTTTGGAGAGAGGAGATGCCTCTGATATTATAGGCACGAGATGGGCTTTTCAAATTCTGAACGCACGCCCTGGTTTATTGCCAGATCCGAATTTTCTGGATCTGAGCCATTTCCGGATCTGAGCCCACAATACCCGCGAACGTTACATAATTTGAACGGCCCACTCGACCCGCTCGACCCGTACGACCCGTACGTTCCGTACGCTCCGTACGCCCCGCTCGCCACGTAGAGGCTCGCGCACGAGCGCAACTAAAGCGCACAATGCGCCTGGCGACGAGCTGTCGTGCTAAGTGCAAAGTGCCATCAAAAAGCCACATTAAGCATCAAAAGCCATTAGCCCAAGCCCGAGCCCAAGTCCGAGTCCGAGTCCGACTCCGAGTCGCTAAGCCCCTTCGGGGCTTAGCTCCAATAGATTTAATTCTATTTTCATTTGGCCAAAAGTTGGTTTCTTATTCTCACCTCTATGTAAAATCCTCCCACATGGCACCCTCCATTGGGCCTCAACCGATGTGCATCTCTCTATTCCTTCATAAGTAATATACAGAGATACATATCGGTGTGATTTTTCGATGTGGGACTATCTTTTAACAATAGAATGTTGTGAACACACAACACATAGAATAAAACGCCAACAGAATATAGACGGGTAGCCAAGGGTGTACCTTATGCCGCCAAAGCGATGAATCTATGTAACCCCCACTTTTCAAATTTAATAAAATTCCTATTTTGTCTTATTAATTACGTTAGCCATTATTTCCTATTATGGTTATATATATATATATATATATATATATATATATATATATATATATATATATATATATATATATATATATATATATATAATTATCTATTTCATTTTTAGATTATTAGTTATTCAATAGCTATATGCATCTAAATATTTTGCTAGATCATATAGTTAGTATTAATCCATTAGCCATTAATCCCTATTAGGATAATCTATCTATAATTTGGGGCATTGTTCAAATAGTTTTATGAATTTAGGGCCTGTTTGGTAGCCAGCAACTGGAGGTAAAAACACAGCAAGTGACTACCCACTATGAAAGTGAATAGAGTTGCTGCGTTTGGTTTGCTGCAACAATTGTCATGTAAGGTGTCCATCTCTCAGAGTTATTGTCCCCTTCAATTTAACCCCCCCCCCCCCTCCCCCCCTCCATCAGAAAAGCAAGGGGAGTGGGCTGCAAGTGGCTAGCCACGCGGGGTAGAAGGAGAAGAAGGGGAGTGGGCTACAAGTGGCGGCCACCACTTCCTTGGAAAATTCGGCCACCGCTTCAAACGACGAGGACAGAGTGAAGAAGAAGTCGCAAAGGCGGGCGGCGGCTTTGGCGCCGGTGGTCTAGGTGGAGGACTAGCCACCGGCCGGCGAAGAGAAGATTCCAGGGAGAGATGAAGAAGAAGAGTAGTCCAAAGAGAGAGAGAGAGAGAGAGAGAGAGAGAGAAAGAGAGAGAGAGAGAGAGAGAGAGAGAGAGGAAGAAGAAGAGGCCAGATGATCTGAAGACACACACACAAAGAGAAAGAGAGAGAGAGAGAGAGAGAGAGAGAGAGAAAAGAGAATAGAGAATGCTTTTGATGGTGGTCTACCAAATTCTTTGATTCCTTTTATTAATTAAAACATTTACTTTTTCAATTAAAAAATTACGAAAAATTAACTTTTTTAATTAATGTTTAGTACTAAATAGTAAATAATTATTAGCTATTTATGATAATTAATTTAATTATGACAGTTTATAATTTTTTTGTTTAATTATGGTAATTAATTTAATTATGGGTTATCATACCTCCAACCCAATCTCCACTTTCAACAACCATCCAAACAACCGAACTCATTTCTCTTCACTTTCAACAACCATCCAAACACCGAATTTCTTTTTCTTTCACTTGTAGGAGATAAAAAAAAATTCTCTATTCAAACACTTTTTGGAAAGTGACACTTGCTGCAAGTGCACTGCAACTCAACATGTTGTAAGTGTCACTTTTACACTTTCAAAGAGTTACTTCTATCCAAACAGTCTCTTAGTCGTAGAATTTTTGTAATCTAGATCACTCTCTATGGACTTAAATCCGTAGTTAACCTATTAAGCTATTAGTCAGGCCTATCTAATTCATATCGAAACATATTAAAACTCCATCCATATTGGGCCTATATAGACACGTTCCTTCTTCTTCTCAAGTATACTCTTCCCCCTTTCGTTTCAAATTCGACACAGGGATCAACCGCTCGTGATCGAACGCCAGTGTCTCGTCTACGTCTCCGATGAACGGCCAGTCCCTCGACATTCTAGAAGCCTCTAGGTGGTTCTTCCCCACCGACATAGTCCCTCCATCACCACCGTTCATTCCACCGCCTCCCTCCGGCCAATTCTCCGCCGTTTGATTGTAACGGCTGGCACCGACCCCCTCGCCTATAAATACGCCCCCATCTCTTAGTTTCTTCATCCCCTCACCCAACGGCGAAGCCCTGCCGGAAATCCTCCTCCACCCTTTTCTTCCTCCTCCTCCCTAGCGAGCGAGCTCGTGTCTGCAGCGGCGGCGCATTGATCTCCGGTGAAGACGCGGCGACGAACGACGACCGGCGCACTCCCTCGGCGATCGACGTCACCAGCCCCGCCGCGAGATCGATCAACGTCGATATTTGCATTCGTCTTCTTGGTGAGTTGTTGTTTCCTTTGAAACAGAATCGAATCTATGCTCGGATCGATCCATTGATGATCGATCATTTCTTCAATTTTGGTTAATCTCGGAGTAGTTGATAGAAGGGGTTTGGTCTGTAGTTTTCGTTTGGCTAATGATTTTATCCTAGGAATTCAAGTCGATCTTAGACATTATGTTATTGTTTCATGCGCACCAGGTGTTCGGCCAATTGCTTTAAAAGAATTGTTGTGACTCGTTGTATCTGAATCGGACGCGAAGCGGTCGGTATCGACTCTTTGGAGACAGGTACGGTTCCTCTCATCTTCAGTTTAAATTCTAGCGGAGGAACTGGTGTTTAGGGTTCGAATTGTAGTATCTGGGTTGATTTTAGATGGGCACGAGTTTTCTGAGTTGTTACACTTGACCCATGAGAGATTGTGTCGGGTGCGGACACGGTATGACGACATTGGACTCCGAGAGCAAGAGAGTCGACCGTTGAGTTTGATTATCTGGACCGGTTTAAATTATCAAACGGGCATTAGTCACCAGAATTAGTAGTTGATGTAAGGCCGGTAATTGGATTGATAGTGGGTTTAAGTTTAATGACTATGATGTAGTGTTGAGGCTATAAATGGATGAGTTTTGATGGATTAGTTAAGCTGGGTGTTGGATTGGGCACATGGGCCGGGTCAGTGGCAGGTTCATGAAGTACTTGAAGTTAAGGAATACTTTTTAATGTCATTGGGGCTTTAACTCTGGGCCGTTTAGATAAGCCAAGTTATTATAGAAATTGGGCTTGGTTCATTTAGTAGTTTGGTTCAAGCAAATGTTTGGAATAGTGTACAGTAAGTTAGTTGGGATACCTCAATAGTCACTACTGACTTAAGAAATTGGGACTTGCAAGTAGCAGGCTTGTTAGAGAGTGGGCCTGAGTTGTTACTAGGTTAAATTGTGGGCTTAGAATAGAGGCCGAGTTTAAATAGGCTTTTTATAAAGGCACTGCATCTTTTGATCAGGGCTAGTCCTAATGGGCTAGCCCCTGATCAAAAAGTGAAGTGCCTTTTATAACAAGGACTGCCCAAATTTCGGGCAGTCCTGCAAACTGAATGGACTGCCAAGAAACTTGGCAGTCCTAAGTCTCAGCATGTGAAACAAAAGGACTGTCCATTTTCTGGCAGTCCTTATTGTATGTAGGACTGCCAAAAATTTGGACAGTCCTTGTTATAAAAGACACTTCACTTTTTGATCAGGGGCTAGTCCACCCTGATCAAAAGATGCAGTGCCTTTATAACTAGCATTTAAATAAGGAATAATTGAGGGCGTTGGGCCAAACCAATAGGAATAGATATTAAGGGTAATTATTAATGGATTATAGAAATAAGGTTTAGGTTGATTACTAGAGTTAGGATTTTAGCAATAAATAACTTAAATATTTTCTAAGACATGATTATGTAGTACCCTTGTATAGATTAAATATTTTCTTGGATTTGGACATAGGAACCCTTGTATAGATTTATATTTTGTCTTGATGATGATGTAGTACCCGTTGAAGTAGCTGGATTACTATATTAATAATTGCTTAGGGTTGCTTTACTTTTACTGGATTTGTTTTCAGAGATATATTGTAAAGATGTACACCAAAGCATAGTGATATTTGTGATGGTCATGGTGATTTTTGTTTTGGGTACGATTTATAGAAGCTATGATGAATATGATTGAGATTGTTCACTTGATGATTTATGAGGTTTATATACAGCTTACTATGTGTGTCTAAAATGTAGGTTGGACGTGTCCGACTCGTATTCGATCATTCGGGAGCGGGTCGTGACAATCTGCGAGGCGTATTTTTTTCAACTGTCCAACATCATAGAACATTTGGCAGAACCCAGTAGTGGAAGCTTCATTTGAGTAATATGGAAACACGAGAGTTGGAAGCAGTAGTGGAGGAGATAAGAAATTCTAGACGGAAGGGATCAAAATGCTTTAATGAGGCACATGTCAAGAAGAAATTTAATACATTTTTGAGGGATTAGTTACCTCAAATATAGATATACTCCATAATATTGTGTATGATGTAATGGTGATGTTAAATAAGAGCACCTAAAAAAGGTGTCTAAGATGTAAAATGTATTAAATCAATACAATTACCCTTTTTCCAAAAAATAATAATACTTGTATTACATATTAATAATCAATTTACAACTAATTCCAATTCTATGTTATACCTATAGATGTATATGTATTGCCTAATTGATTCATAAGGTGTTAAATACAAACCTTCCTAACTTATTTTCGTGGAGTTTTGTACATGAGCAGAAATAGTGTTTCTCTCTCTTCTTTCCTCCTCGAAGCTTGGCATTTGGTTGGTGGGGCATGGTGTAATGCCCCGTTCTGCACGGCGCATTACGCTGAGACGTTGACTCAACGAGCCACGTTGACCGAATGCAATGTATCGATGCGAATCGATACGAGAGTTACGTTGTCCCGAGCAATGCATCGAAACTAAGTCGATGCATATAGTTGCATTGCCCCAATGAAATGCATCGAGTTGACTCGATGCGAAGCACCGCATTGTCCCGAAGGATAAGTGCGTTGAGTCGGCTCGAAGATTCTAAGAAATCGAATCGACCAAGACGCAAGTCCGAATCGATGCAAGTATTAATTTTAGTTGATTTCATGTACAGGCTATACGTTTACGCTGAAATATTAGAGGTCGACATTTTGCCTTATTCAGAAAGGGGTCCGCGAAACCAATCGTCGCCTTGCGACGGACTGAGACGTTGGCACGGTAAGCCAAATCGAACATATAATTCAATGAAGCACGAAGTGCTCAAATGGCTAAGTCAGGAGAGTTGGCTATGCAAAGAAGTTATGAAATCGAGCTGTATCGGCTCGACAAAACGACAAGGCGTATCGACTCAAGGTGGGAGGATTGGCTCTTTTTTTACTCCTTCATGCCTAAGTCAAAATATATCATTGTATGCTAAGTTAACCTATCGAGGCCACGGACGTGGTCCGATCGAAAGATAAATTATAGTGTGTGTCGAACACTAGTTAGAACAATTGAAATGAAACGTGCATCAAATGCACGTGTCGCTATAGAACATTGGATATCGCAAAGGCGAGCGCCCCGGTGCGCAAGCCGTAAGAACATGGGATAATTGTATTCAGCGAGTGCCTTCGTGCACGAGCTATTCCTTGCCTTCGCACACGAGTTAGAAAGGCTAGCACATTGAAAGACAATAGGCGAACGTCCTAGCGTGCAAGCCACGAACATTGAACACTAAGTCATAGAACATGAAAATATGGCTTCGATGCGTGCACCAAGTGCACGACGCAAGAAAAAAGATGATAAATATGTTGAAACGTGCCTACGTGCACGAGATCATAAAAGATGGCTTCGTTGCGAAAGAATACAGTTGTGGCATGAATGTGACGGAACTGTCGGGTATGACATGATGCCTCGAAGTTGTTTGGGACCTTCGGGTCATTCGGTTGACCAACATTGAGTTGAGGCATGATTGTCACGACCCGCACCCTGATTAGGGGCACGAGAAGTGGTTACGTCCAGCCTACGCCGCAGCATCGGCGGTAGAACGCTGTCTAGGTTGTCTACAAAACTACACTAAACAGATAAAGGTACCTGTACAGTATATACACTCCGAATGGAGGTGACATAGCAATACTGTCTCAATCACATAAACTAACTAGGATAGATAGCACGAGAGAAAAATATGATAGATGAAGCAGAAAATAAGTTCGAGATCCACACAAGTCCAAGACTAAACATAACATCACAGAATATAATATAATACTACAGTCTGAAAAGTACTAGCTGGCTCGCAGGCCAGGCAAACCTAACTAAACTATACTACTCAGGGTGAGCAAAGTCTAGTGGCTCTACTAACAAGCCACGGTCCAAGTCTACTCTATCTAACCCGACCCCATAGTAGGTCGGACAATCAGCCTCTGAATCATCTGTAATATATCATAACGGTATCCTGTCAGGAAAATGAGCAAGTACAAACACCAACAGCAGTTCCATGTGAATTGACAAATACTATAAGAGACAGTATAATGAATACAAGACAAAGATATATGCGACTTGGGAACCATTCGAAAGCCGAGTTACAACCCTTAAACCAAACAAGGACCGGGGTTGTAACCCTTCTTCCAAACAGGACTTAGTCTCAAATCATGGTACAGTATAAAGGCATGTAGAACATGTGAGTGACTGAATATCATAGCATGGTGAGAAAGTACTGAATGTAGAACAGAACATGATATATGATAAGATAAGTAAATATAAAATGTGCCTTGAATTATTAGAGCGTTATGTGATCGGCTTTGGGTAAGTGACAGGACAGGTTATCCACTTGGCTCGGCAATCCGCGGTAACCTCAACGGAGAGACATGCCGGCCAACCTGGATAACGAGCACACGGAGGAATCTGCTACACCCTACGTGAGGTGAGGGTGGCGCTAGCAAAATAGTGACAGGGAGGCTTTGATCACATAACCCCTAATAATTCCCCCATCCCCGAATAGTAACATGGATCCGGACATGGCACGTCATGACACGGATTCAAAAGCAGGTGATCAGCCCACTCCCAAATCAATGTCTATACAAGTACAGGAAACACGGAAATATCTCATACCCATATACCAAGAAAGTCCAGGAATAACATCTCATGCCAGGATCCGACGTATACTAGTCCGTGAACTATCGTGTCGAGAATCAAGTAAGACACTACAACTGAATCGGATATAGTAGATATCAAGACAATGAAAACTATCAGTGAATGTACTCGCCTGTGGTCCTGAGCTGATAAGATGAACAGACGCTCAGAGTAATCACAGACCTAAAGATGAGATACTACAAGTCAAAACATGGTTTAATAATGAAATAAAAGCTAATCTAATCATGATATGCAAGTCTAAGTCAAAACTAGGTCAAACTAAGTTACACCAAGCTAAACTAGGTCACACTGAGTCACTCTAAGTCCTGTCAAGTCAATCTAGGTCAAATCAAGTTATATCAAGTCTATCTAAGCCTAACCAAGTCAATCCTAGGTCATACCAGGCATCACGGGTCAAAACAAGTCGAAGAAAGTCAAACGGGATCAAGAGTTGGCCTACAGTTGACTTTTGGTCAACTGGTCAACCCTGGTCAACTCTAGGTCAACCCTAGGTCAAACTAGTCAAATGTTGACCAACAGTTGACTTTTGGTCAACTGGTCAACTCTAGTTTGGATTTGGTGAAATCTAGACAAAGTGTTGACTTACGGTTGACTTTTGGGTAAAAAGTCAACTCTGGGTCAACCGAGCCAAAATCGGCTCAAATATGACATTTGTGGGGTGTACCCAACATGCCACCCAAGTTTCAAGTCAATCCGACTACCCGAACTCTGATTCATTCTCAAACTCCTATTCTCCTCCTCATTCTCCTTCCCATTCTCCTTCCTATTCTCCTTCCTATTTCCTATTCTCCTTCCTCATTCTCCTTCCCATTCTCCTTCCTATTTCCTATTCTCCTTCCTCATTCTCCTTCCCATTCTCCTTCCTATTCTCCTTCCTATTTCCTATTCTCCTTCCTCATTCTCCTTCCCATTCTCCTTCCTATTCTCCTTCCTATTTCCTATTCTCCTTCCTCATTCTCCTTCCCATTTCCTATTCTCCTTCCTCATTCTCCTTCCCATTCTCCTTCCTATTTCCTATTCTCCTTCCTCATTCTCCTTCCCATTCTCCTTCCTATTTCCTATTCTCCTTCCCATTCTCCTTCCTATTCTCCTTCCTATTTCCTATTCTCCTTCCTCATTCTCCTTCCTATTCTCCTTCCTATTTCCTATTCTCCTTCCTCATTCTCCTCCCCATTCTCCTTCCTATTCTCCTTCCTATTTCCTATTCTCCTTCCTCATTCTCCTTCCCATTCTCCTTCCTATTTCCTATTCTCCTTCCTCATTCTCCTTCCCATTCTCCTTCCTATTCTCCTTCCTATTTCCTATTCTCCTTCCTCATTCTCCTTCCCATTCTCCTCATTTACAAATACACACACACACGTATACTTACAGACAACACAACACACACCAATACATAAATAAATATACACACATAGATACACATGTATATATATATATATATGTATATATATATATATACCACTCTCAAAAAGAATTAAATCCTAATAAATCCTTAACCTATTTTTCTATGGAAAACCTACAAAGTTGTGGGCAAATGGAAGAGAATCTTCTCCTCTCCATTTAATGTGGAAGAACTATATGCAAAAGAGAATTAATGGAGGAAATAAAATCATACCTAAGAGGAGGTTGGAGGAAAAGCTTGGAAAGAAAGAAATGAATTTGGAAGAGAGAGAGAGAGTGTGTAGCTTAGTGAAGAAGAAAGAGAGGGGGGGCTAGTCATGGTCGGCCAAGCATGTAGGTTTTGTCCTATTTGGATAATTACAAGTTTGCCCTCCAAAGGTTTAAATAGCTAATAAATATGAAAGGGTCAAGCCGGGGGTAGTTTAGTCAAACCGAAACCACTAATCTATAACTAAATATTAACTAAAATAATAGTCTAGTCTCTAACCAAAATATCTAACATGTGGGCCATGGCTAACTAGTGTGTGGGCCCGCTAAGGTCAAAATACCCCGGGTCCCCGAAACAAGTCAAAACAAGTCGGAAATAGTTGAAATTCGAACCCGATTCAAATAACCCCAAAATAATACAAATAATAATTAAATAATTCCAAAATAATTTTTAAAGTAGAAAATTACAAAAATACCCCTGTTTCTGGAAACTGGGGGGTGACAAATCTATCCACCTTAAAAAAATTTCGTCCTCGAAATTAAAACAAAGCAATCACAGAAAAACACACGCAGAAAACAATCCATCTCGAATACTTCCAAAGAAAAAAAAAAAAATTTCAACAAAATAAAAATCTCTTAAGACACAACAACACTTACAAATAAAATCTGTTACGTGTCCGACACGGACACGAAACCATCACAAAATCTCACCTATCAAAAGCCAAATCAACAATCACCAATACAAAATATCAAAAAAATAATCAAAGAGGTCCAATGACCAAAATACCCTTGGGCCAGAAATGATACTGAAAACATCCTAATCACATGGTTAGGCTCTAGGTCAAACAGTCTCTAAGGTTTCACTAGCAAAACATTAAAATCACAAATAATGGCTTAAAAATTTAAAATGATTAAAATCTCAAAATTCAAAGCAGGAATTTAAATGACTAAATTTATAAAATTTAAAATTATTCTCAAATATAAGTCTATCCACCTTAAAAGAATCATCCAAAAACTTAAAACGAAGCAACACAGAAAATTCATGCAATTTGATAATCGTATGCGTCTGTCCAATAATCATGATACTCAGAATCTCCGTCACGCCAGTGAGCAAGGCTACGATAATCACAGAGTCCTCAGCTACGGTACATACCTCTAGAATTATGGTATTTAAAATTTTCGCATTGCCGCTAGCTTGGCAGCGAAAACCTTAAATTCCCACACCCGAGAAATACGTCCATAGCCCGACTATATGTCCTCACTCTGCCTGCTAGCATGACCCTAGAGGATTCAAAAATCTCATAATCGAGGCGACCTAGCCCATACGACTTATCTCAGAAGAATATCACATCACAAGGACAAACTTCCATTAAACAATCAAGGAACAGATGGAAACGAAATTCAAACAGTTTATAATTAAGGAAGCAAATGCGAAAATGAGATCGAAAGATTGGAACCTGCACTCTGCTCTGCTACTGCCTGAGTGGGCTTAACTGTCATGGCGAAAGCTCGCCCCTGGTGGCCTCCTCTAGCCTGCCACACTCTGTCCCGGCCAGCCTGTCTGGCTGCACGGCCTGCACAGTTCTTCATCTGGTGGTCTGGAGCTCCACAAAATAAACAAACTCCCAGCTTCATCCTACAAACATCCCGGGTGTGCCCTATCTTCTTGCAGAAAGCACACTGGACGACCTGTCTCTTGCCCTGACCCTGCTGTTGGTCGTCACGTGCTAGTACCTGACGTACTCTGTCCGCACGGGCTCCCTTCAGGTGCTGCTGAAAATACTGCTGCTGCGTCTGAAGTGGAGGAGCTCTCCGCTGAACTGCTGGTCCTCTGGCCGGCTGTGCTCTGTCCTGAACTCCTCGGGCTCCCCGGGAACGGCAGTCCTTCAGCTGGTGATCGGACGCCCCACAGTATAAACAGGCGCCCGATCTCTTCCTGCACACCTCTACAGTGTGCCCTGGCCTCCTACAAAAATGGCACTGTGCTGCTGGCCTCTGTCTCTGACACTGATACTGAACTGGGGTATCCTGAACTGTACCCGGTACAACCCTCTCCACTGCTGCCATGGCTAACTGGTGCGAGTTCTCCATGGTCTGTCTCAGCACCTCTGTCTGGCGCTGCTGCGTCTGCAATATCTGCTGCAGGAGTGCCATCATCCCCTGGGTGTCTGTCGGTAACTGGGGCGGCGGTGGAAGAATGTCCGGGATGACCATAGACGGTCCTGCTGCTGAAGGTGGAAGACCTCCAGGGATCGTCGCTGCTGGTACTGTTGCTGCTGCTCCCACCGGAAGGGCAGGAACTGATGGGGCTGCTCCCCCAGCTGGAGGTGGAAGACCTCCGGGAACTGCCACTGCTACTCCTGCCTGAAGGGCAGGAACTGATGCCGCTGCACTCTCGACTGTCGGTCCCGTAGCCGGAGGTGGAAGACCTCCCTGATCTGACCTCTCTGGAACTGCGCTAGAATCCGCTGCTGGAGAACGAGTGATTGTCATCCTGAAGACGAATTGAACCCAAGAGATCAATATGGCACATGATAGGACATTATCAAAGGAGGACAATTGAATTCAAATACAAGAAGAGTTGTCATGGTAATCAAAAGATCAGAGTTTTTCCTAAAAATGTGATTGAGTAACTCCTATCATACCCTAGATCCTATGTCCTAATCGCAGGCTCGTAATTAGCACTCTAAATCGAGCACCATTACGAGATCGCACTAATTGCGACATCGACCTGCATGGGCCACCACAAAAACGTGTCACGACCCGCACCCTGATTAGGGGCACGAGAAGTGGTTACGTCCAGCCTACGCCGCAGCATCGGCGGTAGAACGCTGTCTAGGTTGTCTACAAAACTACACTAAACAGATAAAGGTACCTGTACAGTATATACACTCCGAATGGAGGTGACATAGCAATACTGTCTCAATCACATAAACTAACTAGGATAGATAGCACGAGAGAAAAATATGATAGATGAAGCAGAAAATAAGTTCGAGATCCACACAAGTCCAAGACTAAACATAACATCACAGAATATAATATAATACTACAGTCTGAAAAGTACTAGCTGGCTCGCAGGCCAGGCAAACCTAACTAAACTATACTACTCAGGGTGAGCAAAGTCTAGTGGCTCTACTAACAAGCCACGGTCCAAGTCTACTCTATCTAACCCGACCCCATAGTAGGTCGGACAATCAGCCTCTGAATCATCTGTAATATATCATAACGGTATCCTGTCAGGAAAATGAGCAAGTACAAACACCAACAGCAGTTCCATGTGAATTGACAAATACTATAAGAGACAGTATAATGAATACAAGACAAAGATATATGCGACTTGGGAACCATTCGAAAGCCGAGTTACAACCCTTAAACCAAACAAGGACCGGGGTTGTAACCCTTCTTCCAAACAGGACTTAGTCTCAAATCATGGTACAGTATAAAGGCATGTAGAACATGTGAGTGACTGAATATCATAGCATGGTGAGAAAGTACTGAATGTAGAACAGAACATGATATATGATAAGATAAGTAAATATAAAATGTGCCTTGAATTATTAGAGCGTTATGTGATCGGCTTTGGGTAAGTGACAGGACAGGTTATCCACTTGGCTCGGCAATCCGCGATAACCTCAACGGAGAGACATGCCGGCCAACCTGGATAACGAGCACACGGAGGAATCTGCTACACCCTACGTGAGGTGAGGGTGGCGCTAGCAAAATAGTGACAGGGAGGCTTTGATCACATAACCCCTAATAATTCCCCCATCCCCGAATAGTAACATGGATCCGGACATGGCACGTCATGACACGGATTCAAAAGCAGGTGATCAGCCCACTCCCAAATCAATGTCTATACAAGTACAGGAAACACGGAAATATCTCATACCCATATACCAAGAAAGTCCAGGAATAACATCTCATGCCAGGATCCGACGTATACTAGTCCGTGAACTATCGTGTCGAGAATCAAGTAAGACACTACAACTGAATCGGATATAGTAGATATCAAGACAATGAAAACTATCAGTGAATGTACTCGCCTGTGGTCCTGAGCTGATAAGATGAACAGACGCTCAGAGTAATCACAGACCTAAAGATGAGATACTACAAGTCAAAACATGGTTTAATAATGAAATAAAAGCTAATCTAATCATGATATGCAAGTCTAAGTCAAAACTAGGTCAAACTAAGTTACACCAAGCTAAACTAGGTCACACTGAGTCACTCTAAGTCCTGTCAAGTCAATCTAGGTCAAATCAAGTTATATCAAGTCTATCTAAGCCTAACCAAGTCAATCCTAGGTCATACCAGGCATCACGGGTCAAAACAAGTCGAAGAAAGTCAAACGGGATCAAGAGTTGGCCTACAGTTGACTTTTGGTCAACTGGTCAACCCTGGTCAACTCTAGGTCAACCCTAGGTCAAACTAGTCAAATGTTGACCAACAGTTGACTTTTGGTCAACTGGTCAACTCTAGTTTGGATTTGGTGAAATCTAGACAAAGTATTGACTTACGGTTGACTTTTGGGTAAAAAGTCAACTCTGGGTCAACCGAGCCAAAATCGGCTCAAATATGACATTTGTGGGGTGTACCCAACATGCCACCCAAGTTTCAAGTCAATCCGACTACCCGAACTCTGATTCATTCTCAAACTCCTATTCTCCTCCTCATTCTCCTTCCCATTCTCCTTCCTATTCTCCTTCCTATTTCCTATTCTCCTTCCTCATTCTCCTTCCCATTCTCCTTCCTATTTCCTATTCTCCTTCCTCATTCTCCTTCCCATTCTCCTTCCTATTCTCCTTCCTATTTCCTATTCTCCTTCCTCATTCTCCTTCCCATTCTCCTTCCTATTCTCCTTCCTATTTCCTATTCTCCTTCCTCATTCTCCTTCCCATTTCCTATTCTCCTTCCTCATTCTCCTTCCCATTCTCCTTCCTATTTCCTATTCTCCTTCCTCATTCTCCTTCCCATTCTCCTTCCTATTTCCTATTCTCCTTCCTCATTCTCCTTCCCATTCTCCTTCCTATTCTCCTTCCTATTTCCTATTCTCCTTCCTCATTCTCCTTCCTATTCTCCTTCCTATTTCCTATTCTCCTTCCTCATTCTCCTCCCCATTCTCCTTCCTATTCTCCTTCCTATTTCCTATTCTCCTTCCTCATTCTCCTTCCCATTCTCCTTCCTATTTCCTATTCTCCTTCCTCATTCTCCTTCCCATTCTCCTTCCTATTCTCCTTCCTATTTCCTATTCTCCTTCCTCATTCTCCTTCCCATTCTCCTTCCTATTCTCCTTCCTATTTCCTATTCTCCTTCCTCATTCTCCTTCCCATTCTCCTCATTTACAAATACACACACACACGTATACTTACAGACAACACAACACACACCAATACATAAATAAATATACACACATAGATACACATGTATATATATATATATATGTATATATATATATATACCACTCTCAAAAAGAATTAAATCCTAATAAATCCTTAACCTATTTTTCTATGGAAAACCTACAAAGTTGTGGGCAAATGGAAGAGAATCTTCTCCTCTCCATTTAATGTGGAAGAACTATATGCAAAAGAGAATTAATGGAGGAAATAAAATCATACCTAAGAGGAGGTTGGAGGAAAAGCTTGGAAAGAAAGAAATGAATTTGGAAGAGAGAGAGAGAGTGTGTAGCTTAGTGAAGAAGAAAGAGAGGGGGGGGCTAGTCATGGTCGGCCAAGCATGTAGGTTTTGTCCTATTTGGATAATTACAAGTTTGCCCTCCAAAGGTTTAAATAGCTAATAAATATGAAAGGGTCAAGCCGGGGGTAGTTTAGTCAAACCGAAACCACTAATCTATAACTAAATATTAACTAAAATAATAGTCTAGTCTCTAACCAAAATATCTAACATGTGGGCCATGGCTAACTAGTGTGTGGGCCCGCTAAGGTCAAAATACCCCGGGTCCCTGAAACAAGTCAAAACAAGTCGGAAAGAGTTGAAATTCGAACCCGATTCAAATAACCCCAAAATAATACAAATAATAATTAAATAATTCCAAAATAATTTTTAAAGTAGAAAATTACAAAAATACCCCTGTTTCTGGAAACTGGGGGGTGACAATGATGCCATTGAACATTGAACCGAAGTATGAAATCTAAGAACATAGAAAGTTAATGGAAGAAATACGAGATAATAAAGTCTGAGTCCGGATTCAAGACTATGTTTGGTTGTTTGATAATCTCGGACTCAAGGCTATGTTTGGTTGTTTGAATAATATGGCGTTGCATAGTCGAATGGAATTGAGATAATTGTGATAATCTTTCGTGCACGGAACGTTCCCTCCGAACGGACTGCGTCGGGGCACCGGGACCGTTCGGCCTAAGAGATATATAATCTTTGATAGGCGCACATTCGTAAGACGATTAGCAACCGCTTAGCGAGATGTGAAAAGCCGCAAATGATGGTATGCACGCGGTAAGCTTCGGTTGTTTGGGATAGCAACCCAACCCGTGAAGTCCCGGGCTACCCAAATTCGAGAAAGAAAAGAATGAGAGAAAAGAAAGAGAGAAGAAAGAAAGAAAGAAAAGAAAGAGAGAAAAGAAAGAGAGAAGAAAGAAAGAACAGATAAAGAGAGACACATTTAGTCCATTTTGACGCGAATATGCCAATGACTATTTCATATAGTTAAGGAATGATGGATTGAAAGTGCAGGCACGTATGTGTCCCGCACATAGATCCTGCTTAGAGAACACTTATAACATGATAGGGACGGAATTGGGCGTATTCACCTTGCGTCAATGCAAGGACGAGTGCGTCTATGCTGGTAAGAAGTCGCACCATGAAACAAACACGAGATTGCTTGTCTACTTGTCTATTCAATTCGAATAATATGCTTGCCATGATAACATGCTTTATGCTTTCGAATATGCCATTAAATCGACCCTAAGGAGAATATGGCAAGTTGATAAGCTAAGTTGCATGATTGAATATAAATACTAAAATGTCGGCATAGAAAGTTAAGTCTTTTCGTCAGTACATGCGAGGACGAACGTACTGATCCCCTACCAGCTTTCATGCAGAGTGTAGGGAATGGATTGCTCGCGGCGAAGCTTCGCTTGTGTAACGTCCCAGAACCCGAATACTGGAGAGCGGGGGCGTACATAGCCAGCTACGTATATTGAAGTACAACCCACCTCGCTTACGGTCACGGCTATCTAGATATATGAGGGTTTAACTACAAGACAACGGTCTCCTATGGTCATGAACAAGCCTATTGTCTCAATCTCAAGCAAGCAATAATAGTTACAAGATGTCAGAGCACCAAATATATAATAGCAAGGCGTCCCATACATTACATATTGGATGATCATTAAGCTAGTCGTACAAAATGTCAAGACTAGCAAGAGTTCAGTCGTACATGATCAATCCTAGGATCTGTCAATCATGTTACAGTCCATAGGCAGACAGTAAATAAAGATGTAATACGAGCTAACACGTGCTCGCCGGCTAAACACCTCAGAAGAATAATTTTTACAATAAAGTGGGAGGACAAAAAGAAACCCACTCGTTGCCAGGGTTACGTCTGGTGGTCACCATCTGGCTGGAAGACAGGTGGATCCTCTGGTGCTGCTCTGATATCTGGCCACACAAAACCAGCTGGATCAGACCCCAGAAAGAGCAAGTGCCACAAAGGAGGCTTCACTTAGGAACTAAAACCAACGTATCACAATAGAATATTAAAGATAATAAATAAAGAACTGATAATAATAGAGATAACAACAGTAAACTGAGTACGCGAAAACCATTCAAGTAGCCAGGTCACAACCCTTAAACCAAATAAGGACCGGGGTTGCAGCCCTTCACCTGAATAGAAACCCGTCTCAAATACTATTGGTACAGTGAAGACAATAAACGAAGAGAGGACGCATAACTGCTCCGGGAGCCAGGTTACAACCCTTAAACCAAACAAGGACCGGAGTTGTAACCCGTAACCCTTCGCCTGAACAGAATTGGACCTCCGATCTTTATTGCTAAGGCCAGTATAAATAATCATGCTATTAAGGTAAGGTATAACATGACGAACATGGCATGGGGTTGCAATAAGACAATAAACGAAAAAAAGACACAGAACTGCTCCGGGAGCCAGGTTACAACCCTTAAACCAAACAAGGACCGGGGTTGTAACCCTTCTCCTGAACAGAACTGGACCCCCGATCGTTATTGTTAAGGCAAGCATCAATAATCGTGTCATGTCACAATCTTGCACAGGATCAGGATAAGACTAAGCTGGAATAAACTCCATCCAATCAATCGCGGCTAATCAAGAGTACGGCTTGATACTTTTAACTAACTAGGGTTATCACATGCCTAGTTATTAGTAAGATGTAATGAGATTATCCCAACAGCCACAAGTCCTACATACCATCCGGTTATCCGGGTCGAATGTCCGTTTATGAAGAATGCAACACGTGACTGTGTGCTGGAAATGTGCCATACTCGTCGGTAGGCTACAAGTCCACTTAATGCGCCCAGATAACGGGATTGCCTGTAGCTGGGAATCTCTTCATGTCTACTGAATTATTCTAGTTTATTAGCCTTAGTCAATTACTGTAGGTATCCCTGACTGTGGTACTCAGGGATCCCTATCCTAGACATGATGCAAGACAGTACTGTTTATTTTGTACAAACACAATCACCCACGGTGTCCAGGCCATTCAATTTTGTCATGACATGCTAGTCGTCGCAACAACATTCGAGATATATATTATGTCAAATTCACTGCCAAGAGTGCGCCACGATGGGTCACCATTATGTCATGGAACATATTTAAAATTAACATTTAACCTGTTTTAAGCGTATAAGCAATAACCAAATATAAACAAGGTGCAAGAGTTGTGGAGGAATCATGCGGCTCAGGGGAGACGGGGCATAACTTCCACATACAAACTCAAAATGAGGTGCTCCAGAGATATTCGAAAAGGCGAGACAAAGATCTAAAACTTTTATGTTTTAAGTTTTTCGAAATTCTGGCTAGAAAATAGCTAAACTTGGCAAAAACAGTCATTCTGTGCGTTTTTTACGCCAAAAATTCAATTCTGCGTAAAATACGCAAAAGGGGAGAGTTCTAGCATAAATTCTTACATTCTGGATACTATCCAACGTAAAATACGCAATTTCAGGGTTCCCTGCGTAAAATCTTACATTCTGAATGCTATCCAGCGTAAAATACGCAATTTCAGGGTTCCCAGCGTAAAATCTTACATTCTGGATACTATCCAGCATAAAATACGCAATTTCAGGATTTCCAGCGTAAATCTTACATTCTGGATACTATCCAGTGTAAAATACGCAATTTCAGGGTTTCCTGCGTAAAATCTTACATTCTGGATGCTATCCAGCGTTAAATACGCAATTTCAGGTTTTCCAGCATAAAATCTTACATTTTGGACACTATCTAGCGTAAAATATACAATTTCAGGGTTCCCAGCGTAAAATCTTACATTCTGGACACTATCCAGCGTAAAATACGCAATTTCAGGGTTCCTGCATAAAATCTTACATTCTAGATGCTATCCAGCATAAAATATGCAATTTCAGGAGGGTTCGATGTTGGATAATCGGTAACTCGGTTACGCAATCAAAGCATAACGGAATGCAACGAATCGAGAAATGATTCGAGACGTACGAAAATGTTTGTGGAGAACTTGCACGTATGCAATGCAAGTTGTCGACGTTGAAACAGAATCAAAGTTGACCCTTATGCTATCGAAATTGATACAACGTATCGAGATCAATACGTAAGGAAACGTAATCACGATGTGAGAATACAAAATGGAGTGTGCCTTGCGCTATCAAAATTTTGTAAATAACAATACGAGAATGAACGAACTGGTTGATCATAAACTTTGTGATTGATCAAGACGAGACTATACGTCATCGACGATTGTTCGATGCGTAAAGCATCTCGTTTGTCAACCACAAATAAGATAGACTCGAACTCAATACGAGGAGGTGCTTCGTGAATAGCATAATCATCGACGGTAGTGCATGACTTTACTCAGAGGATAGTTGCGCATCAGTTGTGCCAATAGAAATAGTTTTGTCCGAAATTTGGATAGTTGCATAGAAATCGTCGGAACGTGATTTGGCTCCGAAATAAGATATAACATGGTTAGTAGTATACTGTCCTTCATTAATGATCTACAATTATCGAGCATAGTTTCGGGACAGCTGACCCTAGAAGACTTGACCGCCAAATCAAATCGAATGTAAGACGCATCGTAAAGACCTTCGTGTTAAGGCGAATCGTTGCCTTGAGCATTGTCGACTCAAATTAAACTTGGTGTTGGATAGATTGTAGCATTTGTGCAATGTCAATTTAAAAGTTACGAGAGAATTTAAGCACCGTGTCTAGGTAAGTCACCTAGCGGATGTAGTCCTGAATGTTGATGTTTTTGCAAGTCAACAAAAGAGAATCTTGTCGAGATAAGTTACGAAGTGAAACTTCAGAAATAGTTGGGTAGCGACGTCGAGCACCAGGCGTTGCGGAGACTCGCTGCAATCGGATGTGCGACGACTCGACGCAACGTATATGATTGATAGTCCATATGAAACATACGAAATGAGAAATGCGATTTTAAATCGCGTCGCGTGCAGTGACTTTATTGAATGAATCACGTATGTATCGAACATACGTATGCGATAAAATTTTGAGAACAGTTGCTAAGATAAGTCTGATAGGGAGTACGAGATGGCAAGCATAGGATTGAAATTTACCTGCCAGCTTTGTTCCAATTTGCTACCACTGGACTTGGTCGAAAAACATATATCTTTGGGACGTCTTGAATATAGGTACGGATCCAAATCGAGTTGTATACAAAATTCAAATCGAGCTGCAGGAAAGATTTTGAAATGTTAACGAAAAGCTTGCAAGATAGCGTGAAATTGAACAATATTGGTGGGACGAGATCGTGAAACGATTTATAAAACACTTAACCGGAGTGTTGGTTTTGGTTCAAGGACGAACCTTGTTTTGAGTGGTATATTCTGTAATGTCCCGCTCCACACGGCGCATTACGCTGAGACGTTGACTCAACGAGCCGCGTTGACCGAATGAAATGTATCGATGAGAATCGATACGAGAATTACGTTGTCCCGAGTAATGCATTGAAACTAAGTCGATGCAAAGAGTTCCATTGTCCCAATGAAATGCATTGAGTTGAATCGATGCGAAGCGCCGCATTGTCCCGAAGGATAAGTGCGTTGAGTCGGCTCGAAGATTCTAAGAAATCGAATCGACCAAGGCGCAAGTCCGAATCGATGCAAGTATTGATTTTAGTTGATTTCATGTGCATGTTATACGTTTACGCTGAAATATTAGAGGTCGACATTTTGTCTTATTCAGAAAGGGGTCCGCGAAATCAATCGTCGCATTGCGACGGACTGAGACGTTGGCACAGTAAGCCAAATCGAACGTATAATTCAATAAAGCACGAAGTGCTCGAATGGCTAAGTCAGGAGAGTTGGCCGTGCAACAAAGTTATGAAATCGAGCCGTATCGGCTCGACAAAACGACAAGACGTTTCGACTCAAGGTAGGATGATTGACTCTTCTTTTTACTCCTTCATTCCTAAGTCAGAATATATCATTGTATGCTAAGTTAACCTATCGACGCCATGGGCGTGGTCCGATCGGAAGATAAATCGTAGTGTGTGTCGAACACTAGTTAGAACAATGGAAATGAAACGTGCATCAAATGCACGAGTCGATATGGAACATTGGATATCGCATAGGCGAGCGCCTTGATGCGCAAGCCGTAAGAACATGAGATAACTGTATTCGGCGAGTGCCTTCGTGCACGAGCTATTCCGTGCCTTCGCGCACGAGTTAGAAAGGCTAGCACATTCAAAGACAATAGGCGAGCGCCCTCGCGTGCAAGCCACAAACATTGAACACTAAGTCATAGAACATGGAAATACGACTTCGATGCGTGCACCAAGTGCACGACGTGAGGGAAAAGATGATAAATGTGTCGAAATGTACCTACGTGCACGAGATCATAAAAGATGACTTCGTTACGAAAGAATACAGTTGTGGCATGAATGTGATGGAACTATCGGGTATGACATGATGCCTCAAAAGGTGTTCGGGACCTTCGGGTCGTTCGATTGACGAACATTGGGCTGAGACATGATGCTATTGAACATTGAAACGAAGTATGAAATCTAAGAACATAGAAAGTTAATGGAAGAAATACGAGATGATAAAGTCTGAGTCTCGGACTCAAGACTATGTTTGGTTGTTCGATAAAGTATGAATTTCGGACTCAAGACTATGTTTGGTTGTTTGAATAATAGGACGTTGCATGGTCGAATGGACTTGAGATAATTGTGATAATCTTCCATGCACGGAACGTTCCCTCCGAACGGGCTGCGCCGGGGCACCGGGACCGTTCGGCCTAGGAGAGATATAATAGGCGCACATTCGTAAGACGATTAGCAACCGCTTAGCGAGATGTGAAAATCCGTAAATGATGGTATGCACGCGGTAAGCTTCATTTGTTTGGGATAGCAACTCAACCCGTGAAGCGCCGGGCTACCCAAATTCGAGAAAGAAAAGAAAGAAAGAAAAGAAAGAGAGAAAAGAAAGAAAGAAAAGATAAAGAGAAACGCCTTTAGTCCATTTTGGCGCGAATACGCCAACGACCATTTCATATAGTTAAGGAACGATGGGTTGAAAGTGCAGGCACGTATGTGTCCCGCACATAGATCCTGCTTAGAGAGCACTTATAACATGACAGGAAATGAATGTGGCCAAGGGCGAGTGCGTCTATGCTGGTAAGAAGTCGCGCCACGAAACAAACACGAGATTGTTTGCCTGCTTGCCTATTCAATTCGAATAACATGCTTTACGGTTTTGAATATGCCATGAAATAAACCCTAAGGAGAATATAGCAAGATCATAAGCTAAATTGCATGATTGAATATAAATAATAAAATGTCGGCATAGAAAGTTAGTCTTTTCGTCAGTACATGCGAGGACGAACGTACTGATCCCCCACCAGCTTTCATGCAGGGTGTAGGGAATGGATTGCTCGCGGTGAAGCTTCACTTGATCGCGTAGAGGCATGGAATGTCGTATAGTTTGAAGCGTGCGATCGTATTGACGTTCGAACTTGCAACAGGATTGATGCGGCCGAGATATAGAAGGCATGATGTATGGAATGATGAAATCCTTTGTGGACAAAAGAGAACTTGAGTGTTGTAGCCAACCTAGCAAATTCAGTTGGGCTATTGAAAGCCTTTGTAATCTCAGTTCGAATATCAATAAGGAGAATTGTTTAGTATACACTGTTTTCCTTTCATTTTTAGTATCAACTTAAAAGATAACCTTTTGAGAACTTGTCATCTTGCGTTGCACGAGCGCAACTCCAGGCTCGTGCGGCATCACGTCCCCTGCGAGGACGATGATTCGGGTGATTCCGGGTCGGGGCGTGACACGTGGCAAGGTTAATGGTGACATCTTCCGGCACGTTGGAGAAGACGTCTTTGGTCAGACATCCATGGAGAGAATGGGAAAGCAGAAGAGTAGACAATATGGCATCTGCTCGATCTCGATGAGGTCGAGGCATGCGTTCAACATGATATCTCGACTGGGTGATTAGGGACAATTTGATAGCAGGCGAGTTTTTCAACGTTGCCAGTTGTCGTGGAGATACTGATGATCAGAGATAACCGATATGGACATGACGATACTGACATAACATTTATTTTGTTAAAAAAATAATATTTTAAGTTAAGCCCAAGGTAAACTAAAATCTTGGATCGGCCTTTGGTATCGTGATACTGTGATACTATTATTGAACATAACTAGAAGCACCCTGATAGTGTAAAGCTAAGCTAAGTAATTAGTTGCACACTAAAAAAGAGTACTGGGTTATCGTATCATCATTGCCAAGCGTGGGTGGAATGGCATCAGTAGGGGTCATTGCCAAATTAGACTACTAATTTTAGTCTCACCTGGTCATTGACAAATCTAGACTAATTTTTAGCCTCACATGTTCATTTCTTAGTCTTATAGGTATACCGATGTTACCTTAAAACTTGTTGAATTAGAATAACTTTGATTTCTTTGTTTCGAGAGGGTAGGTCCTCACAACATAATTGGTAATGGAGTGGGCTTCAAACTTACGAGATTTTAGACATGGATATAATTGATAATGTCTTCGAATCTGGTTAACTTTTCCCTCCTATGCTATCAAAGACAAGATGCAGGAGATGTGTAAAAGCTTCTGATATAATGGACAAACTGAAGCTCTAGAGAACATACATATTTCTTGGACATTGGTAGTACACTTATACAGTAAACTCCTTTTTTTGTTTTTTTGTTTTTTGTTTTCGTTTTAAGGTTTGCTACTAGTTTTCCTATCATCTTTGATATTATAGTGACTAAGATTTAAGATTTAGGTGATGTGTCCACTTTTTATTTCCTCGACACTTTGGATACGATAAATAAGGGATTTAGTTATGGCAAGCTCATGACTCTGTAGTCGGATTTTGTTTTGCCATACAAATATGGGACCTAGCTGTAGCAAGCTCATGAGTCTGTAATCAGATGTCATACTAGTGTAGAAACACTTGTGCAAATTGAACCCGTCGAGACTGCACATAAAATATGCTAGGTGGGCTAAGGGTGCCCACCTATACAACACCTATAGGAAAGCTGTAGCTATGAAGCTTTATTCTAGGAGTACAATGTGATACATCCCACATACAACAACTATTAAGACACATACAGGTTTTTTTTTTTTTTTTTCACGCTCTGGACTCTAAACTTAGCTAGAACATTCTCGATAACTCTCACCAGCTCCAACCGTTGGATAACTCTCTGGTGGAACATACATCATAGACTCAAATCACACGCAATGACAAACCAAAGCATCATCGATCTATCGATCGATGCTAATTATTTGGGATATCTTGATTTGCAACTATATATATATATATAGTTAGTGATATGATATCTCGATGATGGAACGGTTTCCCATTGCTGGCCATATCTTGTACTCATCGAAGCCAACGTCGTCGAAGAGCTTCTTCCAATCAGCTTCAGTTCTCTGCCTCCCGCAGGTGTGGAGCATCATGTGTAAGTCGAAGTGAAGCTGGGCTTCCGTCACCTTGGGATGCACACCATCTGAAGTGTCCATAACTTTGTCTATTATGATGGCTTTCCCTCCTTTCTCCTTGCTTGGAATGGCCTCCTTGCAATTTTTCAGTAGCTTCAAGCATTGCTCATCATTCCAGCAATGGAATACCCACTGCAGGCATTGCAAAAAAATAAGAAATTCTTGGATATTTTCCTCTAACATATCCCTATTACAGTTTGTTCCACTTAGGGTTTTGGAAATTTTTCCTTAACATAGTTTTGACTTATTTCTTTGAATTAAAAGACCACAAATACAAATTAATTTTAGCTGAATTTATATCAAATTCACTTCATTGGTGACATGAGATGGTTACCACCCAACGCTAACAACCAACCTCATCTGCATGACGGAAGCCAGACACTCATGTGCATGATCCAAAACATAGACACAAGTGACAAATATTAGTAATAGCGTGTGAGAAACTAAAAATAAAATATGAAATAATATAATTGGGTCAAACGATTCAGTGGTCTGATCGGCCAGATAGTCCAGGTTGATCGGGTTTTGGGGGAAAAAAATAGTGGATCCATATTAAAACTATCTAGTTTGGAAAAACTACTGATTTACAGATTTGACCTGTTCAACCGGCTGGTACGATCCGGTTTTTAAAACACTGCTGTCAACGAAGTGAGCCATATGGATATTGAGTATAGAGAGCTGCTACGTTGTCCGCCTGCAGGCCAATCCGTCCGTCACGTGTCGCGGTCTCATTGGCAGATCAACCGGCATAGGACCCGTGAATATAAGGAGGGCCAATTGGGTGCGGCCATGCGGCGGACGGACAGCCCGCCTGCAGACAAGTTAGCTTTTTCCTTGATTATATACCTTGAGTATGAGGGCATCTGCTGGAGGGATGTGCTCGAACATGTCTCCCTTCACATACTCCACCTTCTCGTTCTTCTCCAAAGCATCGATCATATGGGGCAAGTCGAGTACAGTGCATTTCACGTCGGGGAACGCCTCAGTGATCGCGAAGGACATCGTGCCCGTCGCCCCCGCCACCTCCACCAAGGTCCTCACCCCTCGGAACAGCTCGCCGCAGTGCTCGATAACCGCTTTCGTAATCGGAATAGCATCGCTCCCCAGGCCTTCCTTCACCAGCCTGCCGAACCCGGGAATGGTCCCCGTCGCCTCCCAGACGAACACCTTGTGCGCCATCTCGAAGGCCGTCGACGGCTCCTCGCTCCTGAACCACGAGCTAGCCAACTGCCACGGCCGCAGCAGCGTCTCGTCGAGGGCCATCTCGATGAACGGAGCAATGGAAGCTCCCATCTCGTTTATAAGTGGGAGTGAGTTGGTCGTTATCGCGTAAGCGTCTTCGTTCGATTCGGTAGCAGTTGTCGTGAAGAAGCCGGAGTGGGTCAGGAGTGCCATGAAGCGTCCGAAGCTTGGGATTCTTATGGGAGGGATGGAGAGCTTGGCCGCCAGCTCCGTGAGAGGGATGGGCTTGCCGTGGCTGTGGACTGCGTCGGCGATGCCGAGCTCGACCGCGCACTTGAGGGAGAGGGAGTTGATGAAGCTGAAGATGTGGAGCCACAGATGAGACTGAGCTTCGAGTAGCTCTTTGGAGCTTGCTCCTTCGATGGATGCCATCGTTGCAAAAGGATTGTGGATGATGGTTTGTGATGTTCAACTGTCCAATAAATAGAGGACTAGTGATGGAGACTGTTGTAGAGTGGGAGTATTAAAAGAGAGCTCGTGTTACTTGCTTACTATTTTTCTGTTCATGAGGATGAGATTTTTCCTCCGACATGTATTACTTATTAGAATCGACAAGACTTAAAACTGCTAATAAAGATAAGACCAAATCTCTTAACAAGATTGTCCGATCTTAAACAGAAAATTTACTGAACCAAATTTTATTTTTTTTTACATAATTTAGTCAATATGAAACAAGTTTAAAAATTTTAAGGGGAACAAAACTGTCCGTCATTGGAGTTGGCGGAAAAATGTATGGATAGAATGGTGGAAAGTTGATTTTTTTTTTTTTTTTTTTTTGGTTTAATTTTTTTCTATTTATTGTTTGGTTTAATTTTTGTTTAGTTTTAGTTGGTTTGTTTGATCTGGCTTAATTTGGTTTGTAATAATTATATTTTTTTCAACGGCTAGTTATTGGTTTGATTTGATTTGCAACAGTTATATTTTTAAAAGGTTTGATTTGATTTGCGATGGTTATATTTTTACAACGTATACTTGCTTTTTCCACGGCTACTTGTATGAAATACTTTATTCTTGAAGCTAATATGAAATCACAATATAAAGTATTTTTGTGACTCCACCACCAACACAACAAAATATTAGTAGTGCTCCTACTTCTTCTCATCAAGTTATTCCATTTGCTAAAGAAGAACACATAGTAGATGATAGTAGTAATGACGATTAAAACAGTGATGATTTAATTAAAAATTTAAATGATGATAATGTTGATAGTGTTACCACTCCTGGATTACTCATTAGAAAAGAATTTGAGAATCATTCAAATTTAAAAAATTTATTAGTGATATAGCAATTAAGGATAATTGTATTTGTTCGGCTATTAGAAACAACGTCAGTGGAATTGTATATAAATGTAACGTTTCAAGTTGTAATTGGATAGTGTATGCTGAAGCCATTGGTAAAGGCGAAAGATTTGTTTTTGCTATGCTATAAAATCTACGTTCTTGTTTAAGTGGACTTAGAACAGGGTGTCATCCATTAGCTACTACTATATGGGTTAAGAAAAAGATTTTTGATAAAATTCGAGACAATCAGTCGTATAGTCCATCGCATATTGTAAAGGATATATATATATATATATATATATATATATATATATATATATATATATATATATATATATATTGATATGGAACACCGAATACATATTAAATATTGTAAAACATGAAAAGCTAGAGAAATTGCTCTATCTGAAATAAATTGTAGTTATATTGATGCATATAATAGTCTTGAAGAGTATGCTCTTACAATTATCGAGACAAATTCAGGTAGTAGATGTTGTATAAAGACTACAAAAAATGGTAGTTTTCAAAGAATTTTTATTTATTTCAAGACAAGCATTGATGGTGTTTTAAGGAGATGTTTACTTGTGATTAGTAGTGATGCTACATTTCTTTCCTCTAGTTATCGAGATATTTTACTTATTGCTTGTGCTTATGATCCTAGCTATCAGTTATATCCAATTGCTTATGTCATTGCTAAAAGTGAAAACACGGATTCTTGGAATTCGTTTTTAAACGAATTGAAAACCTCTTTTGAAGGTTTTTTTTAATGCATGGAACATAATTTTTTTTATATCAGATAAGCAGAAAAGATTGAGAAATGCCATGCATGCTACGTCACTAAGTCTTTTCCTTATAATTTGGCACGTCCATACCTAGGTACTCCATTATCAAAGTTTGAACGAAAAATGATTCATCAAATGTTTGCCACATCTGCTAGAATAATAGACATTTTCCCAAATGGGAGCTGAAAGGTATTTCATTTTGGCCATCAACGCTCAACTAAACTGAGGATCAAGTCTACATCGTGTTGTAGAAACTGTATTTGGTCAATATGCTGAAAGCCAAATACTCCGATCAATGCCACTTGTTCGTCACTCAACTTCCAATAACCTAGGTCGCTCTTATAACGCTACGAGGCATGCTCTCGCAATCGTTCACTAGCATTATTATTATATAACTATATATGAAATACATAAACAAAGTTATTACTCGACATGTAAAACATATCAATTATATTGACTTAATTTACCTGTCCGAAAAATATTAAACTAGATATATGCGATGCACGCTTCTGGATTATCTAATCAGTAGTAGTCCTCCGAGGATACGTACATCAGTTTTACTAGCCAACTTTATAATAATGATTATCAAAACGAGTATTTTTAGGATTAAGCTACGATTAGAAATAAATAAATAAAAGTTACATATGCTCTTCTATCTATTACTTCTCTTTCTTCTCATACTCTACTTTCTCCCCGGACTACTTCTTCCTCCTCAGACTCTACTTCTCTAAGACTTGTTTCTTTCTCTTCTTTACGATATGTGTTTTTCTGCTTCCTTGTGTGGTGTGAAGTGTTCTGCTTCTCTCCTCTATAACAAAATTGTGAACTAACTCTCATAACTCTTCATTCATGACCCATTCCCAACCCCTCATCTCTCCCTCTACCTAACTCTCATAAATCTCCATCTCTCCCTCTACCTAACTCTTTTCAACACCATACCTAACCCTCTGCCATCTTTCTCTCTCTCTCTGATCTCTCTCCCATCCTCGAACCCGTAAACTTCGCCTCTCTCATCTCTATGTCCTCCCTGAACCCGTGAACCCTGAACCTGTGAACCACGAGCCAACTTGCTAATGTGAACCGCGCGGAGCGTAGGAGAACGGGGCCCTGTCGAATTTTCGCCAACTCCGTTGGCAAAAATTGAATTTTTTTTCAGCTTTTGTTATTCCGCCATCTGTGATGGCGATAAGTTTCGCTACTGCAAATTTTTTTAAAGTTGTTTCGTTTATACCAAATTTATTTCGGTACAGTAAATTTTCAGTATCTTAAATGACTGTTAGAACAAGATGAGATATTCACTATCGACGGTGGTCATTTTTGACATTCTAAGGACCTTGTACAAATATTAAAAAAAGATCGTTAATTTTTTTTGAATTTCTAAGGACCTTGTTACTTCAGTTTCTAAAAATTAGGGAGGCCTAAATCAAGAAATGGATAGTAATCAATATGGAGATTAAAAAAATTTGGACATTCCGATTTTTGGGACCTTGTGCGTTCGTACAGCTTGCACATGTTACGGCCCTGCTAAGTCAACAAACATCAGATAGTTAGTCCTTAGGGGCATTTCGTATGCGGTATTTTTTTTGCTCCTGAAAAAGTTTAGGATGGAAATCTATTACCATATTTATTTGGGCTATAAAAAATTTATTCCCGAGAAGTAGAAATATCCGGGTAAATATTTTAGCCATAAAATATTAAAATCATATCCCTTAAGAATAGGTCGGTATATTTTTTTTGCCCGGGCAAAAAAAAAATTGTTCAAATCTTCTTCTTTTTTGATCATTTTTGAAAAAAAAAATCGTTTTTATCATTATCCCCCCTCCCGCTTTTTATCTTTTTATCATTTTTAATCGTTTATTGCCGCTTTTTCGTCATTTTTTGTCATTTTGTATCTTTTCTATCGTTTTTGTCACTTTTTGTGTTTTTTTTTTTGTTTTTTTGGTATTTTTGTCATTTATCTCCTTTTTTTTTTTTGCCAATTTTGGCCTTTTTCGTCATTTTTATCATTTTTGTCATTTTTAGTAGTTTGTCATTTTTGGACTTTTGTCATCTTTTGTTGTTTTTATCTTTTTGCCCTTTTTTGGTCGCTTTTTATCTTTTTTTCGTTTCTGTCGCATTTCTGTCGTTTTTGGCCTTTTTGTCATTTTTAGTAGTTTTTTTGTCATTTTGGAATTTTTGTCATCTTTTGTCGTTTTATCTTTTTGCCACTTTTTGGACATTTTGTCTTCTTTTACCAATTTGTCTTTTTTTTGTCTTTTTAGTATTTTTTGTAATTTTTTGTCATTTTTTGTCATCTTTTCTCATTTGTTATCATGTTTTGCCGCTTTTTGGTTTTGTCGTTTTGCCACTTTTTTGTCCTTTAGTCATTTTTTAGTATTTTTTGTCAATTTTTTGTTTTTTTGTCTATTTTGCCGCTTTTTGGTAATTTATTATCTTTTTGTTATTTTTATCGTTCTTGTAGTTGTTTTTTGGTTTTTTTTTCTTTGTTCTTTTTGTCGTTTTTGGTATTTTTTTAATTGTCTTTTTTTTGTCTTTTTTGGTCATTTTTTTTGCTATTTGTCACTTTTGTCGTTTTTTGTCATTTTTTTGTCATTTTTGTTTTTCTCTTTTTTGGTCGTTTTATTTGATTTTTTTTGTCTTTTTTTTTTCTTTTGATCGTTCTTTGTCGTGTTTACCTTTTTTTTTCTTTTTAACGTTATTTCGTTTCTGTTTTTTTTTTTCCTTTTTTATTATTTTTGGAAATATTTATATAGTTACCAAACATAGGAATGTAATTTTTTAGGAAATTTAATTAGTTGAAATTTGATTTTCAATAATATAGAATTCTTGGGTATATAGTATTCCGCATACCAAACACCCCATTAAGTGCTGACATGTGGGAGTTGTGGACTATGCAAAGAGTTCTCACCCAATATAGGGGTTCTCCTCAAGAGTCTAATGACAATAGAGATACAACATCTCCATATATTTTGCAGTACGACCGGTACATGTTGACCTTCCTCGGATGTGTCTAAGTATGAGCCTCGTGATACTGGAATATCCTTTAGGAGCGGATCATAGGTGGTCGCGGTCATTATTAAGATCAAACTAGATTAGTTGACTCACATCCTATTGTATTTGCTATATATTATATGGAGAAGTTGGTTCAACTCAATTGACTTAATCATTCAATGTGAATGGGTTACAAATATATAGTGAAGGAGGCATACCTCTGCTTAAGCCTATTCAATGTAGACTAAAGTTAAGGTTCTAAAGTCATATACGAAGAACAAACATAACCAATACTTGATATCTCCTACACTCTCCCACAAGCTGGAGTGTATATGTCGAGAGATCCAAGCTTGGACCAAAAATAAAGATAAAGAGAATGAGGCAAAGCTTTGGTAAGGATATTGGTGATAGTTAATGGCAAAAACATGGTCAAGACTTGTGCACATGAGATGTGATAGCCTATGTGGTTGACATGTTGGGAAATTTTCTAAAGGGCAGGGATCGAGAGTCATGGAAATATTTATATTTTTATCACTCATTTCTTTATGATTTTTCTTAGGAGCTAAGCACCGAAGGTGCTTAGAGACTCGGACTCGGGCAAGTGCGAAGGGTGAAAAGTGACACTTTGATGGTACCCTTTGCACTTTGCATCGGACACTTTTGCACCGTGTCGCATAGACATGGTGGCGTACTGGGTGCGCAGCAGCACACTGCGCGTGCATGCGCTACGTATGAAAATGTTGCTTTGTACATGAAAATAGATGTTTGATTGCTCATTTAATGTAACTGTTGTTTAGTAGGATTTATTGCTATAACCACTCACTAAATGGGAGTTTTCTTCGAGTTTAATTCCCATTATAGGTATTGACTACTTAGGGGGTTGGCTTCCTGTATATTCAGAAGTTCTTTTCTTAAGAGAACAAAATAATATTCGCCAAGTGAGAGGAGTTAACAGTTGCAACTCAAGAAGCAATGAAGTGTTGTTTGTGTACGACAAGGAGATTCTATATTTTTTTTGAGTTGTTCATGAAAGAGTGACTAGGGGAGTGTTCCATAAGTTCGTGTTTTTGAACTTGCTGGTTCTTGGGAGAAGATCGACGAAAAAATGTCGAATCTTGCTTTGAGCAACGGTGATTTCGATCACCCCCAACAAGTTATTTTTTTTATCGTTCCTCCATCTAGATCCGTTTCGGGAATAACAATCTCAAAGCAAATTATATATCCAATGGAGAACAACCGTGCAAACCTTCTTGACACAAGTTTTAACAAACTTGAGAAGTTTGACGGGGTGTCACGCCCTAGATCAAGAATACTGGAGAGCGGGGGAATGACTCAGCCAGCTACGTATTACGGGTAGATGAATACCGTATAATACGATCAATGCTGTCTACAAGACAAGGGGGTGCATACTACATACAAGTCTCACTAGGTTTACTCAACCTCTATTGTCCCAATCATTCAATAAAAAGCAGTAAGTAGAGAACATGTAAGAATAAGCAGTACGGCGTCCCAAACGCTCAGTCAAAATGTTCTTGAGATCTGGCTTTACAAAACATAGTTAGATGATATAACAAGGTATACATAATCGTTATCAGTTGCAGTCTGACTTAGTTACAATTATGTAAAAGTAAGTACAAGACAGTCATACTAACATGTCGGTGCCAAGCGGCAAAAGTAAAATAAGTAGCAAAACGAGCAGGAAAGCAAGGAACCCACTCGTGTCCTCCTGCGATCATCCCTCTAGTATTGATCATCTTGGGGGTGGAAGTAAGCTGAGTCCTCGGGAGCTGGCTCTAAATATGGCCATACAAAACTAGAGAGGTTAGACCTCAAATAACAAGTACCACAAAGGAAGCCCGACATGAAGAATTAGAACTAGTGATAAGAATTAAGAATATGATAAATAAGTTTCTGATTTGCAACTGGGATTAACACAATGTCACGACACTTCAAGCCAACTTCCCAACCAAACAAGGACAGAAATTGACCCGTCATGTCCTGACATTCTGATCATCTCAGTAGTTAACAGAGTAGGTACAGTACACAAACAAATTAATTTAAACGACAATACAACCACTACGGCTTGCTAAATGTCAGTTCCAAGTTGCCCTGGAAATATGCAATAAGGGATTCCTCAGTTCTTACAATGTACGAGCAAGGCTAGTCTATCCAGAAATCAATTGCGCCAATCATGAATTAGACGTGTCCAAACGGGACGCTCGTCATCGATATGCAGAAAAATATAAACAGATACAACTCCCTGCCCGTGTGGCATGTAGCGCCCCGCTTTCGATAGGCGACGGAACTTCATAATATGCTAGCGCCGAGTCAGATCGGCCGGGAACTTAGATGGCCGTCTGACTCGATCGCTAAGCTTGGTAAACGATAACGCCTTACGGCATCGATTTAAATCGATTTGGACGGAAGTTACGAGAATCGATCCAATTAATGGAACGACTTCTGTTAGAATAAGTCCTAGATGCAGCGGACTGCTTCTCGGCGAGTGAGCTCTCTATAAGAGTCCCTTCGACGGGACCGGACCGCTGTATGGTTTTCTTGGAGCTTTGTCGCTGGGCTTGATGAAGTGCTTTCGCATCGTTTTCATGGATGCAATTACAATTTCGATACAAGGGGAAAAGAAGGAATTCTAACAAAGCGTTGGTGCCATTGCTGGAGCTCGCGTAACTAAGAATTGACGTAGCGTAGCGCTTGGACGATCGGCACGAAGCAAAGTAATCGGTGGGTGATTCGACCCTTCTTTTCTACTCTGTCCCGCAAACTCATTCCTTGCTTCGAATTCATTTAAATCGAACGATGCCAAGTTAATTGCATGCCAATCCACTAAGTCAAGAACTCGGAAAAAACGTATCGATTTTGAGTAATCTATTCGGAAAAATACAAGTTTCTCACATAACTGGAAAAGTTTAAGGTTCTAGTAAAAAGATAGACTATTTCATGTGCTGCAAAATAATGTGAAATGTCGATCATGGGTTATGATGCCTCGGACAATTTGGTGCCCACGGGACGCTAAATCGGTGTACGGCTTTGGGGAAAATGAATCGTTGCATGAGTTGCAAGAAATGATAATGCTGTTCGATGCTATCCGCGCTATACAAAACTGTTTGCATATATAAAACTGTTCGCACATAGGCATGGTCATGGACAGCTTGTGCACAAGTTCGTTTTCCTCGAAACGGTATCCGGGGCATCGGAACCGATTCGTCCTAGGGGGAATAATTTATCGTGCTTCGGCACGAGGCATGTGGGACCTTCAGTAAGGCTTGCAACCTAGGCTGAAAGGGTAGCGTCGCATGCCAACTTCGATTAAGTCCCTAGTGGTGCGTAGCACCAATGACCGCATATAAGATAGTTGCATGCTCACCTATTGTCTTATGCAGGTGTAAATATTATCTCTATTTTCATGCAGGAACGAGCACGGCCGTGGTAAGAAATATGATAAACTGCGATGTTATACTGTATGCTTTATTACTCAAAGACGGCTATTGAATATGAACTGAATTCATTTAGTTCAAATAGAAAGACAACTCTAAAGCATGCCTACCCTAACAATCAGAGTCGGTTTAGACGAGTTGGTTCGTCTCGTCCACTTAGCAAGTATGCTAATCCCCTCCCCCAATTTCCTCAGGTGCGGCGGGCGCTCCAACCTAAAACGAAGCTGAAGTGTAGAGAGGTGTTTTGAAGCTCTTCCTATGCTGAAGTATTTTGAAGCCAATTCAAGTCGACGGCTTATGTATAAAGGGACGAATGTATGGACGACAAGCGTAGTTCAGGCAACTTGTCGAATGTATTTTCTTTCTATTTTCAACCAATGTAGCCGCAACGGCATCCAATGTAATTACGACTTGCACTTTTTTGCAAGCTATGAATGAAAAGCATTTCTATCTTCCTATACTGCATCTTAAATTCTGATGTGATTTGTGAAGTTTTAACTTGGCGTATTTATATCAAATGCAACGTAACGTTCTGCCTTGTACGAGTGCAATTCCAGACTCGTACGACATCACGCCTTAGCGAGGACGATCGAATCGGCAAAATTAACATCGGGGACGAACGTTGCCGACTCGGGGCGTGACAAATTGGTATCAGAGCTCAGTTATGTTTCCTCGGATTTTCGAAATATGTTTCATTGTTGGAATGTCCGTTGCGATGGCTCGATTGGAAGCTTGTCGGCATGCTGCATGAAATACAAGTTCTATACAGGTAAGCCCGTAGATATTTTTGAAAAATACTAACGGGTTTACACTGTTTGTAGGAATGACTAAGCGAGATAAGAAAATCGCCGGACCAACAACCCAAACCGTGGATAGTACATCGAGCACAAAAAGTACTGGCCCTAGCGAGACAACTATGGAGAAGATGCTACAGTTAATGGAACTGCAGCAGCAATAGCTTCAGACACAATTCAAAGCCCAATTTGAGGCGCAACAGAAACAGATGAATGCCCTGACTCAGATAGTGAGCAGAATGACGGGCAATACCAAGAGGACGGACGAAGAGCCCGAGGAAACGCAAGGTGATCAAGAAGAAGACGAGGAGGAAGAAGTCTCCCCACAAATGATGAACTCTCCTTCCATGTTCAAAGCGAAGGAGTTTTGCAAAATGAACCCGCCAAAGTTCAACGGCCGAGCAGAGCCCGACGTGATAGTAGGATGGCTCGCAGAGATGGAGGACTTGTTCAATCTCCTCTGCATCGAAGTGTCCCAGAGGGTGGCCTATGCGGTGCTGCAGTTACAACTAAGAGCACATGACTAGTGGGCGGCGCAGAAACAAGAGATCTGTGAAACCGATTCCAATAAAAAGATTTCTTGGGAAATGTTCAAGACAGCCTTCCTTGAGCAGTACGTTCCTCGCGCCATCCGTCGACAGAAGGGGGATGATTTCATGATGTTGAGGCAGGAGAATATGAGTGTTGAAGATTATGATGCAAGCTTCTCGAAACTTGTAAAATTTTCTGGCGCCTTCCTGTCCAACAAAGAAGAATGGTGCGAGCGTTTTCCGCAAGGCCTCAACGACGAACTGCGTAGGGACGTCATGAACCAACGATGCCAAACTTATCGTGAATCCTACAAAGCTGCACTTGATAGTGAGCGAATCTTTGGCCGCATGTCACAAAGGGCCGTGCCTGTCGTTCGCAACAACTTCAACAAGCGTCCTAATAACGCTGGAGGATCGGGAGTACAAAAGCGCCCAAATACATCTGAGAATCGTGGTCACTTTGCCGCAGTAAATTGTAACAGATTCTGCAAGCATGGGCACCGAGCACCCAATTGTAGACTGAGAACATGCTTCAAGTGTGGCGAGCTAGGCCACTTCAGTCAATATTATCAGGCGGGGAAGCCGAATCAATACAACCCACCAAGGAACACTCCGAATCCATATAAAGCGCCTACACTACAAGGCGCAAATGCGGTGCCTGTGATCCCGCAGAATCAACGCCACGGAGCTCAAGGCCGAGTTTATGCCTTAACTCGGGATGAGGCGTACGCGTCCGATACGGTTGTAACAGGTATATTACTCTACAAAGATATACCTGCTCGAGTCCTATTCGATTCGGGTGCGACGCATAGCTTTATATCTGCTGATTATGCAAAAGAAAATAAAATAACCATGCAATCACTGGATATAAATATTAGCATTAGCACTCCGTCGGGAGTCGATATGCCTGCGAACTTTATTTGTAGGGATGGCCACATTTGCGTCGGGGGAAGATATCTATCTTTAGATGCCGTCGTGCTAGACATCAAAGATTACGACATAATCCTGGGCATGGATTGGTTGGGCGCTTGTCGTGCAACGATCGAGTGTGCGAAGAAGAGAGTGGTGTTTCACCTTTCTGGCGAGACAGAGTTCTCATATTCGTACGGTACGGCCTCGAAGACGGCGATGATGGTATCGGCAATCTCGGTAAGGCATATGCTGCATTCTGGTTGTGCGGGATACTTGGCATCAGTTCGAGACACGTGGACGGATAATACAAACACAATACAGACTGATATTTTGGCAGATTTTCCTGACGTTTTTCCTGATGAGATGCCCGGGATGCCGCCGGATCGAGAAATTGAATTCAGCATCGACACCTTTCCGGATATACGGTCGATATCAAAGGCGCCTTACCGAATGGTTCCAGCATAACTGAAGGAGCTGAAGGTGCAATTACAAGAGTTGATAGACCGCGGATTTATTCGCCCTAGCGTCTCTCCGTGGGGAGCTCCAGTACTGTTCGTGAAGAAGAAGGATGGGTCGTTGCGGCTATACATCGACTATCGGGAACTCAACAAGGCGACCGTACGAAACAAGTATCCTTTGCCGCGAATCGACGACTTGTTTGACCAACTGCAAGGCGCGGCAATATTTTCAAAAATCGATCTTCGTTCATGCTATCATCAAGTGAAGATCAAGTCCGACGACTATCGAAGTCTGCCTTCCGCACTCGATATGGTCATTACGAATTCCTCGTAATGTCGTTCGGTTTGACGAATGCCCCAGCCGCGTTCCTGGATCTGATGAACCAAGTCTTTCGACCTCAAATAGATAAATTTGTAGTCGTATTCATCGACGATATCCTTGTCTACTCAAAGAATCGTGAAGAACATGCGGAACATTTGAAGACGGTACTGCAGATTCTGCGTGAAAACAAATTGTACGCCAAGCAGAGTAAGTGCGAGTTTTGGATGAGTAGCGAGACATTCCTCGGACACGTAATCTCTGCCGAAGGTGTCGCGGTGGACTCAAAGAAGATTGATGCGGTGGTGGATTGGAAACGACCTGACTCGGCTAGCGACATTCGAAGTTTTCTGGGCTTAGTGGGCTACTATTGTAGGTTCGTGCAAAGCTTTTCAAAACTAGCATCGCCTCTGACTCGCCTCACCCAGAAGGGAGTAGTATTTGAATGGAGCGACGACTGTGAATCCAGCTTTCTAGAGTTGAAGCAATGGCTCGTCTCAGCTCCAATCCTTGCACTTCCAGATGGTCCAGAAGGCTTTCAGATATTCAGCGACGCATCGGAAACTGGCCTCGGGTGCGTACTCATGCAGAGAGACAAAGTCATCTCCTACACTTCACGACAGTTAAAGCAGCACGAGAAAAACTACCCGACGCACGACCTAGAATTGGCGGCGATCGTCTTTTCGTTGAATTTATGGTGGCACTACCTCTATGTTGTGGCATGCAGAATCTACACAGATCACAAAAGCCTGAAGTACTTATTTACGCAACGGGAACTCAACCTATGACAGCGACATTGGCTCGAACTCATAAAAGATTACGAGCTAACGATCGCGTATACACCGGGCAAGGAAAACATGGTGGCCGACGCTGTAATGCCCCGCTCCGTACGGCGCATTACGCTGAAGCGTTGACTCAACGAGTCGCATGGACCGAATAAAATGTATCGATGCAAATCGATAGGCGAGTTACGTTATCCCGAGCAACGCATCAACTTTGTCGATGCGAAGAGTTGCCTTGCCCCGAATGAATGCATCGAGTTGAATCGATACGAAGCACCGCGTTGCCCCGAAGGATGAGTGCGTTGAATCGGCTCGAAGATTCTAAGAAATCGAATCGACCAAGGCGCAAGTCCGAATCGAAGCAAGTATTGATTTTAGTTGGTTTCGTATGCAGGTTATACTTTGACGGAAAAATATTAGAGGTCGATCTTTTGCAATATTTAGTAAGGGGTCCGCGAAATCAAATCGTCGCCTTGCGACGGGCCGAGACTTGGGCACGCTAAGGCAAATCGGACGTATAACGCAATGAAGCACGAAGTGCTCGAATGGCTAAGTCAGGAGAGTGGCCGTGCAACAAAGTTATGGAATCGAGCCGCATCGGCTCGGCGAAACGACGAAGGCATATCGACTCAAGGTGGGAGGATTGACTTTTTTTTACTCCTTCATTTGATAAGTCAAATATATCATTGTATGCTAAGTTAACCTATCGACGCCACGGGCGTGACCGATCGGAGATAAAATCATAGTGTGAGTCGAACACTAAGTTAGAACAATTGAAATGAAACGTGCATCAATATGCACGAGTCGCTATGGGACATTAGATATCGCTAAGGCGAGCGCCTCGGTGCGCAAGCCGCAAGAACATGGGATAACTGTAATCGGCGAGTGCCTTAGTGCATGAACCATACCGTGCCTTTGCTGTACGAGTTAGACGGCTAGAACATTAAAAGACAATAGGCGAGCGCCCTAGCGCGCAAGCCCCGAATTTTGAATGCTAAGTTATAGAACATGGAAATACGGTCGAAACGTGCCTACGCGCACGGAATAATAAAAGATGGCTTCGTTGCAAGAAAATACAGTTGTGGCATGAATATGGCAGAACTTTCGAATATGACATGGTGCCTCGAAAGGTGTTCGAGACCTTCGGGTCGTTCGGTTGACGAGCATTGAGTTGAGGCACGATGCCATTGAATCATTGAAACGAAGTATGAAATGTAAGAACACAGAAAGCTAATGAAAGAGACACGAGATGATAAGTCTGAGTCTCGGACCCAAGACTATGTTTGGTTGTTTGAATTTGATTTCTTGAATGATAGGGCGTTGTATGGTCGATTGGAATGGGCTCGAGATTAAATCGTGATAATAGCTCGTGCACGAGTATCCCCCCCAAACGGTTAAATGCCGGAGGTCCCCGGAACCAATTTGGCCGCGGAGGGATGGATAATCTTTGTAGGCGCACATCCTTAAACAAGATGGGAGAAGCCGCAAATAATAGCATGTAGCGGGAACGTTTTGGTTGTTTGGGATGTGACCCAACCCGTGAAATGCCCGGCAGTCCAACCAAATAGAGAGAAAAGAAGGAGAGAAAAGAAAGGAACTCCTTTAGTCCATTCCGGCGCGGATACGCCAACGGCCCTCATATAGTTAAAGAACGATGGATTGAAAGTGTAGGCGCATATGCGTCCCGCATAGAGATCCTGCTTAGAGATGCACAATAACATGACAGGGAAGGATTACGGCGTATTCACCTTGCGTCGGTGCAAGGGCGAGTGCGTCGACTTGGTAAGTCGTGCCACAAATCAAACACGAGATTGCTTGTTTGTTTGCCTATTCAATTCGATAACATGCTGCTATGATAACATGCTTTACGCTTTCGAAGATGCCATGAAATTGACCCTAAGGAGAACATAGCAAGATCATAAGCTAAGTTGCATGATTCAACATAAAGATTAAAATGTCGGTTTAGAAAGATGATCTTTGCTTCAGTACATGCGAGGACGAACGTACTGATCCCCCACCAGCTTCATGCATGGTGCAGGGAATGGATTGCTCACGGCGAAGCGTTGCTTGAACGTGTTAAGGCTTGGAATGCCGAAGCGCATTGAAGCGTGCTATCGCATTGACGCTCGGACTACGCAGCTGGATTGATGCGGCCGAGATATAGAAGGCATGATGTATGGAACGGTGAAATCCTTTGTGGGCAAGAGAGAACCTGAGTGTTGTAGCCAATCTGGCATGTATTGTTAGGCTATCGAAAGCTATTGTAATCTCAGTTTCGAATATCAATAAAGAGAATTTTTTCGTATACTCCGTTTCCTTTCGTTGTTATTATCGAATCAAAAGATAACCATTTGAGAACTTGTCATCTTGCCTTGCACGAGCGCAACTCCAGGCTCGTGCGACATCACGCCTCCTGCGAGGACGATGATTCGGGTGATTCCGGGTCGGGGCGTGACAGACGCACTCAGCAGAATGTTTATGGGAACACTGGCCATAAACAAGGAGATACAGCGAGACCTTGAAGCGATGGGTATCGAACTCGGAATTGAGTATCGACACCTGCACCTAGCCCAGCTGAAGTTAGGATCGAGCCTGCTTAGCAAGATAAAGACCGCACAGGAGGACGACTCATTCCTGAAGAAAATGCGCGAGCTGATTTCAACGGAAAGAGCGACTGACTTTGCGGAAGACAGAGACGGGACGATGCGACTGAAGGGAAGGCTTTGCGTTCCTGAAACTGCTGAACTCAGAAAAAAAATTCTGACGGAGGCACATTATGCGAAGTACTCATTACATCCTGGAAGTACCAAGATGTACAAGGACTTGCGCACAGGCTTTTGTTGGCACGGCATGAAGAAAGACGTGGCTACGTTCGTACCTGTAACGCCCCAGTCCCAAAATACATAGGACCAAGTACATGAACATGCCAGCTGCACATATACAAGAACACTCCAATATATGAAATTCCTCATATATGCACATAAGCTGTAAATAAATAATCACAGGCCAGAATAACATATCTAATCTCATCACAGCTCAACACAGAAGATAATGAAGTCCAAATAAATAAATAAGAGTATCAAAAGATAGCCGGGTGAACATACTCACTCCAAACAGCTATAAAAAAATAGTCTCACAAGATCGGAGTCCGACCTCCGTAAAATAGAAAGAAAAAAGATGTAAAATAATGTCTACAACTGTCTCAAATATGGAATAGACTAGAAATCAGTAGTGACTGTCTCGTCATCAATGTAAGATAGCTCCAAAGCCGCTTTGTACTCCTGTGGAAAATCGTCTAAACCTGGAGAGATAACCAGGTCCTCAGGGGACATAGCAAGATACAAGAAAACACCATGCCATATAAACTATGATAATATAATAAGAGAAAAAGGTATGCATGCAACTGGGTTCCTGACCATTCTACTGTGAATATGCAGTTAAGATACAATCCTTCGACGCATGAGCCCTGGCAGAAAATAGGATCGGCATAGTTCCCATAGAGGGTACCAGGGGCCTACGTCCGTAACGCTCGGGAAGCGTCAGAGGGCACCATGTGCAAGGGGCTACGTCCATAACGCCCTGGGAAACGTCAGAGGATGCCTGGAGCCTGCGTCTCCGGAGGAGCGCACAGGTAAATCATGGAAGTGTAAAGAAGCCCATACGTCAGGTATTGTTCTTCCCACCCAATGCCTAGTATTATCATCTCCATGACTGATATGAACCTCTAGTAACCGCCAAATCTTCTAACATGCAATACTATTGGCAGTTACTCCTATCCGTCGTACGCTCCATACGCATCGGTGCCCAGCCAACTGCACGGAAACATGTCCTATATGTGACATACATCACGTGATACAACAAGTGTCAAGGCCATATGAGATATACCAATACCTCAACATCAGTGGGTGGTCAATAAACTAAGTCAATGCAAGATAATAAATAAAGCAAGAGAAACGACCGATAGTCGCTTGCACCCAAGTGTGACTTGGACGCACAGTTTAAATATCATGAAACAATGCTAAAAATAACAACTGAAAATAAGAATATAATAATCACGGAGTAGGGTGGCAAGGTATCTTGCCTGGTGGTACAAAGTGGCAAGTCCAAGAGTAGCAAGTGCCCGCACCAAAAACTCACAAATCACAGATGACTCCAAACTCTAAAACAAACATCAAAAATAATCTCGGTGAAGAAGATATACCTAGAAAATGCCTGTCCAAAAGTCAAATTCTGGAACAGGGGCAAAATCATAATTTCGGGTCAAAACGATGTCCGCCGTTGGACCCGCTTTGCACCGAAACGCGTGCCAAAGTCTACGATCTCTAAAGTCGTCAAACTATATGTCTACGATTTTAGTTTGAGGAGAGGAACTCAACGGTATGTCCAGTTTTGGATTCCGAGGAGCCGTGTACAAAATCGCCGTTTGAGTGGGTCGCGGGCCCGCCAAAATTGGGTTCCGATTCGACCTTCTCAAAATCGAACCAAACTTGGCATGCAGGACCAGAATTTTGATCCGAACCTGTTGGCACAAGTTTTTTCTCGATCCGACGACTGTACACGAAGTTATGGGCAAGTTTGCAAAACGTCGATACGGGGGTATCTCGACGGATACGCGTTGATTTCGTCGCACACACGCGACGAAACTGAGTTCCGTCAGTTCCCACACGTCCGCAACGTCCATAGGCGCCTTTCGATGTATATAGTGCGCGACCACATCGCTCAGTTTTTTGGGGCGTACGTCGTATCGTGGAAATTTTCTGAAATTAACACTTTAGAAAACAGTTTTTCGCCTAACTTCAACATCAGTTTATTTCCTACACATTAATCGAAACAATGATCCAAAAGATACATTGTGATCTCGGTTATGTTGTCTTTCACTGTTTTAGATTAGTTTCTACGAAAGTTTAATGGTCGGCGAGAAAAGCGGCCGACAAGTTGGCGTTTCGAAACAGTTTTTAATAATCAGAAAAGTGGGTTTTTCTCCAACTTCGTCTCAATTTTTCGAGCAAGTCGGATGGCCATGTCAGAATCCACCTGGGGGATCTTGAAGAGGGTCATGAGGGCTTTCTACACGAACTTACGGTTCTAAAAACGGACTAGAATCGAGAGAGAAATCAAACGGGGAAGTTGGGTACCTTGAGTGGGAAAACTGCTCCGTGGGTGACGCGGGGCTGACTTCCAAAGCTCCGTTCGTCGCGCACAAAGTTCCGTTGTAGGTGAGACAAAGTCGTGGACAAAGAGGGTATAATCAGCCTCAACTTTCGTTTGGGAAGATTAGGGTTTTGATGCTTGTAGAGAAAGTTGTATATATAACAACTTTCAATAAAACCTAATTCATGTGGGTTTAGGAGTTGTGGGTGCAATCCTGGTTTCGTGAGTTGCTGCTCACTGCCCACATAAAAGGAGGTGGGGCCCGGGGTCTTAGGTGCTCGGGTTGCTACATCCTGCAGCTGCTGCTGCGTCTGAATAATAACTATGTGGGGTCGGGTTATTAAGTGTTGCAGCTACGGCTGCTAACACAATTTGGTTAAGGGGGGTCGGGCCCACCCTCCTCTTTCCGCAGCTGCTGCTAAGGGTGGGGTTCGGCCCACCACTCATTGGTTTTTTTTTTTTAACTAGCTAACACTTAGTAACAGCTAAGCGCCAAGCCTGGCCGCCCCTTGTTGGGTGTGGCCGGGCCTACTTCACTTTGTTTATTTATAAAATTTTTTTTACAAATCTATATATATATATATATATATATATATATATATATATATATATATATATATATATATATATATATTTATATTTATATGTATATAATCATAAGAAAAATTCACTTAAAATTCTTAATAATAACAAAATATTTTGTAACCAATGTAGGCTATAATTACTAATTTAAATTATCAAGGTCACAAACATATACATATTATATACCTCTATAATTACGTACATATACCAATCAATCTCAACGAAATATAGAAAAATAATTTTTAGAGTATTAAAATAATTAGAAAATATTGGGGTTTTACATCCTACCCAACTTGAAGAGAATTTCGTCCTCGAAATTAAACTAAGGTCGGCGGATCAAATGCAATGCAAGGAATATAAATGCAAGACATACCTTCGTCTTCGAACAAATACGGGTAGCGGTTTCGGATGTCGTCCTCGCGCTCCCAAGTAGACTCCCCTGGCGAGTGATGCTTCCATGCCACGCGAACCAATGGAATAGATTGATTCCGTAACACCTTCACTCGGCGATCGAGGATACCTACTGGTTGCTCTTCGTACGACAAGCTCGGTTCAACTTGTAGGAACCCTAGAGGGGGGGTGAATAGGGTCAAGCTAACTAATCAAGCACTTAGCACAAGCTAATTGGCAATTTAAATATATAAGTGCAAGAGAAGAAGCAAACACAATACCGACACCCGATGTATCCTGGTATCCTCCTAAGAGGCTGTCACGCCCCGATTCGGGAAATCGCTCGCTTTGCTTCGATTCACGCCGAATCGATCGTCCTCGCTAAGGCGTGATGCCGTACAAGTCTGGAGTTGCACTTGTACAAGGCTAGAACATGCACATTCATATCATTTGAAACATTTAAAATTAAGCCACAGTTGCGGAAACATTGGAACACAATATAGGAAGAAGAAATACTCATTTTATTCATAATTGTAGTCAGAATACAACTTTTCTCGATAATATTTGAAATGCCATTTCGGCTACATTGATTCATGAAAAGAAGTACAACTGATAGGCTGCCATGAAATAATTTCCCGTTCCATACATCATGCCCCTTTAGTACTTTGAAATATAAGCAGCTATCTTTGAAATCTCCGCAATACTTTGTGCGTCTTTAGGGAAAAACAACTTGAAAGGAAACAGCAGTTCAGAAAGCTTTAGTTCGGACGTGCGCCTGAGCCTTCTCCAGTACCTGTGGAGGAGGGGTCAGCACATTATAACAATGCGCTGGTGAGCCCCGTTGGCCCACTCAGCTAAACCAACATTTGATTAATGACAAGCATTTTAAAGATATGAACTTATTAGGGACATGCAACATTCAGAGTAATTCACAATAAATGCAACATGGAATAAACCATGTTTACTTTACCATTGGCCGAATCCAGCTTTCCTGCATAAGATACAGGATAATAATAATATACTTACCGCCCCTGCATAAAATAATCATTAGCATGCATCCTGACTACATGGCCACTGGCGTTGTTAAACCATTTGGACATCTCTTTGCCTTATAGGACTTCAAGGTAATGCAATGACTCCAAAGTAGGTAGCTAGCCCCTAAGGATGCCTCACAATACCCGTGCTCCCATTAGCACGCCAATGCTTCCTCCTAGGCCGAATCGGTCCCGGCGCCCCAGTACCGATTCGAGGAAACACACCACCAAACCTTGTGCACAAGTTGTCCATGACCATGCGAATGCGTGATCGACTCGATAAGCAAACAGTGCATGGTAGTTTTGAAAGTAAATAGACAACTTGTTCATTTCGCAGCATTTCATCATCATTCTAGGTATCAATTCAATCTCAATTCAATGTTCAGTAGACAAGCATAATCTCAATTGTTGTTAACAGTGTAATCGATTCATTTCAATGTTCAAGGGATTAGCATTCATTTCAATGTTCTATGGACTAGCATTCATTTCAATGTTCAATGTTCAATCTCTAGCTTCTTAGTGGTATTGACTTGTGGCATTTAGCAACTTGATATCGATCAACGGATGTTGCAAGACAATTATTTAGTTGGCATGAAGGAATAGCGAGAGGGACAATACCACCACAGAGATCCACACTCACCAAATTAGAGAATCGCCGAGAGAAAGAGGAACACTTGCACGCTTAGCCTTCCGTCACGCGTCAGTCTGCATTGGCACCAAAAGATTGGTTAATAATCCATCTCGTTGTGTTCTTTTCTCTCAGAATTCTCAAGAATGAATGCTATGCAAATCGATGAAAACGGACAAGAATCAAATCATCGAAAATCATTCAGAAAAGCATCCATCAAAACCAAGCAGCAAAACCAGCAGCAAAACATCCAGAGAAAACTCTTGGACGCATTTCAAGAGAAACCAATCCATTAGTTGAAAAGATTCTTATGCACTTGTCCGTGATCGATTCGGTGCCGACGGTAAGTTTCCCCAATACTCGGTTCCGACCGAGTTAGCCAAGCCACAAGCCTTACATAGTGAACCGCTAGGAGCGGGACACTACATAATATACCACTAAGAAAAAGTTTCGTCCTCGAAACTTAAAGCAAAAGTCCTACCTCAAAATTATCAAACAGCGATGGGTATTTCACCCGCATCTCTTCCTCTAATTCCCATGTCGACTCCTCTACAGCATGGTTCCGCCACAGCACGTTGACCAGGGATACTGTCCGATTCCGCAAAACTTTCTCTTTCCTGCCCAAAATCTGGACAGGCTCTTCAGTGTAGGATAGATCAGCGCTCAGCTGTAACTGATCGAAATTCACTACATGGCTTGGATCATGCACATACTTCCGCAGTTGAGATACATGGAAGATATCGTGCACATCAGCCAGAGCCGGAGGTAGTGCAAGTCGATAAGCCACTGAGGCTACCTTCTCCAAAATCTCGAATGGTCCGACGAATCTCGGGCTTAGCTTTCCTTTCATCCCAAACCGCATCACACCTCGCATGGGCGTGACCTTCAAGAAGACATGATCGCCTGCTGTGAATTCCAAAGGTCGTCGATGTACGTCCGCATAACTCTTCTGTCGACTTTGAGCAACTCTAAGTCTTTCTCGAATTAAGCGAACTTTCTCGACGGCCTGTTCCACAAGTTCTGGTCCGAGCACTTGCCGTTCACCGGCTTCATCCCAGCATATCGGTGATCGACATTTCCGTCCATATAAGGCTTCGTACGGGGCCATTTGAATACTTGCCTGATAACTGTTGTTATAGGCAAATTCTGCTAATGCGAGATGTGTGTCCCAATTTGTCTTCGAATCGAGCACGCACAATCTCAACATGTCTTCAAGAATCTGGTTAACTCTCTCTGTCTGACCATCAGTCTGCGGATGGTAAGCTGTACCGAAGTTCAACTTTGTGCCCATAGCCGAGTGCAGACTTATCCAAAATCGCGACAAGAATCTTCCGTCTCTATCCGATACTATAGAAGCTGGTACCCCATGTAATCGAACAATTTCATTTATGTAAATCTGAGCCAACCGTTCTACTCCCCATGTAACTTTTATTGGAATGAAATGTGCCGACTTGGTTAATCTATCCACGATAACCCAAATCGCATCATTTCCCTTCTGAGTTCTTGGCAAGCCGACGATAAAATCCATACAGATATTATCCCACTTCCACAGTGGAATAGCCAAATTTTGTAATTCTCCGCCTGGCCGTTGGTGTTCGGCCTTCACACGCTGACAATCCATGCATTGTGACACAAATAGCGCCACATCCTTCTTCATACCATGCCACCAAAAAGTTGAGCGTAGATCTTTATACATTTTCGTGCCTCCCGGATGCAAGGAATACTTTGCGAAATGAGCCTCGGTCAGTATTTCCTTCCTGATATCCTCGTCCTTAGGGACGCACAATCTTCCCTTGACACGAATAGTGTCATCTTCAACGGTAAAGTCTGACGCCTTTCCTGCTAGAATCAACTCGCGTATCTTCTGCAGAAACGGGTCATCCTTCTGAGCAATCTTAATCCTTCCCTGGAGACTCGGCTCAAGCTGCAATTGAGCCAACTGTACATTCTGCGGACGGATTCTGAACTCGATGCCCATCTCTTCAAGATCCCGTAGTACCTCTTTTGCTATTGTTAGGGATCCAACAAATTTCCGACTCAAGGCATCAGCTACCACGTTCCCTTTACCCGGCGTGTAAGAGATTGTCAAGTCATAATCTTTGATCAATTCTAACCAATGCCGCTGCCTTAAATTCAATTCCTTTTGTGTGAATATGTATTTCAGGCTTTTGTGATCCGTGAAGATCTCGCAGGACACACCATAGAGATAGTGTCGCCACAATTTCAACGCGAACACAATCGCCGCCAGTTCCAAATCATGTGTCGGGTAATTCTTCTCATGCTGTTTGAGCTGTCGCGATGCATAAGATATTGTCTTCCCACGTTGCATGAGAACACATCCCAAACCAAGTCCCGACGCGTCACTGTAGATCTGAAATCCTTCGGAGCCTTCCGGAAGTGCTAAAATTGGAGCCGTGACGAGCCGCTGCTTGAGTTCTTGGAAACTACTCTCACAGTCGTCCGTCCACTTAAATACTACTCCCTTCTGAGTCAGGCGAGTCAAAGGCGAGGCGATTCTCGAGAAGTCTTTCACAAATCTACGGTAGTACCCGGCTAAACCAAGGAAACTCCGTATTTCACTAGCTGATGCAGGCTGCTTCCAGTCCACAATTGCCTCAATCTTCTTTGGGTCGACGGCAACACCTTCTGCCGAAACAACATGTCCTAGGAACGACACGCTGTTCATCCAAAACTCGCACTTACTCAGCTTTGCATAGAGCTGGTTGTCCCGCAGCGTCTGAAGTACTTCCCTCAAGTGTTCGACATGAGTCTCCCTGTCTTTTGAGTAGATCAAGATGTCATCGATGAATACGACAACGAACTTATCTAAGAACGGTCGAAACACTCTATTCATTAAATCCATAAAGGCTGCTGGAGCATTGGTCAAGCCGAATGGCATGACCAAAAACTCATAATGTCCGTATCTTGTACGGAATGCTGACTTAGGAACATCTTCGGGTCTGATCTTCAACTGATGGTATCCTGAACGAAGATCAATTTTTGAAAACACGGTCGCCCCTTGTAGCTGATCGAATAGATCATCTATCCTTGGCAACGGATACTTGTTACGGATGGTTGCCTTATTCAGTTCTCTGTAATCGATGCATAGCCGCATCGTTCCATCCTTCTTCTTTACAAACAATACTGGAGCTCCCCATGGAGATACACTTGGGCGAATGTATCCCCGGTCTAATAATTCTTGTAGCTGCACCTTTAGTTCCTTCAATTCTGCCGGAGCCATCCTGTACGGCGCCTTAGATATCGGACGAGTATCCGAAAAGGTGTCAATTGTGAACTCAATTTCTCTATCCGGCGGCATCCCAGGTATCTCGTCCGAAAACACATCAGGAAACTCTGCCACAATTTCGGTCTGATTTGAGCCTACACTCTTCATTCGAGTGTCTTGGACAGAAGCGAGAAAGCCTTCACACCCTGAGTACAGCATGTGCCTTGCTGTAACTGCCGATATGACCATGGGTCCTTGGAACGCCGAGCCGCACGAGTAGGAGAATTCCGTTTCACCAGGTAGGCGAAACACAACTCTCTTATCCGCACAGTCGATTGTTGCATGACAGGCGCTGAGCCAGTCCATTCCCAATATGATATCGTACTCTTTGATGTCGAGTACAATTGCGTCCAAAGATAAAGTTTTGCCTCCAATCTTGATGTAGCCGTCCCTGCAAATTAGAGTTGCAGGCATATCTACTCCCGAAGGAGTGCTAACACACAAAGCGGTCTTTAGTTGGGTCATACAAATTTTATTTTCCGTTGCAAAATCAGAAGAGATAAAGCAATGAGTAGCACCAGAATCAAAAAGTACTCTTGCAGGTATGCCTTTGTACAGCAACATACCTGTTATAACATTCTCTGCGGTCTGGGCCTCTGCCTGAGTCAAGGCATAAACCCTTGCTTGGCCACCTTGTTGATTCGGTGCATTTCCAGTTGGAGCTGGCAAGGCTGGTGGCGCCTGGCCACGATACTGGTTGTTGTGTTGGCCCCGGTTCTGATTGTTGTTATGCCCACGATAGTAATTATTGTTATTCCCACGAGGAGGATACTGGTTCTCTCCCTTAGTTCTGCATTCAAATGCCTTGTGATTCATTCCCCCACATTTGTAACACCCGACGCGACAATCCTCGCGACGATGACCAATTCGATTGCACCTGTTGCAACGCAGTTCCTGATACGGTCCTTTGTTATTGCCCGTATTCGGACGCTTAGGCGCGTCATTTCTTCCTGCAGACCAAGGTCGTTTCTGATTGTTGAGTCCTTGGTTGCTCTGCGTTGTCCCACGACTACCCGGTTGATGAAATCTCTCCATTTCGAGAGCTGTCTCGTACGCCTCCCGGTAAGACATACATTTACGACTTAGAACATCCCGCTCCAGGCCTTCATTCAAGCCTTGCACAAATCTTCCTCGCTTGGCATCGTCATTCGGTACCATGTACCCAGCGAATGCGACTCTCTTCAAAAACTCTGTCTCGTAGTCAAGCACTGACATACTGCCCTGTCGAAGTGCAATGAACTCATTTTCTTTTTGTTGTCGGACAGCGGGTGGAATGAATTGAGTAATGAAAGCCTGTTTGAAGGCCTCCCAAGACATCTTTATATCCTGATTATTTCCGCAAAGTGCCTGTCTCTGCGAAATCCACCATTCCTGGGCCTTGAGGCGAAGTTGTACAGCAGCACACTCCACTCTCTTACTGCCCTGAATCTCTAACATCCGGAAATAGCCCTCCAGTGTGTTCAAGAAGCCCATCACCTCATCTGGCTCCTCTTTTCCATTAAAATCAGGCGGGTCGCAACTCTTAAATTCAGAGAACTTGAAGCTCGGTCTCTTCCGTGTTGGCGTCTCAGATTTTTCTGCCGGCACTTCCACGGTCTCGGTTACTGCGGCCTTTGCAGAAACATTAGAATCGGCCGACAGTTTGATGACAATCTGAGTTAGACTATCAACTTGCTTTTGTTGAGCATCCAGCTGCTCCTGAAACTGATACTGAAGCTGCTCCTGAAGCGCGCGATGTTGAGCTTCGCTCTGCTTCCTCTGAGCCTCCATTTGCTTAATCAGTTTCTCAATCGGGTCAGACGATGAATTCGTCTTTGAGCTATCACCCTTAGTCATTCTACAACAAAGAAATAATTCCATTAGCACTCATAAAATATTTATGGGCTTATTGTATGGAACATTATTTCATGCCAGCGCTATCGACACCATCAATCGAGAAAATTTGCATCAAGACTTCCTTTTAAAAAAAATATTATGAAATCCGAGGATTCTAAACCGTGCTTTGATACCAACTTGTCACGCCCCGATTCGGGGAATCGCTCGCTTTGCTTCGATTCACGCCGAATCGATCGTCCTCGCTAAGGCGTGATGCCGTACAAGTCTGGAGTTGCACTTGTACAAGGCTAGAACATGCACATTCATATCATTTGAAACATTTAAAATTAAGCCACAGTTGCGAAAACATTGGAACACAATATAGGAAGAAGAAATACTCATTTTATTCATAATTGTAGTCAGAATACAACTTTTCTCGATAATATTTGAAATGCCATTTCGGCTACATTGATTCATGAAAAGAAGTACAACTGATAGGCTGCCATGAAATAATTTCCCGTTCCATACATCATGCCCCTTTAGTACTTTGAAATATAAGCAGCTATCTTTGAAATCTCCGCAATACTTTGTGCGTCTTTAGGGAAAAACAACTTGAAAGGAAACAGCAGTTCAGAAAGCTTTAGTTCGGACGTGCGCCTGAGCCTTCTCCAGTACCTGTGGAGGAGGGGTCAGCACATTATAACAATACGCTGGTGAGCCCCGTTGGCCCACTCAGCTAAACCAACATTTGATTAATGACAAGCATTTTAAAGATATGAACTTATTAGGGACAGGCAACATTCAGAGTAATTCACAATAAATGCAACATGGAATAAACCATGTTTACTTTACCATTGGCCGAATCCAGCTTTCCTGCATAAGATACAGGATAATAATAATATACTTACCGCCCCTGCATAAAATAATCATTAGCATGCATCCTGACTACATGGCCACTGGCGTTGTTAAACCATTTGGACATCTCTTTGCCTTATAGGACTTCAAGGTAATGCAATGACTCCAAAGTAGGTAGCTATCCCCTAAGGATGCCTCACAATACCCGTGCTCCCATTAGCACGCAATGCTTCCTCCTAGGCCGAATCGGTCCCGGCGCCCCAGTACCGATTCGAGGAAACACACCACCAAACCTTGTGCACAAGTTGTCCATGACCATGCGAATACGTGATCGACTCGATAAGCAAACAGTGCATGGTAGTTTTGAAAGTAAATAGACAACTTGTTCATTTCGCAGCATTTCATCATCATTCTAGGTATCAATTCAATCTCAATTCAATGTTCAGTAGACAAGCATAATCTCAATTGTTGTTAACAGTGTAATCGATTCATTTCAATGTTCAAGGGATTAGCATTCATTTCAATGTTCTATGGACTAGCATTCATTTCAATGTTCAATGTTCAATCTCTAGCTTCTTAGTGGTATTGACTTGTGGCATTTAGCAACTTGATATCGATCAACGGATGTTGCAAGACAATTATTTAGTTGGCATGAAGGAATAGCGAGAGGGACAATACCACCACAGAGATCCACACTCACCAAATTAGAGAATCGCCGAGAGAAAGAGGAACACTTGCACGCTTAGCCTTCCGTCACGCGTCAGTCTGCATTGGCACCAAAAGATTGGTTAATAATCCATCTCGTTGTGTTCTCTTCTCTCAGAATTCTCAAGAATGAATGCTATGCAAATCGATGAAAACGGGCAAGAATCAAATCATCGAAAATCATTCAGAAAAGCATCCATCAAAACCAAGCAGCAAAACCAGCAGCAAAACATCCACAGAAAACTCTTGGACGCATTTCAAGAGAAACCAATCCATTAGTTGGAAAGATTCTTATGCACTTGTCCGTGATCGATTCGGTGCCGACGGTAAGTTTCCCCAATACTCGGTTCCGACCGAGTTAGCCAAGCCACAAGCCTTACATAGTGAACCGCTAGGAGCGGGACACTACAGAGGCAGTCCAGTCCCGGAACTCTCTCCGACTTTAATCCACTATTTGAGCAAATAGTTACACACGAGTTTGGATCCGAAGAACTCGCCAACTTCTTACACAAGAGCTTTAATCCGAAGGGCTCTCCGACTTCAACCGAGAGTTTGGATAGGAAGACTCCCCAACTTCAACCGAGAGTTTGGATACGAAGACTCTCCAACTTCAACCTTTCACAATAGGTTTTGATCTCCTTATACAATAGGATGAAGATCTCACTTTTCAACTCAATAACTCTAACACAATTTGTGAATGGCAAATGAAAGCTTTGTAGAGTTGTTTGTGGATAGGCTTTGGTGGTTTAGAAATTTTTAGGCTCAAAGCATCAACCTTGAATGAAGGGGTTCAAGGCTATTTATAACCAAAGCAAAGGAAAGTACAATAATGCAACTTTCTCAGGCTGACGGATCATCCGCCGGATTTCCGCAGAAATCCGCCGGATCATCCGCCTGTATAGTCCAACGGCTATAAATAGAGCCGTTGGGATCAATCATTCGTAAGATCCGACCGTTGGAATGCAAACGGTCATATGGCGGAAAATTCGCCAAAATTCTGCGGTTTTCCGCCGGATAATCCGAACGCTCACAGAAGGTATTCTGTGAGACCATTCGGATCTTCCGTCGGATTTTCGCGGAGATCCGCCGGATTATCCGCTAGGATTCCGAAGATTGTCCTGGGTTATTTTCTACTCTAGCTTTCGATTTGCCATCTATTTCTTGTGTTTAAAATGATTCCTAAGACTCATTACAGACTCCAAATATACTGTAGTAGGAGCAGGCTTCTGCAAAGTCTAGAAATAATGATGGCTTGGCTTGGCTTCTTTCTTTGATAGGTGCTGGCTTTTTCCCTTGGCGGCAGCTGTCCAAAGATATCCAGTTTGTAAGAACTGAATACCTTTCGGGGGCTTCGCCCCCGAACCCCCGACGAGGGGTGCTGCCCCCTCGACCCCCGTCCGCTGACCGGGCAGCGGAACCCCCGGTGCGTGGCTCCAGAGATGTCGTCGGGTGGTTCAGAAAAATCTTATGGGATCCATCGTCTTTGGCCCACCATGATTTCTTCATTGCATATGTCCACATTGATCTTGCTTATTGCTTTTCTGCATGTACATGTTAGACGAACAAAACAATATACATAGTAGCAACTATGATAGGTTTAATGCACATTAGGACAATGCTGAGTTTAAGTATAATTGCTAAGGTGATAGCATAAATGTTAGTGATATCATAATGATTAAACTTAATTGAATGACCACAATCAAAAACATAGTTTTGATTTTGGCAACCCGATTAAATTTAAGATAGATAAGCTCATATCACTAATATGTAAACCAATAGGCACATATCACCAAAGGTATAAGTATAAGTCGAAATGCTATAGCGATAGTATAAAGATTAGTGATAATGAAATGCTGAACTTAACATATTAATCATATTCAAAAACATGATACAATCATTGGGCTAACAATCTCCCCCTTTTTGATTATGGCAAATCGGTTAAGTTTAGTATGGACACAATAGATGCATGTATAACTAATATACGAAAGACATAAGCAATATCACTAATAGCATACTACTTAGATTACTTATAAAAGCATACTTAAACTTACTTCTCCCCCTTTGACATGATCAAAAATAGGCTCCCCCGTACTAAGAGATAAAATGAAATCAATCTCAAGCATAGAAATCAGAGCATGGGGAACTTATAGACAATCATGATTAAGATATACTAATGAAAAACAATGGAAGAAGTGTGTAAAGACAAGTATATAAAACTACATACCAAATGTAGAGTACTAAATAAAAAATTGCTTGTCAAAATACAATATGGTTGGTAAAACTAAAAGTATTTGAAAAACAAGAAATAAGTAGTTTACCAACTTGAAATCCAAGAAATAAATCCAAAACACAATAGGATATAAAATATTGCTCCAGTTTTGGAAGAGAACTATGAAATAAAGGATTTCAAACAAAAGCCATGAGGAATAGATAATTGCAACTAATAGATACCAATTGAGATATGAAATTAAATAAACTTGATACCAATTGAAAAGATGAAAACTTGAAACATTGATCAAAGAAACCATTAATAATCAAAATTGTCCACAAATAAATAGTGGAACAAAATAAAAGAATGATCAATGTAAAATATTACAATTGATATATATATAAAGTAATCTCATTATTTGCAAACTCTATATGCTTATCCAAGTTCATGCATTTGAACTCAATTACCTTATCATGCTATATGAATACCCTTTAGATAAACATGAAGGTAAAGGAGAGAATTACTTGAGAAAGAGAAATTCAGTCGACTTGAATGCTCCCCCTCAAAGTACTACCAAAGGTGATAAAAATCATGAATTTTGGATAAGTCCTCAACAAGGAAAGCCAAATCAATTAAGCATGAAAGAAAAATCACGTTTACGAAAGCATAATATTCATCAAGATAAGATCTAAAAGTTAATATTAGCAAGATGACATATTTAACCCATATGAAAGAGAGAGATAAGATAATGAGGACAAACACAAACACTCTCATAAATCCTTCAAAATAAAAATATCATGACCTCAATCAATAAGTTATGAAAATGAAGAAAATATGGGTCCATGATAAACTATGTATACGACATATTAGAGGGTATAGATGAATTAAAACAATTTATTTGCTCCCCCTCAAAATATGCGTAACTAGTTTCAAAGCACATATAGCAACAAAATCTAGGGGTAAATCAACTATGGATTTTTTTTTCCTTTGCTCAATGCATATAAGGCTATAAAATCGTCATAAGACGAAAAATGTCATCTTTAGTCAAGAAGAGGTAACCAATTAATACTTACTAAAGATGAGAATTCAAAAGAATATTCCAATATAGCACATGTAATCAAAAGATGTCATCATGAAAAAGAATAAGGACAGTTAAATCAATCATGATGAGAGTCAAAATATCGCTCAAAAAAGAAATAAAAATAAACCTCAAATATCATGTCCATGATTATCTAATCAAGAAAGAATCAACCAATTTATTACTTTGCATGGACTAGGTATGTTGTACCACATATTTATCCAACAACGGATAAAACCAAACCTTTCTAATGGTAAATTAATAACCCATAAAGTTCAAATAGCAAAGGTCATATGTGATAAACCATGAGTAGTCAAAGTAGAGTAATAAATTAACTTGATAATCTCATAACTAGATAATTTAAGACTACTTAATCATTAGGATCATTCATAAAGAAAACAAATGAATAAATATGATCCAATGATAAACCTCATCAAGAGAAAATTCAAAATCCATATTTATAAAGAATTTTACAGATCAATAAAAAAATATGGAAAAGAGTCAATCTCAAAATGATCACACATTCAATCTAAAGAGATGTAATGATAATACGATAAAATCATGACTCAAAAAGTGAGAAAAATTTAAGAGAGACTTGCTAATGACTAGTATGGAAGAAAGTTAAACCAAGGAATCACAAACCTCTAAGGGAAAACAAGATCTAATAAAGAATTTGTAAAACTAGTTTTTAGAGATCAAGCATATAACAAATCTTGTTTTTGTAAACTAGCATATCATATATAGATTGAAGTATAGGAATATAGTTAGATGTGTGAAAGTGAGCCAAAATTATATAGCTTAATAATATATCACAAATAAGCAAACTATATAATCCAAATAAGATTAATGAGGGAAGCCATTAACAAGATAAATGTGCTAATTAAATCTTAAGTTACTAACACTAAAAAAATACTTGCTTAAGCAAAGAGTTCTCAATAAGTATAATACATTTTGAATAATCAAAATGATTTGTTGACTCTTTATTAAGCAAGGATAAGAGTATAAGATTAACAAAATGAAAAGAATTAGACTCTTATCAAGTATAGGCCAAAAGAGATATTCAAGTAAACAAATAAAATAAATCTCTTTGCCAAGTATAGAGATTAACCCAAGATAATGAAATAATGGATCGATCTAGAGAATGCAAAATATTATAGCCATTGTAAAATAAGAGTATTCTCTAGAAATGGGAGATCTCTAACCAAAAGCTCAAACCATAGTAGCTAAGGACATAAGACATATGATGTATCAATTACATGGATTCTCATGTGCTACAAAAATCATTGGGCAACAATAATTCAAAAAGAAGCGTAAACCCAAGGAATGAGCAAAGAAAGATCATTAAGATCTTGAAAGCTAAATGCTAAAGATATCAAGAAGTACATTTTTCAAAGAGCTTTCATAGTACACCATAGTAAAATATAAAGATATAAACTAAAAAAAGTGCACTAAATTAAGGAGGTGAATTTGACAAGCAAGGTAAAGCACAAAACCATGTGATCCTTAAAAGAACTTCCATAATTAGTCATGAGCAAGACTTTAATAAACATTTCCTCTCAACATCCTAACTTAAAGGTATAAAACAAATAAATATCAAAAGTTATGACTCATTTATATATATGAAACTATATATATCACGAATAGGCATACATGAAAAGATCAAAATCAATTAAGAACATGTATCCATAATGCCAACCAAAAAGTCAAGAAGATATCATCAAAAGAAGACTTCAAGGAAGAAGCTAATTGATTCAAGAAGAACAAATTTGGTCAAAGGAATCAATAGCTAAGGTATGAGATAAGCACAAGTTTGAAGGTAACAAGTATATTTAAATACTCTTCAAGTCAATATAAAACTTCGCTTAACTCATATGCCCAAATAAAGATATTTATAAAAAAATATCAACATAAGAAATACATGATCTACATGTAAATGAAAATTTTAATGAATATAGTCATGTATCCTTATTGAATGTTTGAAAAACTATCACAAATTCAAAGCACATATAAATAAGCTTTATTAGGCAAAAACATAATTGATTCATAAGAGGTTTAATCAAGATAAAATATGAGAATCAATAATGGATATATTATGTAAGCACAAGGTTAAAATGGAAGTATAAGTGTATACTTGTCAAGTGATAAGAAGCTTGTGCTAAACACATATATTCACAAATACTGATTTAAAGTAAATAATACATATTAAGGAGAAATCGGTAAGAAGTAACTATTTCAAAAACTTTAAAGACGGAGACTTAAAATCATATTAACTCAAATCAAAATCAAGCTCCTATGGACTAGAGTGATATGCATGCTTCATAATATAGAGATTAAGAATAACAAGCATGCATAAATCAAGTGTGTCACACTTAATAGAAAATGAGTGATAAACTACATAGTGTGAACTAATCATTTAAGCCGAGTAACTAGTCATGCTAGATAAAAGAATTAATAAGAAAATTAAACTAAGCATGCTAGTATTATATCTCACATTGATTTATATAGAAGGCAACTGAAGAAAATCAATGTGAGCTAGTAGCAAGACATCAAGAGAAACATGCTCGACTCTACAAATATAAATCATTTAAAGAGAATCGAATAGCATGTTACCAAAGTGGCTCTAGTAGCCACGCTTGTGTTGGTGCAATTTCTTGGAAGATGACCTTTGAGCTTTGCAACCACCAACACGCTCCTCGGTGCTATGTCCCGATACAAAAAGCTTTACCTACAATATTAGATGAAGACTTTGGTATCCAAATAAACTTGGATCCACATTTATTAGCTTTAGGGACCCATATAGCACTTACTCTAGCATTGGTAGTGAAGGTCCTACGAATAGGGCATATAAAGCTCATGTGACCAATGCGAGAGCAATAGAAGCATCTAATGCTAGTGTGTGCACATGTATCAGAATGAGCATGGTTATGAACATGTGACATACTAGAATGATGAATGTTTCTAGAGTGAGCATGCATGGATTTGGTCTTAAGAATATCATGTTCTAATATCAAATCATCATGCATACAAGTAAGAGAATCAAATTTAACATTTAAAGCATTATTCTCTTTTTCAAATAAAACAATTCTAGAAATAAAATCATCATTTTATTTCTTTAAAGAGTCAATAGAAGAATCATGCAAATGATTTAGCTCATGAGTTTGCCTCTTAAGATCTTTTATTGATGAGGAAAGAGATTTGATTCTCAAAATTAAAGCCTCATTCAAACTCTTTAAAGAAACACAAGATGAGTTTTGAGAATCAAGTCTAGATAATAAAGCATTGTTTTCATTTCTCAAAAACTCATTTGCTTCTTCTAAATGAATAACCTTTTCAGAAAGTTCTTCATTTGTAGAATGAAGGTTGTCAAGAATCTCTAAGGATTGTTTAGCCATGGCTTTCCACTTAGAGCATTTCTTGCATTTAGAAGAAACATGATTGTCTATGCTACTAGAAGTAAAACCCTCTTTATCGGAGAAGGAGTAGGAGGAATATGATGCCATAGAAAAATAACAAGGATCTACTTTAAGGATGTTAAGCCTAACAATAGAGTCCTCGCTCTGATACCAATTGTAGGAACCCTAGAGGGGGGGGGGGGGTGAATAGGGTCAAGCTAACTAATCAAGCACTTAGCACAAGCTAATTGGCAATTTAAAAATATAAGTGCAAGAGAAGAAGCAAACACAATACCGACACCCGATGTATCCTGGTATCCTTCTAAGAGGCAGTCCAGTCCCGGAACTCTCTCCGGCTTTAATCCACTATTTGAGCAAATAGTTACACACGAGTTTAGATCCGAAGAACTCGCCAACTTCTTACACAAGAGCTTTAATCCGAAGGGCTCTCCGACTTCAACCGAGAGTTTGGATACGAAGACTCCCCAACTTCAACCGAGAGTTTGGATACGAAGACTCTCCAACTTCAACCTTTCACAATAGGTTTTGATCTCCTTATACAATAGGATGAAGATCTCACTTTTCAACTCAATAACTCTAACACAATTTGTGAATGGCAAATGAAAGCTTTGTAGAGTTATTTGTGGATAGGCTTTGGTGGTTTAGAAATTTTTAGGCTCAAAGCATCAACCTTGAATGAAGGGGTTCAAGGCTATTTATAACCAAAGCAAAGGAAAGTGCAATAATGCAACTTTCTCAGGCTGACGGATCATCCGCCGGATTTCTGCAGAAATCCGCCGGATCATCCGCCTATATAGTCCAACGGCTATAAATAGAGCCGTTGGGATCAATCATTCGTAAGATCCGACCGTTGGAATGCAAACGGTCATATGGCGGAAAATCCGCCGAAATTCTGCAGTTTTCCGCCGGATAATCCGAACGCTCACAGAAGGTATTCTGTGAGACCATTCGGATCTTCCGTCGGATTTTCGCGGAGATCTGCCGGATTATCCGCCAGGATTTCGAAGATTGTCCTGGGTTATTTTCTACTCTAGCTTTCGATTTGCCATCTATTTCTTGTGTTTAAAATGATTCCTAAGACTCATTACAGACTCCAAATATACTGTAGTAGGAGCAGGCTTCTGCAAAGTCTAGAAATGATGATGGCTTGGCTTGGCTTCTTTCTTTGATAGGTGCTAGCTTTTTCCCTTGGCGGCAGCTATCCAAAGATATCCAGTTTGTAAAAACTGAATACCTTTCGGGGGCTTCGCCCCCGAACCCCCGACGAGGGGTGCTGCCCCCTCGACCCCCGTCCGCTGACCAGGCAGCGGAACCCCCGGTGCATGGCTCCAGAGATGTCGTCGGGTGGTTCAGAAAAATCTTATGGAATCCATCGTCTTTGGCCCACCATGATTTCTTCATTGCATATGTCCACATTGATCTTGCTTATTGCTTTTCTACATGTACATGTTAGACGAACAAAACAATATACATAGTAGCAACTATGATAAGTTTAATGCACATTAGGACAATGCTGAGTTTAAGTATAATTGCTAAGGTGATAGCATAAATGTTAGTGATATCATAATGATTAAACTTAATTGAATGACCACAATCAAAAACATAGTTTTGATTTCGGCAACCCGATTAAATTTAAGATAGATAAGCTCATATCACTAATATGTAAACCAATAGGCACATATCACCAAAGGTATAAGTATAAGTAGAAATGCTATAGCGATAGTATGAAGATTAGTGATAATGAAATGCTAAACTTAACATATTAACCATATTCAAAAATATGATACAATCATTGGGCTAACACAACTGCAATCTCGGAGTGATCAAGCACATGATTGCTGTCCGCCACGTACCTCCTCAGCTGAGATGCATGGAATACATCATGTACTCCCTCAAGTGACGGTGGCAATGCCAATCTGTAGGCAACCTCCCCAACACGTTCCAAGACATCGAAAGGGCCGATGTACCTTGGACTCAACTTGTCACGTCCTCCGAATCGAATCGTGCCTCTAGTGGGGGATATCTTCAAGAACACATGGTCACCCTCTTTGAACTCCAAGGGTCGACGACGATTATCTGCACACTGCTTCTGACGATCATGCGCTGCTCGCAGGTGGTTCTGAATCTTCTTCACTGTCTCCACTGTGCTCAAGACCAACTCGGGACCCAATAGCTGTCTCTCTCCTATGTTGCCCCAACAAACAGGAGACCGACACTTCCTACCATACAATGCTTCAAACGGAGCCATTTGAATGCTCGCTTGATAGCTATTATTGTAGGAAAACTCCACAAGATGAAGATGGTCCTCCCACGAGCCGCCAAAATCAAGCATACACGCTCTCAACATATCCTCTAGCGTCTGAATGGTACGCTCCGACTGGCCGTCTGTCTGTGGATTGTACGATGTGCTAAACTTCAATCGGGTGCCCAAACTCTCTTGTATGCTTCGCCAAAAATACGAGGTGAATCTCGAGTCACGGTCCGACACAATACTAACAGGCACACCGTGAAATCTAACAATCTGCTCCATATACATCTCCGCCAATACCTCTGTCGACTGGCCCACTCTAAAAGGCAAGAAATGTGCTGACTTCGTAAGTCTATCAACAATCACCCATACTGCGTCACGTCCTCTAGGACTCCGAGGAAAACCTGTGACAAAATCCATAGTAATGTGCTCCCACTTCCACTCGGGAATGGGTAGCGGCTGCAATAATCCGGCCGTCCTCTGGTGCTCCGCCTTCACTTGTTGACATACCAAGCATTTGGCAACGAAACAAGCTATCTCTCGCTTCATTCCATGCCACCAATAATACTGTCGTAAGTTGCGGTACATCTTGGTTCCTCCGGGATGAATAGAGTAAGTCGAACTGTGAGCCTCTGCCATCAGCTCCTGTCGTAGATCTCCATTGGGAACATAAATGCGATCACCACATCGCAATGTCCCATCGGTGTGGATCCTCAATCCTGTCTGCTCTCCTGCTTCAGTCCTCTCCTTCAGCCGTCGAAATCTAGCATCATTAGGCAATGCTGCCTTGATGCGCTCTACTAATGATGATTGCACTTGAAGGTTGGCTAATACGCCATCTGCTCCCGGCAATACTACCTCAATACCAAGCTGCTCCAAGTCTCTAATCAATTCCTTCTGTGTGGTCAAAAAGTGTGCCATAGGCTTGCGGCTTAATGTGTCTGCCACGACATTAGCCTTGCCCGGATGATAATGTAGCTCAATCTCATAATCCTTCATCAACTCCAACCAACGCCGCTGACGCATATTTAACTCCTTATGAGTGAACACATACTTGAGGCTCTTATGATCAGTGTAGATATCAACCTTCTCGCCATACAAGTAGTGTCTCCATAGCTTCAAAGCAAAGATAACCGCTGCGAGCTCTAGATCGTGGGTCGGATAATTCTTCTCGTGCACTTTAAACTGTCGAGATGCATATGCTACTACCCGACCGTGCTGCATCAATACACATCCTAATCCCTTCCCGGATGCGTCGCTATAGATCGCAAATCCTCCTGGGCCCGATGGTAGTGTCAAGATCGGTATTGTGGTCAATCGCTTCTTCAACTCGTCAAAAATGGCTTGGCACTCGTCTGTCCATATAAATTCCTGATCCTTGCAAGTCAATCGAGTCATAGGCCCCGCTATTCTAGAGAAATCTTCTACGAACCGTCGGTAGTAACCCGCAAGTCCGAGGAAACTTCTCACTTCATAAGCTGTTGTGGGAGCGGGCCATGATTTGACTGCTGTGATCTTCTCTGGATCCACCGATATACCATCGCCCGTAACAATATGACCAAGGAATGATACCTCCTTGAGAAAGAAATCACACTTGCTAAGCTTCGCGAAAAGTCGCTCATTCCTCAATGTCCCCAAAACGATCCGTAGATGCTGCTCGTGCTCCTCTTGACTCTTGGAGTAAATCAAGATATCGTCTATAAAGACTACTACGAATTTGTCCAAATATTGGTGAAAGATCTTGTTCATTAAATTCATGAAAACTGTGAGAGCATTGGTCAACCAGAAAGGCATGACCAAGAACTCGTAGTGTCCATACCTCGAACGAAAGGCCGTCTTGGCAATATCTTCCTTCCGAACCTTCAATTGGTGATAGCCCGATCGTAAGTCAATCTTGGAGAATACTTTTGCTCCACTCAGTTGATTGAATAGATCGTCTATACGCGGCAAGGGATACTTGTTCTTCACCGTCACTGCATTCAATGCTCTATAGTCAATGTATATGCGCACTGTCCCATCTTTCTTAGGCACAAAGAGAACGGGTGCTCCCCATAGTGACGCACTAGCACGAATAAATCCCTTCTCTAATAAGTCATCAATCTGTGTCTTCATCTCTACCAACTCCTTGGGGGCCAGACGATATACTCGAGATGAAATAGGCTCGGCACCGGGAATAAGCTCAATAGAAAACTCAATATCTCGGTCAGGTGGTAGTCCTGGCAACTCCTCGGGAAATACATCCTCGAACTCGGTGATAATAGGGTGCTGAGGGGTGTCGTGCATCATCATATGAGTCCCCGATGTGGGTGCCTCACAACTATCCCCGTCTTCTTTGGTGAACTCAAACTCTGTCGCATTTGGTGGCCTAAAGATAATACTGCCCCTATGGCAGTCTATGAGAGCGAAATGCTGGCTCAACCAATCCATTTCAAGAACCACATCAAATGTCGGCGTAGGGAATACAAGAAGTCGTGCCATCATCTCTCTGCCATTTATCACTACAGGACAAAGTCTACAAATACCACTAACAGGTACAACTCCTCCTCCAGTGAGGATTTTAACATTCTTAGCTAAGGGTGTGATGGGAATGCTGTGTCTAGTGGCAAAACTAGTGGCTATGAATGAGTGAGTGGCTCCAGTATCAAATAATGTAATAGCAGGAAAAGATGCAACTAGAACCATACCTGCTATGACCTCTGCCTCTGTCTCTACATTCTCAACAGCTATAGAGAATGCCTTTCCTTGGTTTTGTCCTGGCCCTTGAGCTCTGGCCTTGTTGTACTGTGCTGTCTGTGGAGGTAATGGTGGACGAAGTGCTGGGGCTGTGGGCCTCTGGGCCTGATGCGCATGAACTAGAGCCTGCTGCTCAGGACAATCTCTGGCCAAGTGCTGTCCTGATCCACATCTCATACATAAGCCCAAACGAAGTCGACAGTCATCTCTAATATGCCCCTGCTTCCCGTAAAAGTTGCAGGTGGGCTTCTGATAAGGTGTGTGCCTCTGCTGGTACTGTCCTGTGGTCCTCCTGATAGGTCCATTCTGAGTGGCTCGGGCTGGTGTAGCTGCTGGGGTATGGCGCCTCGATGTCTGCTGCTGTTCCTTGCGAAGAATCTCCTGAGCACGAGCTTCTTCCAAGACAGCTGAATGGGAGACACGAGACTGAGTAGTCGTATAAGACTTGAGCTCTGGTACAAGCCCCTGGTGAAATCTCCTCGCCTTCTCTAACTCTATCGGAATCAATCCCACACCAAATCGACTCAGGCGATTGAACTCTGAGTCATACTCATCAACTGTCATATTCCCTTGCTTCAGATGGAGGAACTGGTCATAGAGACCATCTCGGACATGAATAGGGAAGAATCTCTCATAAAATGCATCATAGAACTGCTTCCAAGTGATCTCAGTGCCTAATCGTCTCTCTTTCGCCTTCCACCAGTGGTGAGCATTGTCTTCTAACAGTAAGTCCACTGCTGTCATCCAATCTCGAGCTGGCAACTGGGATGCCTTCAGTAGCTTCTCGGTACTAATAAGCCACTGTGACACCTCTAATGGCTTCTCCGTCCCTCTAAAGGCCTTGGGGTTCATATCTGTGAAATTCTTAATAGAGCCTTCATAGGGATGCAGAGCCGGTGCCGGTGCTGGTGCTGGAGGTGGTGGTGGAGGTCTAGCCATAGCTTCCATCATTGTCTGTCTCATCAGCTCAGTCTGCTGCCACTGAGCCTGCATCATGGCATACATAAACTGAGTAGTAGGGCTCCCATCAGTCGGTGGAGGAGGTATCTGAGGTACCGACTGTGGAGGAAACTGCTGAGGGAATGGTGGTGGTGGAGGCAGTGGTACATTCCCTTCCGGTGGCATGGTAGTAGTCTGTCCAGCCTGGCTGCCTGGGGGTGCTGTGACCTCTAGGTACTCCGTCGTCGGCGTCGTAGTAGGTTGTGATAGTCCTGGCTGGTAAGGTATCGCTGGAGTCATGGGAGGATTCTGTCCCTCCGGAGTAATCTCCTCACCAGATGTGAGGGCCAAGGCAGAAGTGCGTCCGCTTCGTAGATTCATACTGTTGGCACGAGGAAGATAAGTTGATATTAGGAAAGATTAGATATGAAGTAAATCGAATAATCAAGGAAGTTTCAAAAAAGATTGGAAGTCAAGGGATAGTAGTAGTTCTGGATGAGATATTCCTATTCCTATATGCAGGCTTGTTGGGCACAGTCATGTAACCCAACAATATTAAATCTGACCTGCATGGGCCACCACAAAAACATGTAACGCCCCAGTCCCAAAATACATAGGACCAAGTACGTAAACATGCCAGCTGCACATATACGAAGAATACTCCAATATATAGAATCCTCGCATATGCACATAAGCTGTAAATAAATAATCACAGACCAGAATAACATATCTAATCTCATCACAGCTCAACACAGAAGGTAATGAAGTCCAAATAAATAAATAAGAGTATCAAAAGATAGCCGGGTGAACATACTCACTCCAAACAGCTATAAAAAATAGTCTCACAAGATCGGGGTCCGACCTCCGCAAAATAGAAAGAAAAGAGGTGTAAAATAATGTCTACAACTGTCTCAGATAAGATATAGATTAGAAGTCATAAGGCACTGCCTCGTCATCAATATAAGATAGCTCTAATGCCGCTCCGTACTCTTGTGGAAAATCCTCTAAACCTGGAGAGATAACCAGGTCCTCAGGGGACATAGCAAGATACAAGAAAACACCATGCCATATAAACTGTGATAATATAATAAGATGAAAAGGTATGCATGCAATCGGGTTCCTGACCATTCTACTGTGAATATGCAGTTGAGATACATTCCTTCGACGCATGAGCCCTGGCTAAATATAGGATCCGGTATAGTCCTCTCTTGGGCACCAGTAACCAAGAGCATGTCGTTGAAAAATGACAGTGGCCAACCTGAGAGGCTCATAACCGTATCTCCAGCGGAGCTTCCGGGTTACAAGGGAAGTACAATCGAAGCCCATACGTCAGGTAATGTTCTCCCCACCTAATGCCTAGTATCATCATCTCCATGACTGACATGTACCTCTAGTAACCGCCAAGTCTTCTAACATGCAATACTATTGGCAGTTACTCCTATCCGTCGCACGTTCCATACGTATCGGTGGGCAGCCGACTACACAAAAACGTGTCCTACATGTGACTCACATCACGTGCTACAACAAGTGTCAAGGCCATATGAGATATACCAATACCTCAACATCAGTGGGTGGTCACTAGACTAAGTCAATACAAGAGAATAAATAAAGCAAGAAGAACGACCGATATAGTCGCTTGCACCCAAGTGTGACTTGGACGCACAGTTAAAATATCACAAAACAATGCAGAAATAACAACTGAAAATAAGAATATAATAATCACAGAGTAGGGTGGCAAGGTATCTTGCCTGGTGGTACAAAGTGGCAAGTCCAAGAGTAGCAAGTGTCCGCCCAAAACCTCACAAATCACAGATGACTCCAAACTCTGAAACAAACATCAAAAATGGTCTCCGTGAAGAAGATACACCAAGGAAACGCCTGCCTAAAAGTCAAATTCTGGAACAGGGGCAAAATCGTAATTTCGGGTCAAAACGATGTCCACCGTTGGACCCGCTTTACACCAAAACGCGTGCCAAAGTCTACGGTCTCTAAAGTCGTCAAACTACATGTCTACAGTTTCAGTTTGATGAGAGGAACTCAACGGTATGTCCAGTTTTGGATTCCGAGGAGCCGTGTACAAAATCGCCCATTTGAGTGGGTCGCGGGCCCGCCAAAATTGGGTTCCGATTCGACCTTCTCAGAATCGAACCAAACTTGGCATACAGGACCAGAATTTCGATCCGGACCTGTTGGCACAAGTTTCGTCTCGATCCGACGACTGTACACGAAGTTATGGACAAGTTTGCAAAACGTCGATACGGGGGTATCTCGACGGATACGCGTTGATTTTGTCGCACACACGCGACGAAACTGAGTTCCGTCAGTTCCCACACGTCCGCAACGTCCATATGTGCCTTTCAATGCGTATAACGCACGACCACGTCACTCGGTTTGTCGGGGCGACGTCGTATCGGACAAAAATTTCAGAAATTAACATTTTAGAAAACAGTTTTTCGCCCAACTACAACATCAGTTTATTTCCTACACATTAATCGAAACAATGATCCAAAAGATGCGTTGTGATCTCGGTTATGTTGTCTATCACTGTTTTGGATTAGTTTCTATGAAAGTTTAATGGTCGGCGAGAAAAGCGGCCGACATGTTGGCGTTTCGAAACAGTTTTTAATAATCAGAAAAGTGGGTTTTTCTCTAACTTCGTCTCGATTTTTTGAGCAAGTCGGACGGCCATGTCAGAATCCACCTAGGGGATCTTGAAGAGGTTCATGAGGGCTTTCTACACGAACTTACGGTTCTAAAAACGGACTAGAATCGAGAGAGAAATCAAACGGGGAAGTTGGGTACCTTGAGTGAGAAAACTGCTCCGTGGGTGACGCAGGGCTGACTTCCAAAGCTCTGTTCGTCGCGCACAAAGTTCCGTTGCTGGTGAAACGAAGTCATGGACGAAGAGGGTATAATCAGCCTCAACTTTCGTTTTGGAAGATTAGGGTTTCGATGTTTGTAGAGAAAGTTGTATATATAACAACTTTCAATAAAACCTAATTCATGTGGGTTTAGGAGTTATGGGTGCAATCCGGGTTTCGTGAGTTGCTGCTCACAGCCCACATAAAAGGAGGTGGGGCCCGGGGTCTTAGGTGCTCGGGTTGCTACATCCTGCAGCTGTTGCTGCGTCTGAATAATAACTATGTGGGTTCGGGTTATTAAGTGTTGCAGCTACGGCTGCTAACACAATTTGGTTAAGGGGGGTCGGGCATACCCTCCTCTTTCCGCAGCTGCTGCTGCTAAGGGTGGGGTTCGGCCCACCACTCATTGGTTTTTTTTTTAACTAGCTAACACATAGTAACAGCTAAGCGCCAAGCCTGGCCGCCCCTTGTTGGGTGTGGCCGGGCCCACTTCACTTTGTTTATTTATAATTTTTTTTTACAAATATATATATATATATATATATATATATATATATATATATATATATATATATATATATATATATATATATATATATATATACATATTTATATGTATATAATCATAAGAAAAATTCACTAAAAATTCTTAATAATAACAAAATATTTTGTAACCAATGTAGGCTATAATTACTAATTTAAATTATCAAGCTCACAAACATACACATATTATATACCTCTATAATTACGTACATATACCAATCAATCTCAAAGAAATATAGAAAAATAATTTTTAGAGTATTAAAATAATTAGAAAATATTAGGGTTTTACAATAACATATCTAATCTCATCACAGCTCAACACAGAAGATAATGAAGTCCAAATAAATAAATAAGAGTATCAAAAGATAGCCGGGTGAACATACTCACTCCAAACAGCTATAAAAAAATAGTCTCACAAGATCGGAGTCCGACCTCCGTAAAATAGAAAGAAAAGAGATGTAAAATAATGTCTACAACTGTCTCAAATATGGAATAGACTAGAAATCAGTAGTGACTATCTCGTCATCAATGTAAGATAGCTCCAAAGCCGCTCCGTACTCCTGTGGAAAATCGTCTAAACCTGGAGAGATAACCAGGTCCTCAGGGGACATAGCAAGATACAAGAAAACACCATGCCATATAAACTGTGATAATATAATAAGAGAAAAAGTTATGCATGCAACTGGGTTCCTGACCATTCTACTGTGAATATGCAGTTGAGATACAATCCTTCGACGCATGAGCCCTGGCTGAAAATAGGATCGGCATAGTTCCCATAGAGGGTACCAGGGGCCTACGTCCGTAACGTTCGGGAAGCGTCAGAGGGCACCATGTGCAAGGGGCTACGTCCATAACGCTCTGGGAAACGTCAGAGGGCGCCTGGAGCCTGCGTCTCCGGAGGAGCGCACAGGTAAATCATGGAAGTGTAAAGAAGCCCATACGTCAGGTATTGTTCTCCTCACCCAATGCCTAGTATCATCATCTCCATGACTGATATGAACCTCTAGTAACCGCCAAGTCTTCTAACATGCAATACTATTGGCAGTTACTCCTATCCGTCGCATGCTCCATACGCATCGGTGGCCAACCAACTGCGCGGAAACGTGTCCTATATGTGACACACATCACGAGATACAACAAGTGTCAAGGCCATATGAGATATACCAATACCTCAACATCAGTGGCTGGTCAATAAACTAAGTCAATGCAAGAGAATAAATAAAGCAAGAAAAACGACCGATAGAGTCGCTTGCACCCAAGTGTGACTTGGACGCACAGTTTAAATATCACGAAATAATACTGAAAATAATAACTGAAAATAAGAATATAATAATCACAGAGTAGGGTGGCAAGGTATCTTGCCTAGTGGTACAAAGTGGCAAGTCCAAGAGTAGCAAGTGCCCGCACCAAAAACTCACAAATTACAGATGACTCCAAACTCTGAAACAAGCATCAAAAATGATCTCGGTGAAGAAGATATACCTAGGAAACGTCTGTCCAAAAGTCAAATTCTGGAATAGGGGCAAAATCGTAATTTCGGGTCAAAACGATGTCCGCCGTTGGACCCACTTTGCACCGAAATGCGTGCCAAATCTACGGTCTCTAAAGTTGTCAAACTACATGTCTACGGTTTTAGTTTGAGGAGAGAAACTCAACGGTATGTCCAGTTTTGGATTCCGAGGAGCCGTGTACAAAATCGCCCGTTTGAGTGGGTCACGGGCCCGCCAAAATTGGGTTCCAATTCGACCTTTTCAGAATCGAACCAAACTTGGCATGCAGGACCAGAATTTCGATCTGGACCGGTTGGCTCAAGTTTCGTCTCGATTCGACGACTGTACACCAGGTTATGGACAAGTTTGCAAAACGTCGATACGGGGGTATCTCGACGGATACACGTTGATTTCGTCGCACACACGCGACGAAACTGAGTTCCATCAGTTCCCACACGTCGGTAACATCCATACGCGCCTTTCGATGCATATAGCGTGCGACCACGTCGCTCGGTTTGTCGGGACGTACGTCGTATCGTAGAAATTTTCTGAAATTAACACTTTAGAAAACAGTTTTTCGCCCAACTTCAACATCAGTTTATTTCCTACACATTAATCGAAACAATGATCCAAAAGATACGTTGTGATCTCGGTTATGTTGTCTTTCACTGTTTTGGATTAGTTTCTACGAAAGTTTAATGGACAGCGAGAAAAGCGGCCGACAAGTTGGCATTTCGAAACAGTTTTTAATAATCAGAAAAGTGGGTTTTTCTCCAACTTCGTCTCGATTTTTCGAGCAATCTCTTGGGGTTTCCAGGATTCTATCAGAAGAAGATTGGAGAGGGTCATGTCTACTACGCACAGTATTTGATAGATCAAATTTTCGTTGAACGGATGCAAAGAAATTGAGATCAAAAGATGGTACCTCGCAGTTTAGAAAAATCTGAGATCGCCCAAAGGAGCTGTCGGCCTGGGATGCACGGGCTGCGCTCGTGCGGTGGTGCGGCGCTATCAGCGGCTAGTAGTCCGTCGAGTGGTCAAGGTCGAGTAGGCTTCACGAGGGAGAAGAGATATGGAGGGTTAGGGTTTGGTTCGAGCGGATTTTATATCCCTCGTCCGCCGACTTGTATGCTATTCCTATTAGGAATAGAGTGGCTCGGGTTTTGCTAGTTCTACTATTAGGGGTGTGGGGTCGGTTAGCTTTGATGGGTTCACAGCAGCTTAGCTGCTTCGAAATTTGTTAAGGGGGTCTCGGGTTTCTAAGGTGCCACAGCAGCATCTTGCTGCTTAAGGAAAAAAAATTATTGTGGGGGGTCGGGCCCACCCCCTTCTCTCCGCAGCTGTTGCTGCATGGGGGGTTCGGCCCCCCTCCACTAGCTTGTTTTTTTTTTACAAATCTATATATATATATATATATATATATATATATATATATATATATTTTATATATATATATATATATATATATATATATAGCTAGCAATAAATTCTCAAATAATTTACTAATAATTTCTAAAAATCCTAGAATTTAGTATATTCCTTATTTAATAGAAATATCAACATTCACATATACAATAATATATTATACATACACACATACAGGAATTATACTATTTAGCTAGTAGCATATAAATCCATAACTAGTTAAATACGAAATGAAATTAATTTAAATTAAATAAAAATCGATTATAAATTATGGGGGCTTATAGTATCGCAATGTATGGCGTGTCAGCAGGTGAAGGCGGAACACCAACGGCCAGGCGGCGAGCTGCAGAACATCGCCATTCCCGAGTGGAAGTGGGACAATATCTCGATGGATTTCATTGTGGGATTTCCGAAGACGTCACGGGAGAATGACGCGATTTGGGTCATTGTTGATAGATTGACCAAGTCGGCTCACTTCATCGCAATTAAAGTAGGATGGAGCGTCGATCGGTTAGCACAAATCTACGTCGATGAGATTGTTCGACTGCCCGGGGTACCGGCCTCTATAATTTCGGACAGAGACGGGCAATTCCTATCGCATTTCTGAACGAGCCTCCAAGCGGCAATGGGGACCAAACTGAACTTTAGTTCGGCGTACCATCCCCAAACAGACGGTCAGACAGAGAGGGTCAATCAGATCTTAGAAGATAGGTTGCATCTGTGTGCGATCGACCTAAAGACTAGTTGGGATACGCATTTACCGCTTGTGGAGTTGCGTATAACAATAGTTATCAGTCGAGCATTCAGATGGCTCCATATGAAGCGCTCTACGGGAGGAAGTGCCGTTCGCCGATATGCTAGGATGAAGTCGGAGAGCGACAAGTGCTTGGACCGGAACTGGTGGAGCAGGCCGTCGAAAAGGTCCGCTTGATTCGAGATAGACTCCGCATCGCGCAAAGTCGACAAAAGAGCTACGCAGATCTTCGTCGATGACCGCTAGAGTTCTTGGTCGGGGGCCATGTGTTTCTGAAAGTAACGCCCATGCGCGGTGTGATGCGATTCGACGTTAAGGGCAAGTTGAGCCCGAGATTTGTAGGCCCCTTCGAGATCATTGAGCGAGTTGCGACGGTTGCTTATCGGATCGCACTACCTCCTGCCTTAGCTGATGTGCACGATGTTTTCCACGTTTCACAACTTCAAAAATATGTGCACGATCCAAGTCATGTGGTTAGCTTCGATCAGTTGGAGCTACGTACTGACTTGTCTTACTCGGAGGAGCCTATTCAAATTTTGGACCGCAAGGAGAAAGTGCTACGCAATCGGTCGATGTCCTTGGTCCACGTGCTTTGGCAGAACCATTCAGTCGCGGAGCCGACGTGGAAGATGGAGGCAGAGATGAAAGAGAAGTACCCCGCGTTGTTTGTCTAAATTAAGGTCAGACCCTTGTTCTTAAGTTTCGGGACGAAACTTTTTCTTAGTGGTATATTATGTAGCGCCCCGCTTTCGATAGGCGACGGAACTTCATAATATGCTAGCGCCGAGTCAGATCGGCCGGGAACTTAGATGGCTGTCTGACTCGGTCGCTAAGCTTAGTAAACGATAACGCCTTGCGGCATCGATTCAAATCGATTTGGACGGAAGTTACGAGAATCGATCCAACTAATGGAACGACTTCTGTTGGAATAAGTCCTAGATGCAGCGGGCTGCATCTCGGCGAGTGAGCTCTCTATAAAAGTCCCTTCGACGGGACCGGACCGCTGTATGGTTTTCTTGGAGCTTTGCCGCTGGGCTTGATGAAGTGCTTTCGTATCGTTTTTATGGATGCAATTACAATTTCGATGCAAGGGGAAAAGAAAGAATTCTAACAAAGCGTTGGTGCCATTGTAGGAGCTCGCGTAACTAAGGATTGACGTAGCGTAGCGCTTGGACGATCGACACGAAGCAAAGTAATCGGTGGGTGATTCGACCCTTCTTTTCTACTCTGTCCCGCAAACTTATTCCTTGCTTCGAATTCATTCAAATCGAACGATGCCAAGTTAATTGCATGCCAATCCACTAAGTCAAGAACTCGGGAAAAACGTATCGATTTTAAGTAATCTACTCGAAAAAATACAAGTTTCTCACATAACTGGAAAATTTTAAGGTTCTAGTAAAAAGATAGACTATTTCATGTGCTGCAAAATAATGTGAAACGTCGATCATGGGTTATGATGCCTCGGACAATTTGGTGCCCACGGGACGCTAAATCGGTGTACGGCTTTGGGGAAAATGAACCGTTGCATGAGTTGCGAGAAATGATAATGTTGTTTGATACTATCCGCGCTATACAAAACTGTTTGCATATATAAAATTGTTCGCACATATGCATGGTCATGGACAGCTTGTGCACAAGTTCGTTTTCCTCGAAACGGTATCCGGGGCATCGGAACCGATTCGTCCTAGGGGGAATAATTTATCGTGCTTCGGCGCGAGGCATGTGGGACCTTCAGCAAGGCTTGCAACCTAGGCTGAAAGGGTAGCGTCGCATGGCAACTTCGATTAAGTCCCTAGTGGTGCGCAGCACCAATGACCGCATATAAGATAGTTGTATGCTCACCTATTGTCTTATGCAGGTGTAAATATTATCTCTGTTTTCATGCAGGGACGAGCACGACCGTGGTAAGAAATATAATAAACTGCGATGTTATATTGTATGCTTTATTACTCAAAGACGGCTATCGAATATGAACTGAATTCATTTAGTTCAAATAGAAAGACAACTCTAAAGCATGCCTACCCTAACAATCAGAGTCGGTTTAGACGAGTTGGTTCGTCTCGTCCACTTACCAAGTGTGCTAATCCTATCCCCCAATTTTCCCAGGTGCGGCAGGCGCTCCAACCTAAAACGAAGCTAAAGTGCGGAGAGGCATTTTGAAGCTCTTCTTATGCTGAAGTATTTTGAAGCCAATTCAAGTCGACGGCTTATGTATAAAGGGGTGAATGTATGGGACGACATGCGTAGTTCAGGCAACTTGTCGAATGTATTTTCTTTCTGTTTTCAATCAATGTAACCGCAACGACATCCAATGTAATTACGACTTGCACTTCGTTGCAAGCTATGAATGAAAAGCATTTCTATCTTCCTATACTGCGTCTTAAATTCTGATGTGATTTATGAAGTTTCAACTTGGCGTATTTATATCAAATGCAACGTAACGTTCTGCCTTGTACGAGTGCAATTCCAGACTCGTACGGCATCACGCCTTAGCGAGGACGATCGAATCGACAAAATTAACATCGGGGACGAACGTTGCCGACTCGGGACGTGACATGGCAGGCTTGTAGTATCCATGGGAACCAGCCGGCATGTCGGGACACTAATTGTCCCAAGATGGCTATCATGTAAGAACTCGAAAATCCATTCTCTCTATGCTATAGTTATTTTATTTAACATAATAGTCCCTACGTTAATTGAAATCCCATTCCGTAGATCATGATCATTCTAAATGAGTACTTCCGTACAAAGTAAGATATGCGTAACTCTACAACGATACCCGTGTTCTTAGGTTAGGTCTTACATAGCGTAATGCAACAATCAAACCTAGCCACGGGATAGTCATGCCTTGACTGTAAGGTACACATGCTGTAGAAAGAAGTTGAAGTCAACACGTGTCCATATGCCAATATTCAGGATCGGCTAGTCGATCGCAATGGTTCATGGTTCATACATGAACGTGTCTCATTCAATTCAATAAGACGACTAGCCAGTCTTTTAGTTCCAACTAGGAACACATGATCAATCATTTAGTCAAGGTAACAATCTATGTCAATTCGTGACAAGGCATGAAAGTCAAACTAGTATTTGGTATGGTCGAGCCTATAACCCTCAGGGTTAAGTACCAGTGATACGGAATGCCCACAAGCCAATCAAGACACAAGGCACACTCCACACAATAATATGTATTAAATACTAACATGCATCAAATGGCGCAATCCAGCAAAATCGCGAAATAAGATGAAACGCTCGAATTCGATGAATCGCACGGGATAAGACAGATGTTGCGATTTTATCATACGATTTGCGGAACTCATGCGGTCCATAGGACGCATGCGATCAAAGACTCATGTGGTCTGCAGGATGCATGCGGTCTACAGGAGCAAGCGGTCCGCATTACCAAAGGGGCCAGGAACTCATGCGGTCCGTAGGACTCGTGCGGTCAAAGACTCATGTCGTCCGTAGGACGCATGCAGCCGAAGACTCATGCAGTCAAAGACTCATGCGGCATACTGGAGCAAAGCGGTCCGCAGACTCGTACGGTCAAAGACTCATGCGGGCGAAGACTCACGCGGTCAAAGACTCATGCAGACTCAAAGACTCATATGGTCCGCAGGACCAAGGTGGTCCGCAGGACGCATACGGCCGAAGACTCATGCGGTCCGCAGGAGCAAAGCAGTCCACAGGACGCATGCGACCGAAGACTCTTGTGGTCAAAGACTCATGCAGCCGAAGACTCATGCGGTCAAAGACTCATGCGGTCCGCAGGAGCAAAGCTGTCTGCCAGACGTATGCGGCCGAAGAGTCATACGATCAAAGACTCATGCGGTCTGCAGGAGCAAAGCGGTCTGCAGGGCGCATGCGGCCGAACTGCTCATCTTCTCCAAAAATCCTAGAAAGATGACCAAGGAACTCTTGAACTTCAAACTTGCATAACTCGGTCAAAACAAAACGAAATCTAACTCTTCAAAGGTCAAATTTGGGTAAGATAAAATTCTCTACCACATGGATCAATTAGATTTTGAAAAAAAAGCAAGTTTGATAGATCAAAACAAAAAAAAAATCGAAAATGACATAAACTTAGATCTACAAAATTTGAACCACCAAAATAAAAATACGAAGAACTAAAGGGTCTTTGAATCATGTAAGAAAGATAATAGACAATTATAAATAGCATTGTCCAACATTCAACAAGATGTACTTGCCTCTCCAAATTGGGTTAGGGTTTTTGTGGAGGAAATGAAATAAAAGTTTGTGAGGCGAGAGAAAAGGAAAGGTGTATAAATATCAAGTCCAGTTTGATCCCCACCACCTATTCTTTGTAATGCCCCGCTCCGCATCGGTGCATTACGATGAGTCGTTGACTCGAAGAGTTGCGTTGACCCGATGAGGTATCGATGCGAATCGATGCAAGTGTTACGTTGGCCAAAGGTAAGCTTTGAGTCGGTTGGAATCTATGAATCGAATCGATGCAAAGGATAAGTTCCGTTTGAGCAAGTGCTAATGTTAGTTGATCTGGTGTGCAGGCTATGCCTTTATGCCGGGTTATGAATCTTTGGTATGGGCACGATAGGCCAAGTCAACCGAGTAGTTCAAAGGAATGGCTAAGTCCGGGAGTTAGCTATGCGATTGAGTTATGGAAGCGAGACGCTTAACTCTGTGAAACGACAAGGCGTATCGACTTAAGGTGGACGGGTTCTTGACTCTCTCTCCCTATTCCTTCACGTCTAATAAAATGTATCATGTATGCGTAGATGTTATCGAGTTAGCGAGCGTGGCTCGGGTGACGAAAGGTCCAAGTATGTGTCGAACACTAAGATAGAACATTGAACAATCGAACAATTGAAGCGACGTACATCAAGTGTACGAGTCGCGGTAGGGCAATGATGGTAGAACATTGAAAGACGATATTGAGATGTGCATCATGTGCACGGCTCCGAGAACATTGAAAACTAGGCGTAGAACATTGAATACGCGGTGCTGAGCGTGCCTTTGTGCACTTATGTACGAAAAGACTAAGTAACTACGGAGTTAGGCTATGTTAACAACTTACGAATGATACGTGCGGAATATGAAAACGAGATGACTAAGCCGTTGGGCGTCGTGCATCAATATGGATGTGTTGGGGCATAACGCCGACGGAGCTCCCCATATGAATGGTGGATTATGTTTATGAGACGTGAATATATTTATGGCATGGGAAACCGTTTATGGCACGGGAAACCGTTTATGTGCGAGACTATGTTTATGGAATACGAGATCGGTTGTTATGCTATGGATTGTATGATATGGAACGTATTGTATGGTCAATGGACTCGGATGGCCCATGCACGGGTACGGCTTCCCTCGAACGGTTACGCCGGGGCGCCGGGACCGTTCGGCCTAGGAGGGAATTATGTGTGCTATTTATGGTGCACAACATTCGGACGGATTGCGACCGTCCAGTGCTGTGATAAGCTATAATATCCGTAAGTTTGGGATCCTTCGGATACTGGGCTATCAACCCGTATCGAAGCGATTGTAGGCTTACACATAAGAGATGCCAAGTCCATTACGGTGCGAAACACCGTGACCTTCATATAGTTAGGGCCGGTGGGCTGAGATGAGAGCTGGGTGCAGGCGCAGGACCTGCCACCCATTATGCATATGTTTATGTTTATGATTGGTCGGTTGCACGAATCGTATGTTTGCTTATGCTAAGTTCTAACCACTGCAGGCTAAGGGAAACGAGATGAGATGAGCACAAGCACTATGTCTATGTTCATATTATGGCTAACTGTATCTGCTGCAGGAACACGGTTTGGAACACATTTACGATAATGTGCTATGTTTAAGTTTTGCCATGAAACTGATCCTAAGGCTAAATAGAAAGATCACCAATTTAAGATGCATGCTCACTAAATGGTTAAGTATTTGGTTTGGGTACGAGCGGGTCTTGATCAGTGCGAAGCGAGGACGGAAGCACTAATCCCCTACTAGTTTATGTGCAGGCTCCGGTTATGATCGGCTGGGGGCGGAGCTTGGCTTGGACGTACCGAGGCATGGAGTCCTTGGCGTTCAAGAGAAGCACCGCATATGCGTTCGGACTTGCGACATGGAGATGTTCGACCGAAGACTACTTGGTGGCTATAAAGAGGCATAATGTATGGAACAATGTAATCCTTTGTAAGCTAGAGAGATCATGAGCGTTGTAGCCAATTGGCATATTATGTTGGGCCATTCAGAGCCTTGTAAACTTCAGTTCATTTCAGTAAAAGAGATTCCTGTGTTATACTATATTTTCCTTCTGCTGCTTATGTTATCAAATTGAGATAGTTCTATGTGAACCTGTTATCTTGCCTTGCACGAGCGCAACTCCAGGCTCGTGAGGCATCACGCCCCAGCGAGGACGATGATTCGGGTAAAATCTAGCGAGGACGAGAGATTTCCCGGGTTGGGGCGTGACATTCTTTCCCCATACAATCTAGGCCATCCACCCCTTTATCATGATGCACCAAGCCAAACCAAGTTGGTTCAACATGAATCGAAATAAACTAAGAGCTAAGCAAAACAAAAAAATAAAATATAGAAAAATATTTAGCATGTAATTAAAGGAATTAAATACAGAATAAATGTATGATAAATACTAAATAAATATAGTCAAATAGTACACGTATTAAAAATACATGTCCCAGGAACGGGGAGTGACATCTCTACCCTCCTTAGAAAAATTTCGTCATCAGAATTTCAAATCCAAGCAGGCTAGAAACATCAGGGCTAGACTAATCCAACTACATGTAATTCTAGCAAGCAAGCAATTATCTTATAATATCAATAACAAGTAATCTATTTATATTTATCAATCTACGACATCAAGCAATTTTTACCCATAGGGTAATAAGCATGGGGAATCAAGACAATCAAGGTACACGGAAAGAAATATACCTTGTGAGTCAAATAGGTGCGGATACCGTGATCGGATATCATCATCACGTTCCCACGTTGACTCTCCTAAGGAGTGATGACCCCAAGCAACACGGACAAGGCTAATTATTTGTTTCTTAAGTATCTTCTCCCTTCGGTCCAAAATGGACACAGGCTGTTCCTCGTAAGACAAGTTGGTACCAACAACCAGCTCAAAATGATAGCAGATAAGGCTTGGATTCGATACATACCTACGCAACTGAGATACATGAAATACAACATGCACCTCTCGTAACGAAGGTGGAAGGGACAAACGATAAGCAACATCGCCTACCCTATCGAGGATAACAAATGGGCCCACGTATCGCAGACTCAACTTCTCGCGAACACCAAATCTAATGATCCCATGAGTAGGCGAGATCCGCAAGAATATGTGGTCCCCAACAAAAAATTCTAACGGTCTACGATGCTGGTCTTTCCAATGATGATGTCGATCTTGTGCAACTCGAAGTCGCTCTCTAATCCCCTTAAGCACTTCAATCGTCTGAATAATCACTTCTTGGCCTAACATCTTCCTCTCTCCGATATCATCCCATGCCAGGGGTGACCTGCACTTCTTACTGTATAGTGCTTCGAATGACACAATCTGAATACTGGCTTGATAACTGTTGTTGTACGAGAATTTAACTAAGTACAGGTGACTCTTCCATGATCCTCCAAAATCTAGGGTGCAAGCTCGTAACATATCTTCTAAAGTTTGAATTGTTCTTTCTGATTGCCCGTCTGTCTGTGTGTGATAAGCCGTACTAAATCTTAACTTGGTACCCAGGCTCTGATGTAAACTCTTCCAGAAATGTGATATAAAATGGATATCTCTATCTGACATAATACTGACAGGGACCCATGCTGCCTGACTATTTGCTGCATATACAACTCTGCCAACTTTTCTGTAGATTGTCCTACTGTAAAAGAAAGAAAATATGCCACCTTCGTAAGCTGATCCACTATTACCCAAATAGCATCCTTACCACTTGGTGATCTCGATAAACCGATCGTAAAGTCCATTATGATATGCTCCCACTTCCATTTCGGGATATGAAGCAGTTGTAATAATCCAGCCGGCCTCTGTTGTTCTGCCTTCACTTGCTGACATATTAAGCAACGGGAAACGAATCTAGCTATCCCCCTCTTTATTCCGTTCCACTAGAAGTACTGCTTGATATCTTTGTACATTTTGGTCCCTCCGGGGTGTATAGAATACTGAGAACTGTTGGCTTCTGTCATAACCTCCTGTCTGATATCTCCACTTGGCACACATAGACGTGATCCAAATCTAAGTGTTCCATCCTCGCGAACTTTCATCTCCTTCCTGAGTCCTGACTCACATTCTGTCCTAATCTTCTGAATCCTTGGGTCCTGTACCTGAGCTGCCTTGATCTTGTCTACCAAGTCGGATTGAACTCGTAGACTCACCAGAATTCCTATATCACTAGGAAGTACAACCTTGGTGCCCATCTCTTGAAGATCTTCTAAAATATGTTTTTGTGATGTCAAAATAAATGTGCCGCCTCTCCTGCTAAGAGCGTCTGCTACCACATTTTTCTTGCCTGGATGATACTGAAGCTCTACGTCATAATCCTTGATCAACTCTAACCATCTTCTTTGTCTCATGTTTAATTCCTTCTGAGTAAAGATGTACTTCAGACTTTTGTGGTCTGTATATATGTCCACTCGATCACCGTACAAGTAATACCTCCATAGCTTCAAAGCAAACACTACTGCTGCCAACTCTAAGTCATGAGTCGGATAATCCTTCTCGTGGTGTCGAAGTTGCCTAGATGCATACGCTATCGCCTTCCCATGTTGCATTAGGACACACCCAAGTCCCTTTTCTGATGCATCACAATATACAGTAAAACCTCTGGGTCCAACTGGTAATGTAAGAATAGGTGTCGAGATCAACTTCTGCTTTAAATTCTCAAATGATGTCTGGCACTCTGTCGACCAGACAAATGGCATGTCCTTTCGTGTCAAGCGGGTCATGGGTGCTGAGAGTCTTACAAAGTCTGATACGAACCTTCTGTAATATCCTACCAATCCTAAGAAACTTTGTATATCTGCTACGATCTTAGACATTGGCCAACTTTCTACTGCTTCTACTTTCTTGGGATCCACTGCTGCTCCAGCCCCTGATATGATGTGCCCCAAGAATGAAATGTGATCCGTCCGAAACTCATACTTGCTAAGCTTGGCGTACAACTGCTTCTCTTTCAGAACCTGTAACACTTTTTTGAGCTGATCCTCATGCTCTTCTTCACTATCTGAGTATATGAGAATGTCATCGAGGAACACAACGACAAATTGATCTAAATATGACATAAAGATGCGGTTCATCAAATCCATAAATATTGCTGGAGCATTGGTCAAACCAAACAGCATAACTAAGAATTCGTAATGCCCGTACTTTAACCTGAATGTCATCTTGGGAATATCCTCTTTCCAAACTCTAACTTGATGATATCCTGACCGAAGATCTATCTTGGAGAAAACTCTTGCTCTGCTAAACTGATCAAACAAGTCGTCGATCCTTGGTAGTGGGTACTTTTTCTTTATTGTTGCCGCGTTGAGCTTTCTGTAGTCAATGCACAATCTTGATGACCCATCCTTCTTTTCTACAAGTACCACTGGTGCTGCCCATAGTGATTCGATGTCTCGAGCAAACTTCTTCGCCTTCAGTTCCTCTATATGCTGATACACCTTGGCCTGCTCTGAATCTGATATTCTGTAAACTCGATCCGATATCAGTTTAGTTCCAGGTGCCAATTCTATACAGAACTCAATATCTCTAACAAGTGGTATACTTGAAAGTTCTTCTGGAAATACGTCAAAAAACTCTTCAACTACCTTTAGGACTTGAACTTCTTCCATTACCGTTACTACTCTTTGTTTATGTTGGTCTGTCTTTGACCTGACTAAGGTAAACCGCTTCATGTCCGGAATATTAAAAGATACACTCCTTCTTCGATAATCTATTGTCGTATGATTGTCTTTTACCCATTCCATGCCCAAAATAATGTCAAAATTACCAACAGGAAATTCTATCAACTTGGCGGGTAAGGAACACCCGCACACTACAACTCGACACACTAGAATAACTTTACTAATTGATACAAGCCCATTACCTGTAAGCCCCTTGAATTTCAGGGCTATTTTAAATTTTCTAAATAAATTATTTTTGAAAAATATATCATTATTTAATTATTTTGATTATTAATGTACGTTTCCGTGACTTTGACTTCTGCAGCGTCAGGGATGCCAATCTCTGTAAACTCTCTTTATGGGTTTTGAAGTAGACAAGATTATCTTCGTTTTGATATATCATATCCCACTTGACCTCGTTCCCTTGTGCTCTTTTTGTATCGTACAACTTCGGGTCAACTTAGACCAATTAATCGTTGAATAATTATTCCCACTTTTATCTTTGATCATCGTTTGCACGTTACCGTGACTTTTAATTTAGGAGCACCAGACCAGTTGTTTTCTCAGAACTAACTCCTCATGAATGATCTACTCGAGGTGCTCTACACCCATGACCTTCGTGTCCCACTCAGACACTCCATTTTGTGCTTCATTTTCTTCACATAATTTTTGGGTCAATTCAGGCCAATTAATTATCTACCGTAAAACCTGATTTAATTTCTAATTTAATTTTAGGACCCGACATCGATCCAACCTAGTCGACCCAAAGTATGGACATGGCCCACATGAAGCCTACTATCCACATGAAACTTGTGTCCCATTTATTTGAGTCCCCGCATGTTACTTATTTATCCCTGATTATAAATACCCATTTAAATTCAATTATTTCACCATGTCCGATTTTGACCCGACCCGGCTCGACCGAACCTGACCCCAAGCTCCATGTTGTCCTCCAATGACTGCCCAAATATCCCACACAATATTTCTCTTTTTTCTATTTTGAAAATATCTCTTTCTCCCTCTACTTTATTAAATATCTTAAATATCTTTTATATATATATATATATATATATATATATATATATATATATATATATATATATATATATATATCACTCTCTCTTTCTTTACTCATACAACCCCTCCATCACAGCACATCAATTCCCCCTCCTTGTGGCCGACCTCATTTTCTCCCCTTTCTCTAAATATCTCTCTATTCTAACACTCTCTCTCACTCTTTCTATACATATCAATATATATACACACACATATATTCAACACTTTCTCATTCTCTTCATCCTCCTCTTCCTCACCCTCACAGCTGAGCACCACCACAGCCTCCCTCCTTCCTCCTCCTGCCTAGGCCGAGCACCGCCACTGCAGCCACCACCTCCACCTACTTCTCCTCCTCCACTCCATCTTCATCACCACTACCACTCTCACCATGCACCACAACCATACACCACCATATTCACTATCATCTACACCCCTACCATCACAAGCCACCGGCGACCGCACCACCGTCGTTGGCCGCCACCACCGCCATGGCCGGCCTCCGCCAACAGCGAGGCAGCACGCGTGCAGCCTAGGCACGCAGCAGCAGCCGTAGGAGGCAGCAGCGCGCACGTGCGCGTGCACACGGGCCGCCGTCGTGCGCTGTCGTGCCGTCGTACGGTCACCGTGGCCGGTCCCCCTAGGCGCGCAAGCACTCCGACGAACTCCCGCTGGCCACCGCCTTCCTCCCCGGCGTGATGCATAGGCTATTCATGCGTTTTGAACGGAATCCCGTCGGCGTGCGCGAGTTTTGAACTCGAAAATGGCGTCCCATCGTAGCACTTCGTATGGATTTTCTGGTCAATCCGACCGTTGGATCGACGAAATCTTTGCTTTGACGCAATCTCGGTATATCCATCTTCGTTCCCTTCAATTTTCGTCCGTTAATTACGTCGTTTGATACCTCAAAACTGGCCACCAAGTTGACACTTTAAATTGAACTGTTTTTGCACAGTTTTGTGAAGCCGACTTCGTCAGCTCGTAACTCCGCCGTCGCATCTCTGGTTGGTGTGGTACCAATTCCTGTGCGCAGCTGGTATAACCCTCTTCCTGCCCCTTATGTTTCGTTTCATTGTAAGCACGTTAGGTTGGTCGAATTCGACGCCAAAGTTGGGCATCCGAATTCTTTAATTTGCACTTGTTAAATTCTATTTTTAAACCGGGACTCCAGTTTCAATTTCTGACACCACCAGTAGACTCGTGGCATCGTTCTGGCACATTTTCATATAAAGTTTGCTTGATTTGGAGAACATGGAACCTGGCACGTATTTCGGTGCAAAGCGGATCCCACATTCTAAGTCAACGGATCATTTTGAGATCGGCTCATCGAAATCCAATTCCGGATATACCGTTGAGTTCGTATCATCATTCTGGACTCTTTGACATATAATTTCTTGAGTTTTGAAGACATTTGCTCTGGTACGCATTTCGGTGCAAACCAGATTACAAATGTCCGCGTCAACGTACCATTTTGTGATCGGGTCATCGAAATTCCATTTTGGATATACCGTTGGGTTCGTATCATCATTTTAGATTCGTAGACATATATTTTGCTAGATTTTGTAGACTTCTATTCTGACACATTCTTCGGTGCAAAGTGTGTCCAATGGCGGACATCATTTTGACCCGAAATTACCGTTTTACCTCTACGTATAAATTGGACTTATGGGTAAGCTATCCTAGCTAATTTGACCGTTCTGGACACGTTGGTGATATTTATTTTATTATCCGACAACATCTGTAGATTTTGCTTATGTATCATCCTCAATTTGTAATTAATTATTTTTCCAGAAATTATTACTTTATGTTTTTGAATTTTTATATATATTTTAATTGCTGTAAAAATCTTGCAAAAATTGTATTTAAATACTATGTTAATTTAGCTAATTTATTATAATTTTTTCAGCATTTAATAAGTATTTTTGTATTTTATAAAAATAGGAAAACAGAACTTATTTTCAGGATACATGTGTTTGCTGATATTTATTAAATATTTATGAGGGTTTATAAATTCCAAGAAAATTAGTATAAATTTCTATAATTAACAAGGATCATTTTGGTACTTTATTTTATATATATTTGAACTTTTTGTCTATCTCAAAAATTGTTGGAACATAGTGTACAGTTTGATTTATTTATTAAATAATTACGACTTTCAATATTTTGTGTTGTTTTGAGTTATAGACGTATTGGACCTCACCCCGCACTAGTGTAAAGATCCTAGAAAATTAGTTTGGATATAGTGTCACCCCACATTGGACTTTTATGCTAGGTCCCCACTTGGCTAGTATCCAGTTAGGAGTCGTATCACACGACTAGTGTAAAATCTTAATCATAACTTAGAGGCTGAGTTTGTATATCATTATTGACAGGACACCGAATATCTATATCTTCGTACTAGTATTCTTGCTTTGCTCGAGACAAGCACATCTACTAACTCATTTAACGTCTTTTAATGCTAGAACATGTATTAACCCTGTTAAAATACTGATCCTTGAGGTAGCAAGTTAAATCTTCACATGTTATATTACTTTCAGTACCTGCAATGCTTAGGACAGTTCCTATATCTTCACATACTTCTTACTGGATCTCAGTACATATTTTACTATGCTTTATACTGCTCTGAGTATTCACATGTTTTAACTGCTCTCAGTACCTACCATGCTTTATACCGATCTGTCACGCCCCAGAACCAGAATACTGGAGAGCGGGGGCAGACACAGCCAGCTACGTATATTGAAATAGAATACATCTCAACTATACGGTCACGGCTGTCTAGATATGAGGGTTTACTACAAGCCAGCAGTCTCTTAAGGTCAAGCCTATTGTCTCAATCTCAAGCAATTAACAGAGTTACAAGATGTTAGAGCATCAAATATATATATATAAGGCGTCCCAAATATTACATATTGGATGATCATGAAGCTAGTCGTACAAAATGATAGGACTAGCAAGAGTTCAGTCATACATGATCAACCCTAGGATTTGTTAATCATGTTTACAGCCCGTAGGCAGACAGTAAGTAAATGTGCATCGAGCTAACAGGTGCTCGTCGGCTAAACGCCTCAAAAGAATAAATTTACATATAAGTGGGTGAAACAAAAAGGAAAACCCACTCTTGGCCCGGGTTCCGTCTAGTTGTCACCATTGGGCTGGAAGCTTGGTAGATCCTCGGGAGCTGCTCCGAAATCTGGCCACACAAAACCAGCTGGGTCAAACCCCAGAAAGAGCAAGTGCCACAAAGGAGGCCACAAATAAGAACAAAAGCCAGCATATTAGAACATAAAGAATAAAAGTACAAGTAGTAAAGTACACAGGGCGATAAACGACTAGGGACGTGGAACCATTCCGGGAGCCAGGTTACAATCCTTAAACCAAACAAGGACTGGGATTGTATCCCTTCGCCTGAATAGCTCACTGTCTCTACCCATTTATCGTTAGAGATAAGTAAAACAATCATGATCAAGAGTTCCAGGTACAGGGGCTAGACAAGACTTAGATAGAGCTGGACACCATTCATTCACAATCGGCCAGGCAAGTACTACGGCTTACTACTTTAACTAACTAGGGTTATCACAAGCCTAATTACTAACAAGATGCAAGTGAGAAACTCCAGTCCCAAGCCCTGCAGACCATCCAGTTATCCTTCCGCGGGTTGAGAGTTATAGTTGGGTACATCGCCCGGGAGACAAATGTACCCTTAGGTGACTTAGAGGGTGCAACACATGACAGTGTGCTGGAAATGTGCTCTACTCGTCGGCAAGCTACAAGTCCATTAAAGCGCCCAGATAACGAGACTGCCTGTGACTGGGAATTCTCCATGTTCTAGTTTGATCTAATCATTAGCCTAATCCAATTTAGTGCGAGTCCCTGGCCGTGGTACCCAGGAAGTCACGTCCTAGACATGATGCAAGACAAGACAAGTGGATTGTGCAGACAAGCAAGCAGGAACACCCACGGTGTCAAGACAAGTCAAGTCAAGTTATCAAGTCGAGTTAAGTCAAGAGTGCGCCGCCACGGGCCACTATCAAGTTATCAAGATAAATCATGTCAGGGTACTTGTTAGGAGTGCGCCACGACGGGCCACTATCATGTCAGGTTGGTCATGTCAGGAGTGCACCACTACGGGTCACTGTCATGTTATACTAGTTCCTTGCCATACCATGCTGTGTACAATAGTTATTCTAAACATATTAAGCAAAATCAAGTTCATGCCAAAATCAAGAAATAACAAATTCATCATAGACAAGTAGGTTGCGCAGGGTATGCACTGCGCAGGGTGCCAAGTGCGCAGGGGCAGATGGCGCACAGATGGATTGCGCAGAAGGTAGACTGCGCAGGAGTGAACTGCGCAGGAGTTGGTTGCGCAGAGATGGATTGCGCAATGGTCGAATTGCGCAGGGGTTGCTTTGCGCATGGCTGGCTTGCGCATGGCTGGCCTGCGCCAGCGCAATCCAGCGCAGCGCAAAGCACTGGCCAAGGATCTTGCGCAAATGGCCATGCGCTAAAGAGCACAGGTCAGGGTGCGCAAATGGCCTTGCACTAAAGAGCGCAGGCCAGGGAATAGTGCGCAATCGGCCAGATGCTAAAAAGCAGTGGCCGAGAGCTCCACCATGGCTGAACTCTCAAGAACACCAAGTTCAAATCTTCACAACTTAGCCAAATCAAAACCAAATTTAGTTTTTCAAAGTTCTAACTTGAGTAAAATTGAATTCTCTTCCACATGGAAGAATCAAAACAAGCTAAAATCAAAGTTTAATAGATCAAAACCAAGGAATTCCGAAAATAACTAAAATTTAGATCTAGAACAATGGAGACTCCAAATCACAAAATTCCAAGTTCTAATGTTGTTCTCCATGTCCTAATCTAGCTAATGAACAAATAAAATATGGTGCTTATTTAATGGCAAGATGCACTTGCCTATAGGTGTGGGTGGAGGAAGAAGAAGAAGAAGAAATTAATGAAGAAATTATGGAGGAGAGAGAAGTAGGTGGGTTATAATGAGGGTGTTGTGGTGGAATGGGGGTGGAGTGTAGGCTTATGGTGTTCCATGCATGTTGAACCAAACCAAACCAAACCAAACATTCTCCACAAAATAAAACCAAGCCATGGTTAAAACCTGCTTACAAGAATCAAAAGACCACATGTCCAGGAAAATAAAATACGTGCCAAAATCAAATACGAGCATAATACGAAATACGAAAAATGAGGGTGACACGATCTCAGTAGCTCTTACATGTTAGAACCTGGGTTATGAGAAAACTGATAGTTGAGTACATGATCATGCCTCCATGCTACGACCTTGAGCCGTGTAAGGACGATATTATGCATGTAGCCCTTGCCATAGGCCAATATCCCGCGGTACTTGTACGTGTGTACATTTAGGCATGTATGGAAGTACATATTGTTCTTACCGGGTGACTCAGTACCTACAGCGTCTATTGATCGATCACGTACCTGCTCCAGTTTTAAACATTAGATATACATGTGTCACCTTGACAAATGTATTTTACTGTCATTCTAGTCATACCATGATTCCAGATATGCCATGTTCCCTATGTTACTATGATACTGTGATCCCAGTTGTACCATGAGGCCATATTTCCAGTATTTCCTGTTTTATAGACTTATCACATCATGTTTCTTGTTGTACATCTCTTTCATTATATATTCAGTAATTTAGTTGTAGATGTTGTACTTGCTCCCGTCCTGACCGGATAACGTTGTAGGTTCACTTTTTGAGGAGAAAATGCTATGTGATACATGTTATGGTACTGCTTTTGAGGACCTGGCCTTAGGTCCAGAAGAGACCCTAGCGGGGAACCTTGCTTAGATATTTTTCATGTGTTTTGAGACTTAGACTTTGTTTTGAACTTATATTTGGATACTGGACTTTGTCTCCAGTTAGATACTTTGGAAGTGTATTATTAAGTCTGTACTTATTTCACTTTCGCTTATAGATGCTGTTTTGTGATGAACCTTTTAAATGTGATATTAGAACTGTTAGCAGCTTAGTTCCTTTATTGTCTATTCTTAGAACAGCTTACTACGCTTTAACCAAGCGTAGGCTGGACATGGCTCGGCCCGGCCCAACAATTTGGGAACATGTCATGACATGTTTTTAGTGGCGGCCCATGCAGGTCCAGACTTAAGTTGTTTGGTTACGTTATTGTACCAAGCATGCCTGCAATTAGGATCTTAGGACAACTTGATAACACTAAGAATAAATATTTAGAACACCTAGAGGATTTCTAGGATTGTAACATAGGAGAACTCATCACAGCATAGGACCGTTAACTGTATTTAGTCTCTTGCTTGAAATTCAGTGGGTTACAATTTTGACCAGGATAGTACCCTTGGGATGACCCCTGAGGATCTGACTCTAATCTTACCTAAAAATCTGTTTCCACTTATTTTCATTTGCTCTTCCTTAAATTCGTTGTTGAATTTAATTTCTGATTTTCGTTGTTGACTTTGATCTTGCATCATGATAAATTTTGTGGATTGAATTATGATATATCCTGATAAGGTAAATATCTGCTTTATTTATGGAGTTTAGAATTTATCGTAGCCATATTAGCTGGTATGACAAAAACATAGGACCTGATTTTCGGTATACTTATCTTAGTTATAAAATTTAGATTCTCTGGCAGCCATACCGGTTGGCGTGATAAGAATTCTAGATAATATGATTATAGGATGTATACCTTAGTCTTGACTCTATCGTTTATTGCATCTAAGCTTACTGGTGTGGCAAAAATTCTGGCAACATGATTTCAGGAAGACGTGTGTAGTTATCAGATCATATCTCAACATGGTTCACTTCGTTATGACCGAATGAGCAAGAATAAATTCTTATTATCATTCTTTCCCGTCTTGATTAACTCTATCATATCTACATCTACAACTAGGATTATAAGTTCTCTAGGATTCTCCAACAGGATTGCCTTCATGTTATCTTTTTGGACATAATTATTTTTGTGTTCCATCTTTTCTATGACTTGACTAAACTCTTCTTCGTTAACCGCTTGGATAATTCTTCTCGTCATGCGTCTCATTGTCTTCATACCATTCTTGGAGATATTTCAATAAACTTTTCCGTCTTGCTTGACCTTTAACTTGTTTGGACATTATTATGGATTGCTTGACCCAGTCTTAGGCCTTGTTACCTTCTATTTGATAGATGACCGTAATAGTCAAACCTTGTTAACTGATTTTGTAGTATAACTATAAATGTATTGTATGGTTATGATAAGTACTTTTCCTAGGGATTGGTTAGATTAAGTTTATAGGACGAGTATGGGTGACTGACTGTAGTAGACTTGGAAACCATTAAGAACGATTGCATTGATAGTATAAATTGATGATAGGATATCTAAGGTGGAGAAATGAGATAGTATATTGTTGTGACTACGGATTGAGGATCCGAATCCAGTATTTACAATTGAGGATTTAGCATTTTTGGTTGGTTACCTATAGCTAATTACATGTGGTTAGAGGGTATATCGATATGTGAAATGGTATAGAATAAGTTAGAATGAGTTATCGTATTGCGTACGAGATCGGAAAGATATCAGTTAAAAAGACAAAGACAAATGTACTTTGGTAATTAATAAATCGGGAGTTTTGAAATCGAGGATTTATATTCGGAGAACTTGTTGAGTAAAATAAAGAAGGCCCTACACCAAGGATAGAAATTGAACGCATGATTTCAAGGAGAAAATGTAGGAAAGGATTGACGACAAATAATGCAAAGGGCCTGTGGATTGATAAAATAAGGATACTTAGGATATGATAAGGAAATCCAGTATTTACAATTGAGGTTGAAAATATGGTTGATGACCAAGCATTATTTGCTTAGGAACACACCCAGAGAATGACCTATATTTTAGGGTATACGTTAAAGTTTCATGTTAGTATGGAAGATTCTAAAGGATAAATGACGTAGTTTATGATAGAAGGACCATTGTTGAGCCTGAACCAAAAAGTTTGTAAAGAGAAACAGAAGAAATGATTAGCAGATTGAGTATCGTAGCCAGAGCAGCTACATGTTATAGTTTGACCTATTGGATAATTTTTAATTTCGAGGACAAAATTCTTGTAAGGTAGGTAGGATGTAAGCCCCCTGAATTTCAGGGTTATTTTAAATTTTCTAAATAAATTATTTTCGATAAATATATTATTATTTAATTGTTCTGATCATTAATGTACCTTTTTGTGACTTTAACTTCGGGAGCGTCAGGGATGCCAATCTCTATAAACTCTCTTTATGGGTTTTGAAGTAGACAAGATTATCTTCGTTTTGATAAATTATGTCCCACTTGAACTCGTTCCCTTGTGCCCTTTCTGTATCGCGCAACTTCGGGTCAACATAGACCAATTAATCGTTGAATAATTATTCCCACTTTTATCTTTGATCATCGTTTGCACGTTACCGTGACTTTTAATTTAGGAGCACCACACCAGTCGTTTTCTCAGAACCAACTCCTCATTCTACTCGAGACGCTCTATACCTATGACCTTCGTGTCCCACTCAGACACTCCATTTTGTGCTTCATTTTCTTCGCACAATTTTTGGGTCAATTTAGGCCAATTAATTATCTACCGTAAAACCAAATTTAATTTCCAATTTAATTTTGGGACCCGACATCGATTCAACCTAGTCGACCCAAAGTATGGACATGGCCCACATGAAGCCTACTACCCACATGAAACTTGTGTCTCATTTATTTGAGTCCCCGTATGTTACTTATTTACCCCTTATTACAAATACCCATTTAAATTCAATTATTTCACCATGTCCGAATTTGACCCGACCCGGCTCGACCGAACCCGAACCCAAGCTCCATGTTGTCCTCCCATGACTGCCCAAATATCCCACACAATATTTCTCTTTTTCCTATTTTGAAAATATCTCTTCCTCCCTCTACTTTATTAAATATCCTAATTATCTTATATATATATATATATATATATATATATATATATATATATATATATATATATATATATATAACTCTCTTTCCTTACACATACAACCCTCCTCCATCACAGCACATCAATTCCCCCTCCTTGCGGCCGACCTCCTTTTCTCGCCTTTCTCTAAATATCTCTCTATTCTAACACACTCTCTCTCTCTCTTTCTATACATATCAATATATATATACACACACATATATTCAACACTTTCTCATTCTCTTCATCCTCTTCTTCCTTACCCTCACAGCCGAGCACCACCACAGCCTCCCTCCTTCCTTCTTCTGCCTAGGCCGAGCACCACCACTGCAGCCTCCACCTCCACCTACTTCTCCTCCTCCACTCCATCTTCATCACCACTACCACTCTCACCATGCATTACCACCATGCACCACCACCTTCACTATCATCTACACCCCTACCACCACATGCCACCGATGACCGTGCCACCGCCGTTGGCCGCCACCACAGTCGTGGCCTGCCTCCGCCAGCAGCGAGGCAGCACGCACGCAGCCTAGGCGCGCAGCAGTAGCCGTAGGAGGCAGCAGCGCTCACGTGCGCGCGCGCGGGCCGCCGTCGTGCACGGCCGCGTCGTCATACGACCGCCGTGGCCGGTCCCCCTAGGCGCGCGAGCACTCCGACAAACTCCCCCTGGCCACCGCCTTCCTCCCCGGCACGATGCATAGGCTATTCGTGCGTTTTGAACGGAATCCCGTCGACGCGCGCGAGTTTTGAACTCGAAAATGGTGGCCCGTCGCAACAACTTCGCACAGATATTTTGGTCAATCCGACCGTTGGATCGGCGAACGCTTTGCTCCATCGCAATCTCGGTATATCCATCTTCGCTTCCCTCAATTTTTGTCCATTAATTACGTCGTTTGATACCTCAAAACTGGCCACCAAGTTGACACTTTAAATTAAACTATTTTTGGACAGTTTTGTGAAGCCGACTTCGTCAGCTCGTGACTCCGTCGTCGCAGCTCCCGTTGGCGTGCTACCAATTCCTGTGCGCAGCTGGTATAACCCTCTTCTTGTCCCTTAAGTTTCGTTTCAGTGTAAGCACGTTAGGTTGGTCGAATTCGACACCAAAGTTGGCCGTTCGAATTTATTAATTTACACTTGTTAAATTCTATTGTTGAACCCGGGACTCCGGATTCAATTTCTGACACCACCAGTAGACTCGTGGCGTCATTCTGGCACGTTTTCATATAAATTTTGCTTAATTTGTAGAACGTGGGCCCTGGCACGCATTTCGGTATAAAACGGGTCCCACATTCCGAGTCAACGGATCATTTTGAGATCAGCTCATCAGAATCCAATTTCGGATATATTGTTGAGTTCGTATCGTCATTGTGGAATCGTTGACATATAATTTGCTAAGTTTTGAAGACATTTTGTCATGCCCCGCTCCTGTAGGAGCGATCGTCCTCGCTAAGGCGTGATGTCGCACGGGCCTATGTTGCGCCCGTGCAAGGCTGTCCGGAAACGGCCGATTTTAGCTAGGCCACAGAGTCGTACAAAATGTCCCCATTTGCAGCAGAAAATAAATGAACACAAATTGAAGCGAATTCAAACTCTTTATTGACATTCAAGAAGTTTACAAGCGGCTCTAGGCTGAGATTACAAATCGCTCAATCTCTCTCTCTGAAACATAAAAGGCGTGCCAAGTGGCTTACAAGATGGAATGATTCATGGCGATGTTCCGATACATTATGTCCTGTATATGGTGCTTCAGCTCCTTGCAACGCTCCAAGGCTCCAGAGTTGGCTCCACGCCTTAGCACGTTCGAGGGAAGCTCCGCACCCGACGACGCCTCCTGCGTCCTGCAAGCAAACTATAGGATTATCAGTACAATGTTATGCACTAGTGGGGAGGCTAGCTTGCCCACAATGGTATCATTATCAAGCACGTTCTATTTACTTTTGTGCACCGTCTATCATTCATTGTCTTTCTAATCTTGCCTTAGGATCAGTTCATGGCATATTTTATGACTTATCTCGTGTTACCGATTTTGAAGTGTTGTATGGAAATACATGCATGACTTACCCATACTTACCATCCAGGCTTTCCTGTCCAAAGTAAACCAAGTTAGCCAACAATTTATATAAACTTTCAATGCCAAAGGACGTGTCCCTGCCTCAGGTCCTAGCGCGACGTAGGCATGTTTTCTAACTCAATTTCACGAAGTACTCTTTCTTCTTTGGTGTGTTACATTTCAAGCCTGTTCAGAAGGCACTTCATTTAGTTAACTTAGACTACTTTATTTCAATGTAAGGACTTGCACGTGGATTGCCACCAGCAAAGCCCACTTAATCTATATGCACCGCTCGCTGGCATCACAAACCATTTTGGACCCTTTCACCCTTGGTAATTTCTCACCTATCGAAGCGTGCGGCTGGAACACCTTGATAGTCTCTTGAAATACCCAGCCTTACGTCTCCTGGGTGGCCAAGCCCGCACCCAGGCACGGACAGTAAGCTATTTTGATTTTCGCCTAGGCCGACCACGATCCTCCCTTTCATGGTGCCGCTGGAAATCCCTTATTGCTCCCACCTCTCGTATACGATGGGATTGTCCACGACCATTTCATTTTATTTGTTATTTTAACTTAATGGCTGTCTCTGAGCCGTAGGCTAACCCTTAGCCTTAATACGTTATCAACCAGGTTGGCGGCGGCATCCGTGCAGCGCGGGTAGCGAGCCCCGATGCACTTGTCCATTCGTCCATTGATTCATTCACACATTCATTCATTCATTCGTTGATTCATTCATTCACTTATTCGTTCATTCTTTTATTTCATTCATACATTACGCAACTCCCCGTGCGGGAGTCGCCTTGGCAACCCATCGGTCCCATAGTCTTTCAATGTTGTAATACTCTACTCGGAACGACTATGTCGATAGTCTTCCGTTTCATTGTTGTAAACCATTCATTGTTTCATTGTTGAATGCATAGGGAACTCCAAATGTAAGCTCGTGCCTTAGCACGAGCGTGGAGTGCGGTGCGAGAGTTCTCACATTTTCCATGTTCTTTTCCATATTCTATACAAGCATACAAGATGGGAATTATTCCCTCAGCTAGGTGCGTTGAGTCAATTATTAGCATGCATGATGTTATCGTCTAGCGATTCTAGCAATAGTGTCTGTATTATTATGTGTCTAGGCTAAACAAAGACGGGTTCATCGGAGCCACCCACCATAGCGATGTTCGCATCGGCCGAGCGATACTCCGAGCGCGCCTTTGAAAGTCTAATTCTGGATTCATCTTGATGGGCCAATGTAAGCCTTGCATCGATTCTCCATTTGGTCGATGCCAACTCTTCGGGTCGATGACTCGTTTGAGTCGTTGCACTTGCCGTTTGAATCGGCGTTCCGCTAGGGCAGAGCGGGTCATTACATAATACACCACTCAAAAAAGTCTCGTCCTCGAGACTTCCTGAGTGCAGGTCATCCTACCGTCCTCTAACTCATGTCGTGTACGTATCTTAGACATTCCCTACCGAATGACTTTACCGCTCATTTTAGAGTTGATGGTACTTATTCAATTGTCGTGTTTCTTCGACTTGGTTGCTATTTATTCGTGTCATGGGACTGAAATGGTCGCACGAGGTACGTTGTAATTTATCTAACTCGACAGTCATAAGCTGAGGCAAACTCGCTTTCGTTTATGCGCATCTCAACACCCACTTACTGCTGCATTCGAGTTCATCATATCGCTGCGTGGGAACTATGTACATATTCAAGGCTTGTCGCCTCCAGTTTCCAGAAACAGGGGCATTTTTGTCATTTTTTTATTTTTTATTATTTTAAAATTATTTATTTATTTATTGTAATATTTTGGGATTATTTGAGTCGGGTTCGAATTTCATCTCAATCCAACTTGAAACGGGGACCCGGGATAGTGTTGACCATAGTGGACCCACACACTAGTTAGCCATAGCCCACATGTCATTTATTTTAGTTAGTGACTAGGCTAAATTATTTGGATTAGGATTTATTTGATCAGTGTGTTAGAATGACTAAACTAGCCCCGACTTGAAACCCCCTTTTTAATGTATTGTCAATAGGCTAGAGGGGGGTGTTTTTGTCATTTCATTGGAGCCCATTAGCAGCCCTCTAGTGGCCGGCCACCTCTAGGGAGGATAGGCATGAGCCCCCTTTGATATTTCCTATTCTTTCCATCTCATTTTCTCTCTCTTGTTCTTCTCCAAATTTCTAGAGAGCATCCCTACCATTTTTATCTCCATATCAACTCCTCCTTCCACCAAATCTACTTCTCTCCTCCTCTACTCCATGAGAGGAAGGTGCTAGCCAAGTTAGAATAGATTCGGAGCTCGTTCGTGTCCTTTTGGAATCTCTATGTGTCGAGAGGCCTTTTTCCTTTGAATCTCTCCCGGAAGGTATAACCTCTCCTCTAAACCATCCCTACATGCATATAGATCTATTTTTGACCCATAGGAACAACCCCATGGTTGTGTGTCCATTTGAGTCCATTTCGTGTCCATTTGGGCACTTGTAGAGGTGTCCTATGTGTAGGTTTGTGTCCATATAGGAAAACCCCTATTTGGACACATGGGGAATTATTTATATATTGATTTGATGTATTTTAGTATTTAATTCCAGATTTTGAGTGTTTAGAGTTGTGTTCTCCTAAGTATCATATTGTATCATATTACCTATATCAATATATGTATATATATATAGTGATATATATATTAATCTCTCTCTCTCTCTCTATATATATATATATATATATATATATATATATATATATATATATATATATATATATATATATATATGTATGTATATATATATAATATAGTCTATATATATGATATGTTGGTGTGACATTTTGTATTGGTTGTGGGTATTTGGAGTGGTCGGCCAAGAATAGGAGGTTGGATGTGTGTTGTGTATAGCAGGTGTTTGAGAGTATGGTTGAGAGGGGATGTGAGTTTGAGAGTAGTGTGTGTATGTGTTATGTTTGTGAGAGTTTAGATAAGGGAGAGGGCAGCACTAAGCACAGCAGTAACAGGGACATGTCATGCCAAATTCAGTCCAATATTTTTCCCCTTAACATCAGTCCATGTTAGTCCCACATGGCTGTCCATTTACAGTCCTTAAACTCAGCATAGAGCACCCCTTTGACCATGTTTGGCTGTCCCCAAGAAGTCCCTTAACCCAGCCCCTTAATACCACCATGTTAACTGTCCTATATTACCCAAACCTGTCATTTAACTGTCCCAGATTTGCAGTCCACAGTTGGCCCAATTCAGCATCCCATTCCATACAAATCAGTCCCTATACATCAGTCCTACATAGCCCCAAATACCCCACCAAAACAGCCCTATATAGATACTAAAAACAAGTCCTAACCCCATCCATAACCCTCCATTAAACATGTCCACATGTGGACAGCAGTAGCAGTCCCATATTCCTGTTATTAACAGCCCTGTTACACCTAGGTGGCTGTCCATTGATACCCCAAGTCCAGTCCTCAAAGCCCCTCCAAAAACCCCACCTTCCTGTCCACTTTTAGCAACCCCATACCTGTCCTATTTCACCCCAAAACCAACTCCACAGTAGCCTATTTTGCTGTCCTTACCAACCCCAAAACAGTCCCCTACATGGCTGTCCTAAACAGTCCTTGATATATCCCCTACACCCCCAAGTAATACCCCATGTAATTGCCCATGTACAACCTTATATGGCTGTCCCCACATTCCTGTCAAAACCAACCTCATCTAGACCAAATAACAGCCCTCTTAGCCCATGTATCAGTCCACAAAAATCAACACATACATCACTCATAAATTAGCCCCAACATGCCACAATTCATCCCTATCATAGCAACCCAATTTCAGTCCTTATAGGCTACAATATCAGTCCTTTGATATGCCTCCAATATCTGTCCTGTACATATAAATCAGTCCCTATGACACCCCATGACAGTCCCTAGAGTGAGCCTTGTGTGTGTCCTTGTGAGCCTAGGTGTTGTGTATGTGTTAGCCTATATATATTTGTGTCCCATTGTATTTGAGTGTGTGTGTAAGTCTATATAGGAGAACCTATATGAGTTTAGATATATAGTTATATATATGAGTTAGTGGGTGTGAGTCTAGATAGGATATATATGTATTTGTATGTGTAGGTGAGCTATTATATAGGTGAGTAGTGGGGGGAGCTTTTGCATAGATGTGAAAGTGATATGTGATATTGGTAAGGTATAGGACAAGGTAAGGGTAAATGGCCAATATGTACCATAAGATGACTTAGATGACCTAAATACTAGGTTTTTTTGGTAGGTAATATTAGTATATGATAGTATCTAGCTATCCTAGGAAGCCTAGGCTAGTATTCCTAGGTTAGAGTGGTATTGGACAAGGTATTGGTATTTACCTTGGTAAGGTAATGTAGGTAATGCATAGAATAGGGTATTTGAGTTTGGAGTCTAAGATAGAGTTAGAACTTGGTTCCCTTGGTTGGTAATGATTAAATATAGTGCTCATAGACTAGTTTTGACGTCGGTTGACCATTTTGACCAAAAGTCAACAAAAGTCAACCGAGAGTCAAACTTAGCCTTTAAGCGACCAGATTTGACCAAAACCAAACCAGAGTTGACCAGTTGACTGAAAGTCAACAGTTGGTCAACATGTGACTTGTTTGACCTAGGGTTGACTCAGTGTCGACTAGAGTTGACCAGAGTTGACTTTTTGACCAAAAGTCAAATGTAAGTCAACCCTTGACCCAAATTGACCTAGTTTGACTTGGATTGATTTCCTGTGACCTTGTTTGACCTTGATTGTCCTAGTGTGGCTTAGTATGACCTAGATTGACCTAGTTTAGCTTGGTGTGACTTAGATTTGACCTAGATTCATTTTGAATGCATTGTAATGCATCTTATTATCATTTGTGGACTCATAGTAACTTGTACTGTTCTATAGGAGACAGACACCACTCCTCGGACAGTATATTCTCTTCAGACACTCAGACTATCAAGCGAGTACATTCTCTGACCATTTCATACCTGTATGGATTTATATTCTTGCTCTAGATTACTGTACTTGAGGCTGACACGATCATTATCACGGATTGGTACTATATGGATCTTCTTCTGAGATGTTATCTCCTTGTATTCACTAAGTACATATTGTGATGTGCGTTTCACTTACATATTGTATTTATTGAGTACCCTTATCATTGTACACTCATTATGCATATTGTACTCTCAGTATCACATTGAGCCATTGTATAAGCTATTGTATAAGCCATTGTACAAGCCATTGTATAAGGTAACGTAACTGAATTGGATCCTTGTGTATTGATTGGGGAGGGGGAGTAGAAATGGTTATGTGATCAATCCTATTGTATAAGAAATTGTATATGTCCATTGTACACCCACGTACAAAGGAGTCCCATTTTATTGTATAACCTAACCCGTTTACATAACCAGATTGTACTCTAAATCACATGTTCCTTACAGTTCTTACTTATCATATTTAGATATTTCCTGTTATCAAATCTCTACTGTTTTCATATACCTTCTTCTTTCAGCGTTTCATGTACCTTACTCTATTGCATGCTTTATATTTTCTAACTTGATATGAACTGTGTGAGATTTTTGTGCTCGCTCCCGTCCTGACTGGACCTGTTGAAAATATTACAGAGGATGAGGAGGAGGCCTGCGTAGACACCTACTATGGGGCAGCTGTAGATGCCATGTGTGATCCAGATTTCTAGCCTGATCCACTAGCTTAGAGACTGAGGCTCCCTAGTCTAGGTTTACTATTTCTGTTATTTGAGATCTAGATTGTATATATTCTTTTATTTCAGTGTTAGAGTATTGTATTGAGCTGGATGTTCTGATTTGTTATGTCAGTAGACACTTAGACTCTCTGGTTGTATTTATGTGGTTTTTCTTTCATTCCAGTATTTATCTATCTATCTTCCTATCTTTCATTCTGCTTTAGATGTGATTGAGACTGTATATTGCTATGTCACTTCCATTCGGAGTGTATATACCGTACAGGTACCTTTATATTGTTAGATGAATGACCTAGGATAGCGTTCTACCGTCGATACTGCGACGTAGGCTGGGCGTTGTTACGTTCTCGTACCCTCACAGTGGGTACGGGTCGTGACACGTTTTGAGTGGTGGCCCATGCAGGTTGAGTTTATGTAGTGGTATTCGAACTACAGTATTACTACAGCCTGCAGTAGGATTAGAATATTTTGAAGGTACTCAATCACACTAGAAAAAAACTCATATCAAATTCATACCATCTCAGTTCTTGCTGATATTGTTCTCCTTGAATATAACTGTCCTCCTTTGCTATTTCGACTCATTCTCAGCAATTATTTGTTTGATCTGTCTTCAGGATGGTGGAGACGCGATTACAGCGTGCCATTCATGGAGATACTGCAGAGGGGACTGCTACCTCTCAGCCAGTTCAGCAGGGTCGGGAGGCTACAGCTCCTGCCACCTCTGCTCATATTGGGACTTCAGCAGCAGCAGCAGCAGAGGGTATGCCTTCACCAGTTCGGAGGCAGGACCCAGTCATTCCTGATGTACTGTTCCAGCAGCTGCCGCCTACAGAAAACGTGGATGCGGCACAGATGTTCGCGTACTTTCAGCAGTTTATGGAGATGTAGCAGACCCAGCAGGAAAGGGGCATGGAGTTGGCCATTTCGACAGTTACAGCCCGACCAGTGGTGCAGCAGCCAAAGACACCGGGGATCGAGTAGTTTCAGAAGATGAGCCCCAGAAACTTCCTGGGGACAGAGGGGATCCTATATGCCAATGAGTGGATCGAGCATATAGAGGAGATATTCCGCTTGGTCAGGATTCCAGCAGATCTTCAGATCGAGGCCGCAGCTAGCCGGATGCGAGATCTTGCTCGCACCTGGTATCAGTCAGACCCCAGGGTGGGGGTAGACGGACAGACTTGGGAGGAGTTCAAGGGCTTCTTCAAGAAGAAGTTCTTCCCAGATTCAGCAGTCAGAGCCTTAGAGTTGCAGTTTGAGAGCTTGGTCCAGGGGAGCCTCTCAGTGGAGGAGTATGCTGGGGAGTTTGGCCGCTTCAGCAGATTCGTGGAGGGTTTGAGCGAGGCGGCGAAGGCCCAGAGGTTCAGGAAGGGTCTGGTCAAGGAAGTCAAGTCCTTGACCAAGGGCAACAGGGATGCCACATTCGAGGAGATTCTGACGGGAGCTTTACTGGCTGAGGATGATCTTGAGCTTAGGCTCAAGAGAGGGCGAGACCCAGTTGGGGGCACTAGCAGCGGAGGACCGGCCAAGAGGCCGCACGTTCAGTATCAGTTTCAGCAGCAGTATCAGCAGCCGATGCCAGGCATACAGTTTCAGCCATCGTACCAGCAGCCGAGGGCTCAGATACATCAGCTACAGCAGAGGCCTGTTCAGTATCAAGGATAGAGACAGGTGCAGTATCAGCAGGACACCGTGTGCAACTTCTGCAAGAAGCCAGGCCATTGATGGAACGATTGCAGGAAGAGACTGGGTATGTGTTTACTTTGCGGGTCAGCAGAGTATCAGTGTAGAGAGTGTCCCCAGAACCCGACACCATTGGCTCAGGTAGCACCAGGAGCTAGGGCTCCGGCAGGGCAGCAGAGGGGACCACCATTGCAGACTCAGCAGCAGAGGTTTGTCCAGCATCAGCAGCAGGCCAGGGGAGGCCAGCCAGGGCAAGCTTTTGCCATGTCAGCCGAGGATGCTCAGGTCGTTGGAGATCTAGTTGCAGGTTCCGTTCTTTGATTCAATTCTACAATTCCTATCTTAAAAATTCAGTTCCATCTATTCCTATCTGTTTTTCATTGTTGATAAGTTTGATCTGGTGTTTCCTTATGATTTAATTTTCTTCTGAGATAAGTCGTATGGGCTAGGTCATCACGATTATGAGATTTTAGAATCCTCTAGGGTCACGCTAGCAGGTATAGTGAGGACATATAGTCGAATTATGGACGTATTTCTCGGGTGTGGGAATTTAAGATTTTTGTTGCCAAGCGCGCGGCAATGCAAAAATTTTAAATACCATAATTTTAGAGGTATGTACCATAGTTGAAGACTCTGTGATTATCGTAGCCTTGCTCACTGGCATGACAGAGATTCTGAGTATCATGATGATTGGATAGACGCATACGATTATCGATTTGTATAATTTTCTGTGGTTACCTTCTTTTAAAATTTTTGGATGATTTCTTTTTAAGGTGGATAGACTTGTAGCTTCTATTTGAGTGTAATTTTAAATTTTATAAATTTAGTCATTTAAATTTATGCTTTGATTTTTGAGATTTTGATCATTTTAATTTTTAGCCATGACTTGTGATTTTGATGTTTTTACTATGGTTTGGTTTTAATTTTGAGGACAAAATTCTTTTAAGGTGGATAGATTTGTCACCACCAGTTTCCAAAAATAGGGGTATTTTTGTCATTTTTTTATTTTTTATTATTTTAAAATTATTTATTTATTTATTGTAATATTTTGGGGTTATTTGAGTCGGGTTCGAATTTTATCTCAATCCAACTTAAAACGGGGACCCGGGGTAGTGTTGACCCTAGTGGACCCACACACTAGTTAGCCATGGCCCACATGTCATTTATTTTAGTTAGTGACTAGGCTAAATTATTTGGATTAGGATTTATTTGATTAGTGTGTTAGAATGACTAAACGAGCCCCGACTTGAAATCCTCTTTTTAATGTATTGTCAATAGGCTAGAGGGGGGTGTTTTTGTCATTTCATTGGAGCCCATTAGCAGCCCTCTAGTGGCCGACCACCTCTAGGGAGGATAGGCATGAGCCCCCTTTGATATTTCCTATTCTTTCCATCTCATTTTCTCTCTCTTGTTCTTCCCCAAATTTCTAGAGAGCATCCCTACCATTTTCATCTCCAAATCAACTCCTCCTTCCACCAAATCTTCTTCTCTCCTCCTCTACTCCATGAGAGGAAGGTGCTAGCCAAGTTTGAAGAGATTCGGAGCTCGTTCGTGTCCTTTTGGAATCTCTACGTGTCGGGAGGCCTTTTTCCTTTGAATCTCTCCTGGAAGGTATAACCTCTCCTCTAAACCATTCCTACATGCATATAGATCTATTTTTGACCCATAGGAATAACCTCCATGGTTGTGTGTCCATTTGAGTCCATTTCGTGTCCATTTGGGCACTTGTAGAGGTGTCCTATGTGTAGGTTTGTGTCCATATAGGAAAACCCCTATTTGGACACATGGGGAATTATTTATATATTGATTTGATGTGTTTTAGTATTTAATTCCAGATTTTGAGTGTTTAGAGTTGTGTTCTCCTAAGTATCATATTGTATCATATTACCTATATCAATATATGTTTATATATAGTGATATATATATATTAATCTCTCTCTATATATATGTATATATATATATAATATATAGTCTATATATATGTGGATATATATATGATATGTTGGTGTGACATTTTGTATTGGTTGTGAGTATTTGGAGTGGTCGGCCAAGAATAGGAGATTGGATGTGTGTTGTGTATAGCAGGTGTTTGAGAGTATGGTTGAGAGGGGATGTGAGTTTGAGAGTAGTGTGTGTATGTGTTATGTTTGTGAGAGTTTAGATAAGGGAGAGGGCAGCACTAAGCACAGCAGTAACAAGGACGTCATGCCAAATTCAGTCCAATATTTTTCCTCTTAACATCAGTCCATGTTAGTCCCACATGGTTGTCCATTTACAGTCCTTAACTCAGCATAGAGCACCCCTTTGACCATGTTTGGCTGTCCCCATGAAGTCCCTTAACCCAGCCCCTTAATACCACCATGTTAACTGTCCTATATTACCCAAACCTGTCATTTAACTGTCCCAGATTTGCAGTCCACAGTTGGCCCAATTCAGCATCCCATTCCATACAAATCAGTCCCTATACATCAGTCCTACATAGCCCCCAATACCCTACCAAAATAGCCCTATATAGATACTAAAAACAAGTCCTAACCCCATCCTTAACCCTCCATTAAACCTGTCCACATGTGGACAGCAGTAGCAGTCCCATATTCCTGTTATTAACAGCCCCGTTACACCTAGGTGGCTGTCCATTGATACCCCAAGTCCAGTCCTCAAAGCCCCTCAAAAACCCCACCTTCCTGTCCACTTTTAGCAACCCCATACCTGTCCTATTTCACCCCAAAATCAACTCCACAGTAGCCTATTTTGCTGTCCTTACCAACCCCAAAACAGTCCCCTACATGGCTGTCTTAAACAGTCCTTGATATATCCCCTACACCCCCATGTAATACCCCATGTAATTGCCCATGTACAACCTTATATGGTTGTCCCCACATTCCTGTCAAAACCAACCTCATCTAGACCAAACGACAGCCCTCTTAGCCCATGTATCAGTCCAAAAAAATCAACCCATACATCACTCATAAATTAGCCCCAACATGCCACAATTCAGCCCTATCATAGCAACCCAATTTCAGTCCTTATAGGCTACAATATCAGTCCATTGATATGCCCCCAATATCTGTCCTGCACATATAAATCAGTCCCTATGACACCCCATGACAGTCCCTAGAGTGAGCCTTGTGTGTGTGTCCTTGTGAGCCTAGGTGTTGTGTATGTGTTAGCCTATATATATTTGTGTCCCATTGTATTTGAGTGTGTGTGTAAGTCTATATAGGAGAACCTATATGAGTTTAGATATATGGTTATATATATGATTAGTGGGTGTGAGTCTAGATAGGATATATATATATATATGTATTTGTATGTGTGGGTGAGCTATTGTATAGGTGAGTAGTGGGGGGGAGCTTTTGCATAGATGTGAGAGTGATATGTGATATTGTTAAGGTATAGGACAAGGTAAGGGTAAATGGACAACATGTACCATAAGATGGCTTAGATGACCTAAATACTAGGTTTTCTTGGTAGGTAATATTAGTATAGGATAGTATCTAGCTATCCTAGGAAGCCTAGGCTAGTATTCCAAGGTTAGAGTGGTATTGGACAAGGTATTGGTATCTACCTTGGTAAGGTAATGTAGGTAATGCATAGATAGGGTATTTGAGTTTGGAGTCTAAGATAGAGTTAGAACTTGGTTCCCTTGGTTGGTAATGATCAAATATAGTGCTCATAGACTAGTTTTGACGTCGGTTGACCATTTTGACCAAAAGTCAACAAAAGTCAACCGAGAGTCAGACTTAGTCTTTAAGTGACCAGATTTGACCAAAACCAAACCAGAGTTGACCAGTTGACTAAAAGTCAACAGTTGGTCAACATATGACTTGTTTGACCTAGGGTTGACTCAGTGTCGACCAGAGTTGACTTTTTGACCAAAAGTCAACTGTAAGTCAACCCTTGAACCAAATTGACCTAGTTTGACTTGGATTGATTTCCTGTGACCTTGTTTGACCTTGATTGTCCTAGTGTGGCTTAGTATTACCTAGATTGACCTAGTTTAGCTTGGTGTGACTTAGATTTGACCTAGATTGACCTAGATTCATTTAGAATGCATTGTAATGCATCTTATTATCATTTGTGGACTCATAGTGACTTGTACTGTTCTATAGGAGACAGACACCACTCCTCGGACAGTATATTCTCTTCAGACACTCAGACTATCAGGCGAGTACATTCTCTGACCGTTTCATACCTGTATGGATTTATATTCTTGCTCTAGATTACTGTATTTGAGGCTGACACGATCATTATCACGGATTGGTACTATATGGATCTTCTTCTGAGATGTTATCTCCTTGTATTCACTAAGTACATATTGTGATGTGCGTTTCACTTACATGTTGTATTTATTGAGTACCCTTATCATTGTACACTCATTGTGCATATTGTACTCTCAGTATCACATTGAGCCATTGTATAAGCCATTGTACAAGCCATTGTACAAGCCATTGTATAAGGTAACGTAACTGAATTGAATCCTTGTGTATTGATTGGGGAGGGGAAGTAGAAATGGTTATGTGATCAATCCTATTGTATAAGAAATTGTATATGTCCATTGTACACCCACGTACAAAGGAGTCCCATTTTATTGTATAACCTAACCCGTTTACATAACCAGATTGTACTCTAAATCACATGTTTCTTACAGTTCTTACTTATCATATTTAGATATTTCCTGTTATCAAATCTCTACTGTTTTTATATACCTTCTTCTTTCAGCGTTTCATGTACCTTACTCTATTGCATGCTTTATATTTCCTAACTTGATATGAACTGTGTGAGATGTTTTGTGCTCGCTTCCGTCCTGACTGGACCTGTTGAAAATATTACAGAGGATGAGGAGGAGGCCTGCGTAGACACCTACTATGGGGCAGCTGTAGATGCCATGTGTGACCCAGATTTCCAGCCTGATCCACTAGCTTAGAGACTGAGGCTCCCTAGTCTAGGTTTACTATTTCTGTCATTTGAGATCTAGATTGTATATTCTTTCATTTCAGTGTTAGAGTCTTGTATTGAGTTGGATGTTCTGATTTGTTATGTCAGTAGACACTTAGACTCTCTGGTTGTATTTATGTGGTTTTTCCTTCATTCCAGTATTTATCTATCTATCTTCCTATCTTTCATTCTGCTTTAGATGTGATTGAGACTGTATATTGCTATGTCACCTCCATTCGGAGTATATATATTGTACAGGTACCTTTATATTGTTAGATGATTGTCCTAGGACAGTGTTCTACCGCCGACACTACGGCGTAGGCTGGGCGTTGTTATGTTCTCGTACCCTCACAGTGGGTGCGGGTCGTGACAAGGCGTCCCCCGAATACGTACATTTAAACCAGGCTTAAAGATTAGCAAAGTCAGGCAAGCTACTCGTGATAGTTTTGATTTGCCGATCGTTTCACTAATTTTGATTTAAAACCGAACTCACGTGCATCTCACTATCGTTTATCTTGATCCTCGAGATGATATGATTCATTTCTTAAGCGTTTTTGTCTACGAAATCAATACGATTTCTTTTTCTTAGCGGAGTCGACCAAGTCTTAAGTACTTTCCGTCCGATTCAATCCCAAGTATCGTAATATCATTGAGTACGTCTTCCTATCAATGATTCAATTCATTAACCCAATTTTACTTGTGCATCATACATTCCTATTATTCGCTTTGTTTGGGGCCAATCTCGTCGTCGTTCACGCACACTTCTTATTCTCCGTCCTACTATAAGTCTTGCTGCCCAAGTCTATCGTCCATCCAGACGATAATGTAAGGTCAATCGCACAAGTTCAATCACTCGACATAGGGTCGTCCACCTATCTGCTAGGTCATCTTACAGTCATAGTTACAAGTCAAGTCTGTGGCTTATCATGCAAGGCCGCTGCACGAAGCTCGCCCCAAATCCTATGGTCAAACCATTTGTTCGTTTGTACGGGAGTTTCTACCCAAGTTCGTTTCCCTCAAATTTCTAAACATCAAGCAGCGTTCACCCTATTCGCATCAACACATTCTCCGCTCCAAGTTCGAGCTCGTTTAGGAAAGTTATCCTACGATAGGTTGTCCTCAATCAAATCCTTGACATGTCAATATCGTGCGTCCGCAATAACAATTATCATAGGTCTATCTCTTCAAGTATGTTTGATACAATCCACCTATCCATCCTATCCAATTCACATAGTCGATCACAAGGTCGTCTAGCCTTGTAATATATCGCGCCCCGATCTCACGCAAGTTTGATTATCCACGGCGGACATGAATCTCCATGTCAATATTCCCGTAGAATAATCGTTCTTATCGGGACGTAACTCTTGCATTGCGTCTAAACTTACTCATTTTCGATACGCGGATTGGGCCTACTCAATCCTCAACTTTACTTCATCGTCCATCATAACTTCGATCAATCCTCCAATTCGCCTTCGCTTCAAACCACAAGTTGTAGCAATCAAAATTGCCATGTCAAGGTATTTAGAGTCCGATCATTCCCGCTGGACATGAATCACCATGCCAACGCTCACGCGGAACGATCGTCTCAAATTCGACATGACGCATGCACGAGGCTGGAGTTGCACTCGCACAAGACAAGATCGTTGTCGTTGTGGTTATCACCGAACAATCAAGTCATTTCTCTTCTTCATCCAAACATTCATTCTATCAAATCCTTAACATTGCATCCTTCAAAGAAATAACTTCTAACACGATCATCATTCATCGAATTAGAGTACCCCTAAGTTATCGTACATCGATCTTTGATACGCCTCAATACCATCGATGATGTACGTAACCTGACGATCTTCCTTTTGCAACGAATTTTGAGTCGTGCAACTTAATTCCTCAATTCACATTGTCCCGTGCTAACTCTTCATTGAGCAACATCCATTCCAAATCCTTTGTCATTCGCGTATCTTCCAACTAACGTTTTCCATGCACGCTATCTTCCGGTCGTGCTATCTTCGATCTCGCCCATGGGTATTTCACCTTAACTCAAGTTTCAATAACCTTCGACTAAATTCAAATTCGCATGCACGGTCTTCTATGTTTCCTCGACCAAGACCTCCATTAGTTTCATCGTTCCGACTCTCTATTCAACTTGTTTTGTACTTGCACTACACATTCACATTTCGTCCGAACAATATCTCGTTTGAGACTTTCAAAGTCACAACCAACTAAGCGTTACTCGTTCTAAGGCTTTGCGCGATATCGTTGCTTGCCGACGCACTCGTTCTATCCGTAAATCCTTTAGTCTCGCTCGAACAATTTCTATAACGTCCATACACCACTCAGGGTTTGAGCCACTCGACTAGTCGTCGACACTCACTCTTATTCTTCTTCGAACCTATCACATACACCACTCGGGTTCAAGTCATTCAATAAATCCTCAAAGATCATTCGATTCTCAATCGATGTGTTCAATCGCGCGTTCGCCCATTCCTCAAAGTCTAAGAACCATCGCTCATGCTCGCTATAGTATGGGTCAAATAGCGTCTCTATCAACATACGTTCTAAGTCTCACTTATTCTCGTCCGAGCGACGGTCAATCTCGCTCGCAAACTCGTTCGCACCAGAAAGTCTAGGTGCACGATACTCGGCACAACTTAGCCAAAAGGCTGCGTGCATCACCATCCCGTTCGAACTATACTCCGGTCTTGCATACTCGTTCGCGATCGTCAGCGCAAGGTTATTCAAGCATGTACTGCGTTTGCTAACTCTTAGCATTAGTTTCTTCCAACTCAAATCCGTCGTATTTTAGCACAAAGGCCTTCGCCTACCGATCCTGTCCAACCGAGTACTCGTATGAGCTTTTGAAAATATTAGACTTATTGTATGGAACATCCCGAGGCACAACGAGAGAGAAAGTATACTTCTTTTGTTTCAATGAGCTTTCAAAATAGAGAGAATTGAAATAAAGTCAAAGGACGTAAAGCCGTGCTCTGATACCAATCTGTCACGTCCCGCTCCCGCAAGAGCGATCGTCCTCGCTAAGGCGTGATGCCGCTCGGGCCTAGGTTGCGCCCGTGCGAGGCTATGTCCGGAAACGGCCGATTTGAGCTAGGCCATAGAGTTGCACAGAGTGTCCCCATTTGTAGCAAAAAATAAATAAACACAAATTGAAGCAAATTCAAACTCTTTATTGACATTCAAGAAGTTTACAAGCGGCGCTTGGCCGAGATTACAAATTGCTCAAGCTCTCTCTCTCTGAAACATAAAGGCATGCCAAGTGGCTTACAAGATGGAATGATTCATGGCGATGTTCCGATACATTATGTCCTGTATATGGTGCTTCAGCTCGTTCCAACGCTCCAAGGCACCAGAGTTGGCTCAACGCCATAGTACGTTCGAGGGAAGCTCTGTACCAGATGATGCCTCCTGCATCCTGCAAGCAAACTGTGGGGTTATCAGTACATTGTTATGCACTGGTGGGGAGGCTAGCTCGCCCACATTGCTATCATTACCAAACACGTTCTATTTACTTTTGTGCATCGTCTATCATTCATTGTCTTTCTAATCTTACCTTAGGATCAGTTTTATGGCATATTTTATGACTTATCTCGTGTTACCGATTTCGATGTGTTGCATGAAAATACATGTACGACTTATCCATACTTACCGTCCGACCTTCCTTTTCCAAAGTAAACCAAGTTAGCCAACAATTCATATAAACTTTTAATTCCAAAGGGCGTGTCCCTGCCTCAGGTCCTAGAGCGACGTAGGCGTGTTTTCTAACTCAATTTCACGAAGTACTCTTTCTTCTTTGGTGTGTTACATTTCAAGCCTGTTCAGAAGGCACTTCATTTAGTTAAGTTAGACTACTTTGTTTTAATGCAAGGACTTGTACGTGGATTGCCACCAGCAAAGCCCACTTAATCTATATGCACCGATCGCTGTCATCACAAGCCATTTTGGACCCTTTTACCCTTGGTAATTTCTTACCTATCGAAGCGTGCGGCTGGAACACCATGATAGTCTCTTGAAATACCCGGCTTTACGTCTCCTGGGTGGCCAAGCTCGCACCTAGGCACGGACAGTAAGCCATTTTGATTTCCGCCTAGGCCGGCCACGATCCTCCCTTTGATGGTGCCGCTGGAAATTCCTTATTGCTCCCACCTCCCGTATACGATAGGATTGTCCACGACCATTTCGTTTTATTTGTCATTTTAACTTAACGGCTATCTCTGAGCTGTAGGCTAACCCTTAGCCTTAATACGTTATCGACCAGGTTGGCGGCGGCATCCGTACAGCGCGGGTAGCGAGCCCCGATGCACGTCTCCGTCATACCTGTCGCTAACCATTCCTTCATTTCTTATCTTTTATTCATTCTTTCTTTTCTTTCTTACACTTGTCCGTTCGTCCATTGATTCATTCACACATTCATTCATTCATTCACTTATTCGTTCATTCTTTCATTTTATTCATACATTACGCAACTCCCCGTGCGGGAGTCGCCTTGGCGACCCATCGGTCCCATAGTCTTTCAATATTGCTATACTCTACTCGGAACGACTATGTCGATAGTCTTCCATTTCATTGTTGTAAACCATTCATTGTTTCATTGTTGAACGCATAGGGAACTCAAAATGTAAGCCAGTGCCTTAGCACGAGCGTGGAGTGCGGTGCAAGAGTTCTCACATTTTCCATATTCTTTTTTATATTCTATACAAGCATACAAGATGGGAATTATTCCCTTAGCTATGTGCATTGAGTCAATTATTAGCATGTGCGGTGTTCGCATCGGCCGAGCGATACTCCAAGCGCTCCTTTGAAAGTCTAAGTCTGGATTCATCTTGACGGGCCAATGTAAGCCTTGCATCGATTCTTCATCTAGTCGATGCCAACTCTTCGGGTCGTCGGCTCGTTTGAGTCGTTGCACTTGCCGTTTGAATCGGCGTTCCGCTAGGGCAGAGCGGATCATTACACATTTGCTCCTGTACACATTTCGGTGCAAATCGGATCCAAATATCCGCGTCAACATACCATTTTGTGATCGGGTCATCGAAATTCCATTTTGGACATACCGTTGGGTTCGTATCATTATTCTGAATTCGTGGACATATAATTTGCTAGATTTTATAGACTTCTATTCTGACACATTTTTCGGTGCAAAGTGTGTCCAACGGCGGACATCATTTTGACCCAAAATTATCGTTTTGCCCCTATGTCTAAATTGGACTTATGGGTAGGCTATTCTAGCTAATTTGACCATTCTGGACACGTTGGTGATATCTATTTTATCATTCGACCACATCTGTAGATTTTTCTTATGTATCATCCTTAATTTGTAATTAATTATTTTTCCAGAAATTGTTACTTTATGTTTTTGAATTTTTATATATTTTTTATTTACTATAAAAATCTGGAAAAAATTGTATTTAAATACTATGTTAATTTTGCTAATTTATTATAATTTTCTAGCATTTAATAAGTACCTTTGGTATTTTATAAAAATAAGAAAACAGAACTCATTTTCAGGATACATGTGTTTGCTGATTTTTAATAAATATTTATGAGGGTTTATAAATTCCAGAAAAATTAGTATAAATTTCTATAATTAAAAAGGATCATTTTGGTAATTTATTTTATATATATTTGAGCTTTTTTTCTATCTCAAAAATTGTTGGAACATAGTGTACAGTTTGATTTATTTATTAAATAATTATGACTTTCAATATTTTGTGTTGTTTTGAGTTATAGACGTATTGGACCTCATCCCGCACTAGTGTAAAGACCCTAGAAAATTAGTTTGGATATAGTGTCACCCCACATTGGACTTTTATGCTAGGTCCCCACTTGGCTAGTATCCAGTTAGGAGTCGTGTCACACGACTAGTGTAAAATCTTAATCATAACTTAGAGGCTGAGTTTGTATATCATTATTGACAGGACACCGGACATCTATATATTCGTACTAGTATTTTTGCTTTGCTCGAGGCAAGTACATCTACTAACTCATTTACTGTCTTTTAATACTAGAACATGTATTAACCCTGTTAAAATACTGATCCTTGAGATAGCAAGTTAAATCTTCACATGTTGTATTACTTTCAGTACCTGTCATGCTTAGGAAAGTTCTTATATCTTCACATGCTTCTTACTGGATCTCAGTACATGTTTTACTATGCTTTATACTGTTATGTGTATTCACATGTTTTATACTGCTCTCAGTACATATCGTGCTTTATATCGATCTCAGTAACTCTTACATGTTAGAACCTGGGTTATAGGAAAACTGATAGTTGAGTACGTGAGCATGCCCCCACGCTGCGACCTTGAGCCGTGTAAGGACGACATTATGCATGTAGCCCTTGCCATAGGTCAATATCCCGTGGACTTGTACGTGTGTACATTTAGGCATGTACAAAAGTACATATTGTTCTTACCGGGTGTTTCAGCACCGACAGCACCTATTGACCGATCACGTACCTGCTCCAGTTTTAAACATTAGATATACATGTGTCACCTTGACAAATGTATTTTGTTGTGATTCCAGTCATACCATGATTCAAGATATGCCATGTTCCCTATGTTACTATGATACTGTGATCCCAGTTGTACCATGAGGCCATGTTTCCAGTATTTTCTGTTTTATAGACTTATCACACCATGTTTCTTGTTGTACATCTCTTTCATTATATATTTAATACTTTAGTTGTAGAGGTTGTACTTGCATCCGTCCTGATAGGATAACGTTGTAGGTTCACTTTTCGAGGAAGAAATGCTATGTGATACATATTATGGTACTGCTTTTGAGGACCTGGCCTTAGCTCCAGAAGAGGCTCTAGCGGGGAACCTTGCTTAGATATTTTTCATGTGATTTGAGACTTAGACTTTGTTTTGAACTTATATTTGGATACTGGACTTTGTCTCCAGTTAGATACTTTAGAAGTGTATTATTAAGTCTGTACTTATTTCACTTTCGCTTATAGATGTTGTGTTGTGATGAACCTTTTAAATATGATATTAGAACTGTTAGCAGCTTAGTTCCTTTATTGTCTATTCTTAGAACAACTTACTACGCTTTAACCAAGCGTAGGCTGGACATGGCTCAGTCCGGCCCAACAATTTGGGAACGGGTCGTGACGTTACTAGTGAGTATATTCAGCCTCTCTGGCAATGCTTCGAATTTAATTCCTAGTCGTGTCATAAGTCGTGCAGATATTAATGAGTGTGATGCACCCGAATCAAATAATGCTACTGCGGGATATGAAGCAGCGAGAATGTTACCTACCACAACATCTTCCGATGCCAATACCTCTTCCAAGGACAGATTGAATGCCTGCCCTCGTCCTCCTTGTTGGTTCCCATGCTGCGGTGTAAAACCCCTAAATTTCTACTATATTTTTATTTTATTTTCGGTACCGATTTAAAATTTTTGTATTGTACGTCGTGTAGTCGTATTGTACGCCGAGCGCGAAAGTTCAATTTCCGAATTGCTCTACGAGTGCGAATATGTGCGAGCGTACATATTTTTAGAAAAATATTTTTGTTTCAAAATAATATATGTAATAATTATTTTTGCTATCATATCCACATTTCCAAGTCCATTATTTTATTTATTTATAAAAAATCTCCCGTTTATAATAGTTATCAATAATAAATAATATTCTTGTACATACGTATAAAATTTCTAAATATTTACTAGTTCATTTTAAAAAAAAAATATTTTTAAAATTTATTAATATTAATATTTTATTATTCAAAAAGATTTAGTATTTAAAAATATTTATTATTTTCGAAATGATTATTATTGGTATTTTGAAAAATATATTTGGAAGTTATTGTAGCCATTTAAATCTTGATTTAATTTTTGGATTATTTAAATTTGTAACTATATTTGAAATTTGATTTATTTGAATTGATTTTAAACTAAGGAAATTTGATTTGATTTATATTATATTTAATTGGATTTGGATTTAGATTGGATTTCATTGATTTAATTTAATAGATTGATTTATCTATTTTTGGGGTTTAAATTAAATCCTAATCCATATCTAAGTGGGAATTCCCACATCCTATAAATAGGCAGGTACTCTTCCACATTATTCATCCACAAAATTCTACAACCAAACGTGTATCGTGTCCGTGTTCCACCATCCACAATCTTATTCCATTTTTACATATACATCATCCCCTTCGTGTCGACAATCCTGACACAATTAATCCCTAACCTATCCCTATTCTAAACCCACACAACCCTGACACGTTGTTCCCCACTCCACCACCATCACCTTCACCACTGTCACCGTCGTCCCAACCTCGTCGTACCCTACCACAGCCATCAACAGAACCACACCCCGTCACCAACCCCAGCAGCCTCATCTCTGTCAACCCCGACCTCATGTTCCCTCTCCCAGCCAAACTCCCCACGAACACCCTCGACCACGGCCACTGGCCGGAAACCCTACCCCCGCCGCTGCAGCACATCGCTGCCACCACCAGAACTCTCCGTCTTCTCGGACACAGCCGGTCACCGCCACCACCGCTTCAGCCTCCCAGCCACCCGACCACCTAAATCCAAACACCACTGCCATCCCGGCCAAAGCCGAAGCCGACCGCCACCCAAATTTACAACCACCGTCACCCCAGTGCCGCCGCCCTGACCCAGCGAGTTCCCAGGCATCACCACCCCCAATTCAAGAGAAAGAAGAAAAAGAAATTTAAATCCTAACCCAAGACTAACCTCGTCGGACCTAGCCGCCGCCGTGCGCGCCACTGCGCACCGACCGCTGCTGCCGCGCCGCCCTTTTCTCCCGTCCGCTGTCACCGTCGACCGTGACCAAGAAACCCTAGCCGTCGTCTCGATCGACGCCCTCCGGTCACCTCTAACCGCCCGCGTCGGCCAAACGCGCCGGCCGACAACCCAAAACCCCTCTTTCTTCCGCAGCAACCCTTCTCTCCGTCGCTCGCCGCCGCCGGAGTTCCGACCGCAGCTCCGCATGCTCGCCCTCCGACTTCCTTCCACCGCCCGTCTCTCACTCTCCGCAACCAGCCGAGCCCACCGATCTCTCCGCAACTCTTCCCTCTCTCCAGACCCCAACTCTTCCTTCTCCCTCTTGATTTCTCATTCTCTCTCTCATTTCTTATTATTTAGTACACTGTCCCCCATCCTTTAAGCAGAGCAGTAGTCAGCATCTGCTCTTATGAAATTTTTGTTTCATTTTTTTTGTTGTTTTCATTTTATTTTTGTTTGCTTTTTCTTTATTTCTTTATTATTGTTATTAATACAATTAGTATTATTATTTTCTGCTTATATTATGTAGAACTTAAAGTAATTTGTAACTACTCTATACTAGCCTAACTTATTAGTATTAATTACATGTGTCTTATTATTATGTACATATGTAGTCATTAATATTAGTATTATTGTTAGTACACCCTTAGTATTATTTTATTGTATTTTATTTATTTTCTCTAAAAGCCTATTTGTAACTAAAATAAATTAATGGGCTTTGACCATATATATAATTTCAAACTAAATTTCAAAAGCCTAGTATATAGTTATTGGTGTCATATTTTAAGTAAAGCTTTTGATTAAAATATTATTATTATTTTTCTAATTAAATTATTTTTCGGCACTTTCGAGTATGAATACCTAAACGTATATTTTATTTTATTGATTAATAAAATATAGATTTCAAACTTAAAATATTATTTTGACAAAAATTAGAGTTTTTGCCATAAAAAGATTCCTCGATTTTCAAGTATTTAATTAAATTATTATTTTCAAGAATATAAATAACAATGGTTTTGTAAAATTTTATATATATTGTTTGCTTATCCAATTCTCTTCGATTATCTTGCGGTCTATGACTAATCCTATTTTTCTATCCTCTCGCCAATTCTGTCCTACCATATGTCCATCCTAACCAATTCGACCCTTCTTGACCCAATAGAACCGACCGTGTCACCATCCGTGGTCACCTTGCATAGTTGTTGCACTGGAGTTACATATCGTGTCACCTTGATTATCGCAGCACACCAGGCACTCTACTAGGCAAGACACCTTGCCATTTGTTGTTTAATTATTTTAGCTCATATTTCATGCATGTTCATTATTTTCTTTATGCAAAATAAACTGTGATCCATGGCATAACTGTTAGAACTTACGGTTCATTTATTTTTCCTGCTATGTATTATTTTTCTCACATTAAACCTAGATTTAAGGGACCACCTTGTGTATTGCATTCATTGGCCTTAACACGTTGTAACACGAGGTTGTGTGTCGCATATAGAACACGGAAGTGCGTGATTGGCTGGCCACCAGTACGTACAAGTCGTGCGATAGGAATAACCGCTAATAGAGGTTGCATGCTAGTTTGACTTAGCGGTTATAGAGGTTAATGTTGTGGATACAACATAGTAGGCATTGGGCGGGGAGGACAATTCCTTAGCGTATGGGCTTCGATGCACTTTTCCTTGTGACCCGGACTCTCCGCTGGAGATACGGGGTTGATGACTCATGATTACTGACGGCCACTGACGATTCTGCGGAACGTCATGCTCTTACTGATGGGGCCTCTGGTGCCCAAGGGGGGACCATGCCGATCCTATTCAGCCAGGGCCCATACGTAGGAAGGATTATTCTTAACTCCATTTTACTTAGATCGGTAGGCCACCTTATCCGTTAGGTATGAGTACTTGTGGTTTGGGTACTTGTATCTGACCGTGGCTTGGAACAATAGCTTGTCGCGGATTAGTTCGTCACATCTTGTCCTTGTTTGGTTGTAGGTGTGACTTACTACTTCGATGAGAAGGTATTGAACCTTGTTGGGGTCCGGATACCATATTAGATTTTTAGCATGAAAAGATACGTCACCGTGAATTAGTTTACCATCTTCTGTCCTTGTTTGGTTGGGAGGATGGTACGCTCGTTCAGTAGGTGTGTATTGGACCATGTTATAAGCTCAATTGACCTATTTATTTGAGCAATATTTATTCAGTTTATATGGCATGATATTATGTGTCTTGTTACGTCCCTCTGAGGACCTGGTTATCTCTCCAGGTGTGTGTTATTGTCTTTCGCAAGTGTTCTAGCTCTAGCTGTGCTCATCGCTATTTCTTCGAGGATGATTGCATTTGGATCGTCTTCGCTTCGCTCGCCACTCATTTTATTTTCTATGTACTTTTCTTTATTTTATTGGTAGTGGATTTGTCTCCGCCCAACATATTATATCAAGATAATTCATTATCTTTATATGATGTCTTTTATTCATTTATTCTGTGTGGATGAGTTTAGTCATGGTTCTACTGTATTTACAGCTTATGTATCCATACGAGGTTTCCATATATTGGAGTATACTTCGTATGAATACAGCTGGCATATCTACGTTCCTAGTCCTACGTATTTTAGGACTGGGGCGTTACATGCAGCCTAGCCTGGTGTTGCCGCTGGCCCCTGCCATGGTGATGCTGGGGTGGTCTTTGTTGTTGTTGCTGCATCAGCGGTCCCTGCTGTCGAAACATCTGAGCCTACGACATCAACGGACGTTGTGCCAACGGTTTTACTGCTACCACTGGTCCTTGATACAGGCCTGCCCCTGGTGCTGGCAGCACAGAAAATTGTTGCACTGGCCCTCCTAACCTCGAATTCTTGGGACAGGTGGAAACCCAATGATCTGGACTTTCACATATGAAAAACTGTCCGTTCAATGCCCAGCACACACCTCTAGTGTGTCCTGCCTTTCCACAATAGGTGCATCACGTCGGGGGTTGCTGGTTCTTCCTCTTTTGTTTTTGTTGTTGTCTTGTTGGTGGTGCTGGCCCTCGTATTGCCACATCGTAAATACGAATGCCAGAAGATTATGCTGTTATTTGGGGTGCTTCTCCCCCTCCTCCTTCAATCTAATTGTGAGACCTCTTCTGACCTCCAGTCCTTGATGTGATCCTCTGGATGGTGATCTCATGCCTCCGGGTTGCCATCAATACATCATTGAAAGTTTGGTAGTTGTGCCCCTCTATCAATTGCAAGAGTTCAAGATGAAACCTTTGCTGAAACCTCATAGCCCTCTGGCTCTCCGTTGCTACCATCTCCGGGGCGAACCTACTCAGTCTGGAGAACTCTGCTGCATAAGCATCTACTATTTTGCCAGCCTGCTTGAGGTTGATAAACTTATGTTGTAGCTCGAGCTGCGCCACAACTCCATAGTACTACGTCTTGAATCTCGGAGTAAAATCATTCCAAGCAATAGGACGTCTGATGCACATTTCTTTTGATTCCCACAAATCACGTGCGAGGTCCTGAAATAACAACTTCACTTGATCCACTCATTCTTTCATCGGAACCTTAGGCGTTGTCAAAATAGCCTCGATGCCCTTAAGCCATGCATCCGCTGAAATAGCATCTTTCGTACCTTCGAAACGACGCGGGTTATACTTGCAAAACCTGGTTGACACCCCTAAATCAGTCCTCACTCCTCTTTCCAAAATCGTCTGCAATCCTTGATTGAGTAATGCTGTTGACGCCCATAGACGGAACTGTTGGTGGTGTTGGAACCTCCGGATACTGCGCACAGCTGATGGTTCCACTATCACCTCTTTTTGGATTTTTTTCTTGAGGTAGTACTGGCCTTTGTTGCTGACAATCATAGTCTTGTTGTTCGTGTTGCCCTTATTGTTGTTGTCCAGCTCTGACAGATGTGGACGAGGATCCCCTAAGAAAAGGGACAAGAGAATAATCAAAAGACCGGACAGAAAAGATCAATGAAGTCAAAGGATACCGGAATGTCAAGCTAGGGTCGAGAGTAACGAATCATGAGATCAAGGGAAAACATGTGTGATTGAGACATCCTATAAATCAAAACACCCCATAAGTCTGAAATCAGACCTGCATAGGCCACCACTAAAATCTTGTCACACCCCAGATCCAGAATACTGGAGAGCAGGGGAATGACTCATCCAGCTACGTATTACGGGTAGATGAATACCGTATAATACGATCAATGCTATCTATAAGACAAGGGGGTGCATACTATATACAAGTCTCACTAGGTTTATTTAACCTCTATTGTCCCAATCATTTAATAAAAAGTAGTAAGTAGAGAACATGTAAGAATAAGCAGTACGGCGTCCCAAACGCTCAGTCAAAATATTCTTGAAATCTAGCTTTACAAAACATAGCCAGATGATATAACAAGGTATACACAATTGTTATCAGCTGTAGTCTGACTCAGTTATAATTATGTAAAAGTAAGTACAAGACAGTCCGACTAACATGTCGGTGTTAAGCGAAAAAAGTAAATTAAGTAAAAAATGAGCAGGAAAGTAAGGAACCCACTCGTGTCCTCCAATGATCATCCTTCTAGTGTTGACCATCTTGGGGGTGGAAGTAAGCTGGGTCATCAGGAGCTGGTTGTAAATCTGGCCATGCAAAACCAGAGAGGTTAGACCTCAAATAGAAAGTATCACAAAGGAAGCCCGACATGAGGAATTAGAACTAGTGATAAGAATTAAGAATATGATAAATAGGTTTCTGATTTTCTACTGGGATTAAGAAAACGTCACGACACTTCAAGCCAACTTCCCAACCAAACAGGGACATAAGTTGACCCGCCATATCTTGACATTCTGATCATCTCAGTAGTTAACAGAGTAGGTATAGTACACAAACAAATTAATTTAAATGGCAATACAACCACTATGGCTTGCTAACTGTCAGTTCCAAGTTGCCCTAGAAATATGCAATAAGGGATTCCTCAGTTCTTACAATGTACGAGCAAGGCTAGTCTATCCAGAAATCAATTGCGCTAATCATAAATTAGACGTGTCCCAGCGGGACGCCCGTCATCGATATGCAGAAAAATATAAACAGATACCATTCCCTGCCCGTGTGGCAGGTTTGCAGTATCCGTGGGAACCAGCCAGCATGTCGGGGCACTTATTGTCCCAAGATGGCTGTCATATAAGAACTCAGAAATCCATTCTCTTCATGCAATAGTTATTTTATTTAACTTAATAATCCCTACGTTAATTGAAATATCATGTCGTGGATCATGATCATTCTGAATGAGTACTTCCGTACATAGTACGATATGCATAACTCTACAATGATATCCGTACGGTTAGGTTGTAGGTCCTATATAGCGTAATACAACAATCAAACCTAACCACAGGATAATCCTGCCTTGACTGTAAGGTACACATGTTGCTTTTGTAGAAAGAAGTTGAAGTCAGCACGTGTCCATATGCCAATGTTCAGGATCGGCTAGTCGATCGCAATGGTTCATGGTTCATACATGAACGTGTCTAATTTAATTCAATAAGACGACTAGCCAGTCTTTTAGTTCCAACTAGGAACGCATAATCAATCATTTAGTCAAGGTAACAATTTATGTCAATTTGTGACAAGGCATGAAAGTCAAACTAGTATTTAGTATGGTCGAGGCTATAACTCTCAGGATTAAGTACCAGTGATACGGGATGCCCACAAGCCAATCAAGACAGGGGCACACTCCATACAACAATATTTATTAAATACTAACATGTATTAAGTGGCATAATCCAGCGAAATATGCGATATAAGATGAAACGCTCGAATTCGACGAATCGTACGGGATAAGACAGATGGCGCAATTTTATCATGCGGTTTGCGGGACTCATGCAGTCCACAGGAGCAAGCGGTCTGCGGGACCAAAGGGGCCAGGAACTCATGCGGTTCGCAGGACTCATGCGGTCAAAGACTTATGCTGTCCGCATGACGCTTGCGGCCGAAGTCTCATGCGGTCAAAGACTCATGCGGTCCGTAGGAGCAAAGCGGTCCGCAGACTCATGCGGTCAAAGACTCATGCGGCCGAATACTCATGCAGTCAAAGACTCATACGGTCAAACACTCATGCGGTCCGCAGGACTAAGGCGGTCCGCATGACGCATGCAGCCGAAGACTCATGCGGTCAAAGACTCATGCGGTCCGTAGGATGCATGCGGCCGAAGACTCGTACGGTAAAAGACTCATGCGACCGAAGACTCATGCGGTCAAAGACTCATGCAGCCGAAGACTCATGTGGTCAAAGACTCATGCGGTCAAAGACTAATATGGTCAAAGACTCATACGGTCCGCAGGACGCATGCAGCCACAGACTCATACGGTCAAAGGCTCATGCGGTCCGTAGGAGTAAAGCGGTCTGCAGGACGCATGCGGCCGAACTGCTCATCTTCTCCAAAATTCCGAGAAAGATGACCAAGGAACTCATGAACTTCAAACTTGTGTAACTCGGTCAAAACAAAACAAAATCTGACTCTTCAAAGGTCAAATTTGGGTAAGATAAAATTCTCTACCACATGGAACAATTAGATTTTGAAAACAAGCAAGTTTGATGGATCAAAACAAAAAAAATCGAAAATGATATAAACTTAGATCTATAAAATTTGAACCACCAAATTGAAAAATACGAAGAACTAAAGGGTCTTAGAATCATGTGAGAAAGATAATAGACAATTCAAAATAGCATTGTCCAACATTCGACAAGATATACATGCCTCTCCAAATTGGGTTAGGGTTTTGGTGCAGGAAATAAAATAAAAGTTTATGAGGAAAGAGAAAAGAAAAGGTGTATAAATATCAAGTCAAGTTTGATCTCCACCACCCATTCCTTCCCCATACAATATAGGCCATCCACACCTTATCATGATGAACCAAGCCAAACCAAGTTGGTTCAACATGAACCAAAATAAACCAAGAGCTAAGCAAAAGTAGAAAATAAAATACAGATAAATATTTAGCATATAATTAAAGAAATTAAATACATAATAAATTCATGATAAATACTAAACAAATACAGTCAAGTAGTACACGTATTAAAAATACGTGTCCCGAGAACGAGGAGTGACACGGGGAGCATTACAACGTCTGGAAAAGAAATTTCAACCTTAACCGTCAACACGTGAGCGTAGACTATGTGTTTACAGATCCTAAGCCTATAATTCTAGAAGGTACAAATGCTCGGAGGGTCATTGGGGCCACTGCTTTGCAATCGAAGTGGAGGAGAGATAACAACCTCTGCAGGTTGCTTATCTTGAACTCGATGGAGGACTCTCTGACAGAGTCATACAGCAAGACGGTCAATGCCAAGGACGTTTGGGATTCTGTGGAGAATCTTTATAAGGCAGATACGAATAGAAACAAGACCACGTGATAGAAAATGTCTAGAGGATGCAATTTGAGGACAACAAGATGATGTTGTCTCTGTCACGCCCCGATCCTGCTAGGGTCATTCGACCTTGCTTTGATCCCTGCGGGATCGTTCGTCCTCGCTAAGGCGTGATACCGTACAAGCCTAAGTTATGCTTACACAAGGCAAGTATCTGCACAAAACAAATAGACAAAGCAAAACACACGATGTAGCATATTTAATTGCAGAAAACCAAATATTGGATATACAGAGATTTGAAAAGGAAACACTTCTTTTATTCATAATTTGATAGGGTTACAAAGTACAAAGCTTGTAACTCAAATGCCATAATTTGTTTAAATATCTCTCTTTGAAACTCTTTTCAAAATAGCAATAATTCCCATACATTATATTTCTTCATTACATACTTGAAATGTAAAGACACCTTTAAAGGAAAGGAAACTTGCGACTTGACTGGAAATAAAAAAGTAGCTTCGAGGCAATCCACGAGCTCTACTGGGCTGGACGAGCTTTGGTGCCTCACTTGAAATCCCCATATCCCTTTGATTTCTGAAAAGGATACCCACAACCTGGGTCAGTACATATCATGTACTAGCGAAAGGCTTTTCGCCGAAACTCACAAATATCTGCACTAAGTCAACATGTGAAGCTACATATTTACTAGTGATCTTATTATACTTATCTGGGTTCTTTTTAACAATTCATAAGAAACATGACAGTAGAATATTTTATAACATCCTTACCCATCGCCGACAGCCATTCCTGCACAATACATGTTAGCACAATTTGCATAACGAATAACTCATGTTTCATTCTTGCAGATATTGAAGTTCATAATTTGTGTCATGCATGTGGCCTATCTACATGATGGTCCACGGGGTCATTTCCTATGATTAGTTGTTGTGACTCTTTGGTTCAGCTCGTCGCTAAGGACTCAGATGTTTTTAACATGAGGTCTCTTTTACCTTATGGTGCTCTTAATCTCTCCTAGGCCGAGTGGTTTCAGGCGCTCCCATATACCACCCGAGAGAAATATTTTACCTTGTGCACAAGTTGTCCGAGACCAATGCATGCTCTAGCAGTTCTATCAGATGTAACCAATTTTGTTTACGGGCCATGACGCGTTTATTTCACGTCTTAACAGATATATGACACATTCATTTTGTGCCTTACTTCTTATTCATTTTAATACAGACAAGTCCATTTGCACACGTATATACTTTTATAGCATACTAGCAACAGAGCATATGATCATTCATTTAGAATAGATGTTTAGCAGCACTTGAACAAGCTTTCAATTCGATCGATTTATCTTCTCTTATCTTTTGTCATTGTGGTATCATTGATCATAGGAACGAGGCAACAGAGTGGACTAGCGATCATTTTTATTAGGGTGCACAAATAAATGCAAGCCCAGTTAGAGCAACTCACATTGATGAATCACAGTTGAGAGAATGAGAGACTTCACGTGCCGTTCACGAAATGTTCACGTATCCTACATTGGCACCAAAAGTTGATTAGCATACTTTGGTCTTTTTCTCTCAAGATTCGAAATGAATGTGAAATGCGATGAAAGCAAACAATGAAAATCCATCATCGAAAACCAACACGAAAATGCATTCATCAAAACCAAGCAGCGAAAGAAAACATCCAACAAAATTCTTGGATTCATTTTAATAGAAGCTATTAGTTGGAAAGGTTTATTGCATTTCATCCATGATCAATTGATACCAACAAAGGTTTCCCTAAAATACTCAGTTCAAGACTGAGTCAGCAAGCCGTAACTATTACATAGTGGACCGCGAGGAGCGGGGCATTACATAATAACTCACTGAGAAAAAGTTTTGTCCTCAAAACTTAAGAAATATGCTCACCTCCACCAGTACTGCATTCAGGATCGAGTAAGGTGGATAGGTTGAAGACACGAGCCATAGCATTAGCATTTCACAACTGCTGATTGTGTGGATTATCTCGAATCGGCGATAGGTCTCTCAGCGGCCCATGCTCTTCAGTATCGTTTTGGTTTCTTTTCGGACAATTTCTGACGGCATGACCATGTTGGCCAGAACTGAAACAAGCTTTATTGGCGATATGACAAACTTCCTTGGTGTGCCCACGCTTTCCACAGTAACTGTATTCCAAACCTTTCGTATAGCGACAGTCTTCATTCATATTCCCCCTTCGACCGCAGTAGGTACACATTGTTTCATTTTAGAGTTCTCCATCGGCCTTTCTTTTACCATCAAAGTACCTCTTTCCGGAATGATTGCGCCCAGTCTGAGCTTTTTCTGGTGCACTCTTCAGCTTAAATTGCTCCACCTGAACTGCTGTCTTGAAGGCCTTGCTATATGAATCACACTCCCGGTTTAGAACACTCTCATGAATGTTATCGTTCAGGCTTTGAATGAACTGATTCATGCCAACATCCTTATTTGGAATCATTACACTAGCAAACGTTGCCAGCTTAGTAAATTCAGAATCATAGTCCGCTACGAACATGTCCCCCTGCTTTAGTGCCATGAATTCATTCTCCATCTTTTGACGGATGGTAGGAGGCAGATATTATTCTAGGAACGCCTTCTTGAATGAGACCCAAGAAATCTTTCCACCCCTAGCAGTCGCGAGCAGTGCTAGCCTTTTTGCTTTTTACCAATCTTTTGCCCACAACCGTAGTAGCAAAGTGGCACAAACTACCTTCTTGCTACTCGAAACTCCTACGAATGTGAACAGATTCTCCATTTTATCGATCCAGTCCACCACCTTATCTGGGGATGTCCTGCCCTCAAATTTTGGAGGTTTCACATCCAAGAAGTCCTTCGGCTTAAAGGAAGAGTGCCTATGTGCCGATTGAGGATCGTCACCATCCACGGGCTCAATCTCAGGCGTTTCCATCGGTTTGGTCGCTGCGGTGATATCTCGATTTCTGCTAGCGATGTTACGAGTTGGGTCAAGGCATCTAGCTGTTTTTGTTGAGCCTCCATTTGGGCCTGTTGCATCTGGCTATGCTCCTCGGCATCCTCTCTATAGTTCCATCATGGTCATAATCCGCTCTATCGGATCGGTCGAACCAGATGGTCGAGGAGGAGCTATTTCTCTACAAAAGAGTATAACTTATGTCAGTCTTATAAATATTATGGACTTATTGTATGGGGCATTGTTTTTCATAACTCAAAATCGGGACCTTTTGAAAGCCATCAAAATACTTCAAATACTTTTCGAAAGATACTTGCAAGAGGCCAAGGACATAAAATCGTAGTTTGATACCACTTTGTCACGCCCCGGTCCCGCTAGGGTTGTTCGTCCTCGCTTTGATCCCTGCGGGATCGTTTGTCCTAGCTAAGGCGTGATACCGTATAAGCCTAAGTTGCGCTTGCACAAGGCCAGTACCTACACAAAACAACTAGACAAAGCAAAACACATGCATGTAACATATTTAATTACAGAAAATCAAATATTGGACACAGAGATTTGAAAAGAAAATACTTTTTAATTCATAACTTGATAGGATTACAAAGTACAAAGCTTGCGACTCAAATGCCATAATTTGATTACATATCTCTCTTTGAAACTCTTTTCAAAATAGCCACAATGCCCATACATCATATTCCTTTATTACATGCTTTAAATGTAAAGACACCTTCAAAGGAAAGAAAACTTGCGACTTGACTGGAAATAGAAAAGTGGCTTCGAGGCAATCCACAAGCTCTACTGGACTGGATGAGCTTTGGTGCCTCACTTAAAATTCTCCTATCTTTTAGTTTTCTGAAAAGGATGCCCACAACGTGGCTCAGTACACATCATGTACTGGCGAGCGTCTTTTTGCCGAAACTTACAAATATCTGCACTAAGTCAACATGTGAATCTACATATTTACTAGTGATTTACTTCTTGTCTAGGTTCTTTTTAACAATTCATAAGAAACATGACAGTAGAACATTTCATAACATTCTTACCCGTCGCCGACAGCCATCCCTGCAATATGTTAGCACAATTTGTATTACGAATAACTCATGTTTCGTTCATGCAGATATTGAAGTTCATAATTTGGATCATATATGTGGCCTATCTACATGATGGTCCACGGGGTTGTAGAAGCATGGAATTTTATGCGCATCTATAGGCCAGAATTCCTATGCGCTTAACACTATACGGCTAGACTCAAACATGCGCCAGGGAGTTCAAACAAAGTACTTGGCACAGCAAAGGACAGCAAAAGTATAGACATCAAAAGAAGGCTTTTATTTCATATGAAAGTCTATTACATGTCTAAAAAAGGAGCTTTACAAAGGAGAACTTCTATAAAAAGAAAGATCCTAAAGCTACAGCCAAGCGAAGCAACTGCCATGTACCCCATGCCAGGCGCATCATCTGTCAGGTGCATCACTCTGATGTCTCATCCAGGCGCATCGTATCGTCATTATGGCACATGCACATCAGAGCCAATCAGCCCTTGTCTAGCAGGAGGAGGAGCTCTCCTAGTCCGACAAAGATTGCGGCACGACGTCCCGTTCTTCGGAAGCAACAGGCACACTCGGTAGCCTGTGGAGCTTCAAGCATAACGAAAGACAGAGCATGGCCGCCCCGATCTTTGGATGCAACAGGCACCATCGGCCTGTGTCGGGACTCGACGATCCCAATATTTGGATGCAACGGACACTATCACGGAAGCTCAGAGGGACGGGAAGAGTACTGGGGCAGCGCATCTTCACCCTCGGGAAGAGCTCGTCATCAAGACTTCTATAAAAACTGAGTTCGTTAGTTTGCCAAGGCGGAGCTCCGGCCATGTTCATCTTTATGTCAAAATGAAGAATGGAAACAAAGCTTTCCTTCATGCGGCTATTTATAAGCACGGACAGCCTACACCCGAGTGCCAAATGGTCAACTTTCTAAATTCTATGCAATAAATTTGCACTAATAGCAAATAAATCCGTCTCCTCGTATTTAGCTAAATCAAAGCCTCGAAAAACTCAACAGACGGGCCAAAGAGGATGCGACACATGGCGGATACGCCATCGACATCATGCGCTCCTCAGGGATGCGCCCAAATGGATCAGAGATCCATGCACCCAAAGGGGCACTAATCGATGCACCCTCTTTAAACTGATCACCATCAAGCATTTAATGCTGAATGATAAAGGCGGTAACGCATTCCAAGAGCCGTCCAATCAGCAACCCTTTGCAGAAAACGAAGAGCCGCTGATGTCAGCACCATCATTACACCTTGGGTCTACAACAACTGCCACGTGGACGATCGATCATTCGTATGCACCTTGTGGCCATGCGCCCAGAAGATGGCATGTGTCCCAGTGGTCATATGCCCCCTCAGCTCACTTCTAATTTCAAGCAACAGAAGACTAAGCTCTGCATGTGCCTCAAAAGCCATGCACCTGGACTTGCTCATGACTCCTAAAAGTGATGAGACCAAGTCGCCTCCCCTGCACCTAATCCTAGACGTACCCAGATGCGAAGCTCTGTATGCGCCTCAAAAGCCATGCGCCCAGACTTGTCTATGATGCCTAAAAATCATAGGACTAAGTTGCCTCCATGCGCCCGATCCTAGGCGCACCCCGACAGATCACTCTCCTCCAAAACTGAGATCATTGAGCCACAGGCATACGCCATGCATCCTTTGACTCAATTCTATTCAAAGAATGGGTGCTAACCATCCAAGATCTCAGCAACAACCAAATCTCAGCAACTGCCAAGTGTCATCTCCTCAGCAGCCCAACGAAGCAGTTTCAGCAGATTCTACTACAACTCGGGGTGCATCGTCCATGCGCCCCCGCCAGCATCAGCACGTGGTGTTCCCACGTCCAGGTGCATCTGACATATGTACGTATAAGAAGCCAGCCTGCTATCTATAAATAGAAGGATCACTCATTCATGACAGACAGACTCACACAGACAGAGAGAGATATACAGACAGACTATTATATCCACATATAGAGGCCAGAAGAGACACTTAACGTCTACTTCTCCTTGCAACGCTCCGGCATCCAGAGCAACCCAGACCTTCGGAGAGTTCAACATCGTCGTCAGATCGTCAACGGAGTCAACGTATTACTACTCCCTCTAACGACACAGTGCCCAGATAAAAAACAAAAGTATATATTCCTAGGACTACATCTATGTCTAACATTGTACTCTGTTCTGTTTGTAATTAAAAAATATCATCCCAAATAGTTCTAATGGCAAACAAGCTGACAACTCTATTGGGGACCTCTTTTTCCTCCAACGAGAAAGTTGTGTCGTAATCTGACGACATCAAACTCGGCTCCTACCACAAACACTTGTGGTGCGCCTCAATCAACATGCGTATGAGGAGTTCATCTCTGAAAGCAGCGCGAGTCCTTCGAAGCTGCTATCAAAGCCAAAGAAGACTCGCCAAGTCTGGGTGTGCAAGGCCGACGTGCCTAGCACTACCGATAAAAAGGATGTGCCACCGCCGATGGCCCTTACTGCTGACGCTCTCAGCAGCAAAGATGTGCCCACTAGTGCCGCACATCTGTCTCAAAAACACATTGTTGACTTATTCCCTAACCGTCTTCTTCCCAGCCGAAGAAGATGCACCAACGGAGCAGAGGTGCAACCAATCTCCAGTGCATGAGCTCTGGTGCGCAGGAGAGAACGTCTGTCTTCAACGGACTCACTCGTTGTCATAGCGAGGCACAATTGGATTCTGAGTACTATGTGCCTTCACGAGCTAGTACAAAGAAATTCAAGGCAGCACAGGCCATGTGCCGCGAATGTGCCACGTCGACAGCAAACTAGAAGCATGCGTTCAAAATCATGTGCGCTGCTGAAAGTAAGCTGTACAGAGTCGACTCGGGCGTATCTTTGCCAGAAACGGGTCGACTCTCAAAGTCCCTGTCCCTGTCCCTGTCCCTCTTGGGCGCATCTACTGCATTTCGAACCAAGTCTGGCGGGACAACTACGATGTTGAGTCCACGCGCCCACTTGGGTGATTCGTATGAAGTGGACTCAAGTTGCTATAAATGTTGTTCCTCTACCAATGATCTGGGCGTATCTTATGTGCGTGAACCAGATCAGGGGGTACAGCATTCACAAGACCATCCCAGTGCTTGGCCTTGCCATGCGCCTGTTGGGGGTGTTAAAGTAAAACTCTTCCATCATGATTTACATAATGTGATCAGTCACAAATGCAGATCAGAAGAGCTGACCAATAAGAACAATGTGCCCCTCGCAGGGAACACCTGTGCTATGGTCACCATCAACTGCTGTTGTTACAAAATAGTGGCTCCACCACAGAGTCAGTCCGTGCTTTAGCGACTACAATCTACGGCACCTATCCGACGTCGCCTTGGAAAGAAAGTGTCAATTAAAGAAGAAGCAGAGCCCAAGATCGCTCCATGTCATGTTGCCTCCAATTTCTACTCATTCGTGAGAAAGACAACCACCAACTCCTCAGCCTCTGCATCCATGAGTCAGCTGAGAAAGAGCAAAATAGTGATCCCGTCCCCAGGGGAGTATGAACGCACCCAAGCAAGGAGCAAGGCCCTGGCAGATACAACAGCCGGGGGTAGTCAAGCCTCTTATAACCCTTCCCTCGAAGACGAAGAAGCGCTTCGACAAACCGACCATGACGTAGCTGGGGGTAGCCAACACGAGACTTCAGAAGAAGAGGCCCCACTACAGGAAAGCGAGGTCGAAATCGAAGCCTCGACCGATCCATCCACTTCCACCCATGTCATGACAGCTTATATGGCAGGGGTGGTGACGAAGAAGAATTAGATGCTCTAGCGCTAGACATCGTGCAACACATAGACACTCTTGAGGGGAGTCTCAAATCCCTCTCTGCCTCTATGTAGATCCTGACCCATGAGGTGTTCGACATTCGAACCACTCTGGCAAGGGAACCTATCTCCACCAGCCCCAATCTAGGGGCCAACGGAGAATCAAGTATACCCCCTCAATGGGTATCTTCAGGGGCAGAGCACCACACTGCACCGCGAGCGTCAGCTCCTTTCAATATCCAACTTCAGGTTGTACCGCCTTTCCCTGCTCCCAGCTCGACATAAGACTTGGTCGAGATGGTCAAAGACCTGTGCGAGCATTTTGAGGCCCGAAGTAGACAGGAGGATTGTCAGAAGATGGGACTCCCACAACCTTACCCCCTCGAATGGAACAAAGTGGTTTATCCTCCCAAGTATAAATCGCAAACACTGACACCATACGACGGAAAGGATTCTCCTCGCCGATACCTGACCTACTTTCAGTATCAGATGGGGAATCTCCCAAAAGAAAACGCCTTACTCACGAGCTTGTTTGTCGGGGCTTTCAAGGGAGTCGCCTACGGCTGGTACTGTAGTCTTCCTGACAACTCCATATCATCCTTCGATGACTTGACACACCTCTTCCTTGATCGGTTCTACGACGAAGGGAGAGACATGACCATCTCGTCTTTCATTGAAGTACGGCAGACTGAGAATAAGACCGTTCAAGTTTTTATCGAACATTTTCGCCAAGCATGTCTAAAGTTGCCTCCGGGCATGCCGAAACATGCACTCATCGGAACATGCAACACGAACATGCTCCTTGCAATCAAGCTCTGGTTTAACTCCACTCCCCCGCCTGATTGGAGCACATTGATCATTGAAGCCGAAGCTGCTGAAAAGAAGGCATACAATTCTCGCCTTCTGGGGGTTAACATCCCCACCTTCGACGATAAAAGAAAATGGCCTACAACCAGAAGTAGCAGCGACGAAGTGAAAAGGAAGCTGGCGTTGACTGTC